>CM040241.1:173926848-174548128 GCA_022545495.1 Chrysanthemum lavandulifolium | reverse complement strand
ACCTTAAAAACTAAACATGCCGCCTTAAAAACATACATGCACTAAGCGTGAAAAAAAAGCGGATTGAGTATAAAAATTCAAAAAAAATTAAAAATTGTCTTTACTATTATGCCCTTTGATTTAAATAAAAAGTTAAATATTAAAAAGTATAAATATTTTCAAAATGCAATTTTGCATTGATATGTTGCACCTTATGCATTATGAGTACATAAGTGGTTCTCATGAGATAAGATGGGTTACGAAAATAAAGGGACTCTATATATGTCACACCCCAAATTACATTTTGCGTGAATGGAATTCACGAGGATTATTGTCATAGCATCACAATCACAGTTATATTGAGCGACCTAAAGTGTCGTTTGGAAAATACATCGCTTGAATTAATAAAAACATCGAGAGTTACAAAGATAGGTCCCAAATGAAAGTTACTATGTGCGGAAAATAAGTTTGTTATAAGTCAAGCGATGTTTTTAAAGTTCATAAAACCCAAGTGAGACGCGTCGTCACCGCGACTCTATGATATGTCCACATGCATGCCATGAAGTGAATGCCTTAGATACGAGATAAAACATGCTAAAAGTGTCAACACAAAGGTTGAGTGAGTTCATAGAGTTTGCGTTGAAATGTAAAGCCTTTCAAAATCGTTTATGCAAACAAAGGCATTGTAAATCCACTCGAGTTCAAGTTCCGCCCATACAAAACTTGCAACTTTGTGTGTTCACAATTGCCGAAATGTGTATAGTTTATGATCAAGCGCATGATGTCAAATGAATTCATAAAATAGCATAACCTAATGTAACCATAGTTACTTAATATAACACATAATTCGTACGGTTTCAATTTGTTCCATGACCATTAGTTCAGGATTGTACCAAGACCATTAGTTCAATGTTATACCAAGACCATTAGACCATGATTGTACCAAGTCCGTTAGTACATGACTATACCAAGTCCGTTAGTTCATGACTATACCAAGTCCGTTAGTTCAACATTATCCAAGTCCGTTAGATCGTGATCATACCAAGTCGATTAGCTCGATGATTCATGATATAAAAATTCTAAGTATGGCGATCATTGCAGATATGACTAACATTGATTCGGATAAACATATAGTTTGCAAATAATCATGTTTGCCATAAAGTTGTTGAGCATGTATCTCCCCAAAGAGTTTAATAAAGCATTAAAACAATTGAAAATGGGGCTATGGAACTCACTTGGTACAATGATGCGATGGCAAAGTGAGTACAACGAAATGTAGCGTGAATCTCTAAACTTGACCTATTATGAATGATATGATACATAATAAGTTATGATGTAATGTTATGCATGCAATTCGGATGATATTTATACCACTTATGAATTTTTGAAAACAATACTTCTCGTCGAAATATAATCTTTTAACGTCTTGACCATTTTTAAATTACTTCACATGTATATACGTTGAAACGATAACCGACGATAATCATTTAGTGATTTATTGTGAAGTTATAACTTTTCGTCGTAAAATAATGTTATTGAAATTTCCATGAAAGTGACAAAATCGGCTTCTAAAATCTAGTCGTAAAATAGTGCACGTCGAGCGTTAGGAAACGAACTCAACGGTTTTGGGAAGCTCGTATGATAATCTCAAAGTTTTAGTACATGAATTTTCATCCTAGTGGTCTCGAACATAAAGAAAATAGAGGTTAAATATGGTACTTTTAGTCAAAATATAGTTTAAGGATGGTTTTCGGCAAAGTTCGAAGCGACTATATGTTATTCGTTACAACTCCGCTAATCAAGCGATCGGACGGTTTGGAAAGTATACTTGGCGATTTCACTTTTACTAGAAGACATCATTTTATAAGAAAATGTACTCAATTTTGTTCTCCAAACTTTGTTCTCCAAAACTTTGTTCTCCAAAACTTGTTCTCCAAATGTTTGTTCTCCAAAACTTGTTCTCCAAATGTTTGTTCTCCAAGATTTTAGTTCTCAATTGTTTGTTCTCCAACCTTTTGTTTCAAAGTAACTTATATATTTTGAGAAGTCGAAATAATTTACAACGCCCAAGCTTCATTTTTGACTCGTACAAAACAAATATTGTTCTTTGAAATTTTCGAGGATTTAGTATTTTTCGTCGCCAAATTGAAAATTCATAACTTCTTCGTTATAACTCCGTTTTAATCCGTTCAATGCTGCCACGGTTTCATTTTAAAGTATATTTTCTAAATATCTAGGCCAAATATTTTTGTTCACTGTCGGATTTTCCGAATTAAATTTTAAGACAGACCCTTTTCAAAGCGTGTCGAAATGAGTTTTCTCTCGCCAAACCTATTCTAACCCATTCAAAACAACTCCGAAGCTATTCTAATCCTACCATACACCTTCTTATGGTGTCATGGGTTCCTAAACATCACCAAAACTAAAATATAACAAGGAGTAATTATAGGATGGATTATATATATTTAGCACATAAAAACCTTAAAAAACCTTAAAAATGGTATAAATATCATGAGACTTGCATGTTTCTCAATAAAAATGATATGACCATGAAAATGAATATGAAATAAAAATATGAATATGAATGCTTACTAGTGATATGATGAGGTTTATGGACAAAAGGTTTTCCTAATCACTTGAGGTTTATATTACAAAACCTTGCAACAAATGATACTAGTGTTTAATTAAATGACTTGAAAACTTGGAATGCTTCTTTCTCTTGGTCCCTTGGCTGCCGAAAATATAGAGAGAAAAAGAAGATGGATATTTGATCTTTTGGTTTCCAAAGTGAAGAATGAAAGGAAAATGGATATGTAATACTTTTACTTAGATAGTTGCAAATATCTTTTGTGTGACTCATTATGTTTGGTCGACATGGGGGACAAAAGAAAAGGTGTTGAATTGTTTTATTAACTAAATGTATTATCTAATAATTGTAGTGTAAGTTACTTGAAGACATGTGATAAATTGTATACACATTTGAGTATTTAGGGTAGCGTTAGATAAAAATAACTTTTAACGGGTCAAGATAAAATATATTAAGGTCATAAAAATTATAAAAATACATTTCTTGAAAGATTTGAGTGAATAAATATTTATCGGATTGAATTTAAGAAAACCGTCGTAATTTATATAAACATAACCATTTATATACAAAATAAATTTAAAACATTGGGTAAACTCATAATATTATTTTATAACTTAATATGAGTATAAAAATATATTGGAATAATTTTGGAAGTAATGGATCAATTGTTCAAAATAATTAATTACTGCGATAACGTTTATTTAATATAAAAAAAATTATCGTTTAATGTAAAATGCAAAACCATGCATGAACCGATATGGAATGATGTTATTGATGATATGTAGACTAAACTTAGTCTATATGAAATGTCCTCGATGATATGATCATGAATTCACAGCTAAACCATTACGGTTACGTGAATTTGATACTAAATAAACCTAGTTCACGATAAATGATAAATGATGAAGCATGAATAATGTTTTGAAATATAACTGAAAATCGAGTTGTCACATTCGCTCAACCAAAAGGAATTCGATCCACGAATTCGGTTCGTGTTAATCTATCAATTTTTGAGTTTGTGATTAATGTCGAGGAGAGAAGACATGAGGAAGTGTCGTTACGGTTATCGGTGTTTGAGGCGTACAAAACATCGTAGTAAAGAAAATATTGGATGAATCTCCATGAGTAACACTTTGACTTTGGAATATGTGATAATTTTGCTTGCACTAAGATTTATAAATAATCGCTCCCAACATAACATGATCCTCGAATTAGACATAGTTAGCTAGGCTATGTATAATTAAGGAGCGATAATGTGACGTTCGGTTTAGTTGTTATAACTCTCAATGTTTACAAAGATTTAAACCGTGTCGTTAAAGCGGTGCGTTAAAGAAAAGGAAGTAAAATTCTCGTAAGTTATAACAAATCGAAAAGAAAACAAAGTGCGATAGATGAGAATATTTTACAACGGTGGTTTATCAAACGATAAAACATCTTAAGTTCTAAAGATCCGAATACGATAGAAGACATAAACTTAGTACGACATAGTACATAAGGAAAATAAGACGTTAGTTTCAAACTTTTTCGATCTTCGCGTTGTTGAAATCTGTTGAGCTTCACCTCCTTCTAACATGTATGCATTCCATGAGCACCTTCAACTTGTTGACCTCCGTTTGGGGACATTGGTTCCGATAGTGTCCTTGTTCCCCACATCCAAAGCATGTGACTACGGCTTTACCTCTACAATCCACGGCTAGGTGTCCTAATTTTTGGCACTTGTGGCACTTGCGAGCAAGGACCAGTGATGAAACTTACATCGATTACATAGTGGGTGTGTTCGGATAACCTCTCGCCTTCTATTGGTGCGGCGACATAAACCATTCCGACTTCTTGCCTTCTATTTTGTTGTTGATGATGGTTAGTGTTACGGTTTTGGTTGTTCTTTATTATAACCTCCTTGGTCGTTTTCCATTTCCTTTTGTTGTTGTTGATTTGGTTATCGTCGTTGTTGTTGTTTTGGTTATTGTTGTAGTTGGTGCGGTTGTTGGTATTGTTGTTACGGTTGATGTGGGCAATGTTTTCTCTCTTTACTACTTGTACCATGAGTTTTTGGGATACTCGAACATATTCTTCAATTGTTTGTGGATCAAACGAAATCACATCTCCTTGAATAATTTTGGGAAGTCCCCCGATGAAAGCCTCCAGTAGCTTCTCGTTATCTGAAACCATAGATGGGCATAACTGCTAATTCTTGAAACCTTGACGTAAGCATCAATATCATACCCAATAGTTACCAACTCATAGAATTCGGTCTCCAACTTTTCACCTCGATCGTGGACAATACTTCCTTGTCGGTAAACTCTTGAATTGCACCCATGTGGTCCTGTCACGCATTCTCCATTCCCATCGGTGAGCATCTGAATTCCACCACGACATTGCTCCGGTCGTTGAGTGTACTTGTAGCAAACTTAACCTTGCTATCCTCCAGGCGATTACATAACAAAAACACAGTTCCATTTTCTCAAACCATCTAACCATGGCGGTTGCCCTTCGATTACCCTTGAACTTAGTGGGATCCCCACTTTTGAAATCCTTATCGTACAACTCTTAACTCCCGACCCTCTGCATTACCTGCGGCGGCAAATCTAGCGGCCTCGGCGATTGCGCGGCCGCCACCGATGCTCTCTCGATCCTTAGTGCTTGACTATGCTATCATTCACATACTTACATAGCGACTTGAGTCAACTTCGGTGTGGCTTTCTTGACGCCATAACTTCTTCAAAATAAGAAGAAAGGTGAGGCGAGCAAAGTCGATGTTAATAATAAACGCTCCAAAGAGATATGATATGAGATAATAAATTTGAGGTTATTTTTCAAAATGATCGACGGTTTCCTAAGAAATGGGTTATGAGATGTTGTAAGTGCTTCAAATGTATGATGGTTTAATGACTTAATGTGTGAATAACGTGTAACTCGACATGTTAGTGGTGAAACAAAGGGTGAAAGTGACTTAGCCTACTTAAAGGTTTGTCTCGGCATTCGGCGTTATCGGTGATGAATCGGTGATATAAAATTGCGATAGAGAATGACAAAGCATTCTCCACATTGAGTATGAAGAAAGGATAATGGGATAGGTATTTAAAGGCATCCATGTGACAATCGTTTTGAAATGAAAGTAAATAACTCGAAAAATGTACTTATAAACCGCATGTAAAGTGAACATGCACTTATGATGAAATGATGAGATGCTATGATGATGTAGTTATAGTATAGGGTCAATGATGCAACCTAGTTCTCTATAATGAAGCTCGATGCCAATCTGTCACACCCCAAATTACATTTTGCTGTGGAATGGAATTCACAGGATTGTTGTCATAGCATCACAATCACAGTTATATTGAACGACCTAAAGTGTCGTTTGGAAAATACATCGCTTGAATTAATAAAACATTCGAGTTACAAAGATAGGTCCCAAATGAAAGTTACTATGTGCGGAAAATAAGTTTGTTATAAGTCAAACGATGTTTTAAAAGTTCATAAAACCCAGTGAGATGCGTCGTCACCGCGACTCTATGATATGTCCACATGCATGCCATGAAGTGAATGCCTTAGATACCGAGATAAAACATGCTAAAAGTGTCAACACAAAGGTTGAGTGAGTTCATAGAGTTTGCGTTGAAATGTAAAGCCTTTCAAAATCGTTTATGCGAGAAAGGCATTGTAAATCCACTCGGTTCCAAGTTCGCCCATACAAAACTTGCAACTGTGTGTTCACAACTCATTGCGAAATGTGTATAGTTTATGATCAAGCGCATGATGTCAAATGAATTCATAAAATAGTGCATAACCTAATGTAACCATAGTTACTTAATATAACACATAATTCGTACGGTTTCAATTTGTTCCATGACCATTAGTTCAGGATTGTACCAAGACCATTAGTTCAATGTTATACCAAGACCATTAGACCATGATTGTACCAAGTCCGTTGGTACATGACTATACCAAGTCCGTTAGTTCATGACTATACCAAGTCCGTTAGTTCAACATTATCCAAGTCCGTTAGATCGTGATCATACCAAGTCGATTAGCTCAATGATTCATGATATAGAAATTCTAAGTATGGCGATATTGTTGCTTGTATGACTAACATTCGATTCGGATAAACATATAGTTTGCAAATAATCATGTTTGCCATAAAAGTTGTTGAGCATGTATCTCCCCCAAAGAGTTTAATAAAAGCATTAAAATAATTGAAAATGGGGCTATGGAACTCACTTGGTACAATGATGCGATGGCAAAAGTGAGTACACCGAAATGTAGCGTGAATCTCTAAACTTGACCTATTATGAATGATATGATACATAATAAGTTATGATGTAATGTTATGCATGCAATTCGGATGATATTTATACCACTTATGAATTTTTGAAAACAATACTTCTCGTCGAAATATAATCTTTTAACGTCTTGACCATTTTAAATTACTTCACATGTATATCGTTGAAACGATAACCGGCGATAATCATTTAGTGATTTATTGTGAAGCTATAACTTTTAGTAAGTAAAATAATGTTATTGAAATTTCCATGAAAGTGACAAAACGGCTTCTAAAATCTAGTCGTAAAATAGTGCACGTCGGCGTTAGGAAGCGAACTCAACGGTTTTGGGAAGCTCGTATTATAATCTCAAAGTTTTAGTACATGAATTTTCATCCTAGTGGTCTCGAACATAAAGAAAATAGAGGTTAAATATGGTACTTTTAGTCCAAATATAGTTTAAGGATGGTTTTGGCAAAGTTCGAGCGACTATATGTTATTCGTTACAACTCCGCTAATCAAGCGATCGGACAGGTTTGGAAAGTATACTTGGCGATTTCACTTTTACTAGAAGACATCATTTTATAAGAAAATGTACTCAATTTTGTTCTCCAAACTTTGTTCTCCAAAACTTTGTTCTCCAAAACTTGTTCTCCAAATGTTTGTTCTCCCAAACTTGTTCTCCAAATGTTTGGTCTCCAAGATTTTAGTTCTCCAATTGTTTGTTCTCCAACCTTTTTGTTTCAAAGTAACTTATATATTTTGAGAAGTCGAAATAGTTTACAACGCCCAAGCTTCATTTTTGACTCGTACAAAACAAATATTGTTTCTTTGAAATTTTGAGTTTAGTATTTTTCGTCGCCAAATTGAAAAATTCATAACTTCTTCGTTATAACTCCGTTTAATCCGTTCAAGCGTACGGTTTCATTTTAAAGTATATTTTCTAAATATCTAGGCCAAATATTTTTGTTCACTGTCGGATTTTCCAGAATTAAATTTTAAGGACAGACCCTTTTCAAAGCGTGTCGAAATGAGGTTTTCTCGCCAAACCTATTCTAACCCATTCAAAACAACTCGAAGCTATTCTAATCCTACCATACACCTTCTTAGGGTGTCATGGGTTCCTAAACATCACCAAAACTAAAATATAACAAGGAGTAATTATAGGATGGATTATATATATTTAGCACATAAAACCTTAAAAACCTTAAAATGGTATAAATATCATGAGACTTGCATGTTTCTCAATAAAATGATATGGCCATGAAAATGAATATGAAATAAAATATGAATATGAATGCTTACTAGTGATATGATGAGGTTTATGGACAAAAGGTTTTCCTAATCACTTGAGGTTTATATTACAAAACCTTGCAACAAATGATACTAGTGTTTAATTAACTTGACTTGAAAACTTGGAATGCTTCTTTCTCTTGGTCCCTTGGCTGCCGAAAATATAGAGAGAAAAAGAAGATGGATATTTGATCTTTGGTTTCCAAAGTGAAGAATGAAAGGAAAATGGATATGTAATACTTTTACTTAGATAGTTGCAAATATCTTTTGTGTGACTCATTATGTTTGGTCGACATGGGGGACAAAAGAAAAGGTGTTGAATTGTTTTATTAACTAAATGTATTATCTAATAATTGTAGTGTAAGTTACTTGAAGACATGTGATAAATTGTATACACATTTGAGTATTTAGGGTAGCGTTAGATAAAAATAACTTTTAACGGGTCAAGATAAAATATATTAAGGTCATAAAATTATAAAATACATTTCTTGAAAGATTTGAGTGAATAAATATTTATCGGATTGAATTTAAGAAAACCGTCGTAATTTATATAAACATAACCATTTATATACAAAATGAATTTAAAACAGGTAAACTCATAGTATTATTTTTATAACTTAATATGAGTATAAAATATATTGGAATAATTTTGGAAGTAATGGATCAATTGTTCAAAATAATTAATTACGCGATAACGTTTATTTAATATAAAAAATTATATCGTTTAATGTAAAATGCAAACCATGCATGAACCGATATGGAATGATGTTATTGATGATATGTAGACTAAACTTAGTCTATATGAAATGTCTCGATGATATGATCATGAATTCACGGCTAAACCATTACGGTTACGTGAATTTGATACTCGTAAACCTAGTTCACGATAAATGATAAATGATGAAGCATGAATAATGTTTTGAAATATAACCGAAAATCGGTTGTCACAAATATATATATATATATATATATATATATATATATATATATATATATATATATATATATATATATATATATATATATATATATATATATAGTTAGGATCAAATAAGAAGATTACTTAAAATAAGAAGGAATAAGAAGAACTATAACCGCAAATCCGAGATGCACCGACCTATATTAGATGCATCCTTATAATCTTAGATGCATTATAATGCACCATAGTGTGTTTTCTAGCTTTTAATCAGATGCATATATGTCTATTAGATGCATTTCATGATTTCTCTTGTTTTTTGTTCCTCTGCACGTGCCAAAATCATGAAAATCAATTTGCACCATCTATACATCAAATTAATTTTCGAAACTTAAGATGTTGCATCTATATATATAGAGAGAGAGTGAGAATCATGTGCGGATTTTTTTAATTCGTGCGGATGTGCGGATAGATCTGGACTGCCCATTTCAGATCTGATCTTGACTTTTTTTAAAACGTGCGGATGTACCAATTGACCGTGTAAACGATTTTTTTATTTTTTTTCCTTTTGAGCAATCCTTACTATTGCTATCTTTTTTCATTTTTTATTATTTTTTCAAATTTTTATGAGCACTTTTTTATTTTTTGATTATGAAATCTACCTTGATATTAATAATATTATGAGACCTACCGTGATATTAAGTTTTTTACATGTAAAAATGAACCGTGATATTAAAAACACATGATAGTTACTATGATATTAAAAAAAAAAAAAAAAGTTACGTAATATTAAAAAATTAATTTTGATATGAAGAAAACATGTAAAAGTATTTGTAGATATTAACAATTTTACTAAAAAGTTACTTTGTTATTAGAAAAAACTTAATATAACCCGCTTTTTTTATTACGATATTAATAAAAGTTACTGATATTAAAAAGGAATGTGAAAAGGAGTTAGTCTTGCTAAGTCTAGTTAATGCTAGTCTTAGTTAGTGTTGCTAGTGTAGTTAGTCTTGCTAGTCTTACGGTGATATCAAGAAAGCATCATAATTACGGTGATATTAACAAAATAATATTATTATATCTTTTAACCGGAAAATGATTTTTTTTTCTAAATTTTTTTGATTTTAATAAATTGTTGTCATCGTTTTTTTTTAATGTTTTCATATTTTTTGAATTATTATTTTTTAATGTTACAGTTGATATTATCCGCACCATCCCTAATTAAAATCTAAATGCACCGATCTCTTCTATATATATATATATATATATATATATATATATATATATATATATATATATATATATATATATATATATATATATATATATATATATATATATATATATATATATATATATATTGCTACATACTTTCTTGAGATATTATGTCATTCCAACCGATGTAGATGAATGTACTTAAATGCGAGGACCATACTAGCGAAGTGCGGGATGCCAGCATCGATCGTAAGGTAGTCACGAAGGAAGTGGAAGAATGGGTCAAGGTGGGCATCATGACCCGTCAAATATCCCACCGGATATCAAACATTGTGTTAGTCAAAAAATGTGACGGAAGTTGGCGCATGTGCATCGACTTCAAGAGCATCAACTCCGCTTGCCCAAAGACTACTACCCTCACCGGAGATCGATTGGAAGATCGAATCACCATGGGGTATAAATACAAGTGCTTAGACGGCGCACAAAGGTTACCACTAGGTGCAAATGGCAAGGAGGATGAAAAAAAGATTTTACACGCAGCGGGAACCCATGTTATACAAAAATGCCTTCGGACTAAAGAACGTCGGGCTACGTACCAACGGATGATAGACTCGCTTTCAATCTTAGATAGGGAGGAATTTAGAGGCATATGTCGACGATATGGTTATTAAAAGTAAAGAAGAGAACGAGATGTTGGGAGATATTTCCGAAACATTTGATAACATTAGAAAAATGAATATGAAGCTGAACCCCAAAAAGTGTTCCTTCGGGATGGTGGAAGGAAAGTTCCTAGGGTACATGATAACATCGGAGGGGATCAGAGCAAACCCAAAGAAGACGAAGGCCATCATGGACATGCAATCACCAAGGACCTTAAAGGAGATGCAGAGTCTTAGCGAAACCGCGGTAGCTAAGCGCTTTCATCTCGATCGGCCGAAAGATCCCTCCCCTTCTTTGAAACTCTCAAGAATATAACCAAGGAGAACAAGGACGAATCCGGTGGACGGGAAGAAGTGGAAAAGGCCTTCCAAGAAATGAAGAAACTCATAACTCGACCGCCTCATTAACAACGCCGACGCCAAAGAGGTATTGTATATGTACCTAGTAGCCGGTGCGTTATGTAAGTCGGACTCAACGGTAGAGAGAAATTATGCCACAATTGAATAGTTAGCTTTTCGTTGTTGCACATGTCAAGAAGATTACGGAGATACTTCAATTACACCCCATCAAGGTCATCACGGACCACCGATCAAACAGATCCTCAAAACCGGAAGCTTTAGGAAAGTTAGCTAATACTCTATGGAGCTAGACACATACAATATCACCCATGAGACCCGGAATGTGATCAAGGGTCAAGTATTAGCAGACATCCTCTCAGAAACACCTATCGGAGACAGCGGTGCGGATACTTGATCAACGGTCCCAAAGAAAGAGAAAGAAGAGGGAAAATGGCTCCTTTACACTGATGGAGCGTCCAACAACAAAGGCTCAGGGGCCGGTCTCATATTAATCAGTCCGAAAGGAATGGAGTTTACTTATGCCGTTCGTCTTGACTTCGAAAGCACTAATAACGAGGCTGAATATGAGGCTTTTTAGCAGGACTACGAATGGCTGAAAGCATGCGCGTTTGCCGCCTCGAAGTCCGGGTGGACTCAAGGCTGGTATCTAATCAGATACATGGGGACTGTGTGGCAAGTCATGATATCATGATCAAGTACCTAGCTAAGGCAAAGGAATACATAGCGAACTTTGAAAGCTTCACCATCCAGAACATTCCAAAAAATCAAAACAAGAAACCAGATGTGCTAAGAAAACACGCCACAGTCGCTTTCGACCACCTAACTAAGAAGTCTTGGTAGAAGTGTTGAGGGAAAGTTCGACGGAGGGAAAGGAAGTCAACAATGTGGTTGAGGAAGAAGGAGATAATTGGATGACTCCCATCATTCGGTGTCTTGAGGAAGGAATCTGGCAGGAAGACAAGAACAAAGCTCGCCCGTTAAGAATGAAGATCAGCCAGTATGTCATGGAAGACGGGATACTCTACAAAAAGGCGTACCTAGTCCCGATGATGCGATGTGGTACCACTTACAAGCAAACTATGTGATCCGAGATACACATGGGGCTTGTGGAATGCACTCGGTCCACCACCGATAGTAGCAAAGTCCATACGTCGAGAATACCATCGCCAACTATGCATCGAGACGCCGAGGAATGAGATATTAAAGTCGACTCGCCAATCCGCTCCCTTATACCAAGCTCCCAAAAACCAAGCTAACACCCATCATGGCCCCATGGCCATTCTACCGATGGGGAATGGATTTACTAGGTCCTCTACCTCGTGGCGGGAAGGTGAAGTTTCTCAGTGGCCATCGACTATTTCACCAAATGGATTGAGGCCAAGCCATTGGCTTGGATCACGGGAAAGAGCGTTAAGAGGTTCGTGTGGGATAACATAGTCTCACGGTTCGGTGTGTGGCCGTCATTATCACGGACAATACTGGTAGTTTATAGACAACCCTTCAAAAGTTGGTGCGAGAAGTCGGACATTAAATAGATCAACACGTCGTGGCCCATCCTCGAGCCAACGGGTCGGTGGAAAGTGGCGAACAAAATTTTATGTCGGGAATCAAGACAAGATTAGACGAACCCGATCCGAATGGGTAGATGAGTTATCGAATGTCCTGTGGGCACACCGAACATCCATCAAACAGAGTAATGCAGAAACACCCTTCAGTTTAACCTATGGAAGTGAGGCAGTCATACCGGCGAAATTTGGTATGCCAACACATAGGACTAGTGTGATAAGGGAAGGCCTAGATGAGGAAGATACCCGTCGGATAGAAGAGCTGAATGAAGAAGAGATACGTCTAAACCTTGACTTGCTACGAGGCGAAGGAAAAAACACTCAGAATGGAAGCGGATACAAAGACGAAGATGGAGAAATACTACAACCGAAAATTACGCTTGGTATCCTTCAAACGTGGGATTTTGTATCGGAAGAAGCGAGACAATCGGGCGAAGATTGGGGAAGATTGGACCAAAATGGGGAGACCTACACCGTCACCAAGCACACATGAATGGATCCTACAAGCTAGAGACTATGGATGAAGAAGAGGTGCCTGTAAGTGGCACACATGTTAACCTAAGAAAGTGTTTTCTATGAAGTGTACTTTAATTCTATGTAAGCCTACACGGCCATGACATTAATTTCTTTCTATGAAAAATGATATATTCCCTGTCATCCACTGGAGGAGGAAAATTTTCCCATATGATGTTTTACATAACGTAAGGACGGTCCCGCAGAGATTATCACCTCCGACCGCATGACCAAACGTCCTATACCTCGACTAATATTACCCGTAAGTACAACGCCACTAGGAAGGCCATCATACCATATGGTAAGGCGATGCATACCCCAAAATAATACTAAGTCATTAAGGGGCTAGTCGAGGCGTATCCGCACGGTGACATGAGATACCTAAAGCGTGACGATGATCGGGATGAGCCCCAAAGTGTATTCACCAACATGTGACAATCATGTGTATATACAAAACAAAATATATACATACATGTAATAAAGAGGCAATATAAAACATTCAACATCATTCCGATTAAAAGACGATCAAAAGCATCAACATTCAACACCACAAACATTGTTCAATGTACATCATGGGGCATACCGCCCGGAATACATCAATATTCATTAATACATAATTGTTTGAATTATAGACAAAAGCTAACAATAAGCAAACAGTCATCTACGAGCCGGAGGATTCCGCACTCGGAGTGGCCCCGATACCATCAGGAAGGATGTTCATCAGATCTGCCAAAGGAAGGTAGTAAGAACTCTTGATCTTTTCAACATACGAGTAAGATCGAACAAACATCGCGTCATAAGCAGCGGTAAACCCTTCGACAGCTTCCATATCAAAGTCCCCGTGCGACGCAAGGATCTCGTTCACTTGCTGCTCAGTACGACCTTCCCTTACCCCATCTAGCCATCCAAAGTCAATAGCAACATTGAATACATCGCCACAAGCTCTTTGATACTCATCACTCGCATGCAGACGGCGAACAACCGCTGTAATTATCTCTTTCACATAGTTGAAGCGCAGCATCTCCTCCTGTCCGGCTTTGATAGCAATCATTTGAACATCCTCCCTCAATCTAGCGGCATCCTTCTTTAATTGTTCCAACTATAAAGTTTTATGTGCCAAGGATTCTTCTAAGAACTTCACCTTGTTCTCTCGCTCACCATCCTTAGCCCTTAGCTCACTCACCTCCTTCTCCAGAGCAGCCAACTTTGCCTTTATCCCATCTTCCCTCTCGGTACAACCTTGGTGAACCTACTGAAGAGCAAGAAAGCTGCTCATTGATGCGGAGCTGGTCACGGAGTCCACTTTCAGCTTCGTTCAGTTGAGAGTCAAGAACCTAGCATTAAGAATGAGCTTTGTAGAGACCAGCGTAGTTATAACTCAGATGCTTAAACCGACGAAGCATATCCGCTTGAGCCAAGGACCCACGGCTAAGCTCAAACCAGCCCCGGCGCAACGCCTGGTCATCAGTCAGATCCTCCTGATCGGCGCAAACGGAAGGAGGGGCATGATTGATCATCATATCCCGACACAAGGTGGCATCGTGCAAACTGGTGTCCACCGTCAAACCCCAAGCTAGAACAAAAGGCTCGCTCGAAGCCTGAAGACTTTGATAGAAGCCATCTAGGACAAGGAAAGGAATTTGTTTATACGTTTAAATAAATAAAAAGCGATGAAGAATAGATCCGCTAATATGTACCTACGGTAAAGGATTGAATCGGACGGCAAAGGGTTCCCGGGATTAGCCCCAAACATAGCAGACCGGTACCTACCCACAACAAAGGTCAAAACGTTACACAAGTTTAGAGACAATCCGAATCAAAATAAACCATACCTTTAATAAATTTAGGAAGACTTTTCCGCGGATCTCTTGCAGGAAAGTGATAATCTACAACTTCGATTTGTCAATTATATCCTTTATTAAGACCCAATTCTTGAAATTTGGGACACAAATATTCAATTAGTTCGGACTTGTTTAGTGCTGAATTGGGACGAAGACAAAAAGATCGAAAAGGCTTGTGCTTCTTTTGTTGAAATAAGGACAAATGGTTTGATTAGAGATTTTCAAACCGGGCGATCGACCACAGGCTCCCGGTTAACCCTCTCCTCAATGTTTGAAGCTTCAACAACATGCACACTTGAGATTCTCTAGTCAGTGTTTGCTCACCTTGATCCCCGCCGCCACCTCCTCCTACACTTTCCCCGCACTACATTCTCGGCCGTCCCTCCGGTCCCAAGAAGATTGATCGAGTAACGATGCGCTTTCAGTTGTGCATGTTTTAGTAGCTTTATGTGTACTTTATATCTCATTATTTGGTTATATTTGCGTGATTATAGTACTTAATCGTATCAAAAGATGTTTGTCTAGTGTTTATAACCAAGTGTGGAAATGGAGGAAAAGAAGAAATATTGAGAAAGCGAAGATTCCCATTTCAATAAGACTAAATCAGTATCTCAAGGCCCTTTTGAAGACCTCAGTGATTGAAGAATCAAGTTCTACAAAGTAAAGTGAAGAAGATCAAGTTTTTGTATCTCAGAAGATCCAACCGGATCCGGTTACAACCGTAACCGGATCGGTTGGAAAACGGTCAGAATCAATGCTTTTACCATCACCAGCCGATCGGTCGCAACCCGCAACCGGATCGGTCGGCTAGTTGTTATTGAAGACCAGCGGATCGATTGGTCGTATGACCGATCCGGTTGGAGAAGTTGCGGTTGCCAAATCTTCATCACTAAGCTTCCCTTTGCATCCAAGCGATTCTAGGTCCTTCTCTTGGTGTATTCTAGTCCTTCCTCACTCCTTGATGGCCAAGTTCAGCATTTAATACCCTAGGCCTTGGAATTAGTATAAATAGAGGCTAATTGTGAGCATTAGAAAACAACATATAATACAAATCTCTACTCATCAAACAAAGCCTTAAGCTCTCAAAATTCGTCCTTAGAAGTCCGGAGAAGTTTGGAGATCGAGTTCACCATTTGGAGGCCAAAACACCAAGAAGTCTACCTTAATCCTTTGGGAATCATTACTACACCATTTGTAATCTTATTCCAAGCATTTTAAGACTTTCAATCATGTTTTCTAATGTTCAAAGTTTCGAGTTTATGTTTATGTTTGCTATGAGTGGCTAGTTTCTTTATGCACTTGCTTAAATGATGTTGATTATCATATGATTAGTTAGTGGTTGTGTTAACATGTTTTAATTCAATTTCAAGTTGATTCTAAGATCCAATTGTGCTAAAGTTTCATAGTGACATTTGTTAATCAAGTTTGGCTAATTGATAATAATCGTTGGGGTGAAAGAACTTCGTGTTATTCAACTAGTCATAATCATTTTGTCTATGGATGATTGTTTTACCCATTATTCTTGATTATACAAAGGAACTAAAGTGTGGTTGTAATAGAAACGCTTTTGATGATCAAATTGGATTGGTTGGAAACATCTAAATGGTCGTAAGATTAGTTGTTGAGAATCAATTGTAGCCTTTTGTCTATGATCGGTTACCTTTTGTATTGACCATTTCTTAAGCAATTTGATGAACAAGTGGATGTTTTGTGTTTAAGTTTATATATGTAGACTTATGAAACTTGAATTGATCTTGAATTGATTGGTTAAACTTAATGCTTGTTTTATGAACTAAAATCTTGACGAAGGTTTAACTTGTAAGAACAATAGATTAGTACACCAACTAATTATCATAACCAACATGTTAAGAGGTTAACACAATCACATTAATCTATGATATGAAACTAGTTTAAGCAAGTGTAGTTTTTAATCATCCGAATTTCATTATATCTATTTGGTTAATTATATGTTTTGGATAGACTCAGTTAATTCAAACTTGTGCTTAGATTCACTCAAATCCATGAGCGATCCCGACTTACCTTCATAATCTTGCTATAACAGACGAGTATACTTGCTCGTATGTGTTATTGGTAATATTGGTAATTCACCTTTATAAATTTAAAACTTGCACCAACCGGGCACATCAGTAACATAGTGCGTCCCCTGAGAATCCTCACGAGCAGGAGATGATTCGGCGGAAGGCTCTGGCTAAGCAGAATGGCCCGTTCTCCTCCTCTTCAAGCGAGAAGATCCACCGGTTGCGGCTTGCTTCTCTGACTGCCTTTTCTTCTTTCCTTTTGCCACCAAAACAGCAGGATCAGCTTTCTCGACAATCTTTTGCACTCCACTCTTTTTCGGGATGGGATCATTAGGACCAAATGGCCGCGTGACATGCTGAAGTATCTCCTAACCATCGTTCAATGGTTGGCCACGACCCAAGCGGGATCCTTGCTCCTTCCTCAATTGTAAGTACTGAGAGACATGGTCACAACTACAAAAGGAAAAAAGAAGGCCAACCAACAAAGTTAAAAATGGGATACCAAAGCTGGCACGCTATAAAACATATCAATAGAACAAGTCTCGACGTTCGCGTTACCATTCTTCTCTATATCCTTGAATTCCGGGCGATAGCCTGGATATCTCCTAATGGTTGTAAGACCGATCTCGAATAAGAGTCCCGAATGAATAGGACGGAGCTCCACGACATGGTCCGTCAACCTCTAAACATCAGCATCGTCGAAACCGCCGGAAGGAGCACTATCCGACACATTGGAATCCGGATGCCTCCAAGGCATCGCATCCGGAATTGCCCTCCGGTCAATTAGAAAAATCTATCCTTCTAATTCTTTAAACTCGAACAACTTTCTTTAAAAATCCTCCCCGGTACCCCCCGACCCGTCCGACGCTCAAAATAAAACCAATGTCTAAGCTTATAAAAAACACTATACAAATTAAGCGTGGCTGGATCTCCAGCTCGACAAGATACTTCAAACATGGTCATCGGTTGAACCCGATGGAGTGCAGTGGGAAATATGAACTTTGAAATACTTTATCACTCAAGTAAGAAAGTGGAAAGCGGAACCCGACCCGAAAACTCAAAATGTTGGTCGTAAGACCAATAGCATCCGTCGGAAGGTTATTAATCGTAAAACCCTTGGGAAGGCGAGAATGCAAGTCGGCAGTGCGAAACCCGCGACAATACCCTCCGGATCCGCCTCGGTCATGACGGAGGTGAAAATATGCATATCGGACTTGGGAGGATCAACGACATTTGATTGAGAACCAGATGCCATAGGAAGGAAACTAAGAGAAGGGTAACACGAACGAAGGACACACAGTAGAAAGAAACGCACCTGAGCTAGCCGAAAGATCTGATAACTAAAGACAGAGAAAGTGAGAGTAAAAAGTAAAAACATTGAATGGGGTAAAAAATAACTTATATAGGCAAATGGGAAGTCATACCAGACGTCCCATCATGTCAGAAGCATACACGGATCCATCTGAACCGTTGGAAGGGACGCGTGGTGCCACGTGGCGCGATCCCACAAATCTCGGTAAAACAATTTTTAACCTACTCACCCAATGGGCTTGAGCTTACTGTTTACCGTGTGACCTAGTAAGGCGAAAGAAATAAGAAGTTTCGAACGGATAAGCGTGGCGACTAGATTAGTATCACATCACTTGTCACAAACAAATAATATGATACTAGGGGGACATGACGACGTATATGGCTGAATGGCTAAACAACCGGAAGGCCAAAAGCGAGAGATTAGCACACCGGATGAGGTCGATCCGAAGGATCGTTGACCGACGAACGTTGACATTTAGTGGAAGCAATTCGTCTCATTCTCCCGGTGTCGAGAAGCGATGTCGGGGAGCGATGTCGGCGCAGGTCGAGAGAGCGATGTCACCTAACGGCAGCAACAATGTCAGAGATAGCGACATTGACAACGACCAGGTAGTAACAACCTACAGTATAAATACGCATACAGTAATTGGTGAAAAGGTATCATTTTCACACACACATACTTATTCTATACACCTTTTGGTGAACCCTATACTTACTCTCACGCCGGAGCTTGGTCTTGGGATAACACCCAAGGCGAAGCTAACGGGTTGTTACATCCTTGCAGGTATCCGGAAAATTTAGCTTAACAAGACTGAAGAATATCTGAAGAATCATTACTACCTCACCAAAAAATACTTCTAACAGTAATCAACATGCAATCACGATAAGAATTGTATGCTAGCAAAGCCAGGAGTCAGGTCCCCGCAAATGATCCCTTAAAAAGAAATTTTTTCCAAGCATTATGCTTTCAAGTTTACAGTAACATTTTGGTACAACATAATCAAATCGTGTGTAAAGAATGTAATGCTTCCATGCTT
Organism: Chrysanthemum lavandulifolium; assembly: GCA_022545495.1. Classification (NCBI taxonomy): domain Eukaryota; kingdom Viridiplantae; phylum Streptophyta; class Magnoliopsida; order Asterales; family Asteraceae; genus Chrysanthemum; species Chrysanthemum lavandulifolium. The sequence goes on along the minus strand of CM040241.1, from coordinate 174,528,551 downwards.
AGGTCACTTGCATCGACCATATAACTTGTCATGGACACATAATTATAAATAATCCACCACGAGTGTAACCCCAAAAACCATGCATCTAGCTAACTACACATACAACAATTGTGCACCTAGTCATTTATAGTCTTGGGTCCGTTAATGTTTCTAGAGCATCGCTAGCAACATAAAGTCGCCCTAAAATGCAAGAGAAATTGCGATCATGGGATACATCTAGACAAAAAACAACTAGGCCGGTATTGCTTAGACCTTTTGGTTTAGCTCGATTAGCTATTTGGGCTTCTAGCATTCATATTTAAACTCATTAGCTTATATATATCAATCTATAGGTAAATTGCTCTTATCTTAAGGTTCTATATATGGTATATGAGCCTTTTTTTTCCCTAAAAAAATCTTGATTTGTATGCTCGTTAAGTTGTGTAATTTAGGCCGGGCACAATCGAACGGAAAAAATCGGTTGGTCACCGAATTTTTTGACACACGACCGATGTTAACATCGGTCGACCCCTATGTGGCCTCGGGTCATCACATTGGTCGACAAGCAAAAATTGTGGACATCAGTTCAATATTCGACCGAATTAATACACACTTCCCCAACTACTTTTGCCCGTTTGGAGCATTTAAAGTTAAAAAAAAATAAAATAAAAAAATTGATCGTTAGGTCTTTTAAACTAAAAAAAAACTTTTTTTTTAAACACTGTATAAATACCAACTTCACCTCAAACACAATTCACCTCAAACTACTTCTTATCTATATTCATTTCAATCTAATTCTCATCCAAGTTCAAAATGTCAAAGAAAAATACCCCACCATCAAAAACCGACGATCCCGACTACCACAAAATCAACCGAATATGAATTTCTCACGGAAAACAACTTCGAGTTAACCGGCATAACACCACAACAAAACCGCCTATTCGCTTTCGTCCACAAAGTTTTGAATATCAATCACAACTAGCACAACCAAATCAAAACCAAAACCCGTTTTACGTTAACGTTTTTATCCCATCGCAACGTCCTTACACCGATACCGGCAAGAACCTAGTGGGTCGTCGTACCATCCAAACATTGACTTCATTTATCCTCATCAACCGTATCAACCTTATTCCCCACTTCGAAGTACTAATCTTGACATGAATTTGAAAGATTTTTTTCCCGGAGTATCCGACACAAAACTACCAAAGTCAAGATGCTTCGATGGGCCAAGGTTCGGGTCACGGTTCGCACCACGGTTCGTACCATGATTCCATTCCCGTTGAAGATTCTGATGATGAAAAACCGCTTCATCAAGAAATGTCCCCATCAAACCAAAGCGACCATCAAGGCGTGCTTCAAAGCCAAGGACAAAGGCAAGAAGCCGAAATAAGCAAGGCGAAAGGCAAGAAGACCGTTGAAGCATGGACAAAGCGGAAGAGGTCGCGCTTGTAAAGCTTGGGTTCATGTGTTGAAAACTTCGGAGAGGAACGCATACAACCGCTTCCGCTTTTAGGAGTTATTGATAGAGTACTTTAAAAATGAAACTGGCTCAGACCGAACCTACGACTCCATCACTACCAAATGGAAGAATATGATTCGTAATAGGGTTGGTAATTATTGCGCTATCATTGATAATATCAAGAATAACCATGGAAGTGGTGAGAATGATTTAGACGACACTTCAAAAGCTTTTAGAGAATACCGTATGACGTACAATCATGATTTCACTTTGGAGGAGTGTTGGAAAGTTTTAAAGGGTCATGATGCTTGGAAGTACACTGAGATGCCGGCTTTCCAAACGAATAGTCGGAAGAAAACAAAGGGTTCTACCACTACCTCGGGTTCAACCCAAGCTCGTGATCCTTTTGATGTCCAAGATGTTGATGATTCTGATGATGAGACTAGAGAATCACGTCCGATAGGTCGTGACAAAGCAAGGAAGAAATCACCCTCCTCCTCTCGTGCTGATGATGAACCATCAGAATCATTTGTAAAATCGTTGGCCAAAACTTTCTTCAAAATCAAGAAGCCGTCAAAAGGGGAGAAAGGTAAGAATAAGGAGGGTTTAGAAGATGCTTACACACGGTTGAGGGAAAAATTTGGATATGAAAAAGAAAACTGAGCTCTTGAGGCTATCAAAGCGGAGACCGCATAATCTTCTACAACACCTCAATCGACCCAACTTTAACGGACGACAACTAGAAGAATTGATGAAAGTCAAGCCAACAATCAATGACGCTACGATTTAGATTATTAGTTTAAGTATTGTGATGTTTATTTTAATTTAATATTGTAATGTTTTTTTTTTTTAATTTTAATGAATTTAAATTTGATGTTTAAAATGTTTGAATTAAAAATAATAATAAAAAAATGTCGGTCATCGATTGGCGTTTTGGCCGTATCGTAAGAAGGAGAGAGAAAGGCGATGTGGCGTCGATAACGTGTGTCGTGTCTGCAGTCGCGATTGTCTTGCCTTACAACCTGATTAATTGATGACCCTGTCTAAATAAAGTACAATTATTGTCTATATGGATATAAAAGTAGAACAAAGAAAGGATGCCTCATGCCTGCACAGCTGGTCCTGCCCTCCAAATTATTATCGCATATGAGAGGCCATCCCTTTGACTACTTAAGTGACATATGAAACCCAATAATTTTGACTTCTTTAATAAGCATTATGTTAGGTTGACTTTTATTTTTTTAAAAAAAGAAATGCTCACACAACTAATTCTTAGATAATTCTCCAATCAGTTTCAATAGTTTAGTCGCATGTTATCCAGGTTACATAGTTTATGGCAGAGAACAGACCGATTGATTAGTTCCCGTGTCGATCTATTTTAACTAGTGCAATTCAACATTAAGGTGCTTAGATCTCGTTGCATGCAAATGCTCCCGCATTGATATATTTTGGACATTGTTCAATAATCAGATGTTTGTAAATTAACATAAGCACAAATAGAGTTAGGAATTTCTAGTAACATAATATATTTATCACTTGATGCATTCAACGTACGTGATTATAAACTCAAAAGTTAATTGATAAATACTAGAATACAACTAAATTGAATTTTAAGCAGAAAAAAAAAAAATAAAAAAAAAATCACCGACGTTGGTGTGCTTCATGGTGGCTGCATAGGTCCCTTTATGGATTTAAACCATCCCCTACCCAAAAATGCTTTGATATCCTTGGTCCCATTTATTTTCATCATCATCCTATATTATTGGGTATTATATTGCCTATTTATTTTCATCATCCTCATCACAAAATTTGGATGAAATATTATTGGTTGGTATTATATTGCAATTATAAATATATTAGTGACAGTTGCTATTAAACTATTTACAAGATACTTGCAATATAAAATGAAATAATCCAAGCACCCAAATGGCCAAATAAGCAACACAGTTTTCGTGTTACATATTGATTAATTAACGACGGCCAACTAACGGCTGGATGTTAAAAAAATAATAAAAATAGAAAAACTAAACACTACGATGTACTAGAATATAAATAACAACGATGGCTATAAAGTCAAAACTAATAAAAGATCATTTGTCAAAACAATCAGTTTATACTACGGTTAAACCTACTTAAATACGGAAAGGGAATTGATTTGTATACTGTTTTCACTTTTGATTGACTAATTATTAATCATATTTATATTCTGCTTTAAATATTTGTACAATTAGTGTGCAAATCACATCTTATAACAACTTAACATTGTTGGTTTTAACGTTTTATAATATAGGGATTTGCTAAACAATAGGAAATGCTTAAGCATGTGAATCGGTTAACAACTTAACATTGTTGGTTTTAACGTTTTATAATATAGGATTTGCTAAACAATAGGCTCATTTAAGACTATTAATTACATATTTCTCCACCAAAACTTTTAAATAACAAATATACCCAATCTTCATCAATCTTTTTCTAATCCAATTAAATGCTTAATGAATCATTTTCTACCATCATTAAATAACTGCATGTATTTGTTCATATTTAACATAATTATAAATTTAATGTACAATAAATAAACATAAAATTAATAAAATTATACTGAGTACGTGAAATCAATTACAAACATTTATAAACCATATTAATTAACAACCTATTTTTAATTTAAGAAAATTAAAGACCCATCATTTGAATATAAAATTAGTCAAATGATTTATATTTATATTAATTGTTGGCTTAAGTGGGAATTGCTTAGTGATTATTGTTTAGCAAATCAAATCTTAATAATATAATATAGAACCTAAAAATACAAATCCTATATACTTTTGAAGTTCGTAGTAAATGGTTTTGAAAATAGAGATAGATACAAGAAAGGGTATAAATGTCATATGCTAAAGTAATTTTAACAAGATGGGTAAATATGAGAATTTAATATGTAAAATCGGGTATTTTGTTATTATGATGTTTTGGTGAGAAATATGTAATTCACTTTTCTCGTATTCATTTGCTTTCTTGTTTCATAGCCTTCTTTGTTCTTGAAATTCAAGCAATAATTACTTAAAAACATATTAATGACGTAAGAGGCCCACAAAACTCTTAAAATTAAGCAATACAAAAACAAAAAATATGGTAATCTTTATTATACGTAGTAATTTAAAATAATCCATATTCATTAAAATGCAAACTAATATTAAATAGAAACAGATTAAGACTAATTTGAAATTATGTTTTATAAGGCACCATATTACAACTTTTTCGTGTTCAACCATTAAATCGTTAAATACAAACCGGTGATTGTTCCAAGCATTAATTTCAAAGGCATTCAACACCTCAAAGACTAAGAAATTTTTCGAGAGCGTTCATTGTTAGTTATTTGTTTTACCAATAAATATTTTTATATGGATACATGTTAATAATCTTTGAATTAGTAGCAATTTATCATCTCTAGTAAAATTTTACAACATAACAATATTATACAAGGTGTTTAAGGGTGTGTTTGTTTCAATAAAAGTTTTGGAGTGCGAGATCATTCTGCATCTTACTAGTAAGAGGTGGTTAGAAAGTCTAATCGAGCGAAATAATGTTGTTTGTTTTGTATAAGTGTCCGAATGATTTTAAGTGCTCGTTTTGCAATTTGTTTATTAAACCAACGAATGCGATAATAAGTAACTTATGTAAATATGAAACAAGACTTTTATTATAAATATAACATAGTTAATAAACAATCAAATATATTATATAAAGTTTCCAAAAGCAGTAGTAAGGCGAGAAGAAAGCAAAGTCCCACTCTTCTTGAGTAAGATGTTATATGTCTGGCGGATCTTACTCGAAAAAAACAAACAACCAAAACGTCTGCCCACCTCTTACTGGTAAGAGTAAGAAGGCTAGTAAGATTTTTTTTTTTAAAAACAAACACACCCTAAGTTACTTATATGACTACATGTTGATAACTGGTGTCATATTATGTAGTTTTCATTACAATTCTTCTTTGATATCAATGATCAAACATATATATTATACATATATTACAATTTTTGAGCTTCGGAGCCCACTCTTCTTTGAACTCCGGATGTTAGAAGACTAAATGATAGTTTCTTGTGTTGGTACCCGACGTCTACTATTTCCCTTACCTCACAACTCCTTATCTTGAAGCTCCGATCGGCAGGGCGGACCTAGGTATTAAGTACGGGGTGGTGGCGCTCCCCATGGCTAGTCAAAAAAGTTGCGATGTTAGTGTAATTTTTTTTTTAATTTTGATCTTTTGGTGAAAGTGCACCCCACTCAAATTTCAAATTGCCCCCACCAACATACTAAAACACAACATTCAACACTTTAAAACTTTATAAATCCTCAATTTTTAAGCAATAATACTCGATTTATTATTTTAAATCCAATTTTTTCATCCGCATTTTGCTGCTATCTTCAAAAAACAATTTTTTGCCCCCCACATCGGATTTTTCTGGGTCTGCCACTGCCGATCGGGTTTTGCTCCGACCAAGAATCCGCCGCAGATTAACCGCTACCCGATCCAAGTTAATGGTCTTTTTAGTTGCTACAATTGTTTGTGAGGAGAGTTCTGAGAAACGAACATGAAATTGATTTTTAATCCATGGATGGTTGTTTTTATGCTAGAGGTTATCATATAGAGGTTCTTCTTTTCGATAGCCACATCTTTTTGGGATTGGGTGAATAGGTTGTCGCAACCTTTGGTTTTCAACACGTAATGGGGTTTTTGGGAGGATTCTACATCCACATCATTTTACAAAACAATCCACGCGAGGAGGTGGTAACATGTGATTGGTGTATTTTCATACTTTTTTCTCTTCTCTTTCATCACACCAATCACATGTTGACACATCCTTTGTGTGGATTTGTTTTTGTAAAATGTAGGTGGATATAGCAATCCTATTTTTTAGATATTGTTATGATTTTTATTTGTCTTTAATAATGGGTTTGTTATTCTAATATTTAGTTAATTTAGATTAGATGGCTAAAGTTCTGAATTTTTATTATAAATTGAGATTAGGCTTTAATTGTGTTTGTGTTTTAGATGACTGTCACCATTATTGGGGATGCTTAAATAAAACCTAATCGTTACCTGTTGAAAACCCAATTGAGATTAGTTTAAATTTTAGGTCTTAATTGTAGATTTCTTATGTTTTCAATAAGTTTTTAGGCACTTACTGATTTTTGGTGTTTAGGAAGCTAGCGTGTTTTCATATATGCTTTTGATAGGAAGACTACGCACCCATGGAGTGGCAAAAATGATTAGCAAATGATTAGCTTTGACCATGTCGAGGCAAATTATTAGATTTTCGACCATGGCGAGCAAATTATTAGATTTCTTTGCCATGTGAGCAAAGAATTATCCGCATTTCAAAGAAGAGTGGCCTCCGAAACCAAAGGATTGTAATATATGTATAATTATTTAGTTAATTTTGAGTAGATGGCTAAAGTTCTGAAATTTTATTGTAAATTGAGATTAGTTTTAATTGTGTTTGTGTTTTATACGACTGTCAGCATTATTGTTTGATGGCTAAATAAAACCTAATCCTTACCTATTGAAAAACAAATTGAGATTAGTTTCAATTTTTAGGTATTACTTGTAGCTTTCTTATGTTTTCAACAAGTTTTTAGGCACTTACTGATTTTGGTGTTAAGGACGCTAACGTGATTTCATATATGCTTTTGACAAGAAGAGTATGCACCCATGGAGTGGAAATTGATTAGCTTTGCAGCCATGGAGTGGCAAATGATTAGTTTTGCAGCCATGTCATGGCAAATTATTAGATTTTGACCATGATGGGGCAAATTATTAGATTTGTTGCCATGGCGGGGCAAAGAATTAGATTTGCAAATTGAAAATAGGAAAAGCATGCGTTCATGCGATATTGCATGGTTTGGTAACTAGAATCTTGATGGTACTTTACGAGTCAAAGGTTTTCGAGTATGATATGCCTAAAGCGCTTAAAGTACAAAACTAAAAAGTTTTCCAAATAGGCTATGAAGATTGTTATAATGAGGAAATAAAATGACTCATTGAAGATCCAATCCTACCTTGGCGAGGTAATGACCGGATGGCATAGCATCTACGAGTGATGTGCAACCGGGGCTTTCTGACTATAGCGAAATTCAGATACATCTATGACATGATTATCATATACATATCTGAGCCTGATCATTTATTGCACCACAAAACAAAAAATAATCTTGCTTATATTTATGATGACCTTCATTGTGGATCTCCAGATTTTAGGTTTGCAACATGCTCGATGGTAAGTGACCTTCTAAATATGTTTCAAGTTAAATACTGATGGAAAAAAGTACTATGATTGAATGATTTATGAAATACATATGTTGGTAGTAGCAATATCGGTTGGTTTTTTGCTTTATGGTCCTGCATTTTTTCTTATTCCTGGTGTTTGGACTGGTCTGACATTGTTCATCAGAATCCGTGTTGTTTCAGGATACATAAGGTAAGCTCCATAATCAAGTTCTATGTTTGTTAATCATATAAATAATATCATTCTGAATGATTTATGAAATACAGATGTTGGTCGGTTCAATATCGTTTGGTTTTTTGCTTTATGCTTATACGTTGTTTTTGTATTCCCGGTGTTTGTACTGGTCTGACATTGTTCATGAGACTGCGTGTTGTTTCAGGAAATATAAGGTAAGCTCCATGATCAAGTTTTTTTCTTTTTAATCATATAAAGGATATCATTTAGCTCAGTGATGGTTAAATAGGATGAATTAACTCTTCAAAAATAATAACTTAATTATTTTAAAAAGATGTCTTGGAATATTTTGCATTTGTTAATTTAATATGGTGTTTGGTTTTGTGTTTTAGGTATCTACAAGTTTGTTGTCTTTGAAGGTCCGAACTATTTTTCTCTTGATGTTTTTGCGACCAAAAGCATGAGAGTTTACAAACGAAAAAATAGACAATGAGTAAGAAATACAATGACGCTAAATAGAAGCAAATTATTGGGTTTAGTTGTGCTTGGAGGTATTTTTTGCGATTTCAGAGGCCGCAACATCGAAGTACATCAAGTAGTGATGAGGGTCATGGTAAGAAGGTAATTTTAGTTTAAAATGCACTTTTGGAGTTTGTTCTTATGATTGACTATCATGTCCTTTAGCCAAATGCAAAAACCTATGCACGATACTCAAAGACAAACACATGAATATAACCTGAACTTTACATGTCAGTTAAACTGATGCTCTATTCTATTTCAGGTTGCATTTGGGTAAAGAAATATGGTGAGCGGTAAGAAATACTGATCACCACTTATGGTTTGTTGTTTGTGCCCGTTCCTTAAGAAGAAACTAAAGGATGTTTATGTTTTGCATGTTCCGACCATGCATTCATGGGTGACATAAGAACAGGCAAGTAACAGGAGAACTATGTATCTTGCAGGAGTACAACACAACTTTCGAATTTTTTTTAGACTTCTTTATATTTTACATAAAAACAGGAAAGTGACATTAAGTCCCTTTGGTTGCACACATCCGTGACCAAGGTTGTAAAATCGCTAGGCGCCGTGAGGCGGTTGGGTAGAACTGGCGATTAATCGGTTAGCGGGATTAATCGAGGATTAATCGGATTGCAATTTTATAGTGAATTTTTTCAAATATAAACATAGTTCTAAGTTTCTAATATAAAGTTACAAAATCGGATTATTGATCGATTAATCGGTCCGTTGACCGATTATTGACCGATGTCTGTCCGTTGACCGATTATTGATCCAATATTGACCGATTAATCGGTCCGTTGACCGATTATTGATCGATTAATCGGTCCGTTGACCGATTATTGATCGATTAATCGATGCATTGACCGATTATTGACCGATTTTGACCAAAACGATTAAATAGGCCGATTATGGAAAATCGGGCGGTTAATGGCCGATCGGCGACATCGCTGGTGTCGGCCGCTGGGCCGATTTTACAACACCTGCTCGTGACTAAACCTAATGCCTTATAACAACTACACTTTAAATTCTCGCAAGGAACGTTTGATACTTTATGTTGCTTTTGTAGTAGCTGTTACTTTTGCTCGGTGATGTCATAAATGAGGTTCGGTACTAAACATATTTATAACATGTAATAAAACCTAATCCTTACTGTTGAAAACCAACTTGAGATTAGTTTTAGTTTTAGGTATTAATTGTAGCTTTCTTATGTTTTCAATAAGTTTTAGGCACTTCTCGATTTACGGTGTTACGGAAGCTAATGTGATTTCATATATGATTTTGACGGGGAAGAGTGTGCGACCATGGAGGGCAAATGATTAGCTTTGCGACCATGGAGTGGCGAATGATTAGCTTTGCAGCCATGTCGTGGCAAATTATTAGATTTGCAGCCATGGCGGGTCAAATTATTAGATTTGCAGCCATGGCGGGGCAAATTATTAGATTTGCTGCCATGGCGGGGCAAAGAATTCGATTTGCAAGTTGAAAATAGGCAAAAAAATGCAGTTCATGCGATATTTCATGGTTTGGTAGCTGGAATCTTGATGGTACTTTCTGAATCAAAGAGTTTTTTGAGTTCTATATGCCTAAAATGTTTAAAGTACAAAAATAAAAAAGGTTTTCCAGATAGGCTATGATGATTGTTATAATCTGAGGATATAAAATGAGTCATTGAAGATCCAATCTTAGGTTGGCGAGGCAATAACTGGATGACATAGCATCTACTACGGTCAAGAATCAAGGCGCTTTGCGACCATAGCGGTCGAGATACATCTATGTAACATATTGGTTATCATAAACACACAAACACAAATACCAAGGTTCGAATATGGAGAGAGTTTAGAGAGAGAAAGTGGAGAGGATGGAAACTTCTAGTGAGAGAAAGTGATGTAATATTATGAAGTTCCACCCTTTGCCTTGGGAGGCAAAGAGTATTTATAGTATCTTACAAATCGCCACCTTGTTTGTGGATCGGTATACAATGGTTAAAGACTCAAATGTCCTCCACGGTATTACTTAACTAACTACTAAACATAACTAAACGACTAAGACTACGAGCTTTCTAATGCTTACACATACTTGAGGTGACCGAGTCTTTAACTTGCGGATTTTCTAAATCCTAACAATCTCCCTTTAAGGGAGGTCACCTCAATTACAAATATATATTACACTTTGAGATCTAGCATTCTATGACACACTCTTTACTTTGTAGGTCGTAATCTTTGATTCTTCAAAGTCCGCATGCTTTGTACTTCAAGTGGAGGTCTTTAACTGATCCACGACTTGGTGATTCTTTGAGACATCTTTGAGATCATCAGCCACAGTAAATCTCTTGACTCATCCTTTTTTCTGTTGCCTTCATGTGATGTTTGTAACTTTTAAACCGACATGCTCACAGTATTGGATCATGACATCTTTTCATCAGAGTTGCGGAAGCATTGTTGGATCATGATATTTGCATCAGCGTAGCGGAAGCATAACTTGATGATATCATAGCAAAAGTTACATGATGTTATTTGAACAAAAGAGTGTAGATGTGCACTTGTCATGATTTCTTTAAACTTGAGTGTGATGTGTGAGCATGTGGTTCTGGATTGACTTCTCAATTATGATCAGCTGCAACCGTCCGATGTTCCTGCAAACAACAATTAGCAATAAAACACACGAAAGTGTCTTTGTTCACTTTCATTGAATACGGTTGCAAGAACCACGGTTCCCCGTTGATTTGTATAAATACTGCCTGTGATTAGGTAGAATTCCTAAGAATCTCCTTGACAGGGTTTCGCTGCTTGATCTAGCCGTTCTCAAACCGAAGCGTCCCAAAGTAGACAACATGGAGTGAGTGAACCAGCGAATTGAGATTCACTGATTGATGAAAAATTGATTTGAAAAACAATCGTGTATTGCTGAAGGAAGAGAGTTTGCAATATGACAAAATTTTTATGAGAAAATCAAATTTCAATCACAAATACCTTTTTATTTGAAAAATTAATACACAGTCGATGTGCTAGAGAAAAGAATTGTAGCGCACATCGAGAGGTTTTTCAAAAGTATTCGTCAATCTATTTCCTGGACCAAGGTTGATTAAAGATTGAATCACCCCATCATTTCTATCCAGTTGTCACAAGTTTGATTCTTGAAGAATATCACATGTCACCCACCAAGAGCTTGTTTGATGTTGGCTCTAGAAGGATTTCCATCTTCATCGTGAATATTTAACGTATCACTTAGATGTTCTGGCAATACCACAAGAATAATGCGTAGAACTCTCAATATATTATCTTACTTTCCACATTGTGTGAAACAGCAAGTCTTCATAAATTGTGTGTCCCAATGAGATTTATTGTGATGATCTCTTGGCTCTAGACTCAATTGTGCACTTTGGTTTCTTATTCGGAGATTAGGGAGATGGTCTCCTTCTTCAATATCAACTATCTCTAAGAGAAAGTCGATAGATAATGTAGGTTCCCTGTGAGAATGAAACAAGTCCTTTTAAGAGAACTTGAGTGGCTTGGGAAGTTTAGTGTAGTGCGTCACTAGGTCCATGGCGTCTTGTCTTCAATCTGGCGTTACCTTAGTAACCACCGGTAGCATATGTATTTTAACCGGTTTACGCCTAAGGTTGAAATTGGGGCTATTTCTTTTCACCCTTTTCACTTTTATATCTTTTCATTCTTCAACCCTTGATTGCTTACGAGACTTCATTACTAGAACCTTGTTGGGTTTATTCCGGTTCTAGCTCTATCTCGATCGGCACTCTTCCCTTATTCTCACTTTTCTCTTTTTTTCATCATACCTAAGGACTTCTACACTATCTAGTGGATTGTCCACAGGTATATCCCTCCGACTCTGGCGGGACCATGGGAACTAATACATAACCTTACCATCCTTATAACTCCAATCTTGTGACAACTCGCAATTTCAAGTCATTTCTCAAAACAATTTATGCCTCATTATTTCAACATTTATAGTAAACTTGGTTTACTTGTTCCAAATTCGCGTAACCTTAAAGGTTTAGCGGTAATTCATGATCATAACATCACGTACATTTCATATGGACTAAGTTTAGTCTACATTTCATTTACATCATTTGCATCATAATAGTTCATTCATGACATTTCATTTCACATTGAACGCGTAATTTTTATATTAAATAAACGTTATCGCGTGAGTTATTATTTTGAATATTTAATCCGTTACTTTCAAAATGATCCGACACATTTTTATACTTACATTTAGTTATAAAACTATATTTTTAGTTTACCTAGTGTTTTAAATTTATTTGGTACATAAATCGTTAAAGTTATATTATTACGACGTTTTTCTTAAAACTATCGATAATTATTTTATCACTCAAATTTCACAAAGAATGTATTTTACAATTTTATTATCTCATTACATTCTATTTTGATCTATTAAAACTTACTTGTACCAAAAATCTACCATTTACCTTACAAGTTACATTTTCCTACACTTTACTTACATTTTATTTACAAGTATATATAAGTATACACAATTAAAAAAAAAAATATATTAGACTCATTCCTCCCCCTTGGCCGACCAAGGGGAGGTGTCATTAAATGATGCATGGCTCTTGATTGCATAATAATTTTACTCAAACATAAAAGTCTTACTTGATTTTTTTTCTATCTCATTCATTCACCAATTATTCACCAAGAGTTAGCAAACTTTCTCTTGTCTTCCTCTTCTTCAAAACCGGTTCTCATCAAGAGCTACAAGGGATCACAAAGTTTTTCAAGTCCAAGTGTTATAACAATCTAGATAATACTCTTATTAGGTTTTGAAATAAAAACCAAGAGTGTTTTAGGTTTAACCTTGTTCCTTGCACCTCATCATATTAACTTGTAAGCATGTTTCTTTCATTTTCATGTTTCCTTTTCATCTCATAAGTATCTCTTCATTTTTGGAGCAAGCATGCAAGACTTGTGTTGTTTATACCATTTTACATGATTTTTAGAAATATATATATATATGGTCATCCTATAATTATCCCTTGGTATACTTTGGTCTTGATGATGTTTAGGAACCCATGACACCCTAAGAAGGTGTATGGTAGGATTAGATTAGCTTTGGAGTTGATTTGAAGGATTAGAATAAGTTTAGTACGAGAAAAACTATTTTCGATCACGTATAAAATATGTTCTGTCCTTGTTTTGATTTTCTGGAAAATCCGACAGTAGGCACGACTTTTTGGCCTTGATATTTAGAAAATATACTTTAAAACGAATCCGTGGCCGCTTGAACGGATAAAACGGAGTTATAACGAAGAAGTTATGAATTTTTAAAGTTTGGCGACGAAATATATTATTTTCTGAAATTTCAGCATACTATTTTTACTCTATTCGGGTCAAAAACGAGTCCTAAGCTTCACAAATTATTTCGACTTATCAAAAATATATTAGTATACTTTGATACGAAGCTAAGGACGTATTATACGTAGAAAACGGATTTGAAACGACGAAGATATGCACGTTTTCATAAAATTGCCGTAACTATTATTTTCTGAAAAACTATATTATTTTTACGAGATAAGTATTACGGTAACTAAAACGACCATGTTAGCGGCTGTTTTTATCAATGATGTGGAACTTTTTGCAACGAAATGTCTTCTAATAAAATCAAGATCACCGAGCATATTTTTCAAAACAATCAACCGTTTGTATAGCGGAGTTTTAATAAATTATTTACGGATGCTTAAACTTGGCGAAACTCACTTTTACACAACACTTAGGCAAAACCACCATCTTTAACCCTTATTATCTTTATGTTCGAGACCGTTATGACGAAAACTCTGAACTCGAAACTTCTAGATTTCGATACAAACTTTCCAAAACCGTCGAGTTCGTTTCCTAACGATCGACACACACCATTTTACGACTAGTTTTCCAAAGCCATTTTTGTTACTTTTATAAAAATTCGGCGACATTGTTTTCTGACGAAAAGTGAAAATTTCACCATAAATCATTATAAAACCATTGTAGGATGACATTTTGACGTAAATACTTGTAAAGTGATTTTGATGGGTCAAGACGTCAAAAGAGTAAACGATAAGTATTATTTTCAAAACTCGCAAATGGTATAAATAACATACGTAATGCATGCATATCATAACATTACATTGCAACTCATTACATATCATATCATTCGTAATAGGTCCGGTTAAAGTTTCACGCTATACCTCGGTGTACTCACTCTTGTCATCATACCGGTTTATCAAGTGAGTTTTCATAGCCCGTTTTACAAGTTTTACATTATTTCAAACCTACGGGAGAATACATTGCACAACATTTTTATTACGATACCAAGTATGTTAAATTCATTTACATTGCTTAAGTTACCGCATTTGCCAATTGAAAGTCCCCATTACGAACATGAACCGTTAATCTTAGAAGCGAGGTGAGTGGATAGATCTATCGAGGTGACGCCTCCATCCGGGTTGGTGAATCCCAACTAGTCATACGGATGCATCTCATTTAATAACATTATTGAGTTGTCTCGCAAACACTCTTTTGGGGCCTACATTATGAACAGCCTCGTTTGGTGTCATGGGCTTAAAGCAATTGTAACATTTTACGTGACATAATTGTCATGCCAAGTAACATTTTACGTGACATAATTGTCATGTAACATTTTGTGACATGATTGTCATGCACGATCTATACTTGCGTAGTCGTATAAAACATTTACATAAACCTATGATTTCTCACCAACATTATTGTTGACCGCTTTAGCAATGTATTTTCGTGTAACTAAGGCATTATCATCATGGCATGGTTAAGGAACCACCTTTTGAGTCGCGTCGACTTACATCATTGTACATTATGGCACTTTCTTTCAAAACCATCGTTTGGACTTGTAATATATTTATATTTCCGCAAACTTTGTAAACTTTTGGGACCTATACTTTGTAAACTCGATTATTTTATTAAATCAAACGATGTGTTTTCCAAACGACACTTTAGGTCGTTCAATATAACGTGATTGTGATGCTATGACATCAATCCCGTGAATTCCATTCACGCAAAGCATGTAAATTGGGGTGTGATGATTGGTATCGAGCTACGATTATAGAGAACTAGGTTGCATCATTGACCCTAGACTATAACTACATTATCATAGCATCTCATCATTTCATCATAAGTGCATGTTCACTTTACATGCGGTTTATACGTACATTTTTCGAGTTATTTACTTTCATTTCATATCGATTGTCACATGGATGCCTTTAAATGCCCATTCCATTATTCTTTCTTCATACTCTAATGTGGAGAATTCCTTGTCAGTCCCTATCACAAATTTTAACATCAGTTGACTCAACACCGATAACATCAGATGATGACACTGAGACCTTTTAGGAGGACGAAGTTGCACCTACACCATCGCGATCACTATTGATTCACCGTAGGATCAGGACAATTTTTATCACTCAGTTGGGACAGATCATACCATTGGGTAGAACTTATAGGCTTAGTCCTAATGAACCTATTTTCTTAACTCACCACAAGGATTTCCATTATCATCATTGTCATTATTTTCATCATCATTATCATTTCGAGCACCATCCGTACCATCACATCTCATACCCGATACTCATACACCCGACTTGCGACTTGGGAAGCGTGCATGATTTGACACACCATTACCACCTACCACTAAGACTATAGACACTACACCATCTCATAGATTTGAGGACTGTGAGAATTCTAGGGCTATTGTTGCTAGACCGCTTACTACTCCTACACTTGAAACACGATTAGACCACCAACAGAGAATGGATAATAAGTACCTTTCTAGCTAATGTAATCTTTATCATTTATTATCTCTCGATAATCACCACCTTGTTTATTTCATTCCTTACTCAATTGCCCAATTTTCCATCATTTCACGACGATACATCACTATATTACTAGGGGTTAGGCCAACTTTATTCTCGACCAATTAGTAGACTATTACTACTCGATAAGGTTCTCCTATGTATCCTACAAACCATCCAACAAATTTTATTCCAAATTATCTTGCTACTATTTCATGAAATTATTTCACTTGATTTTATTTCGAACTATTTTATCACCATCTTAGAAACGTTGTTTCATAAAATTTTAACGCAAGTTGTTTTATTACCAACTTATCAATTGGTTTCAGTCATTTTATCAACTATTTAATATCCTCATGAGAAACGATTTTCATGTTACTCTGAAAGATCATTGAGCCATTATATTACAAAACAAAACGTTGAATACCATCTAAAACTTCGGAGGAACATAATACCATTTCAACAAAAACAAGCATCATTTCAAATCTCCTAAAACAATTCTCATTTAAAAGCAAAGTTTATAATCAGATAAATCGTGCATAAACATTTCTTTTTGTTAACACTCTATAGATGCTTACGCCATTTATCTCTCACTCAACCGATAAGTTAGGATTTGACGAGTGACCTTTAGGAAAGACTTCCTATACCATCGTGAGGAGGATTCCTCGATACCGAAAACAATGGAAGGATTTTGGAATTACCAATAAGGACTAGAACTAGGTGGTGGGATGATTCAAAACTCAACAAAATCTTAAGACATCACGAGACATTCGAACCACTATTTTGGATTAGAATCCAAACTCTATCATTTCAAAAGTACTAGCTAGACCGAGTTACAAGACTTAGTACTAATCGAATACACACTAAGCAACGCTATAGGAATAAACCAATCCTCCTAATTGAGACTACAAAACATTTCATTAAACAAGGCTTCAACAATATGTGAACTTCCTACAATGAGTGTCCCTTAAAGGAAAATTTGGTTAAATTAAGGTTATCGATATAGACTTCCCTAAGGCATTGTGTTCTCTAGAAATTCCAAGTAACCTCACTTCCATATCAAGAGTTGCCACGGTGTGAACATGTCGGACAATCAATGACTCCCCATCTACAAGTGAAACTAGAACAAACATTCTTCGACATAGTTTGAGTGATATCTATTTTCTTGCTAGCATGATAACAATATTAGTGATGAACTATCTTTGGAAGCACTCCATATCGGAACAAATCTTGAACACCAACCACTACACCACCTCACTTAAATATTTAAGGTTTGTGACTTTACAACATGGAGCATGGAAACACTTGATAATCAAACAATAAACAATTTAGTCATAGAGACTAAGCACCTTAGACAAGTAAGACTCGGTCATGACATTCGCTAGGACTAGAAACGCGAGGAACCACAATCATACCTATAATCTATTCTTTTCAATAAGGTCCTTTCCGATGATTTAACATTTTGGAATCTAACACGAGACACGGGTATCAATTCCGATTGTACCTATTATAAGCTATTCGATTCACCTTAGATCGCCGCGGTCATTTCGAGATTTCCATGAAACCTACTAGGACATGATTACCGCCTACTATCCTCACTCAATGGTTAGAGCGAGAGAGCAATTTCCACATTAGATAATATGCTCAAGCCGTTGTAACTTTCTAGAAATGGTTAGGCAAATCATTCTCCATCGACAAGTTTCCTTACAACAATAGTTAGCTCATGAACATATTGACTACACCATTTGAGGCCTTTGTAAGGTTGAGGTATCAATCACTTATTCAAGGATTAAAAGCGAGAAAGTCCAATTCATTAGTCCATAACTCATTCATGAAACAACCAAGGAAGTCATACAAATCAAGAATCGGTTACAAGTAACAACATATAGCTTGATAGGCTACATCGTTATGCGATGCAAAATTTGGAGATATGTCCCATAAGCGCAAACCATTAGAATCTCAAGTGGGCAACAAATTATGCACAAGGACTCGTCTTGGAAAGGCGTGGTACGATTTAGAAAAAAAAAACACTGGACGAACCAATTCGACCCAAATATTCTCATCTATCGTACTTTATTTTCTTTCCGATTTGTTATTACTTACGAGAATTTTAATTCCTTTCACTTCAACTATCATTTTAACGACACGGTTTAAATCCTTGTAAGCATCGAGAGTTATAACAACTAAACCGAACGTCACATCATCGTTCCTTAATTATACATAGCCTAGCTAACTATGTCTAATTTCGGAGGATCATGTTATGTTGGGGCGATTAATTATAAATCTTAGTGCAAGCAAAATCTTCACATATTTCAAAGTCAAAGTGCTACTTATAAGAGATTCATCCGATATTTTCTTTACTATGATGTTTTATACACTCTCAATCATCGATAACCGTAACGACACTTCTCCATGTCTTCTCTCCTCGATATTCATCACAAACTCAAATTCGATAGACATAAACGAACTGAATTCGTGGATGAATTCCTTTTTGATGGGCGAATGTGACAACTCGCAATTTCAGGTCATTTCTCAAAACAATTTATGCCTCATTATTTCAACATTTATAGTAAACTTGGTTTACTTGTTCCAAATTCGCGTAACCTTAAAGGTTTAGCGGCGAATTCATGATCATAACATCACGTACATTTCATATGGACTAAGTTTAGTCTACATTTCATTTACATCATTTGCATCATAATAGTTCATTCATGACATTTCATTTCACTTGAACCGCGTAATTTTTATATTAAATAAACGTTATCGCGTGAGTTATTATTTTGAATATTTAATCCGTTACTTTCAAAAATGATCCCGATGTATTTTTATACTTACATTTAGTTATAAAACTATATTTTTAGTTTACCTAGTGTTTTAAATTTATTTGGTACATAAATCGTTAAAGTTATATTATTACGACGCTTTTTCTTAAAACTGCTCGATAATTATTTTATCACTCAAATTTTACAAAGAATGTATTTTACAATTTTATTATCTCATTACATTCTATTTTGATCTATTAAAACTTACTTGTACCAAAATCTACCATTTACCTTACAAGTTACATTTTCCTACACTTTACTTACATTTTTATTTACAAGTATATATAAGTATACACAATTATTAAAAAAAAATATTAGACTCATTCCTCCCCCTTGGCCGACCAAGGGGAGGTGTCATTAAATGATGCATGGCTCTTGATTGATAAAATTTTACTCAAACATAAAAGTCTTACTTGATTTTTTTTCTATCTCATTCATTCACCAATTATTCACCAAGAGTTAGCAAACTTTCTCTCTTGTCTTCCTCTTCTTCAAAACCGGTTCTCATCAAGAGCTACAAGGATCTCAAAGTTTTTCAAGTTCAAGTGTTATAACAATCTAGATAATACTTTTTATTAAAATTTTGAAATAAAAATCAAGAGTGTTTTAGGTTTAACCTTGTTCTTTGCACCTCATCATATTAACTTGTAAGCATGTTTCTTTCATTTTTCATATTTCCTTTTCATCTCATAAGTATCTCTTCATTTTGGAGCAAGCATGCAAGACTTGTGTTGTTTATACCATTTTACATGATTTTTAGAGTTATATATATATAAGGTCATCCTATAATTATCCCCTTGGTATACTTTGGTCTTGATGATGTTTAGGAACCCATGACACCCTAAGAAGGTGTATGGTAGGATTAGATTAGCTTTGGAGTTGATTTGAAGGGATTAGAATAAGTTTAGTACGAGAAAAACTATTTTCGACACGTATAAAATATGTTCTGTCCTTGTTTTGATTTTCTGGAAAATCCGACTGTAGGCACGACTTTTGGCCTTGATATTTAGAAAATATACTTTAAAACGAATCCGTGGCGCTTGAACGGATAAAAACGGAGTTATAACGAAGAAGTTATGAATTTTTAAAGTTTGGCGACGAAATATATTATTTTCGAAATTTCAGCATACTATTTTTACTCTATTCGGTCAAAAACAGTCCTAAGCTTCACAAATTATTTCGACTTATCAAAAATATATTAGTATACTTTGATACGAAGCTAAGGACGTATATACGAGAAAACGGATTTGAAACGACGAAGATATGCACGTTTTCATAAAATTGCCGTAACTATTATTTTCTGAAAAACTATATTATTTTTACGAGATAAGTATTACGGTAACTAAAACGACCATGTTAGCGGCTGTTTTTATCAATGATGTGGAACTTTTTGCAACGAAATGTCTTCTAATAAAATCAAGATCACCGAGCATATTTTTCAAAACAATCAACCGTTTGTATAGCGGAGTTTTAATAAATTATTTACGGATGCTTAAACTTGGCCGAAACTCACTTTTTACACAACACTTAGGCAAAACCACCATCTTTAACCCTTATTATCTTTATGTTCGAGACCGTTATGACGAAAACTCCTGAATCGAAACTTCTAGATTTCGATACAAACTTTCCAAAACCGTCGAGTTCGTTTCCTAACGATCGACGCACACCATTTTACGACTAGTTTTCCAAAGCCATTTTTGTTACTTTTATAAAATTTCGGACGACATTGTTTTCTGACGAAAAGTGAAAATTTCACCATAAATCATTATAAAACCATTGTAGGATGACATTTTGACGTAAATACTTGTAAAGTGATTTTGATGGGTCAAGACGTCAAAAGAGTATTTTTCGACGATAAGTTTATTTTCAAAACTCGCAAATGGTATAAATAACATACGTAATGCATGCATATCATAACATTACATTGCAACTCATTACATATCATATCATTCGTAATAGGTCCCGGTTAAAGTTTCACGATATACCTCGATGTACTCACTCTTGTCATCACACCGGTTTATCAAGTGAGTTTTCATAGCCCGTTTTACAAGTTTTACATTATTTCAAACCTACGGGGAGAATACATTGCACAACATTTTTATTACGATACCAAGTATGTTAAATTCATTTACATTGCTTAAGTTACCGCATTTGCCAATTGAAAGTCCCTTTACACGAACATGAACCGTTAATCTTAGAAGCGAGGTGAGTGGATAGATCTATCGAGGTGACGCCTCCATCCGGGTTGGTGAATCCCAACTAGTCATACGGATGCATCTCATTTAATAACATTATTGAGTTGTCGGCAAACACTCTTTGGGGCCTACATTATGAGCAGTCTCGTTTCGTGTCATGGGCTTAAAGCAATTGTAACATTTTACGTGACATAATTGTCATGCTCGTAACATTTTACGTGACATAATTGTCATGATTGTCATGATTGTCATCGATCTATACTTGCGTAGTCGTATAAAACATTTACATAAACCTATGATTTCTCACCAACATTATTGTTGACCGTTTTAGCAATGTATTTTCGTGTAACTAAGGCATTATCATCATGGCATGGTTAAGGAACCACCTTTTGAGTCGCAAGGCCGACTTACATCATTGTACATTATGGCACTTTCTTTCAAAACCATCGTTTGGACTTGTAATATATTTATATTTCCGCAAACTTTGTAAACTTTTGGGACCTATACTTTGTAAACTCGATTGTTTTATTAAATCAAACGATGTGTTTTCCAAACGACACTTTAGGTCGTTCAATATAACTGTGATTGTGGTGCTATGATGATAATCAATCCCGTGAATTCCATTCACGCAAAGCAGTAAATTGGGGTGTGTGATTGGCATCGAGCTTGATTATAGAGAACTAGGTTGCATCATTGACCCTAGACTATAACTACATTATCATAGCATCTCATCATTTCATCATAAGTGCATGTTCACTTTACATGCGGTTTATACGTACATTTTTCGAGTTATTTACTTTCATTTCATATCGATTGTCACATGGATGCCTTTAAATGCCCATTCCATTATTCTTTCTTCATACTCTAATGTGGAGAATTCCTTGTTGCCAAAAAGACTTCCGGATTATTTTTGTTTTTAGGATCAGAGCTCAATATTTGAAAAAAATCGATTTAGCGCAGCACTGTCCTTTCTTTAAAAGCAGGTTATAGTCTGAAATAACTGCAAGCCAAGATTTAAGCCCGAGTTACTACCTGAAATAATAGTAAGCAATAAAATTAAGCGCGGGTTATAATCTGAAGTAATTGTAAACCATTTGATTGTTTAAGGCATGTTTTGAAAAACATTTGAACTTCTGTTCGAACTTCATCTAAAGTCCCATGCCATTATTGAATGACATTTCTAAGACTGTAGAAGTTATCGATGCCAGAAGACATGCCTTGGAAAACTATTCTTTGTATTTTCTGATTTTCAAATTTTATGGGTTTTTGAAGGTTTTATAATTTTCTATCTTCTTCTTGTTGGTTTTATATTTTGGTATTTTGCTTTTTAATAAAATTATTTACAAAGAATAAGTGAAGAAACTCATTTACTCCTCATCTTCCTCCTGAAGACATTTGAGCGTTTTCGGCTGTAGACTCTTCATGCCGAGTCGTGGGAGGTTAAACTCAAAACGGTCTCTTGGAAGAGCTTTAGTGAAGATGTCTGCTAACTGATACTCAGTCCTCACAAAATATAGTTCAACCACACCTTTCTCTACTTGTTCCCTGATGAAATGATGTCGAATGTAAATGTGCTTTGATCTTGAGTGTTGGACGTTGTTGCAGCAGAGAGCTATGGCAATTTTGTTATCACAGTACATAGGAATTTTGTTGAATACAAAGCCATAGTCAGATAATTGGGATCTCATCCATAGGATTTGAGCAAAACATGATGACATGGCAATGTATTCAGCCTGTGTAGAGGATATCGAAGTACTCATTTGCTTCTTTGATGACCAGCTCACTAATTTATCACCCAAAAACTGAGCACCTCCTGACATACTTCAACGAATATCTTGACACCCTGCATGGTCAGCATCTGCATAGGCTGTTAGTGACATACCGGTGTCCTTCGGATACCAAAGTCCCATGTTAATGGTTCCTTGGAGGTACCGAAAGACCCGTTTTACCGCTTCAAGGTTCTTTTTAGTAGGCTTAGCCTGGTAACGAGCACACATGCATACAGCGAACAGAATATCAGGTCTTCTGGCAGTGAGATACATCAAGGATCCAATCATACTACGATATTTAGTTTGATCAACCGGGATCCCCGAATGGTCCTCATCCAGTTTTGTTCGTCCCACAATTAGAGTGTCAACAAGGTCACAAGAATTAAATCCAAATTTCTTTAATATTTCATTAGCATATTTAGATTGATTAATAAAAATGCCTCTGGGATTTTGTGAAACTTGTAATCCTAAGAAAAATGACATTTTTCCCATCATTGACATTTGAAATTTAGAGTCAATCTCTTTTGAAAAACGGTTACATTCATTAGTGTCGGTCGAGGCAAAAATAATATCATCAACATATATTTGTACATGAATTAAATGTTTGCCTTCCTTCTGGGTGAACAATGTAGGATCAACAGCTCCTTTGTAGAATCCATTAGCCAAAAGGAACTTTGACAAAGTATCATACCATGCTCTTGGAGCTTGCTTCAAGCCGTAGAGAGCTTTCTTCAAGCGATAGACAAGGGTAGGATGCTTAGGATCCACAAAACCTTCGGGTTGACTAACATAGACCACTTCTTTGAGATCTCCATTACGAAAAGCAGTCTTTACATCCATCTGATAAACTACCATATTCTTGCTAGCATCACTAGCTAGGAAGATTCTGATTGCCTTAATTCATGCAACCAGAGCAAATGATTCCTCAAAGTCAATACCCTCCTCTTATCGATATCCTTTAGCCACAAGCCTTGCCTTATTCTTCAGAACATCATCGTGCTCATCAAGTTTCACCTTGAAGATCCACTTGAGAGCAATAATCATAGCACAATCTGGAGTATGCACTAATTCCCATACCTCAAGACGATCGAACTCATGGATTTCATCTTGCAACCTCAGACATTGCAGTCTTGACGTCTTTTGGTTTGATCTTTGATAGTACAGAGTTAAAGAAGCACCATAAAGCATCAGTGGCAAATTGCTTTCTGGTAGATACTAGACGAGAAGGATTCCCAATGATGTCGTCGAGTGGATGATCATGTGTCCATTTTCCGAGATGTTCATGTGGTTGTTGATAAGGTACCGAGGTAGCGAATTAGGATCCCCGGAGAAGATGTTTCAGAGTGGGTTCGGGGCAAATATATTTTCAAACGAGCATCTTGGGAGTAGCAAAGGGTTATCTCCAAAAGAATTAGCAATGCATTTCCTTGATGCACAGAAGATGATTGAGGATTCGAAGATGATGATGAATGATCAACAAATGGTGCTTCTTGAGGTAAAGACATTGAGACCGATGGACCATTTGTGTTGGTTGGAATAGGAGCAGCAACAGCTGGTGGTGCAGGATTATCATCAGCTGAAGCCTCATAGTATTCATCATACATTGGATCAAACAGTTTATTCAAATATTCTTCGAGGAGGTACATAAGGAGTTGCACGAGTGGGATCTTGTACAAGACCTAAACTAATGGGTCCAGTGTCAAAAGTTGAGGTACGGGTCCGAACTGGATTATCCAGGAGCCATTTGCTCGATCACTCATCGAGCGTAATGTGAATAGTTTCCATAATATCTTGGGTTCTTTTATTGTAGATTCGGTAACCCTTCCGATTAGGTGCATAACCAACGAAAAATCCAATATCTGCCTTAGCTTTCAACTTTCCCAGATCTTGACCATCATTGTTTGGATAGCACAAAGCTCCAAACACATGAAGAAATGAGAGATACGGTTTTCTATTGTGAACTAATTGGTATGGAGTTTTTCCATAAAGAATATGTATTAGGGAACGGTTTTGAGTAAGCAGTGACAATGGCTTCCGCCAAGAGAAACATTAGAGCCTTTGAAAATACTAGCATAGTCCTTGCAGCTTCTACAAGAGTCCGATTTCTCCTTTCAACTACATCGTTCTGTTGAGGGCATAGAACACTTTTCTGATGACTGATTCCAATGCTTTCATAAAACTAACTAAGTTCCTTGTTCACAAATTCAGTTTCATTATCTGTTCGGATGATTCTAACTATTTTTTTATGCCTAACCTACAATTGTTTAATAAGTTTAATCATAACTTCGGGAGTTTCATCATTTGTTCTAAAAAACTTAACCCAAGTAAACCAAGACTAGTCATCAACAACAACTACCACATACTTCTTCCCATTTATACTTTGAACTCTCATGGGTCCGCATAGATCCATGTGAAGGGTATGAAGAACTTCCATAATGGTATTGGCAAGTTTGGGTTTGTGGGCATACTTCTTGCTTTTGCCCAATTGGCATGTTGAACAAAGATGATCTTTTTCATATTTCAACCGGGTAAGCCTCTTACAAGGTGCTTTCTAGAAAGATCATTGATGGTGCCGAAGTTCAAGTGATTGAGTCGACGGTGCCATAACCATGATTTGTTCTTAGATTCCTTTGACAACAAGCAAAGAGGAGAAGACTTCATCATGTCTTCGATAAAGATGGTATACAAATTAGTGCCACGAGATCCCTTTAGAAGCTCAACACTGTCTAATTCTCTAATGAAGCAAGAATGTTTTCTGAAGGCTACTTCGAGATTAGAATCACTGAATAGACCAACAGAGAATAGATTATGACCAAGACCTTCTACATAATACACCCGGGAGATCACACTATCTCCAAAAACATAATCTCCATAACCCATGATTGCCCCAAAGTGGTCATTCCCAAATCTAATGATCTGATGAACTTATTCCCGAATTTCTTGAGCGTGACCGATCTCCATCATATGTTTTGAGCAACTGAATCCAAATACCAAAGGACAATTTTACGACGCATTTTAAGACAGACAAGAGTGGATAATTGGAAGCTTTGGATCCCCATGAGAATATGGGTTTCGATTGGTTAGTACAAGCGATTTGTAGACCTACAACATTTCTAGATGCCATGACATTATTAGTGGGGGCAATACTAGTAGAGGCAGTAGACCTAGTCGAAGCATGTTGACTTCCTAAAGGTATGATTCTGCCAGTGAGCTTCCAGTTACTAATGGGCAGTGGTCTAGACAATTTAGGGCAAAGTTCACTAATTTTTAATTTATGGCGTGTAGGCTTCCATTGATAACCTACATTACTAAACTTTTTCCATGTAGACTTCCAATGATAGCCCACATTATTAAACTTTTTCCTTGTAGGCTTCTAAGCTTGCTTAACCTGTTTAACATTCCTAACATTTTTAACTAGAGATTTAACAACATTTCTCAAATAAGTCACAACACATTCAGCATGATTACCAGAAACTAAACATTCATTACATGTTTTGCAAGCAGTAGCAGAATTCAAATTAATTACAGTACGCTTATAGCTAATACTAGAATCATCACGATTCTTATTGTTCAACTCAAACTTATTATTCCTAGGGTGGTCTTCTACTCTCTTCACTTGATCACTTTTAGCTCGCGAGGTCCTATCTTGCTTTGTATTGTCTGAAGGCTTTGACCCGCTAACCTTAGTGTCACTGATTACTCATGTAGAAGGAACAACGGGAATATTAGTTGGTTTTACTACTTTTTGCTTTTCTGGACTAGAAGTGCTGGGCTCTGAGACTTTAGGAGGCACATCAAAGGTAACATGCTTGACTTTAGGCATGGAAATGGGTGCAACCATTCTATCTCGCCTAGTACCATATTTAGGACATGTAGCAATTACATACTCTAAGAGTTCCTAAGATCGTTTGGCATATATGCAAGCATAGGAAACCGCACTATCAAGTGGTTTCTTTATTCTATCATCTTCTACAATCTCATGGATACCCTATAAACTATCCTTAAGGTACGAAAGATATGTTTGATATGCAAGTTCATTATTCCTAAGAGGAGAGGGAATATACAACACATCAATAGCATAATTATTACAAGCAGAAACCTTTGGAACAGAAAATTTGCAAGTAGGAATCAGCACTTTGCCTTTTACCATACGCTTCAGATTCTCAATTTCGTTAAGCAAAGAAGTTATCTTTCAATGTGTTTATCATGATTAATCTTGGTGAATCACATAACTCTTTGTTTTGCTATTTAACCTTTGAAATTTCAGCTTGAAAACATTCATTTTCTTTTTGCAATTTATTAATGATGTTTTGAAGTTGGAAATTCTGAGAATCTAAAGGCGGAGGTATCTGAGTGCCAACCACTTCACTCCTATTTCCCTTCAATTGGGAGATTTGAGTTTTCAACTTTCGGATCGTGTTGCAGTGAGCTTGAATCCGTTCATCACGTGAGTTTATTTCAAAATATGCATCAAACTCAGGAGCATCCGAAGATGTCTTAGGATTTGAAGTTTTGATTATTTCTTCAAGATGTTGATATTTTAATTGTAAATCAAGATATTCAACTTCTAGTTTAGAAAAATGCCTGACCATGTTATCATGATCATCCTTTTCGATTTTGTCATGCAATTTTGAATTTTCGGTCTCAAGCTCAACGACACGATCTTGGGAAAGTTTAAATGCAATTGATAAATCATGAAATTGAGAAGCGGTTATGGCATAATTAGTGTGATATAAAACACATCCCGGCAATGCATCCGAAATCAAATTCTCATTAAGGATGTAAATATTCTTCCTCTCAATCTCATTACTTTTAAGCTCACATGCATTAACTCTAACCTCATTTTCCATTTCATTAAACATCTTTTTCATTTCTTTAACTTCAGTATCTAAGGCCTTTTGAAGACCCTCGAATTGTTCTTTTAATTGTTTAAAGAATGGAATAACCTCTGTAAGATAAGACTCTTTAGTTTGCTCCCTTTTCCCTTTCAATGATTCATGTTGGCGTGATTCTCTTCTTACATGTTTTCTCGAAATCAACAAAGAGTTGGTAAACTACGTATATGCTGATTAAGGTTTTACTTTGAGTAGGAAGAGTTCTAGGCACTAAATGCATCGGTGTATTAGGAGGATACACTGTAGCTGGAGGCAATTTCCTAAGGGGAGGATTATTTTCAACATGTTCTTCAGCTTTTCTTTTATCCATATCTAACTTCCAAAACACTTGTTCAGGGGTTAATTGAGTCTGAGGTCTAAATGTGGAAAGCCAGATATCCTTAGTGTAATTGGGAGTCTTAAAATTCAAGTTATGGCTCACACACATAGGTTCCTTAAACTTCTTTTCCATTTTCTCTCTAGAGGCATTTTCTATCTATGTCCTCTTCAGTGTTCTCTACACAAGTTGGCTTTTGTTTAGGCTTTAGAATCTCACTACCATCATAAATCACATCATGAGTCTTTTTTGCTTTCTTAGGATACGCAAGATTTGAATCTTTCACAAGGCCAATACTGTGTTTATCACTTAATACTTTATGCTTTGTGATCATGTGAGTAGTTTGAATGGTTTTGCCTTGTACGTACAACTTGTTTTCAAGTTTTTTCTTCAAAGTTTTAAGGTTGTAAAAATCATCTAAAAGTTTTGATTCCTTTTCCTTGAATTCATATTTAAGAACTTTTACATTTTCTTGAAGTTCTTGCTTTTGCTTAACAGTTTTATTGAGTTTCTCTTGTAAGGAATTTAACTCTTGTTTTATTTTTTCTTCTCTTAAATTACTTTTAGTGATTAGTGTACTCATTTGGCTATCCATTTCCTGCTCACGGGTGGCAGCTCAAATTTAGCACGATGTTCATAGATGGTGACTTGATCCTTATAAATATTTAGCTTAGTGGTCATGGAATCATCAGGTGCATATCCAATGTATTCATCAAATACACATTCATCATTAGTGGCAGAAGATGCACCATTTGTTACAACAAGACTTTCATCGTGCTTCACATATTGATCATATGGGACAACATTGTTATTACCCATATTTTCAATATCTGATTCAACGACTTCTGTTGATTGTACTTTGTTGGGAATCTTTTGCTCATCAACCATATCATATAGTTTTAGTACCTCTGATATGACAGAATCCTTGGAGGGACCGGCTTGTTGAGGTGATGAGACCATTGGGAAATATTAGCCATGAAAATGGTCTGAGCCGTTGATTCATCATCAACTTCAGAGTCAAAAGCATTACAATCAGCAACCTGGAAGACATTAGGATTGTTCTATGAAAATCATACACCGGTTTTTCATCCACATTTGCATCATATGTTTTGGCATTCCCATCAGCAAGAAACAACAACTCCTCCTAATCCAAAGACCGCTCTACTATCTTGAGCTTGCATCGTGACATCTTATTCTCAAGTACTCAAGTGCATGGACATTTTGGTTGAGTGTAGTTCCTAGCAATATGTCCTTCTCCTCCATAATTGTAACACTTAATCGGTTTCCTTGACCCGAACTACAATCCTTCCTTGGTTACGAGTACCTACAAAACCAACTCCAACTCCATCATTCCCCGTGCAATATACCGTGGATTCATATTTTCCTTCCTTGCACATTCTCGAACCACAAACCTTCCATCTTCCACTCGTGGCTTGATTATGTAGATTAAATGAGGTTCTAAGTTGGTTGTTAGTTTGCGGAAGTGAGTTTCTGGACTGTTGAACCAATAGAGCCACTTAGTTTGCAAGGTTTTCAATCAACATGTCGGTTGGGGTAAATTCGAGTCCGGTATGGTAACTCTTTCGATTCGAGAGGATAGTATGACTTGTGATGCTTGAGTACTTATCCTCACATTTGAAAGAAATGCAGTTGAGTCATTTGAAGAGTTTGCGTGAGAGATTAGAGTGGAATTTCTCCAAGATCAAACGCTCAAATGTAGCATGCTTCTCATGTTGAAGTAAGTAGGCATACATCTGTTCATAGTTAGTGTTCCTAGTCCTTTGTTCAACTTCACAGTAGCAACAAATCTGTGTCATTCAGGGTTCATGTTGTTTACGAACTTGGAATTAAGTTGGATATTTGGCATAGTCATATTGATGTTTCTCATATCATTCACAAGTTTGTGAAACCTTACATGATACTCTGTAATGCTTTCCCCTGGGTTCATCTTGAAGTTATCAAAGTCATCATAAAGCTGTGACTCTCTATCTTATTTAGTCAGTTCTGAACCAGAGAGAAGCATCTTGACATTATCCCAAACTGCTTTGGCCTCAGTATTGTGATTGATCAGCTTGTAAATGTCCTTTGGTAGACCTTGAAGTACGATGTTAGAAGCTCTAATGTCAGCATCGTATCTTTTCTTCTCCTTATCATTGATATAATTATAAGTCCTTGGTCTATCCATACCCAAAGTGACAGTTCCATTAGCACCAGCTTCAAGTTGATCTCTGGTTGTTCCCATTTGGAATAGACCTTCATCAATTGACTGAATGATGTTAAGACCATTCTCTTTGCCCAATCAGTACAATCTGATTCTCTGTGCCCAAGAGTCATAATCAGTTCTATCCAGCATACGAGGGCGAGTATCACACCCAACAGCTTGAACATCATCTGCAAACAGTAGACATGATTACTAAGTACACGGGATTTTACTACTACTCTTTGATTTAACCGAGAAATAGAATTTTTTGCAGGATTTTACTAAATCAAGAGGAAACCATAGGACTTAACTCAAAAATATCAAATTTCAAGTGACAAAATGCAGTCTTGACACACTAGGTCAAAACTCAGTGTCAAGTCGCACTTAGTCAAAACGCACTAGATAAAAACGCAGTGAACCAAGTCGCAAGAGACAAAATGAAGATTTGACAAATCACAGGAACAAAACGCAATCTTAGACAAATCGCAGGAACAAAATGCAGTCTTTGACAAATCGCAAGAAAAAAACGCAGTCTTTGACAAATCACAGGAACAAAACGCAGCTTTAACCAAAACGCAACCTGTCAAAACGCATAAGACCAAACCGCAAGAACAAAACATCACTTTCAATAGTACAACCACTACTTGTCCTTTTGTCCTTTTGTCATTTCCAACTCAAAACGCAGTCAAAGCTACAAATCGCAGTCTAAAAACGTCTCAAGTCGTAGCAAGTAAAACACAAAATGCAACGAGTACAAACCAAATCGCATCCAATTCTGATCAAATCGTAACCAATAACAATCAGGTCGCAGTCAAGAATAGTATTCCGAGACTCAAATCGCACTCAAGAACAAACCCAAAAACCTTTCTTTATCAATCAAAAACACCACAACCAAGATTAATCAATCCTTCCAAACCAAAAACTAAACTAATATGATGATCCTAAACACAAAAGTACAATCAAACTCGAAAATTTAACACTAAATAAGATCAAAAGAGTGAAAAAGTCTCTAAACTCATTCAAACGAAAACTTATGAATAACCAACCAAGAATCAAAGAACATGCAAAGTAGATGATCAAACCATGGCTCTTGATACCAATTGTAACATATTGGTTATCATAAACACACAAACATAAATACCAAGGTTCGAATATGGAGAGAGTTTAGAGAGAGAAAGTGGAGAGGATGGGAATTCTAGTGAGAGAAAGTGATGTAATATTATGAAGCTCCACCATTTGCCTTGGGAGGCAAAGGGTATTTATAGTATCCTACAAATACGACACCTATACGCTATGGATTAGGTATACAGTGGGTAAAGACCCGTTCGTCCTCTACGGTATTACTTAACTAACTACTAAACATAACTAAACGACTAAGACTACGAGCTTTCTAATGCTTACACATACTTGAGGTGACCGAGTCTTTAACTTACGGATTTTCTAAATCCTAACAATCTATGACATGATTTTCATATACATATCTGAGCCTGATCATTTATTGTACCACACAACAAAAAATACTCTTGCTTATATTTATGATGGCCTTCATTATGGATCTCAAGATTTTAGGTTTGCAACATGCTCGATGGTAAGTGACCTTCTAAATATGTTTAAAGTTAAATACTTCTTGGGATCATGTGCAACTACTATCATGTGTTGGTCATTAGATATGTAATAGGTTGCTAATTAGGCTTATATGTTTGTAATTATAGCTAGGCTTATGTAGTAAGCCCATAGGCCTATGCAAGGCCCAAACGAATCCTAAGAAAGGACTAGATGTGTTGCCCTAGCTCCATTGCCTATAAATAAGACATATAACCCTCTTAGGGGGGTGTTGGTTCTTTCATTTAATGCATTAAACCTTTCTTATCATTGTGTGTGAAAATATCAACCATCTCATCTATTTCTCTTATCATTCTACATGTTATTATGCTTATGTTATCATCCTTATGGTGACCTAACAATGGTAATAATCGCCAAATAGGTTTTTAGAACGTGTTTTGGTTAAGTTTTGGTGTTACATATTTAGTTTCTCTCGTTCTTCATCTTTTCTTACACGTAAACTTTGGATTTGACACTCAAATCTTGAAGCTTGGAAATTTTTAAGGTTAATATAGTGTTTAGAATCTCAGTTTTTGCAAAAAGTTTGGAACTTTACTAGTTTTGATTCGTTTTTCACTCGTTTCTTAGGTTTCATCATATTTTACGAATAAGCTTAAATTTCATCATAGGTGATAAAGTTCAAAACTTTCTTGTTATTTAAGTGTTTTTGAAGCTATTTGATAAAAAAAACAGGTGTACAATGCGTTTTAGAGCTTAAAAAGTCGTTTTGGATATTCTGGTTGGTTTTACGAATAAGCACAAAACCCTCTTTTTACGAATAAGAAAATCCTTTTCTTACGAGTAACTAAACCCTGATCTTACGAATAAGGAAACCCTGATCTTACGAATAAGCTTACGAACAAGCCTGAAGTTTACGAATAAGGAATCTTACGAGCAAGCACTGTTCATCAGAATCTTCAAAGTTATTTGTGACTCAGTACTTCCCTTGCTTGGATAAGCTTGTGAAATACTTCGACTTGTGAATATCTTTCTTACATGGATAAGTTTGAAAGAGTTATTGTTTTTTACCTATTCTTATGAATAAGGTCATTTCTTACGCGTAAGAACTTTACGAATAAGATTATATCTTACGAGCAAGGAACTTTACAAATAAGACTTGCTTTTACGAGTAAGGTTACGTATAAGCCACACTAGTTTACGAGTAAGATTAGCTTACAAGTAAGTTAAAGTTTATGTCTAAGAGGAGTTTACGAGTAAGCACCATAAAACTTTACGACCGAGGAATTTTACGACTAAGACCAAGTTTTCAACTTCAACTCACGTTTCAATCATCTACAAAGATCCATCAACAACACAAGTTTAACAATGTCTCAACCACCGTATTTCAACTACTTTCCTCACTAATCTCCTCAGCAACAACAATATCCTCAACAACAATTTCCTCAACAACCGCAACAACAAGCATTTCAACAACAACAATCATTTGCACAACCACAACAACAATTCCCTCAACAACAACCATACACTCCACAACAACAATGGTTTCCATCGCAATATGCAATGAAATCATTCACTAACATTCCAAGAAGGAACCTCATTGGTTTGCACGGATGTGTGAGGCTATCGCGATCAACAATAAATTCATGAAGTTGGATCCCCGATAGACCTCCAATGCTCACTCCCGAAAACTATATTCAATGGGTCAATCGGTTCTTTAGGTTCCTTGACCTCAAGAAACCTCACGGAAAATATTTGAAGAAGGTCATCCTTGAAGGTCCTTTTCAAATGCCAACCGTGACGATTCCCCAGATCCAACAACTAACCCACCAAGACTTGAAACTGTCTCTATTGTCCTTGAGAGTCAACTAACTGCAGAACAATTACTTCACTATGAAGCTGATGAGCTTGCGATGGAGTTTATTTTTCTGGGCATACGTAATCCCATTCTTCGAAGTGTTGATGCTCATAAAACAACAAAATATATGTGGGAACACATTCATATCTTAAAAAGGCGAACTTAATCAAGAGGACATGGAATCCAAGCTTTACCTATCCTATGAAATGTTCATGATTGATCCGGGAGTCATTAGAGTCTTACTATCATCAATTCACAAACATCATCAATGATTTGGACAAACACAACATTATACTATCCAAGATTGCTATTAACACAAAGTTTCTAAGTCGTCTCGGTCATGACGGGTGAAGTATGTCACATTCATTCGTCTACCTAAGAACCTTCACAATGCTAAGTATGGAATGTTGTATGATTATCAGAAGCACCATCAAAAGGAAGTTGATAAATATCGAGCTCTCCATGGAGTCTATACACCTTTACCAAATGCAAACTCACATGCATTGATTACTCAATTTTGACCCATAATTTTCTTAATTTCCACAGTCGAATCATGCTTTTTTCCAGCAAAAACAAAGCTTTATCTACCCTCAACAGACACCGTCAACCCAGATCACTCCATATGATCCTTCACAACAATCAAATAATACTCAGCTAGTTCCATATAACAACTCTGATTCAACACTTTACACTGAAACCTAGAATGAAGATAAGGAAGCATTCAACACGTTGAATCAAGGATTTGCACTTATTGCTTGTGCCTTTAGTAGATTTGTAAACAAATTCAACAATCTTCTACGTAACTCGTCAAACACAAGGAATCAAGCTGTTGTTCAAAATGGAAGGGTTGAAGTTCATAATCGAAACAATAGACGTCCGAAGGGAACTGGTAGTGGACAAGGATATAATGCTTCTGGTAGGAACAATATGGCTGCTCCCCAGCAAAGGGTTCAAATTTTTGATCATGGGAATGCATAGAATGGGAACACGGTCATTCGATGCTACAACTACAATGAAAAGGGTCATCTAGCTAATGCATGTCCAAAACCAAGAACCAAAGGAAGTGCATATCACATGGAGGCATTACTCTTGGCTCTTAAAGATGAAGCTGGTGGAACTCTTACAGATAAGGAACAAAGCTTCATGGCTAATGCAGAATATGATGAAGATATGGAGGACTTGCAAGCTAATGCAGTTGTGATGTTAATGGAAAACATGTAGGAACTCCACATGAGTGATACATGCCCAGTCTATGTACCGGATCCTAATATGTGTCTCATACATGATCTGATATCTCCGCCTACATCTGCATTCGAAAAGGAGCAAAATGTTCAAAATAAGCCATCAACATCTCATCAAGACGATGATCAAGTTAACCCCATGGTTACATTTTATGATCCCACTGATGAATGTGTTGATACTCACATTGAACAAATTGAAACTTCATCTGATCCAGATCCATAGTTCATGAGCTTACATATGACCACCCAATCTCAAGTTGAAAAATGCAATGAAATAAATTTACATCTAAAAGAAAAAGTTGCATTATTGACTGCGGATCTTGAATGCTATAAAACACAACTTGCAAATTTTGAAACAAAAGAAAACGTGAACAAAGTTTTGAAGTTGCTTTTCAAAAGGCGTGTCTAAAAGAACAAGAATTAGAACAATGATACGAGATCTATTCGCTTCCAAAACTAATTGGATTTCTTAAATAGAACAAGAAAAATTAGAACACAAACAACAAGTTGACACTCACTTCGTAAATTCAAAAGTCCAAGCTTGAGTTGCCATCTTGTCAAAATAGTTTTCCAGAATTTAAACAAGCCTCAAGGAAGCGGGTTGATCTGTATCTTGATGAAATCGTTGATTTGGAAAACAAGATAAAAGAGTTTCAAAATATTGTGTATAAACATGGTGAGTCTATCACTACAATTCAAAAGTTCACTTTAAAGCCAAATCCCGATGGATATGGGCCGATCTTGTTGATGATAAACCATGTTTTTACATAGAGCATTCAAGGTAAATCCAAAGTTGTATAGTGCCAAATATCGCTTGATGATTCTATTGTCCGTGTCGTTGAATATAATTGTGAAGAGGAACAAGATGTGGAAGAAAAGAGTTGATTAAAATGAGTAATGTAGAATATAACAAACCTTTTGATTACTAAAAATTGCCTCATATTTCAGGATCTTTTGTTCCTCGGCAAGATGAAACTGAAACACCTTGGGTTATCTCACAAATAAATGAGTGGTCTTCTGACGTTGGTCTCGTTAAACCCATTGCACAAATAAATGGTCCTTTACCTTATCCAAGCGAAATCAAACCATTGACAAAAAGATGTCTTGTTCTCAAATATTTTGATACTTTTATGCATGACATTAAACTTTTGGAAGACGCAATTGAATGAAATTCTGAGATAAAAGTTGTGACTTTTCAATCGGCTTATGCCAAAGAACAAAGACAAATATTTCAAATCAAGATTTTACCTCATGTTCATAATTTGCGTCTGTGTGCAACACATTGGGAACGGGAACTTCAGAATGAAGTTGGACAAATGAAAACAACTTACAATGTACTGAAACATCGATTTCAAAAACAAAAAAGAGAAATAAAATTCTTCGAAATCATGTTGATCGAATCTTGGAAGATGTTATATGTGCTGATACTATCTCTATTGTGTTGTAATATACTTATGCATCTTCTTCTGTTAATACATCTGATGAGGAAAATGATAATGTGTCACAAATCGAAATTTTAAAAGCTGAAAATGAGGGTTTGTTCAAAGAACTTTCTTAAGTCAAACGTCGTCTTCACTAGTGTCAAAATGATAGTATTGATCGTGAAATTGCTTTACAAACAAAACTCAACCAGTCAGGTGGAAAATATTTTGAACCAAAAGTTGAACGACTGGATGATAAGAACGCGTCTTTAAAATGCAACTTTTCAAATATGAACAAGAAATTGAAAAAGTTAAAAAGGAATACAGAACCATATTTGATTTGCTCAAAACGACACGTGCTAAAGCTTCAAAATAACTCGATCATCACCTTGTTCACACCCGTGAAATAATGAGTGCTAATGGACACTTATGCTCTGAAAATCAAGAACTACAACACATTATCATAGAATTAAAAGAGAAATTGGTAAATCTTGAGAAAGGAAAATCTAGAAACACAAATGTGATAGCACCTGGAATGTTTAAAGTTGATACTAGGAAGCCCACTAATGATCAACCACAAGATACTAATGTGAATCCTTCCGCTTCTACAAAAATAGTCGCCTCCACTTCTAGCGCTAGCAATTCACAGCTTAAGAGCACTCAAAAGAAGAATATGAATTTGCAACGTAAAAGCGGAACACTAAAAGCCCCTGAAGTAGAAGATCATGCTTGGACTTTGAATAAAACACATGTTACACCTGCTTTAAATATTGCGTTGTATAAATATAATAGTAAATACGATGTAACGAATGTTAAATCTTTGAGTACTTTGGATGTTAAATTTGAAGCTTCTTGTGTATTTTGTCGTAAAAGTATGTTTTCTAATTGTCATGATAATTATGTTGCTAAATTTATCTTGTCTCATAATCGGAAACCTACGAATGGCACTACCTCTAGGCTCACTATTGCTTCTAAGTCTGTGTTAGGAAAAAAGCCTTCAAAAGTTTCTAAGGAAATCATTGATGAACCCGTAGCACCATCACCTCCTAGGAAAATATATTCACCTAGTGAAGTCACTAAGACAAAAGCACGAACTAGCTAGACATGGCAGAGATGGTTACAAAGTACACATGGTTTTAAATGTATACCTAAAATTATTAACATGTGTGCTACAACTGTAACGGAATCCACTAACTCTACGGGTTCCACCTTTACCTGTATTCCACCTTCTTCGTCTGTGTGTATTGTAGGTGATATAAATCGTCCTCTGGATTATTGATAGCGGTTGTTCCCAACACATGACAGGAAACCTCAAACTGTTAAAAAACTTTGTTGCAAAGTTTATTGGCACTGTCACATTCGGGAATGATCACTGCGCTGCTATAATGGGTTACGGGGACTACATCAATGGAAACATCAAAATCAGCCGAGTGTACTATGTTGAAGGTCTTGTACACAACCTTTTCTTAGTAGGTCAATTTTGTGATGAATATTTGGAAATTTCTTTTCAGGAGAAAACATGTTTCATTCATGATCTACAAGGAAACGATCTTGTGTTAAGAACCCATTCATCAAGCCTTTACACAATATCTATGATCGACATGATCGCTTCATCTACCATTTTCCACTCTCTAAAGCAACATCTACAAAATCATGGCTGTGGCATAAAAGAATTTCTCATTTGAAGTTCAAAACCATAACCGATCTCGCACGACACAAATTGGTTGAAGGAGTTACAAGATTTCAAGATTCCAAAGACCACTTATGCTCGACATGAAGAAGGAAAGAGCAATCGTGCACATTTTCTTTTGAAGGTTGAATACAATACTATTGGGAATTATGCAGTAGGTAGACGCTATCAATTCTCGCCAAGGATTCTTGAGTAGAAGAAGAATCTGTTGAAGAGATTCTGTTGAAGTATAAAAGCCGTGCCGTGTATCTCGCTAAAGAGTGGAAGTCGACTAGGATCTGCATGCGCTTTATTAATTACATGCTAACCCATCATTATTCTTGTCGCCCAAGGTTAGCATGGGTATTATTGTCTCGCTCAATATTGTTTAGTGTTTAGCCATTAAATGCATGCTTGCATGTTTAGTCGATTGAGTGGTAATAGTTTAGGTTCCTGTCTATAAAAGGAACTTCATAGTTTGTAATAGAAAATAATTCAAACCTAGAGTTTTAGTTAATAAAAGATCCATAGAGGATCTAAGTGTTCTTAGTTATAACGACTTGTATTTACATTCCGCTAAAGAATACGAGTTGTAGAGATTTTCTATTAGTTTGCTTATGATTACATAGGCAACACTAACGATCTACTGAGTGCTTAAGATCTCAAGGTCTTTGTGTATTCAACAAATACTCAACACGCATTTCACCTTCTTCACAAGGATTTGTGTGGCTCGATGTGCGTGCAGACGATTAACGGCAAACACTACATTCTTGTAATCGTTGATGACTACTCAAGATGGATTTGGGTTTATTTCCTATAAAGTAAAGATCAAGCTCC
Source organism: Chrysanthemum lavandulifolium (assembly GCA_022545495.1). Lineage (NCBI taxonomy): Eukaryota > Viridiplantae > Streptophyta > Magnoliopsida > Asterales > Asteraceae > Chrysanthemum > Chrysanthemum lavandulifolium. The sequence goes on along the minus strand of CM040241.1, from coordinate 174,489,525 downwards.
ATGATGCGAGTTTTCGACTAGGTTTTAATATTTATAAAGTCTCGCTTACCTATGGTCCATCTTATACACTCACGGGCGTGTACCCGGTCATGTGTTGTGTAGTAATCGATAAAACCGAGGTCGTCCCAAGAGCTATGTGAGCGGATTCTAATTAAGTCTAGGTGTCACTGGTTTTTAAATGGCTTGTAGTAGAAATGATTAAACTAATTAACAAGAAATGAATGCGTAAAATAAAGAGAGATGTGATCAATACTGTAAAGTGTGCTAACCTAATTACTCATCCTATCATGTAATGCTCACGTTTTACTACTTCCAATTGGTTCAAGTGTGTTGATCCCAGTTGAGCAATTGATCAAGTTGATTAAGTTAGATAAATCTAACACAATCAATATAGCAAGTTGTCTTGAAACAAAGATTAAACAATATGCGGAAACTAATGTTATGATTAAGAGAATACTTTAACACAACTTGTTTCTCACAAAACACCTCAATATATTAATATACGAATACTCAAAAGTATTAGGGTTACAAGAACCTTGAAGTGATCGACTCTAGAATAATACATATTCTTAATCTAACCTAGGACCTCCTTTTATAGGCTAAGGAGTCCTTCTAGGGTTACAATAACTTTCTACACAAGAAACATATTATAGAAACAATTCTATAATTATCTAACCGACTATGCTAATCTCATAAGTAGTACTAGCTAAACATACTAGCAGTTTGTACTGCTAGTTATATTCTACACAGTCCAAAGCCAAAGCTAACGAGACTAACTAAATCCTCCCTAAACTTGTGATTTCATTTTCAAATCAGCAAGTTTCTTGAATACATCTTTGTCTTCATATTGCTGAGGAATTTCGCAAACACTTACTCTGCTAGTTTACTTGGTCTTTGTGCTTGAAAGAAGATCTTGGTTACTAAGATTTTGGCCATCTCATTATCTTCTTCGCCTTTAGTCTTGAAGATAACATAGCTTTCGGTGACTTCTTTCTAAGTGGATATTCCTTCTCGACCAAAGATAAACCGGTCATATATATACCGTAGACATGATGTACACCGGATGACCCATACAAAATCCAAGTAGTTCACAGAACTGCGCAGATCTTGACTCCACAAACTATCATAAGGATTAGGCTCAAATAACCTCTCCAATTCTACCCATAATTCCTGCTCCTTTTCAACTTCACATTCTTTATGATTGAGTCTTTTCCTAAACCACTCCCATAACTTGATTAATTCATCTTTGTCAAATGATTTGCACATATTTGCAAATGTCTTATACATCTCCACAATATTACCAACTCGATGATTCTCCAAGCTTTTGAAATGCATCGGTGTGTATCTCCGATCAATGATAGGATGCTTGACCGCAAAGCTTCTACATGTATTCATTCATCGAGTTGTATCTCCATCAATTCCTTCAACACTTCATCTTCCGGATCTTCCTTTGCTTTAGATGAGCTTCCTTCTATCCTTTGTTTCTTGAGTATTTCGATTCCAACACCAATCCAAACTCTCTTTGTTATGATATTAGCCTCTTCGTACCAATAGGTCTGAAATCTTCATGTATTCTTCTATAAGCTCTGACATACATTTCCTGAATCTCCTCAAAAGTTTTCCCCTTTAACTGATAGTCTTTCTTGTAATCTTGATGCTTTAAGTAGATCTTCATATTCCTCCTCAGTTGACCTTTTGTTGGAGACTTTTCAATTTTCTTTGATTTCCGTCTTTCTCTCATCTGATTCATCAAAGCTTGTATTGCATCTTCTTTTTCCTCCTCAAAGACTACTGCAGCTTCTTCTTCTTGTAACATTTGTGCAAGTAGTCTGTCTGATTCTTCCTGAGTTAATCCAACATTCTTCTTTAACTGTTGTTCTTCCAAAATTTAACCACCTCAAGTTCCTGCTCTTGTTTATCCTTTTCTTTATCAAATACCATCAATGCGGTAATTGTAGGCTTCTTCTTAATGATTTCTTCTTCTAGCAAAATCCCTTTCCCTTTATCTACTCTAGCAGTACCTTCTGTAGAACCAGCAGTTTCCACTGATTTCTTTGTGCTAGTAGCAGTATCCACAATATCCTCCTGTTCTGCAATCACCTCTGTTGGAGCTTCAAGATCAACATCCTCTTCTATAAATGGTTCATTTTCTTGTATATATTCTTGATCTTGATTTCCACTTCCAAAGCTCAAAGTCCTCCCCTGAGTCTATGCATCTGTTTTCGTCCCTTATTTGAAAAACTCTTCAAGATCTTCTGGATCACTGGAACTTGTAGAATCTACAATATTGGTTCTTCTGGGAGCTTGCAGAATTTTGACCTTGATTTAACCTCTTCACCTTTTCAACTAATTTGGTGTAGACTCGCATACAACTTCTTGGTATCTCGTAAGTCTTTCTCCAAAGCGCAACCTTATCGTTAGATGTGTACATAAAGTCGTCAATTCGCTTAGTGATTGTGCGCCTCGGCACCTTCGGATGTGTGACCTTACGAGAGGTGCATCATCGTGCAAAGACTCGCCTTCCCTAGTTGGCTAGGAGGATTACTGAATCCACCCATATGTTCCATGTGGCTTGGGATTCCAGTTGATCGGTCTAGTCTTAGAAGACTAGAAACATCTATTGTTGCCATTGTTGGGGTCTTATTAATGTTACCACTATTCGTGTTGCATCTAAGCTAGACACGAGTGGCAACCCTTTACTCTACCAAAGGCAATCTCATTTACTCCTTGGGTCCGAGTAGGAATACTAGGATGAGACGCCATAGTACCGTCTGCTTTTTTCTCCTATAGGTGTGTGTGGCGGTGGGGTGTAGGTTATATTTGAACTACCTTGGGTGTGTGTTGGGATTGGTGGGATTGTCGATCCTTCACCCTATACCTGCACAATCATGTTAGAAAACAAAAGGACTACCTCACCATTAAACAACTTTGATGCCATAGACATATTTGCAAAAAGTTTTTGTTGCAAACAAGGTGTTGGAAAATTTTTAAAATGGGTGAGTAGTTTATTTTTCTTAAAGATCATTGCCAAAAATCTTGGATACATCAAAAACTTATTCACCATATTTTCAAAAGTTAATTTAGAAAAATTGTAAACCCTCCTTGTTGATAGACAAATGAGAGCAATAGCAATATTGCTACTGATCTGCTCCCAAGAGGTTTTCTTAGGGCTCAGAAATTGTATTCACCTCTTTGGTCTTACAAGAAGCTCTGTGTTGTTTCCCCATTTGACATGCAACACAGGTTTCAGGATTTTCAAAAACTTTTGATGGTAACCATGTTACAAGATTACTTTTTACCAATTTATTCATTGTTTTAAAATTTAAGTGACCGAGTCTCCTATGCCAAAGCTTGGATTCATCAACGATGGCTTTTGCAAATAGACAAGTTAAAGCTCTTTTATGGAATTATGTTCTTTATGTCAACATTGTATATATTATGCATTCTAGGAATTCTAAGAAGCACAAATTTGTCATCACCATATTATAATCGAAGAAAGGCAAGACATTCGGTGTTAGTAAAAGGATGATTGCATTTGTCACACATTGTGAGACACTAAAGAGATTGAACTTAAGTCCATTTACAAGATACACTTTTTCAAAATCCAATTTTCCTATTATAATTGTACCTCTACCAACGATCTTTCCTCCTTTGGGGTCATTCCCAAAAGCAACATATCCACCATATATAGCTTCAAAGTCTTCCAGATTGGACATGTCACCAGTCATATGTCCAGAGCAACCAATATCAAAAATTGATTTATCCTTTAGCTCCACCTGTAAGTTGCCCTGCACGTAAAAGAAGAGAATCAGTTTCTCTTGGGGACCCAAGCCATTACTGAATCGAGTCTGTCTTGTGCATCAACATAGTCAAAGCGTTTTAAATCCATGATGTTCTTCTCGGAAACATGATCTAAAACCTTTATTTTGGTTTCGGACCAAGAAGTCGAGGCCTTTACAACATAAAAATGATTGCCCAAAATGTTGGTTGTTAACACTCTTGGCTTAGTAGTAGAAACCGATTTTGCCTTAGCAATACAAACATCTTTTTGTTTTTGAAAAGACCTTTGCTTATTTGGAAGAACAGTAGTAATGGTTCTAGTAGAACAGATCTCATTAACACTGTCCTTGGAACCATTTTTTTTAAATCATGAGGGTGAGTTTGTTTTGAAAACCTTTTATGATTCATTATGCTGTTATGGTTCCATGAGGTTTTCTTGTGGTAAAAACCATTTTCTTGTAAATGCTCAAAACTACCACAATTATAACAAGCCTTTTTAACCAGTTTAAAATCATCACCTAATCTTTGAGATACTAGGTAGTTTAAGTTTCTCTGGTTTCCTCTAGGCCTATTATTTTGTCTTTTTGGCATCTCTCTAGGTTTCTCATCATACTCAGCTACCTTCCTAAAGATCCTTTTACCTAAAGATGGTTTTTCAAACCTAACATGTTTAACTGATTTAAGTTTGTCTATCTTAATTTGATTTGGTATTGAGTTATCTTTTTCCTCATCACTGTCTGATGTTCATTCTTCAATTATTGGAGCATCAGATGACTGTAACCTAACCTTGGGTGTGTCTTGGCTACTCTCACTAGATTTTTCTACCAATGTGCTTCATACTTCTCCTATAAAGGAGATTTCTCTCTTAGGGGGGGCATAAGCACTCAAAAGTGGAGGAGATACTTCATTGTATCCTAAGCCATTACCTTTTCTCATTATGTGACTCTCAATAGATTTGTTCACAAGATCATATGCAAACTGAAGTTTATCTACTTTAACTATATGTTTTTCTTTTTCATCTAAAGCAGTATCTTTTTCCTGTGAAGCTTCTTCAAGTTTTTGATTGAGAAAATTAATTTCACGATCCTTTTAAAAATATGACCCTCTAGAGCAATTTATCTTATCAAGATATTCTTATTCATTTTGCTTAAGACATTCTAGCTTTTCTTCAACTTATTTTAGACCAAATTTATAGCCTAAATTATCTAATTTCAGTTTTTCTACTTCATCTCTTAAGCACTCATTCCTAGCCTTAAATTCTTCTAAAGTATCTGCACAAGATTTAAAAGAGCAACCAGAATCATTAGATACCTCAGAATCAGAACCAGATGATGAAGAAGCATAAGGCATCAAAGCAAAGTTGGGTCCATCTTCAGTCTAATCACTCCAGTCATACTCACCTAAGCCATCACATGACACCATAGCTGTAGTGGGCTTAATATCTTCAATAGTGATTCTTCTTGGAGTGTCACCAATCTTCTTAGGAGCCATACACTCTCTGGCAAAGTGTCCCTTTCTTTGATAGTTGTAGCACTCAATGTTTGACTTGTCAAATCCTACAGTGCTATGTGCTTTGAACTTGATCTCTCTTCCAGACTTCTTCAAAAATCTCCTTGCCCTCAGAGTCAACATAGCCATCTGCCACTTGATATCTATTTCTTCCAGATCATCAGGGTCAATCTGCTTCAAATCTTGATTTACTGCATGAGTACTGGTAGTAAGATCAGCCAAGAAAGCACAAATAGAAGATCACCGATATTATCACTAGCATGAGAACTTGTGATAGATGTAGAAACCCACAAATAGTAGAATGAGTTTCGATGACCGTCCGATCCTTTGAGGACACAAATGCTAGGTTTTGTGTGCCTAGGATTGAATCGATGTTCCTTTCACTTCTCGATTCATACACTTTGAGATTATTGTATAAATCATCCAAGGTCACTTTTCAAGACCTTCTTTGTTCATCCGCATCACACAGTATGCATGCTCCATTCTGGTGCTAGACTTCTTAGAAACCTGAGATTCACATCTTCTTGAGGAATTGCAGCTTTCATGAGTGCCAGTTGACTCACAAGTTTCTGCAGTCTGTCACGTGTCTGATCAATGCCTTCATTGTTTAGGGCAGCAAAGTTTTCAAACTAATGCTTCAAGATATTCTTCCTTGACTTCTTTGTTGCATCATTCCCACCAAACCTTTGCTCAATAGCTTCCTACAAAGACTTGGCATCATTATTCTCACAGAAGCTTAATTGATACTCATTAGGTAATCCCATCAAAAGGATACTATGAGTCTTGATCTCTAATCTTCTCTGAGCTTTGTCTTTATTAGTTTTGATGGGTAGATATTTCCCATCAGCACCCTTACCAGGCAAAGAATCACCATTCAGAATGATTTCCCACATAGAGAAATCCAACATCTTGAGGTATTGCTGCATCCTAAACCTCCGCAGTTCATATTCTCCTAACTTCAACATAGGTACCTTAGATGCAGTAACCATGTGTGTTGAATCTTCCATATCTTTAGTAGTAGTTTTGAACACAAATTCTCTTTATATCACAACTTCTAGATCACAAGCTCTGATACCACTTGTTGATCCCAATTGAGCAATTGACCAAGTTGATTAAGTTAGATAAATCAAACACAATCAATATAAGAAGCTGTCTTGAAACAAAGATTAAAAATATGGAAACTAATGTTTAACGATTAAGAGAATACTTTAACACAACTTGTTTCTCATAAAACACCTCAATATATTAATATACGAATACTCAAAAGGACTAGGGTTACAAGAACCTTGAAGTGATCGACTTTAGAATAATACATATTCTTAATCTAACCTAGGACCTCTTTTTATAGGCTAAGGAGTCCTTCTAGGGTTACGATAACTTTCTACACAAGAAACATATTATAGAAACAATTCGATAATTATCTAACCGACTATGCTAATCTCATAAGCAGTACTAACTAAACATACTAGCAGTTTGTACTGCCTAGTTATATTCTACACACTCCAAAACCAAAGTTAGCAGTACTAACTATTAAGCTTGGCAGTACAAACTGTCTTTGCTAAATTCCCAACAAAGTGGGGGTTTAAGTCACTAGGACAACATTTGGTCAGTTCGTTCTAACCTATCAGCAAAGGATTCCACCCGAGATCAAGCTTCTACCTTTGAAATTCGAGCTGTTTTTAGTCCCCTAAGCCAAGTCATTAAGTACCCTACATGCAAGATTCGTAACAATGAGTGCCCGGGCGCTAGCATCTTAGACACTCATCCCTAACTTCTTAAGTTCATCCAAATGGTAGGTGATCATTTGGTTAGTTCGCACAAGCGAGGAAGGGTCGTTAGTTCCAACTCTACCTAACTACTTAGGGTCAGTTGGTCAATTCTCCTGATAAGGATTTAAAGCGCAATCTTTTGAGGGCTCATTTAAGCTTTTAATCGACCACTTTTATATCCGTTACTGCTTAATTTCGTTCCTTTTCACTTTTTAGGTCTCTTGGAAGCAAAATACTGGAATGAAGCATTTTGGACCTAAAAAGCAAATACATGAAGAAAATGGCAAAGTCAAGATCGAAGCCACTCAAGTCGCTCAAACCGAACCGACGACGTCCCAATCAAAGGCGACGTCCCTCTATAAAGACTTGATAAAACATGCACCGACGGCTCGGTGGAATTTTTGTTCGTATAACTTTGACATCAGTCTTTGAAGAAGAAGGCGTCCTCGGACTTTTCATCTCGCACGGCCCGGATCCGTAACCAAGACGACGTCCCAATCAAGACCGACGGCCACAACTCTAAGGTGACGTCGTCCCATCGATGACTTGGCCAAGATGAAACCCTAATGACGGCGAATGGCGTCCCATCCAAAAGGTGACGTTGTCGCAAGTGTAAATCTATATATAGAATTTGATTTTTCTGCATTTAAGGAGGTAGAATTTTGGAGAAAAAACCCTAATTCGTTTGTAGTCTGATTTGGACACTATCTTAGGGTCCCAAACCCTATTTTACACATCGAGATAAGTATTTAGATCCAAAGTATCATTATGTTTTCAATTGATTGTGTGTATGCTTGCTTGTTTACCATGTCTAGCTAAATTTCTTGTGTGTTTGCTTAGATCTATGAAACCTAGTTATTAATTATTGTTAGGTTGTTTCTTATCTTAATTGTAATTGGCTTAGGAGTGCAACTAGGCATCAATTGTTGTGTTTAATGCTTGAGTATGCTTTTTGAAAGTGAGTCTTATGAATGAAATAGCTTAAGGGCTTGCATGGATTTCGTATGCTAAACCCAAGAGATAACCTCAAAGAGATAGGGACTACGATTCCCTACGACCTTAGGAATACAATGCGTTAAGATAAGGTGTGACAATTCAACCGACCAATAAAAGATAACTAGGGAGTAATAGTATCTAGGTAAACACATTTTTAATCATCATACGAGCACACATCAAATAGACATAGCTACCCTTAGTAATAGATAATTAGATAAGTAGAAGTAATCGGTAGAAATACCACCCCCCCCCCAAACCAATTGCCTCGAGATTTTACCTTAGCTTTCTAAAAAAACCAATAAAAAGATAAAAAAAGAATCATCCTCAACCCCCACCTTCTCGTCATACATTTCTTGCTAGCATTCCTATTCCCCTAGAGAACGATATCAATCCTCGAGGCTTACCCAATACTACACCACAATGATTAGGTTCACTACCTAGGTGGTTGAAAAACTTGCTCGAAGAAAAGGAAGTTCCTTTGACCCCGAACGCGCCAGACGCAAGATCATCTCCTAAGCAACTAGCTACGACCGCCATTCAAAACTACCGAAGCTAGGGTAGCTACCAACAAACTATGCATGCATACACTAGAAACAATTATACGGAAGCATGAAAACATAAACAAAACATTTAAGGAATCATAACTAGGCTAGCACCAAAGGTGCTTAGCCGATCATATTAAACGAAACAGAAGATTCAATGTTTTACATAATGAAATACATGAATCGAAAGTAAAAGATAAAATAATCGCTAATGCTTACCGTTAGGGAGCGATTTCTCCCTTGGAGATAGCTCCGTATGCTCCGAAAGATCTGCCTTTGGAACCCTCTTCACGTTCTCTTCTTTTTGGTTGTGAGTGGATAATGTGAAATGTAGAAATTAGGGCTGATATTTATAGGCATGATCTAGTTACGGTGTAACTTGAGTTGAGAGTTACGCCTTAACTTCCATAATTCTTCAAATAATGCTCTCATTAGGCAGGTTACGGCGTAACTCTTGGGAAAGGTTACCGTATCTTCAATCTGAGTTACTTTGCAATGATTACGCCGTAATCCATGTGAGGAGTTACGGCATAGTTGATGGAGGCGCAAAACATTTCTTGACCTAATTAATTACGGCGTAACCTTAGTTGGGAGTTACGCCGTAATCGCTTTTAAGTTGGTCTTGAGTCAATGCACTAACTTTTGCATAATGAGAGAGATGGAGTTACGCCGTAGCTTCTTCACAGTTTGCATACTATCATAAATCTTTAATAAAATCTCCAAATCCACGTCTCATATGCTCCAATGCTCGTAATTTACCTAAAAGTGAAATATAAAGGAATACAAGCGTAAATCCATATAAATGATATAAAATACGAGCATTATCGGGGGAATTGACACTTAAAATTCAGGACTATTTGATGTTATCAAATATCCCTCCACTTGAACTCTACTTGCCCTCAAGTAGACCTTATTAGAAAATTTTCTAAAAAGATATCGCCCATTACCTGGAAAATATGAGTTTAAAAATCCCTTATGCTAGAATAAATCAAAGCCGAACACCTCACGAAATGGGAACAAAACACTCAAATTCTCTCAACTACTCTACGTGTTAATTTCGGGGTGATCACTCAAAGCACAGTCATAGCATGTATTCTATCATAAGCTTGGCGGTTACACAAATCTCCACCACTAGAGTTAAGGACTAAACCATTCTTGAAGGCAATATGGGTAGACACAACATGGGTTAAGGGTGTAATGTCATTACTAACATGTCACGGCAAAGTGGACAAAATCAATGATACATGACCAAATCCATGGCCAAGACACCAAAGATTGCTCGCTTCATCACCTAGACACGCTTCATGACTAAAGGGTAGGATAAGACATGAGAAATAATTGGTGTAAAATAAAAATAACAAAGCAAATAATATTAACCTATAACTAAGTTGTCACCGCCTACCGTTCATCCAAAGTTCAAGCTTTAAGGTGAAGAAACCGGATCATGATCAATTCAAGTACATGTGCCATTAGCGGACGTCATGATGGGCACATTACCTGTTCTTCAACTTTAGGCGCAATAATTACCAACTCAATTCTTTAAATGTGATCGACGTGGCCTCCTCGATGCTAAATCTTTGATGAGCTCCAATCATAGTGCTTATAACATTGCACTTTACAATAAACAATAAACTAATACTAATCTTTTTTTTAACTAACATCCCCCCACTTAAGATGAACATAATATGAGAATCTGGGGGTCTTCAATGATCTTCAAATATAAGTCTTTAACGAAAGCGTGATTTCTGAACCTCTCTACTTGAACCTTGAACTTAGGCAAACAATGACTTCCCGATCACAAATTAAAACTACACAGTAGGCTAAGGCGAATGGGTGTAACGAAACAAAATTTATTAGGTAAATAAAATGAAAGGAATCACTCAGACGGGTGTATCTAGGGGTATCTTGCACTAAAGGTGAGTGCAACAAAAGGGTTTAACATGGCGGTCGAAAAGTCAAGGTGACTAATCGATAGACACACAAGGATAGGCTATTTGGGTGATAATCCTAAAATATTGCCTTCTTAAACTGATTATTCTATATACATTAAGCGAACTCAACATACCTCGTCTATGGTCTCAAAATGGTGCAAAGGCCAAGTTCTAAAGTTTATAAGCTACCGGCACACTCATAATTTGATGGATTTGGGTAAATAATTGGAAACGGATAAGGCTAATCTCAGCATGAAATATTAAGGGTTAAAATGTGCTCGGGTAAGGTCTAATCTAGTTAGGTTAAGAAAAACATGTCAAAATTTTAAAAATGGCATAATTTTCAAAAATAAACTAGAAAAACGAGGGCAATAAAGTTCAAGTAATAATTCTACTCCCGTCCCCCCACTTGAAATGTACAAAGTCCCTTTTGTACTAAACGTTAAATGAAGGTAAAAAGAAAGTATAATTAGAGCGAGAACTTCCCTGAAATTTGCTCCTAAAAAGAAAGAAGACCCACGAAGAGGATCGTGCCTTCGCTAAGCATCCACGAGCAAACTTCATTCCACGAAACCACACTAACCAACAAAAATAATTCTAAAAGAAAAACAAAAGAAATCTAACTCACTTTCGTAGGAATCACGATTGCATTTAGCATATGCAACAAGCCTTTTAAACCACTTGGTGTCTCAAGTGGACGAGAGTAGTCTCGTGAGGGCTTACAGGAACTGATACGATAAGTTGATTTGACATTATCTTAGTGTTTGATAACTAGTCAAATGTGTAAACCTTAGTAAAACCACTTGCATTGCACTTACATGTGTTGATTACATGTTCTTGTTTATACGATAAGTTGATTTGACATTATCTTAGTGTCATAATGTATAAACCTTGGTATGGTTTTATCTTCATAATGCTTGTATTCTTGTTTCATGCTACTAAACATTTAAACCTAAACTTTATTTGCATGATACTTACTTTTGAATTATTTTTAGCATGATTAACATGTTAATATGCCATTTTGATACGTGATAATTTTGATATGATATATTTGTGTTTGAAAGTTATTAGTTGGCATTCATTACATCTATGTGTAGTCGATCCAAATGATACATGCTCCAATGTATGTCTTAAACATGGCTTGCATGAATCTTTCATCTTGTTTCTTTTTTCTTGTCACTATTTGTTTGCTACGTGTGCATATATAATCATCAAAGTGCTTTTGGCATGACAAACTTTTAAAGCCTTTTTATCTTACAAATTAATCACATAGATTATTGTATATCCAAGTATGCTTAAGTGTCTAAGTCTAACGACAAAACAATCTCATAAATGAAATGTCTTGAATAAAGTCGTATTCTTGCATAATATGATTGTTTTGATGCTATCTTGTGTGGTGATTTCTTGTCTACTAAGTGCAATGTGTTATTTTGCTTATATAATATGTTATCATTTGATTTCTATCATGTTAACATCTTTTGTCACTAACAAATTTGTTTTGTAGGTTGATAACAAATTATTTGTTATCTCACTTGGTTCTAACTTTTATATGCTCATTTTGCATAATCCCCTTTATTGCTACGTAGATTAGTACTATGCTTTATGGGACCCCTACACTTGCATATAGTTTAAAAGCATATAAAATTAAGTTCTAGCGGGTTGGCTTTGCATTTTTGTATTTCAACCGACCTCTTTGCAAATCTCATTTTGCTTCCGCTTTCCAAAAATCACCTCCATCATTATTTATTTATAACAATACTCTAATCCTCTTCACTTCCTATTAGGAAACCACATGCCTCATCATACGATCATCTCGTATTAATCGAGAAAGTGCGTGACTTTAAGGATGAAGTTCATTGTATGCTAACCATCATCCGAAAAACATCACTAAGCTCATCTCTTTCGTTAACCCGAATAACCTCCTAAACATTTTGTTGTCATTCCTTATTTGATACACATTATGTTGGATGTCCACCAATTAAGGGGAGAAATCCATTCACATAATTATCTTTTGTCAAATTTTATGTCTCTTAGACTCTAAAATACCAACACATAGGCAAACACCACTTAGCTAAAACCGTTCACGAAACCACAACTAGTTCAACTTTTTAACCTTATATCACAAGTTTGCACGAATACCTCATCAAGTGAAAACACATCATGTGTTTTACAAACTTCTTCATCTCCACAATCAACGAATCTGGATTTTCCTTAACCTAGCACCTTACAACTTCACTATCTAGAACACCATCATAGAATCTTATCCTTTTCTCGCTTGACATATATCATGCATGTTATTGTCGGTGCCAAACGACATATTTAATCAAAGCGACCATTTCCAACATTGGTCCATCCAACTCTCACTTATATGATGTCATTCTCATCCTCATATAGGTACCCATTATTATTATTAGTATTTTCCATATTGTATTCACTTCTTTACAAAGTGATAATCATCCATGTCGGTCAAAATCATGCTAATACTACATTTCCCATTGTCACCTAGAATAGGTCATTTTTATAATTTGTGTCAATCAATGAGCGAATTTATCTTCATGTTATCACTTTTCTTAGATAGAGCGCATTATTGATTACTCTTGGGTTTGAAGCATATGAGAACTTGCTCAAAGCAATATGTTGTTAGCATCAATAAATCATTCAAATCATAACCCTTATGCATCATTGAAATGCAATGTCCATTCATATTTTTTCTCTTAGCGTTGGTCACTTGATACAACAGTTCGTACATGTTTGTTATGTGGCATTATGATCAAACCCATTAACAAATCATTTAGAATGTTTAAAATACGTTTAGAGTCACTAAGTATTTTAATAGGTTAATCATTCTATTTGAACCTCATTTTACATTTGCATTCACAAGTATTTTATACAAATACATCTTTAGTAAAATGTCTAACAAATATATACTTTTATTTGTACAAGTAAACTAACTATAATATTCATACAAGTACTAAAGTTTACTTACACTTGACAAAATATATATTATTTTGATAAGCACCTAACTAGATATTTTATTTTATAAAAGGCAATTAGACTTTTATAAACTAGTTACATAATACATTTACAAGTTTATTTTCATGAACATTTTAATCTAAATGAAAATACAATTTTACATCACTTCATGCATCATCATATCTTTAGAAGATTTGGTCAATATTTGGTTAGATTTGAAAGATCTTGAAAGATATTCTAAGATATCAAATCTAATAAAGTATTATTTTTAGATTACATTTTGGCTATAAATAGAGCCCATTGTCTTCTCATTTCAATCATCCCTTCCAACACACATTCTTTCTATCTTTCTTTCATCTTTTAGATCTATAGTTAACCATGTAGTAACATACATTAATCACCCATATCATCACATGATCATAATGCTTCTAACATTCATCTTTGTTGTAAGCATACTTTACATTTTGATCAACCAAGGAAAGCTTGGAGATCTAGCCATCCTCATTCACCAAAGCATATCAACATATGAAGATTCAAGATCTCTTGATATCCTCATTGATTGAAGACTTCTTATTTAAGAAGATCATTTAGATTAGTTATTCATATCCATTAGACATTTATGTCATGGATCATCATTATAAACATCATTGCATCATCACAACACTTTCACCAAACTAGATTAGATGGTTTATGTGTTTGTACCATAAAACACAAGGTTTGTTATGTTGGGCCATAAAACATAGTGGGAGTAGTTGTACCCTTGGAAAGAACTCGACATCTAGCTTAGTGTCGGAAATATTGTATAGGCGGCGTTAGGTTGGTTCTACCTCGAACTAGAACCCGGATATTAAGGGTTAAAATGTGCTCGGGTAAGGTCTAATCTAGTTAGGTTAAGAAAAACATGTCAAAATTTTAAAATGGCATAATTTTCAAAATAAACTAGAAAACGAGGGCAATAAAGTTCAAGTAATAATTCTACTCCGTCCCCCCACTTGAAATGTACAAAGTCCCTTTTGTACTAAACGTTAAATGAAGGTAAAAAGAAAGTATAATTAGAGCGAGAACTTCCCTGAAATTTGCTCCTAAAAAGAAAGAAGACCCACGAAGAGGATCGTGCCTTCGCTTAAGCATCCACGAGCAAACTTCATTCCCTGAAACCACACTAACCAACAAAAATAATTCTAAAAAGAAAAACAAAAAGAAATCTAACTCACTTTCGTAGGAATCACGATTGCATTTAGCATATGCAACAAGCCTTTTAAACCACTTGGTGTCTCAAGTGGACGAGAGTAGTCTCGTGAGGGCTTACAGGGAACATACCCACAAAGTTCATTTAAAAACTAATACAAGGTTATTGTGTTAATATAGGAAAAATAAGAGCTGCAGGGTATTTACGTCGTAACCCAATAAAGGAGTTACGCTGTAATTGTGGTAAAACCTGACAATCGCTACTGGAGAATAGCTATAGTGTAACCATGGAATTGGATTACGCCGTAATGGTTTATGCCTTAGAGAGAATCGCTACTGATGATATGTTACGGCGTAACCATGAGGATGCGTTACGTCATAATTGTTGGACAGAACTGGTCCCCGTTTTAACACTTGTGAATTATTCTCTGATTCCTGCAAAAATCATTAAAAACACAAAACCCAACAAAAATAGAAATAAAATAAATAAAAAGGATAATTCGGGTTGTCTCCTGAAAGAGCACTTTTCTTTATTATCGAGTCTTTAAGTTAGACTCAAAGCCATGGGGCTTTATGGTGGCCTTCGAACTTGGCCAACTTCTTCCATATCTTTCATCAAGTTGTGTCTGACCCAAGCAACATTAGTAGCGGTGCGGAGATACTCCTTTGTCTCAATCTTTCGAATCTTGCAAAACTTTTCGTCTAGCCCCAAGTGATATCTTGTAAACTCATATTTTTCAGCTATAATTGGTGGTGGCCTTTTGTACGGAATACCAAGAAGTTTGCACCTTCATTGGTTGTATGCCTCATCATCTGGGTCAATAAACCCATCTTCACCTTGTAGTTCAAGGTAGTCCATAATTCCCTCAATGTCATCATCATCGGAGTCAGTTCCCTTAAACCACTTATCATCTAGTATATTTTCAATAAGCACATGCTTGCATTCTTCTTTCTCATTACCCGGTGTGTCTTTGCTATCCTCATTCATCAATTCACTTGTATTGTTGGGAATTTCTTCACTTGGGTCTTCTTCACTCATGCATCCCTTCCAAATTTTCTCCTTAGTGGAAGCATCTACTTTACCATACTTGATTTTAACCCAATCGTCGAATCCCAACTTATCCAACCAAGGTAACTCCGTTCTCTCATCATCATTGGTTGAGGTCCACAAAAATTCGTCATCCCCAACTCTAGCTATGCTACCCCCCTCCCCGTTCTGGTCATCGTCAAGCGGGTTATAAAAGCCCAAAATAATTCACCAAAGGTCCTTATCTTCTCACACTAATGCTTACGAGCTATCTTGTTGTTGGTGTTGCTTGAGGGATTATCCTTGCAGGAGGTATCATCTTTGATTAGCTTTTCATTCATGGACTCTCTTTTTTGGAGATAATGTTCTTCGTAGTCGAGCTTGAGCTTCCTTAGTAGACTCGCATTAATAATAGCATCCCCGAATCTTACCAAATACCAATCATGAAAGGATAGATCTCCGAACTTGACGTCGTGTCTTTCTAGCTCATGGGGGCATGTCCATTCATCACCCTTCATATTACCAACCCTATTACAATACTCGCGAAAGGGGTTGCATGTAGGCCATGCTCGTGTAGATTCGTCTTCCATGATCATTATTGGATTGCAGCAATGCTTAATAGGGGTTTCCTCAACGTCTTCGATTGAGAATTTCCAATCTTTCATCATCGTTAGTTGTAGACCACATGTACTTGTTATTTTTAACCCTCTCTTTATCATCTCCTCCGTCGCAAATATCGTTATGAGGGTTGCACGAGGCCCAAAGATTGTACCACTTATAATTATCCACTAGTACCGCCTTGCACCAGTGATTCTTCCTATTGGATGGGGATTTTGGGATCATGTTTGTATCACTGGACCACCTATTAATGACATGTGTTCCTGATTCATCCAATTCGAGAAATCTGTCAGACCAAGTATCCTAGTTACGCCGTAACTCGGATGTGGGGTTACGGCATAACTGGCTTTTGTCAGCACTTCTAGCATCATTTTTCTGCACACCGCTAGAATTATCGTTAGACGCAACATTTTCTGAAAAAATGGCTTTGCAAATTATAGGTTTGCTTTCTCGTGCTTCATTCCTTCTTTGCACTTCATCGCTAAGTTTACCAATCATGGTTTCTAGATTTTTTAGCGATTCTTCATGACTGAAAAGGCTCTTGTTTGTATTTTCTTGGAAGTTCTTTAGCCATTCCTCTTGTTCCTTTTGTCTTTTAGTTGAGTCTTCAAGGTACTTGCTGATCGTATCCTCCAAATTAGATCTTCTTTCCCCGAAAGGCCCACGGTTGTAATATGCGAGAGGTCCTCCACGATAACCATTTCCGTTTCCATTAGCCCCTTGAAATGGTCTATTTTCACCATATTTCACTTTTTTGACTTTACTATCATTGTCATTTAGAGGAAAATTTTGGTGAGATGTCCTCCACATGACTTTCACATCCTACTTGGATAGCATGAACACTTTCCTTGAGCTTAAGCATGTCACGACCAATATTTTCAAGTTTGCTCGTAATTGCGGCAATACCATCTAGATTTTAGGCCTTTTGCTTCCTCCAGGCATTTTTTAGAATGATCGGCCATTTTAAAATGGCTTCAATGGCGAGTAGAGGTCATTCTTGGGATAGGTCCTTGGTAATCGCATTTGTCTTGTAGCAATATTGATACCTTTGTAGAAGATATTGATGATTTAAGTCATGAGTAGGCTTTGGTAAGCGGATTGTATCTATCCCAAGCTTGATACAGCGTCTTCATCTTGCTTAAAGTTATGGATCTCCATGAGTTGATTTGATATCTTTGTAAAACTGAATATCTAAAATCCGAATAAAGACTAAAATACCCTTGGAACTAAAATTTATAAAATCGTAAAATATATTTATAACATTTAAAGAAATTAAAGATTTACTTGCGAATACTTAAAAACCTAACTTAGATATATTCGTAATTGATTTTGTCGAAGAATTAATGTTTAGTAAATGATTTGGGCGTGATTGTTTGTGTTCGTGAGAGGAGCCCATTGGGTGCGTGGTGATGGTGTGTTGGTTGGACCCAAACCCAAACCCAATTACTTTCCTGTACCTACATAATCATGAGTTTGAAACCCTAGTTTTATTTGCTCTCCTTTTCTTTTTCTGCGAGACTACGCAACACCCTTGGTGTTGAATTTTGCTCAATCAAGTTAAGGTATAACGTTTATTTGTCTTCCCTACCTTGCATGTTTATGTCAAGTTATATTTTGTTTAAAGCGAGAGGTGTGAATCGAAACCAAGAACTAATTTAACCTTGTAACTAATAAGAGACATGTAACGTAAGATGTAATATTGAATCGGGTTATGTTTGTGTCGTTTTAATGAGGGCGAACCATATGAATTAGGACGAACCATGTTTAATTATCGAATAAGGTTTATAACTTAATAACTTGAATATGTGAAGTAAGAAGATGAGTAAATACTATTGTAAAACAAGAAAACCCTTTGAAACATATAAATAGTTTTGAAGATGCATTAATTAAAGTAAAGGTTATGTTAACATAAACCCTAGTTTGATATGCTAATTGAATAAGTTATAAACCTAATAGTGTAAATTAAGATCACATAAAATCATAAGCGTGTATGGTGAAACCTAAAAAGGAAAGATTATTTTGTGACATGTTAGGTTAAATAGCGAGTCATTAAAAGGCGTAACATGTTTTGCATATTAAGGAGATATTAAAGAATGAAACCCTAAACTTTAATAAAGACATATGAAACCCTAATTTACGATATTAATATTAAATCATTTAAGTCTCATTTAATTATGAAACCCTAAAATATTAAAAGATCATTTTGCCGATTATGGAATCATTAATAATATATACAACATTAATGTATATAGGTTCGTGAAGGAGTAATTCTTTGCTGTTTGACTTTTGATCTTTTGCTTTCGAATAAATGCGGATATTACATCTTACTTTCATGTCGTACAAACATTCGACCTTTTCGATAAAGGAGTAATGTTTTCTTTTCGTTTTCATATTAGGATTTCCTAAGCCTTTGCTATGAACCTAATGTGTCTATTTGTTCTTGCTTATACGAACTTTGATTTCGAATTATAAAACATTTGGAACTATAATGAAGACTTTGATTTTGAAAACATGATTAAGCGTTTGATAAAATATGATCTATGTCGATTATGACATTCTTATTTGACCTCGAGATAGTTTGACACCGAGATCATGGGGTTCCGTTGTATGACTTTTTATCTGTTATGAGCTCGGTTTGAATTATATTATTAAAGTATGTACGTAGGTATGGGTGCAAGCTATATATTATAAGTTTATTCGATGATTGATCCCTACAATTGTTGCCTTATGTGATTATGATATGTTTACGATATGGCATATGTATGCGGGCTCGAGGTAGTTAGCTATAAAACTTATTCTTATAGAACTATCTTTTGAAATGAATATGATTTCACTATCTTTCTTTCACTTTATTTGGTATTCGTTATCGTTTCGTATTCTTTTGCGTATATCTCTCTTTGGGCTTTTGAGCTCATTGCCACTTTTCTTTTCTTCGGTATCTCATATTGCTTAAAGTTATGGATCTCCATGAGTTGATTTGATATCTTAGAAGGAGAACAATATCTTTGTATGAAATGTTTCTTTACGAAATGTTTCTTTAGAAGAGCCCATGTATCAAGCGCCCGGCGGGCAATCTATCGATCCATCTTTGCTTTGATAAATGTTATGGGAAAACTACGAGCATAATCGCGTCATGAGAAACACGGTATTTTGAAAAGTTGCGATGTACAAGGCGTTTTCAACATGTTCATAAGCATCTTCATCTCTGTTTCCCGAGAAAGGGTTAACACGTAACTCCCTCATAAACTGCTCCTTGATCTTAAAACGGACTTCAGCTCCAATAGCCAGCCTAACGAGCCCCGACCCTTGTTCATCTCTGGTCAAGGCGATATATTCCTCCAGAGTGAGGTCATCAATGTTCACAACTTCCATGGTACCTGAAACTTAAAAGAAATTGTGAGAAAACAAGAATTCAAAATAAAACAAAAATAAAAGACTTAATAAAATCCTAATATAACTCCTGGCAATATGCCAAAAACTTGATCTGAGTTTTCGACCGGTTTTAATATTTATAAAGTCTCATTTACCTATGGTCCACCTTATGCACTCATGGAAGTGTACCCGGTCGTGTGTAGTGTAATGTCAGTATAACCGAGGTTGTCCCAAGAGCTATGTGAGCGAATTCTAATTAAGTATAGGTGTCACTGGTTTTTAACTGGTTTGTAGTAGAAATGGTTAAACCAATTAACAAGAAATGGATGCGTAAAATAAAGAGAGATGTGATCAATTGAGGTAAAGTGTGATAACCTAATTACTCATCCTATCATGTAATGCTCACATTTTACTACTTCAAATAGGTTCAAGTGGGGGTTTAAGTCGCTAGGACAACATTTGGTCAATTCGTCCTAACCTATCACCAAAGGCTTCCACCTGAGATCATGCTTCTACCTCTGAAATTTAAGTTGTTTTTAGTCCCCTAAGCCAAGTCATTAAGTAACCTACATGCAAGATTCGTAACAATCAGTGCCCGGGCGCTAGCATCTTAGACACTCATCCCTAACTTCTTAAGTTCAACTAAACGGCAGGTGATCATTTGGTCAGTTCACACAAGCGAGGAAGGGTCGTCAATTGGTCAATTCTTACCCTCCCCTACTCTACCTAACTACTTAGGGTCAGTTGGTCAATTCTCCTAAGCAACTAGATACGACCACCATTCAAAACTAACGAAGCTAGGGTAGCTACCAACGAACTATGCATACATACACTAGAAACAATTATACGGAAGCATGAAAACGTAAACAAAACATTTAAGGAATCATAACTAGGCTAGCACCAAAGGTGCTTAGCCGATCATATTAAACGAAACAGAAGATTCAATGTTTAACATAATAAAATAGATGAATCGAAAGTAACAGATAAAATAATCGCTAATGCTTATTGTTTGGGAGTGATTTCTCCTTTGGAGATAGCTCCGTATGCTCCGAAAGATCTGCCTTTGGAACCCTCTTCACATTCTCTGCTTTTTGGTTATGAGTGGATGATGTGAAATGCAGAAATTAGGGCTGGTATTTATAGGCATGATCTAGTTACGGTGTAACTTGAGTTGAAAGTTACGCCGTAACTTCCATAATTCTTCAAATAATGCTCTCGTTAAGCAGGTTACGGCGTAACTCTTGGGAAAGGTTACGCCGTATCTTCAGTACAGGTTACTTTTGCAATGATCACGTCGTAATCCATGTGAGGAGTTACTGCATAGTTGATGGAGGCGCAAAACATTTCTTGACCTAATTGATTACGGCATAACCTTAGTTGGGAGTTACGCCGTAATCGCCTTTAAGTTGGTCTTCAGAGTTAACGCACTAGCTACGGCGTAATGAGAGAGATGGATTTACGCCGTAGCTTCTTCACAGTTTGCATATTATCATAAATCTTTAAGAAAATCTCCAAATCCATGTCTGGTACGCTCCAATGCTCGTAATTTACCTGAAAGTGAAATATAAAGGAATACAAGCGTAAAAAAATCCATATAAATGATATAAAATATGAGCATTATCGGAGGAAATTGACACTTAAAATTCGGGACTATTTGATGTTATCACTCCATCAATGATCATCACTTTTCTCACGAAAATTCAAGTTCGACAGTAACACGGTCGACAAGTCGAGCGGACGAGGAGGCTGAATTCTTCAATCAAATCTTTGGGAATATTATGAGAAAGTGGGAATTGAACATCAAACATAAATTGCAAGAACACCCGAACAGAATGGAGTTATTGAAAGACAAAATTGGACGTCAGTGGAAGCTGCAAGAACAAGTTGATTAATGCCAAACTTCTAGATTACTTGTGGGTAGAAGTTGTTTCAACTGCATGCTACACTCAGAACCGTCGTACAAGAGAGATTATGGAAACAATTCATGCTAATTTTGATGAGCTCACAGAAATGGCTTCTGAGCAAAACAGCTTAGAACCCGGGCATAACCGTCTTAACTTTCCAGAATCATCAGCTGACCAACAATTTCAACTCACGCATCATCAAATGGAAATTTTTTGCTCCTTTGTTTAATGAAGACTTTGATCAACGTGCTCCATATGTATCAAATGTTTCCGCTGCTCAATATGATCAAATTCCAATACCTGATACACCTGAAATAACAACAACTATTGCTGATGCACCTCCAGTCGAGTCTCCAACAACAGCAAAACAAACCACTTCCAATGACAATGACCAAGCTAATGATCCTTTAAACCAAAATGTACCTGCACTCGCAGATTATGATGGAAATGCGTTCTTTAACCCTTTTTCATCATAAACAACCACTCTAGATGTGGCCGAATCATCAACTAGCCATCTGGATCCACCAAATCTGCACAATGTATACCAACACCAACCCTCGACACATAGATGGACCAAAGATCATCCTCTTGTAAACATTATTGGCAACCCTAACCAACTAGTCGTAACAAGACAACACCTTCACACCGATGGTGAAAACTGCATTTATGTACTCACCATCATCAATACCGAACCCAAAAACATTAAAGAAGTAATGACTCGTGACAAATGTATAGAATCCATGCAATAAGAGTTAAATAAGTTCAAACGTCTTGAAGTATGGGAATTGGTTGAACAACCAATAAGGGTTTATGTTATTGGTCTGAAATGGATTTGGAAAAATAAGGTAGATGATGAAGGAACGGTTATTCGTAAAAATTCATG
Source organism: Chrysanthemum lavandulifolium (assembly GCA_022545495.1). Taxonomy (NCBI): domain Eukaryota; kingdom Viridiplantae; phylum Streptophyta; class Magnoliopsida; order Asterales; family Asteraceae; genus Chrysanthemum; species Chrysanthemum lavandulifolium. The sequence continues at coordinate 174,467,033 of CM040241.1, read as the reverse complement.
TTTGGTGGCTAGAGGTTATCATCAGAAAGAGGGTATTGACTTTGAAGAATCATTCGCACCGGTTGCTAGACTTGAGGCTGTTCGGATTTTTTGGCATTCGCGGCTGACATGAACATCACCGTCTACCAAATGGATATTTCTGAATGGGAAACTACGGGAGATGGTGTATGTTAGCCAACCAGAAGGATTCATTGATCCAGAGTTCCCAAATCATGTCTGCAAACTAAACAAGGCTCTTTACGGTCTCAAACAAGCCCTCGGCGTGGTATGATAAATTGTCACCTTCTTACTTGCTAATAAGTTTATCAAAGGATCCGTTGAGCCAACTTTGTTTATACAATATCACGGAAACACATTTTAATTGTTCAAATTTATGTGGAAGACATCATTTTTGGTTCAACCAACCAAAAGTACTCAAATGCTTTTTCAAAACTATTGAAAACAAATTTTGAAATGTCAATGATGGGTGAACTAACGTTTTTCTTAGGACTTCAAGTTCATCAATCACCCCATGGTATTTTCTTAAGTCAGTCCATATATGCTCTTGATATTCTTAAGAAACATGGTATGACCACATGTGACACCTATAACACAATTAATGGCCTCAACCAAGATGGCGGACTTTGATTTACATGAGAAACTTGTTGACCCTACAAAATACCAAAGTATTATTGGGTCTCTCATGTATCTAACAACAAGTAGACATGACATTGTCTTTGCAGTATATCTTTGCTCTCGCTATCAGTCTAGACCAACTGAAAAATACCTCTCAGAGGCTAGAAGAATCCTTCGATACATCAAGGGAACCATTAATTTGGGGATCCGGTATCCGAAAGATTCTGGTTTTCAACTAATAGCATTTTTAGATGCTGATCATGCAGGGTGTTTAGATACACGAAAAGGTACTTCTGGCGGTCTACAATTCCTTGGCGATAAACTGGTGTCATGGAAATCTAAGAAGCAAGATTGTACATCGTTATCATCAACTGAAGCAGAATATGTAGCCATGTATGCATGTTGTGCTCAAGTCATCTGGATGAGGACACAACTCATGGATTATGGTTACGTATTCGACAAGATTCTGGTGTATTGCGACTCAAAAAGTGCAATTGCGATCTCGTGCAATACTGTTCAACATTCAAAGTCAAAGCACATTGCTCTTCGCTACCATTTCGTCAAAGAGCATGTAGAGAAGGAGCGGTGAATTATACTTTGTAGGTACAGAACACCAATTGGCGGACGTTTTCATCAAAGCCTTACCACCCATAAGATTCTTGACTTGGTTCATCGAATTGGTATGCGGTGTTTGACTCCAGAAGAACTGGAAACCTTTTTACAACAATCTTGAAAACGTCAAACACCAAAACCATTTTTGTAAATATTTATCAAAAACAAAATACAAAAATAGAAAACCTATAAAAACCAAAAAGATTTTACATTTTTCCTTTGTTAAAAAAAATGCAAGTACAAAATTTCCATCAACATTTTGTTCCTTTAAACATTTCACCATTTTTCTCGAACAAGTGTTTAGGGGGAGAATGAAAATTTTACAAGTTTAATAAAAACTTTGTACTTGCATTTTACCAAAAAGATGTTGTTTTATCAATTGTGTTGGAAACGTTTCATGGTTGAATACCCACCTCGAACTTAAATGTTTCTCCAAAATGTATAAAATTAATTTAGTCAAAAGTTGAGGGGGGTGTTGAAAGTATTTTGCCAAAGTGATCTTAATTTAACCTTGTTGTGAGTTAAATGACCAAACTTATTGTGCTTTGAGGTTAAAGGACCAAATGTGTCATTTTTCAAAGATAATTTTGACAAAGTCAACTTTGAATGTGCATTTACTCCTACCAAAGAACCACATTAAATTTTCTAACCACCCAAATCAACGATTCTCAATCAACTGCTAATCCGTGTGTGTTTTCAAAAAACATAAGTGTTATAATGATCTTATGATGTTAATAAACAATGGTTTTGATTACAAGTTAATCTAACGGGTGGATAATCCACATTTTTTATTTTTAAAGTTCGTGTTCATAACTGATTTAGGTACTTTTGATTATGAGTGTTATAGTTAAAGAATTTTGTGGGGAAATGTTTCTAACAACGTCCTAAACATGTTTCCATAACCTAATTGTACCCAGAAACATCAATTGTGTGATTTTGAAATTTAGGGTTTATGCGTAAGTTTTGGGTACTTTAATTCTGTGATGTTTTGATAGAAATTTGTGAACAAGAAAGTGTTATTAGGTGATAAGAAACGTGTTGGAACATGTGAATTACTGAAATAACTTAAAATTCATAAATAAATGTTTAGGTCACGTTCAGGATCAAAATCATCATTATGTGGTCAAAAGATGTTAAAACTTGTTTAGTATCAGTTCAATTCACCTCTAAAACTCACGAAACAATTCTTAACATTAATCTAGCTTGAAAGTTTGTTGTTCGTAAACTAAAGGTTTAAGGTTTAAGAGAGTTTACTGAATAAGGCCATATGTGCTTGAATAATTGTAAAAGTGCTTTTGTTGTGTTCATGATAGTGTTTAAATTGAATTGTAACAAAAATATTTGATGTTGTGTAAAAGGAAAGGAAATTCGTAAAAGAAACCAAAGGTTACGACTAAGCAAACTTTTACGAATAAGAACAAAAGTTTTGAATAAGAATGAAAACCTTAAGAACAAGGAGGTCTCGGTGACTTACAATTTCTTGGAAAGAAATTAGTAAATGTTACTGAGTAAGGCCAATTCTTAAGAATTAGGCTTATTCCTACACTTAACCTTATTCTTACGAATAAGCAGACTGCTTACGAATAAGCTTAGTTTTTACGAATTCGCATTATTCTTAAATGTAAGCATATTCTTACGAATAAGCTTAATGCTTACGAACAAGATCTATTCTTTACGAATAAGGATTGTTCTTACGCATTAAACTCATTCTTACGAATAAGCATCCAACTTTACGTATAAGGATCCAGGTTACGAGTAAGAATTTGTTTACAAACAAGTTCAATGTTTACGCATAAGTCACAACTCAAACATTGTCTAAGTTTATGAATAAGCATACAAAAGCTTGAAATGTTGTGTGTAAGTGATAAATGGGAATCTATACTTCAAAATTAAAACATTTACTTAACTTATCATCACAGATAAAACTAAAAGGAAAAATGTGACTTAGAATGTGTAACGGACATCAATCTGTGTATATCAACATCAAACAAGGACTTAGGAAATAAATTAGACTAATGCTAATACACTGTGTCTTTCAATGTCTGTTTCTATGACTTATGTATTTCAGATCACAACAATGGTTGCACAACAAGCTGATGTCAATGCTCTAGAAGAACTCACAATGGCAAACACATTTTCACAAGGTTACAACAAAGTGATTCGCAAGAACAACCTCCGAGTTAATTTCAACAATTTCTCATGTTCAAGATCATCGTGTCAAATTGTTGTGGACATTCTCCTCAACCACCCTTACAAGTTCATGCTCACCAAGCTTGCCTCAATTCCGACTTCTATATCCATCGGTTCGGCACACTATTGAAAAGAATGATGGGGAGAGTCGATCAAGTGTACTTTACACAACCGTGAAGTCCTTTGTCGAGATCGAGGACCTTTACTTTGTGCTACTTCTACATACCATTAGTTCTCCAGAAGACTATGTCAAAACTCCAACAGAGAGGGAGATTCTGGACTTTCTTATCGACATCAGATATGATGAGTCTGCTGGTATCATCACTACTCACTCAAGAGTAGATGTGAAGTACATGCCACAACCGTGGAGAAACCTTTACATAATGATTGATAAGTCGGTATCTGGCCGAGACAGCAGTCACGAACATCCTAAGCTGCCACATCTACAGATATTCTGGGGGATGGTTAATTTCAAGCACATTGACTACGCAAGCCTCATCTAGGAGGATATGATGTAGCATGTCCAAAAGGGAGGTTTCAAGACCCCTTTTATCAAGTATATAAAGATGATCATCAACAATCTGCTCAACAAGTTTGATGACATCCCCAAAAGACTTAATGATGATAACAAACACACGGTGAAGAATGAGCCTACTCTAAGAATGGTTAGGATTCAGGGGTCAAGCACTCGTAAACAAGGTACTGAGCTCCCTGATTTCCTTTTAACCTAAAAAGTCAAAACTGCTACATCTTACAAGTACTATGAGCAGGCTCTCAAGACTCAGCGTGTAGGGTTTCTCGACGAAGTTACACAGGCCTCATCTATGAAGACAAGAGCCAAGAAAGTAAAGAAATCGGTAGCTCAGGAAGTACCACCAAGAAGACCAAGTCCAAACTATCAAGAAGAGTCCAGAAGAGAAGAATACCGACTCAAGTTGTTAAGCCCGAGACTTCTCTTGAGCCAATATCTCAACCAGATGATGACTCAAAAACTGAATCAGACAACTACGTCATTTACGATGAAGTTCATGCTGATGAACCTGCAAAAGAAAAGGAAAAGGAGAAGAGTCCCATACTTGAAGAACTTGAGCAGGATATCGACTCCTATAAGTCGACGATGAACAAGGAAGATTGACAAAGGGAAAAAGCCACCCCGAAGAAGAGCATGGCCCGGACTTGAGCAAAATATTGAAGAACAAGATGAGCGATATTTTGGGAAGTCTTGAAACAAAAGAGAATGGAACATCAAGCTTCTACCTTTACGGTTAATCAACCCGGTGGGGTAGGAAGTTCCAGTAGTGGTGCTCTACATCTGGAAGAACCACAGAAGGTCATTCAAACCGAATCTGATCTGATTAATCAACCCAGTAAGGACAAGGATGACACCACCAAGATTACCGTTAAAGAAGAGGAGCAACAGCAACAACAAGATGAAGATGAACACATGTATGATGCAGGAGGTGACTTTAATGACCGGGAAGGTGATAATATGATCGAAGATATATTCAAAGGAAGCTTAGGAATTAAGCGAACAACAACGTGAGAGGCGGAAGAAGCGGAGAAAGTCAAGAGGCTAAAAGGGCAAAAGAGGAGAGACTCAAGAAGGAAGCCGATGATTATATTCTCGACAACCCAGATCAAAACCCAAAACCTTCTTCTGAACCACCCACTCCACTATGCATGAATCATCATCTCACTCATCTCCTCCACCAACACATACAACATCAAAGTCAACCACAAGATCAGTCAAGAAGAAAGTTGACACATGGATGTCATGTGCCAAAACCAAAATTCAAAAGGCGGTGACTCAAGCTCGGACAAGGAAGCAAAACCAACTAGAAGAACAAGTCAACACACTGTCGGGCTTAGTCACAGACTTGACGGAACAGATGTCTACTTTTCAGAAATCCAAAGACACAATCAAATAGTTTCTCTCCAAGGATGTTCAACGAGAAATGAACCAGCTCATCATCAACTATGTTGGGAAATTCCTCTCTGAGAACATTCCTGCTGTCACTAAGGAACTCATGAAAAGACAATTGCAACCAATGCTCAAGCAAATGATCAAGCAGATTGTCACCACAACACTGGTTGTAATGCATACAATGCTGGTCAAGCCCACACTCATTACAAAAGAAGAACTCATTGCTCAACTAGTAACAAAGATGGAAGAGTTGGACATGAGCAAAGAAGATGAGTATCTCTATGATCTTCTCGTTGCTAAACAACTTAGAACACTTTGCAAGGAAGATGCGGACATTAAGAAAAGACCGAGGAAAGATGATGATCAATATCCTAACCCAAATGCAAAGAAACAAAAGAAGGACGGTGGATCATCATCAATGCAACAACCACCAGTCAACCCCACCACCACTACAACACCACAAGCAACGAGACCACAAAAGCGGTGAACACTTTACTTACACCGGTGGTGATGACTTCGATCAACCGAGCCTCAAACTTCGCCAAGACCAAGACCGGGACCATCATCGTCAAGAAAGAAAGGCAAGAAATTTGATGTTGTCTCATGGTTAGACAATGACAACACATAAAGATTACAATTGACAAAGCGGTGAAGGCACAACCACCCTTGTGAGCGATCAAGAACCAATGGATGGTCGCATTTGTGGAGCAGGTAAAAAAGCTATAGAGTCAATTCAAGATTAAGAAGCTGAATAAGAAAGAACTCCTAAGGATCAAGAACGATGAAGTCAACCTGATTAAGGAAAGATCCGAGAACGAAATTGAGCTCGAGTATCATCTCGAAAACATTGTCCGTGCAATGTCGAATGATATCGACTGGCTCAACCCAGAGTTCAATGTTGACCATATGTCAAAGATGCATGGACCATACTACACAGACTGGACCAAGCCACTTCCACTGATCGGTAAACCAGAACAACCGAATATCCCCTTCAAATTCATCTTCAACAATGATCTCGAGTTTCTTCAACACAAAAGCCAGATTAGTAAGAAATATGCAACTTCCTTAACATTCAACATCACAGCTGCAACATTTCTTAACAAGGAAATTGAGGAAGACGCCACCGCTTGTTCGTTGACAAAGAGGTGACGTACGACAAAGATGCTTTGCTAGGAATTCATCATTGGCCAGAAAGGAGCAGACTTTTCTACCGAAGCAGCAGGCTCAACAAGTCACAAAATGAAGTTAAGCATAATCAAAGGATTGTATCTATAATGTCAATTGCCACGGCAACCAAGTGGGATTACTCCTTGACAAAGATCATGGTTAAAAGATAAGATGAAAAGAGTACGAGTTTTCATAAGTCGACTTTCTAGACTTGTCGCTCAAAGACATTAAGGATATGTATCTACTCAAGGTCCAAGGAAGGATGCATCAATTTCTAAGCGATATTCAATTGAAGTACATCACCGCTCTTTTCATTTTCATCGAAGCAAGATAATCCAAGAACGTGTTGAAGATCTTATTTCGGCATTGAAAGTTATCATAAGCGGTGAATCTCACCAAACCACTCCTTGATTTCAACGAGGTCAACAAGGATCCACAATACACACTTATCACAAAACCCAAATTCGAGTTCATCTATAGAAGTGCCAATCTCATAAGCGCTTCATGGCATTTGATGAGATTCATAAATTCGTGACGACACCCTCAAGACGGTTCGTGATGGCTTAGATTCTTGGTTGAAAGACATTGTTGTACCCGGAGGGACATCGTTGGAATTTTCATGAACAACGAGAGGTTCAACGGTTTATTGCAAGGATTGAGAAAAGGTTAAAGCATCGGGATCAGATGCGGAGGCTGGAAAGCTATGTAGGAGGAAGACCTGGCTTTTCAATTATCACGTTTCAATGTCCAGAGTAATTGGTTAGTTTTGTGTCAAATTTTGGAATGATTGAATATTCTTGACTTGTATTTTGTGAATTTGATTATATATATAATGGTTTGTGCACATATAACAGTGTACAACCCGTTCTTGTAAGGAAAGGACCATGTGGTACACTTCAGTGCCACAATCCTCATATAAGGAGCAAACTTTCTATGAATTAATCAAATTTTCATAATTTTGCTCAAAATAACAAGTATTCCTTTTGTTATTTCAAAACTCAAAACTTATTATCACTAGTTGAGGGGGAGTAAATGCAAACAACTTTGTTCTAATGAAAAGTTCTTGTGGAATTCTTCCCGTAAAACTCAGAATGGACATATTTTCAATCAACGTTTCATCAAAAACACCATTAATATGCCATTTTTGAGGGGGAGAAAAATAAAAGTGATAAAAAAAATGTTGTAACGTGTATGGAGTCTCAAAGTGCTCAAACTCAGAAATAACCCATGAATTGACGAACTTCAAATGTCAGTAATCGAAAAGACTTGTCCTAGACGGGAGCTAGTTTAACCACTGATGTAAGCGTGTCTCGAATAGGAGTTGTTTGAGTAGAGTGTACCATTCCGAGAAACTTTCTTTGGACTTGACCAGGTTGGGTAATAATTTAAGTTATTTCTCTAGTGATGTAAGCGTGTCTCGAATCGGTCTTGTTCATAGAAAGTTGATCATTTCAAAAGTGCGAGCTCTACCCTCACTGTGCAGATTTAAGTCAAAACAATACTAGCACAAGTGGAGGGGAAGTATTTCTGAAAATACAAAACTCTCAAAGTGTTAAAAAAATATGTTTGATAATCACAAACACGTTGAGAGATTTTCAAGTAAATGGTTTTATGGAAACATAGGAATAGTCATGGAGTTATAAGGTAACTAAGGTTAGGAAAATATGTCCTATGATCCGCCAGAGCCGGAGGGATCTACCCAACGACATCACCATAGTTAGAAATAGAAGTCCTTAGGTATGATTGAAAAAAGGATAATATGAGAAAAGGAGAAAGAAGGAGTTGAAGAATTAAAAAGAAAAGTTAAAGAAAAGGATGAAAACAAATAGCCCTCCATATGTTCAACTTAGGGCAGAAACCGGGTTCAACTCATATGTTACTGGTTGTCACAAAGATGACACCAATATTAAAGACAAAGACGTCATGGACCCAGTGACGCAATGTACTAAACCTTCTAAGCCACTCAAGTTCTCTCAAAAGAACTTGTTTCATTCTCACGGGGAACCGTGCATAATCTATCAACCTCTCATTACGAGATGTGTTGATATTGTAATAGGAGACACTACCTAGTCTCTGACTACTAAAACCAAAGCGCACTAATCGAGTCTAGAGCCACGAGATTCATTAAAAGATCTCTTAGGAACACGTAATATTTCATCACTTGTTGTTCAAACAATAAGGACACACGTGATATATTCTAGAGTCCTACGCAGATCTTAGCAATCTGCCAGAACATTTATGAGAGGATTCACAATTGTGATCCTTAGTGATTGAATGGAAATTCCTAAAAGGTCAACATTAAACAGACCACGACAACAGGTCACCGGTAATCCCTTGTGGGTTACGCTTAGTTTGGTTACTTGTTTCAAATGGTCTATAGTCGTGGAGTGATGCTTCGGTATACTTCAGTGACTCACCTGAATTGTTGATAAACTTCGGTATATCTTGTTAGGCTTCTTGAGGGCCTCCAATTCAGGAACAACCTTTGTAAGAATTAGAGATGTATTTTCACACTATGCTTTTAATACCCTCGACATTCAAACTTGTAAGTGCTAGAAATCCTGCCAAGAAGATTACTTTCATGAATCGAGTCCTGAAGACGTGGGTCATTACTTTAATTTATTCTATGTAATGATAATTGTCCCTCAACGGGATTCAGACGGCTGATGTGCCCGACCAAGGTGAATGGAATCAAGACATTCATCAGTAAAACAATAGTAGTGGTCAATTCTATAAGAAAAGTCAACCGTGATTGATTGGTATTCTTTCAACTAAGATATTCATGTATTAGTAAAAAATCGTCGATGGTTGTTCCTTGGAGAAAAGACCGCACCATCTCCACATGCTCATACCAACATCATATCAAAAGAAAGTTCTCGCCAAAATCAAAGGCAACACAAAGTTAAAGATGATTCTTTGTCAAAGTCAAAGAATCTACAAAATTCAAAGACTTGAGAACTTCACAAAATTGGAGATTGAAAGTCAAAAGAAGTATGAGCATGGTGGAGAAAGGCGTGAAGCACCATTACCATGGAAGTTGACGAAAGGCGCAGAGAACAACATATGATCACTACAACCACAAAGAACAAAGAAACACGAGATGTCAAGTCGATAAAGTCAAAGAAACCAAAGCATATCTACTCACAAGAAAGAATAATCTTGAAAAGACGTCAAGAAACCTAGATGACCAACCCTTAGAGGAGATTATTGGGATCACATGTAACTACTATCAAGTGTCGGTCATTAGATATGTAATAGGTTGCTAATCAGCTTATATGTTTGTAATGATAGTTAGGCTTATGTAGTAAGCCCATAGGCCTATGCAAGGTCCAAACGAATCCTAGGAAGGGACTAGATGTGTTGCCCTAGCTCCCTTGCCTATAAATAAGACATGTAACCTCTTAGGAGGGTATTTGGTTCTTTATTTTATGCATTAAACCTTTCTTATCATTTTGTGTGAAAGTAACAACCATCTCATCTCTTTCTCTTATCATTCTACATGTTATTATGCTTGTGTTATCATCCCCATGGTGACCTAGCAATATTGATGGAAAAAATTATTATGACTGAATGATTTATGAAATATAGATGTTGGTGGTAGCAATATCGGTTGGTTTTTTTCTTTAGGCTCCTGCGTTTTTTTTAGTATTCCCGGTTATGTTAATGTTTCAGTTTATGCTCCTGTATTTTTTAGAATTCTAAATACATGTAGTTATATCTATGTTATAGACAGTTACGTGCCACGGCCACATAATGGATCTACTTTTTAATGACTCACTAACATAACATGGAATACTAGAAATAAACATAATGGAACTGCTTGAACACGGCCCCATATCACGCCAAACCAAAAATAAACATCCTTACCTTTAGTGCGATTAACTAACAGATTAGGTGAATGAATTTGGGTTGAAGTGCAGAAAGTATTATTTACAAGTTTTAAAAGTACATTTCATGCGACCACAATTGTATGAAAAAACTTAAGCTGGTCAGATTTTTAGACTCTTATATATGGATGAAATATAGAGAAAATGTTACATCCTAGAAGTACATAAAGATGGATAGTTATAGCAACTTCTTTTAGTTGGTGAATGTGTAATTTTATGATTAAACTATGTAACTGATTAACTAGGATTATTAGCAAACAAACAGATTATTAGTGAATGAAGGAAATGCTAAATTGCACTTCTATAGGTTCTATGTAGACGCACTAAAAGTTATTCATTATATTAGGTACAATTAAGTGTCTGGCATTTTGGAATTTAATGTAGGATACTAACAAAATGTGCTTAGAATCATGTTATTTCTCAAACCTTTTCCTAGCTTAACTAACTTCTTAACATATATAAATTCAGGGTTTCAACATCTGTATTCTCTAATAAGATTTGTGTGATTTTATTTTTTCTGAGGCTTAGCCATGGCAGATCTGATCTCTATTTGTGTTGATGCTTCAGAGTTTCAGAGTTCTCGCAAAAAAAATTGGTTTCCATGAGCTTAATATGCAAGAAGTGCTTGGTAAGTAGAATGACATATTTCTATATAAGCACGCATGATAGCAAGAGATTTCTTGCAGAATGGTATGATGTTATTGTTAGTTGGAAAGCATGAGTTTCACTTATGTGGCTTATGTGTTTCTGGTTTCTAAAATGGCTATGATGATTCTGTTTTGAACTATATCTTGTCATGGCGGTATATATCACTTAGCGTTGCAGCCATGGAAGATCCGAGCCCCATTTGTGTTGAAGATGTACATTTTGTGAACTCGTTTGCTCGAGATAAGAGTTGTGTGATTTTATTGTCTCAGGCTGCTATGAATATGTTTATCCAGTTTCTATCTAGTTTCTACAATGGCTATGATGATTCTGCACTATATCTTGGTGAGGCAACGACATATCACTTATGGCAGATCTGAGCCCCCTTTGTGTTGACGATGCACAGCTATGTGAACTCTATTTGTAGTCGTCCGATTTTATTTTTCATAAGGTCGTTGTCAATATGCAGTTCCCTTTGTGTTGACAATGCACAGTTATGTGAAATCTATTTGCAGTTGTATGATTTTATTTTTTGTAAGGCTGCTTTCAATATGTTTTCTCACTTTCTATCTAGTTTCTAAAATGGCTACGATGATTCATAAGTATATCTTGGCCAGGAAACGACATATCACTTAGCATTGCAGCCATGTGAAAGAGCACACCGGGTACTATTACAACACTTACCCAATTCCTTTCCATATTTTTATATTGCATCATTTTTTCTTCTACTTATTAGTAATCATTTGGTATTTGTTATCTAGGGTTTTGGGACAAATCTTGCTACATTCATAAGGTATGAAACAAATCCATGGTCAGAGGACAAAATATTAGAATGCCAAGATAAATGCAAACATCCCACTATGAAGTCGATGCACCCATTCTCAAAATCTCGTAAGATTGTAGTCGTTATAGATTGTCACTTTGGTTGTTCACCAAAGTATCATAAAATTTTACTTATGATTCTAATATTTAAAAAGTGACTCACATGTATTAAAGATATGACTTAAATATAATTTTTGGTACAATGTTTCGATTACTTTATACACGCAAAACAACCCGACGCAAAACGACCCGCAGAAAGCGCTGGCTACCAACCTCGTTATTTTCACTTGCTAATGTTTTATACACCATGTGGTTCCAAAACAAATACAAAAAGAACTAACAACATAATACTTCCGTTTCAAAATAATTGTACACCGACAAAAACACAGTTTAAAAAATATCATTATTACAACTTTCTTTTTATTATTTTTTGTAAAATGACAACTTTACCCTTAACTAATTATTTATAACTTCTTTAATATTTGTAAGAGTAAACTCCACAAAACATCCATGTGGTTTAACCCATTTCGCACTATACATCACGCTCCCAAAATTTTCAACAGATACATCTCTCCGTTAGTAAATGTTAACCTATATACATCCACTGACGTTAGCAAAGGCAAATTTTATGTTGTTATCTTGGACGCGTGGCCATTTAGTAAGGGTATCTGTTTCATTTTAATTTACCAGCTACCTCACCACTCGTTTTATAGTCATTTTGAAAATCCTAATTGAAAACACATACACACACATATCCTTACTTACCCTCTCCAATGTTTCACCCAAATTAAAAAGCCCTAATTGAAAAACCCTAACGCACACCGATAACAATGTTCACCCCCAAAAACTTGTAGATGTGGGTTACACACAATCCTTAAAACTTCATGAAAACCAAGAAATCTTGGACGCCGCTTTCATTGTTTTCCAAAACCCGTAAGTCTTGAATAAAATTATTTTACATTTTGATTTACAATTTATTTTATTGTTAGATATACGAATTTTTGAAGGAACGAAATTATGGGTTTTATGATTGGTGCGATCCACTATGTGCGGTGGTGATTATTCCTGGATTGCTGAGAAACATGATCCAGCTACAAGATGTATCAAGGGAAAATATTTTAAAAGCGAAAAGATTGAAGTTTCTATTAGGATTTAGTTGGTTCTTCTTTCTTATGTATCTGATGATTAAGTGAAATTAAGGATTGTAATCTTTTTTATGTCTTTTAGGATTTAGTACTGATGATGATGATGATCTGCAATTAAGTAATCTTTTGTTTCAATGTAGTATTGTAATCTTTTGATATCAATGAAGTGTGTTTTTTTCATCTCAAATTACTATTTTTGTTATCAATGGGTTTTAATGGGTTGAAATGTGGTGAAACGGGTTGAAATGGGTATAAATAGGTTGAAATGTGGGGACAAACCTGCTGGAAAATGGGTAGAATTAGGTTGAAATGGAAATGCAGTTACAAACCTGATGGACAATGGGTAAAATTGGGTTGAAGGGGTTGAAATGGAAACCTGCTTGACAAAATCAATGGAGTGCTTCCGAAAACTGCTTGACCAAACCTGCTTGACAAAATCAAAACTGCTTTCCAAGCATGGTTGAAATGACCAAAAGTGCTTGACAATGCAGACTGTGAATAGCCAGTACATAACACAACACAACTTAATATAACACAACTTAATATGTAATCAACTAGTACATAACATAAGACAACTTAAAATGTGATCAAGCCTTAGAATGCTTTCAGGCATGAACAACCAATACATAACATAAAGAGTACACTACTTAAAGTACTATGTGTTTCTAGGCATGTTTCCAATACATGTTTCCAAAAGCATCAACAACTACATGGTTCCAAAATCATAAACAAGTAGACTACTTAAAATGTTTAAATAAACACTAAAATCAATTATAAATTGTCTTCCCCTTGGCACTTGACTTCCCTTTGTTCAAACTTTCAGCTGTACTTTGACTAGCCTTTTTTGCTTGAGACCTTCTTGCACAAGACTGTGAAACACCAACCCTTACAGACTGTGATCCACCAACCCTTAAAGATTGTGATCCACCGACCTTGAACCCTATGATCCACCAACACCAGATGGCTCTTTACATGCCATTTTTTGTGACATGTTTGGTTGCACTTAATACATCTCACAGTTTTGCCAACCCTGGATAGTTTACCATTTGCAGTCATCTTTTGAGTTGAAATCTCTTCTGCAGACTTCCTTATTTTATTTGGTGGCCTTCCAATCTGTAGCTGAAACTTTGGTGGAATGATAGTGTATGGGCTAGGGTGATTCTTCTATAAGCTTGGTCCATTGCATGGGTTAATGGTGTAGCTATATTGCTTCTCCCAAGTTGCTAGCCAATAACAAAGCAAGCACACATGTTTCAGTCAACCCAACATCATTCCTCTATAGTGTAGTTTCATATTTTCATGTATATGTCTTAAGCAAAACCTATGCTCAGTACATGGGAATATTTTTGAAATTACTGGTAAGATGCCCTAAAAACAAAATAGACAATTAGAATTTATCAACCACAATGACTAAAGATAAGTAAAATTAATAAGGATTACCTTCTATCTACCAGAAATGCAGGTAAAATTGGACATTCTTGTCAAATCCAGACCATCCCCTAAACATGTTAAAAACCATGATCATGAGCTTGTTGTTTCTGCTTCCACAACAGCATATGCAACTGGATATGTTACATGGTTTGCATCAATCTCAACTGTTGTAAGTACTTGGCCAAGGTATTGTCCTTTCATAAAACACACATCCAATCCAAGAAAATCTTTTAAGCCAGCTTTAAACCCTCTCTTTAAAGCACCAATACAAACATAGATCCTTCTTAACCGTCTTGTTGTTTTATTTGGATCAAAATCTCTTTCAAGATTTACTTTCACAGTTGTGTCTTCATTGGTAATCCCTTAACCTTGAATACTGTTCTGTGAAATCACCCTTAAGTTTCATATGTGCTTTAACCTTAGCCCTAGTTACCTTTTTTGTAGTGATACCTACTTGATACTTCTGTTGCAGTTGCTCTTTTAGGGCTTTTACTAGGGATGTTTAGGTTTGGTTTGATTCTTTCTTCAATATCATTGGTAAGAAAAGTATTGGTGAGCATATTCACTTCTCTGGTTACAGACAACTGTGTTCATCAGTAAGAGTAGCCACAGTCCATGTTTCTTGATTTCACTTATCTTATTTGGATATATGTAAAGTCCAAGGACATATGATAACCTCATACTTGTAATTACCTTTAGTGCCACCTACCTTTATTCTCTTCCTACCTACTTTAGTTATTCCTCCTTCATATACACTTGTCTCAACATTTTTTTGACTTGACCCACTTTTCACTTAAACATTTTAACTTACTTAGACTTGACCACAATTTAGCCTACTAGTACTTGGGCCCTCACCAGGGTATGTGAACACATGACATATTTCTATACATACTACCCTCACACTTATTTTCTCATTTTTCCATATATATAATTGTCTTCTAGTAGCAATAGCATGAACAGTCATAAGTTCTGTAATAGCTTTTTAATCCCCAAACTCTTTCCTACAAAAATGTATCACCGCATCTACTTGCATTCATCGCCTCACCGTGTTTTGCTTTTTGTCTCCTTAAATTTCGTAGTTTTCTTTCTTTACTACCCATTTCGAATCATTAGCACTATCAAAATCATCAAAACCAAATGTTTCTTCAACATGACCGTTAGTAGGAACTTCTACATTCCCATCACTACATCCTACTTATTCGCATCTTTGTTTGTGTTTTGATAGTAGTCTTTCATATCAACATCTACATCATTCATAACATGCTCATCATCAACTATATAGTCACTATCTTGACTATCATCGAATCTCTATCACTTTCACTCTCAGAAACACTTGCTACAACTGAATTCTCTACGTCATTTTCATCCCCACCTAAATCAACATCATTCAATCTAGGTTCCTCTAAAACATTATCAGATCCCTCTCCCATCTCAAGCAATACTAGCATTCTCTTTGTCTTCTTAGCAGGCCTCTTAAAACGCTTCCTAACTAATGAGCTAGGTCCTTAATCAACTAAATTAGCGTCATTCAAACCTTGAGCATCTAACCATCATCATTTTAACCCTTGTCTCTAAATCAATAGCATTCAATCTTGGTTCCTCTAAAACATCGCAGATCCTCTCCCATATCAAGCAATAGTGGTATCCTATTTATCTTCTTATCGCTTCTTAAAAGGCTTTCTAACTAATCTTCGAACTAGGTCCTTCATCAACTATTTCCTCAATCATCACTCTATGTGGTGATCTAGTAAGTTTTAGGCGTATACTATGCTCAATGTAAACCTCAATAAGTTTGTATTTATCAACATACCTAACTAGGTTCAACACATCCCCATCATTTCCTAGTGCTTGTAACCCATACTCCAAATCATTGTTAGGTATTTTGAAATGATAGTACATAACACAATATTTGCTCTTATAACCTAACTTTTCGGTCATCTCATTTATTTCTATAATCGAAAACAGGTCAACATCTATAAAGTCTATATAACTATGGGTCCCTTGTATGTACTTTTTACTTGGACTTTTAGTAAAGAATCCACCATGATGTATCTTCAATGAGAACATGTTTGAAAATTTACCTACACTGAGCAAACTAGATTTAAAAGATTAGGGTTTCAATCAATAAACAACAAAAGATTATAGTCACGAAGCAAATAATCTTACAATTAGGGTTAGAAAGATTAACACTTACTATAAGCTTCTTGTTCGTCCACTGGATCTTCATATTCGCGAATACGCCATTCAAAAACCACCATTGCAAACCAGAAACCATATACTAAAACTGGATGTGTGGGTTTTGTGTTTTTGATTTGTGTGTTTGATCGGGATAAATGTGTTTAATATATGTGTTTCACCAAGTTGGTGGTAAAAGATTGGTGAGGTAGTGGGAACGTAAAATGACACAAACACCCTTACTAAATGGCTACGTGTCCAAGTTAATGACACAAAATATGCACCGTCCGTCTTCGTGGATGTATATAAGTTAACTTTGCTAATGGAAGGATGTATCGTAAAAATTTGAGAATGTGATATACGAGTGAAACGAGGTAAATCACAAAGATGTTTTTTGGAGTTTACTCTATTTGTAATTATAAACTCAATTGACACTAATATGTTAAACTCAATATTAGGTTTTTATTTATTTTGAAAATGAACAATTAATTTAAGGCAATCAAAAAATATGAGTAATAAATTTGATCTGAGCTAATCTAGCTCGGAGAGAGTGAGATCTCGCCTGGTTTTCGTTTCCACATTATTTTCCACCTAATTAACACCTTTTCACATGTTGTATTACATCACCACATGTAATCCTACCACGCTTGTTATACTGTCTTTCTATCTTATATACTTTCAATATATCTGACTTTCACACCTTGATTTTTTTCATACCATGCTCGACTACAAATCGTTATCAACACACCTAATCCATTACTCCTCTACATGCTTTAAACACCAATAATTTACCATTAGGGCTCGAGAAGACGACTAACGGCCAAGGAGAGTCGTTGAATCCGGTCCGCACCAGATTATGCATCAACAAGTTGACGCCATCCGTGGGACCACGAATAAACTATGTTTCGTGTTCTCATATTACCGACTTTAGAAATTGATTATGTCGGTAAACTCTAAAACCATACGAATGAAGTTAGTACCCACAAACCAAAGATTCTTTGTCGGAATTATGGTACGTAAACGTGAGATAGCCAATAAACTATGGTACGTAATTTAATTTCTCATTATTACGTTTGGTTGTAAACGTGAGATAGCCAATAAACTATGGTACGTAATTTAATTTCTCATTATTACGTTTGGTTTACCTAATAACTTAAATAAAGTCTGCACGATCGGACCTATTTTACCTTTTAATCCGCACGATCGGACCTATTTTATCTTTTAGTCCGCACGATTGGACCTAAGAAAATATCCGCACGATCGGAGCTATTTTATCTTTTAGCCGCGAATTAATTCGCAGACATCGCTTTTTACGGTTGGTATACCGTTGTCGCTCAAACAACGCGATCGCGATAAATCTACCCGCGTTAGGCCGTGCGTTCGAGACATCTTCGCAGAGAACGCTGCGCGCGAATACCACGATGCTAGTCAATCGCCATGATGCACCGGACCAAAGGTCGTGGTATAAACATCTGCGATCATCCACAAACGTTCGAGTCTATGCGGTTAAGATAAATCCATCTGCGTCTATTAGTCGCGGTCACGGTACATCCATCCGAGTTTTTATTTTATACATTAAAAAAAAACACAATTAATTATTTCGTCGGTACGCATCCCACGACGGGTGCGCACTGCCACTTTTCTTATGTGCTAAATATTATTTATGCTATGTGCAATATATTATTCATGCTATGTGTTGTCTATTGTTTCAATTCATTAGGTTTTATATGCTGCGATTCGCGGCATATACTTTTAATCTTTGCATTCAGTGTTTTTCGCAGATTAAATAAGTTTAATGCTCCTACACGAGTAGCACCATCAAACTTGGGGGGCTACCAGGTATATGCTACCACCGCTTCCGACGTGTCACGCAGTATATTTGGAAGCAGATCGTATGTAAGAGGTATTGCAAGCCGGTACAAAGACGGATTTAAATATTCGCATCATCTTGCCGCAGGGAGACGTCCTCGACGGTTAGAAGACACGCTGCAGTAAGCACGTCTTCGTCGCACCTCTTTGTTAAGACAACAGCAGACTGCCATTCTGAAGCACGCCTTCGTCGCACCTCTTTGTCCCGACACGAACACTTCGCCATGAAGCATGTCTTCGTCGCACCTCTTTATCGCAAGACGGTACAGACTGCCATGTAAGCCGCCTTCGTCGCACCATGTCGCGTTACTCTTGGTACAAAAGGTACGCCTACCTGTGATGCGAGATACGGGTTCCACTTTCACCCACGCGCCATCGGAACTTAAGTCTAGCATAACATAGCCATGCGCTATCTCATACTAGACTTGGGGGCTTGTGGACGTATGGTCCGACCGGGCCAGAATGGGTCAGCCCCAAGATGCGCCCACTCTACGCCTAAACCCTAATCCATCCCCTATAAATACATGACAAGTTATCTCATAATACAAATAAGCCGTAAAAACGCTTATTTATATTTTACGATCTTCTAATGTTTTGTCGATAACAAAAGTAAAATCATATTAACGAAACAAATAAAATACGTAAATGGTTTGAACTAATAGTTTTCTAACACACTTACGTTTCACATAAAACACTATAACAAGATTAAGTGATTTTATATTTTAGATACATATGTACAACAACTAGTGTTTACATATTGGCTTAACAAGTTTAAGTAATTCTATGAGTTAGATACATATGTACAACAACTAGTGTTTACATATTGGGTTAATATATACTTATATTAAGTATACTAAAATGGGTAAAACAAGTATATACTAAAATGGGTAAAAGCAAGTATATACTAAATAGATAAAACTAGCAAATGGTTTTGACCCATAACCCATGGTTTTATATATACCACTTACACAAGTTCAATGTATCCTTAAGGTACATTGTATCTAGATAGAAAACCATGGATCAACCCATAACCCATGACCCATGACCCATAACCAAAAATACCCATGGGCAAGAGGATGCGTTCCACGGATCCCTAGCTTTGTGCTAGCCGGATCCCAGTGGAAGGGATCCGTGGGATCCGGGAAACAGAGAGAATTTCTCTATAAATAGAGAGTCATTTCTTCCTTTCTAATCACCCATTTACACACATACTTCCCCAAGTACTCTAACCTCTAACCTCATATCCAAGAGATCTATGTAGCTTTTCTCTTTGTTTTTGTGTGATCTTGTAGGTTCCTCTTAAAGGAAAGATCACCACATCTTGAAGACGTGCAAGCTCAAGTCCATGAGTTGCCATGCTTCGTCATCATCAAGACAACGAAGGTTCTCTTGTTGATAGTTCTTCCTTTCTCATAGATGTTGGGTTGAAGGCATTAGTGAAGAATGCCGAAGTGTCAAGATGAAAGCATTAGTGAAAGGTGCTCATCATCCGCGCCAAAGCATTAGTGAAGAATGCTTAAGGTGTCAAGACGAAGGCATTAGTGAAGGGTGCCAACCGTTGTGTCAAAGGCATTAGTGAAGGATGTCAAGAATCAAATCAAGTAGCATTTGGGAAGAATGTTTAGGTCGATAATCGATGAGGTGCATCGTTATACATATAAGTGTTTATTTATTCACAAGGATGGTGATATCCTTGATGGTGTTATAACAAGGAGTAGATCTCCTTGATAATAGGTGTTGTGTCGTGAAGGGTAGTAGTTCATCCATAATGGAACTAGGTGCTTAGCCTAGTACCTAATAAAGGGTAGGCGACGTTGTGATAGGATTAGTTCTCCTAAGGTGTGAAAGAACTCGGTGGTTAGCCTAGCACCGTATAAAGGGTAGGCGACGAGTGTTAGGTGTGGTTCGCCTTGGTGTGAAAGAACTCGGTATCTAGCTTTGTACCGAAAAAGGTTAAGCGACGTTGTGAAGGCTTCTCCGCCATAAGGAGTTGGTGTAGTGCTTACGAACTCTCGAGTAGGTGACTCGGGAGTGGAGTAGGGCAAGGAAGGTGTCCTTGTAGCCGAACCACTATAAATAACTTGTGTCGTGGTGATGTGATTCTTACTCTTTATCTTTCATTATATGTTTATATATCTATCTATCAACGTCCAACATAAACAACCAAATAGATTGACATAAGTCGATCTAAATATTTAAAAGGAAGTTTTAAATTGGTAAAACTATTCAACCCCCCTTCTAGTTTTCCACAATCTCTAACCATAACTATCTTATGTTATGCTACATTGCATACTAACTTGACCGTCGGAGGTGGACCCCGGGGCTATGGCCTCGGGTCCACTCCTAACGGGTTCTCTTTGTTGATGTGTCTACTAGGGCTCGAGAAGACGACTAACGCCCAAAGAGAGTCGTTGAATCCAAATCGCGCTTGATTATGCATCAACAAAGCCAAAAGCCATGATCTAAAAATTTGTATTAACTTCAGTGTCAACCTTTTTCAAAGTCGTGGTATTATAATTCAAAAGACACTATTCGCTTGCTTCTAACTAGATGAGGTTCCTCTTTTGGAAAGATAGGACCAAGACACTTTTAAAGGAATCGCCGCTTCTGAATAGCAAATGTGATCCGTTCTTAATTAAAGGATTATTTAACCTTACATGTGGGCTATGTTTGACGCAACTTTTTAGGACGATTGAGCAATGATCTTTTAATTTTTAGTGTTTATTTTGCAAAAGAGCGGTGAGCTTTGTTATTATACACTTTAAAGTAACTCACATAACTTTTTGAATATTTATTTTTTCTTTATATTTATAAGTATTCTTTTACTTTTATCATCAATTTATGGGACAAATATAAAAACATTTTTTAGAGAACTAAGGGCCATTTGGTTTGTAGGTGGGTTTAGGTTTAAGATTTGGATTTAGATTTAAATTTAGATTAGGATTTAGATTTGAATTTGATATAAGAGAGAGAAAAATATAATATAAAATAGATAAATAATTATTTATAATTTAATAAATATTTAAAATTAAAAATAAATAAAATTAAAAAATATGTGATTGAGAATATACTATGGCACACTTAATTAGAAAAGATGACAAAACCCACCTTACCACAAAGGATTTTTGTATGCATAAATATAATGGCTTCAACCCTAATTCCTAAGCTCACCATTATCTACCAAACAACAATTTTTCACTTTGAGTCTAAACCTAATCATAAAACGCATCAACCAAACGCATTGTAAATTTTCTTGTATAATAACCGATTTTTAAAATTGCTATGATGTTATTATTTAATGATAATTTGCGACTATAAACAATTGTAAACTACTTTAACCTCATATCTCTACAATATATGGGCGGCCGTAAACTTTGCCCGGGAGGCACAATTTAAATTTTTAAAAGTACACTATAAATTGGTTCGTATGGGGCAAATTATGAAAAAGTCAAATATTTTCAAAATTTTACACTACAATTTTTTTCGCTAAGGGGGCACGTGACCCTTGTGAACCCCCTTTATCTCTCCGCCCCGGACAATATACCAGCTATCAACTCATTATTGTCACAGCATCACGTGGATAATCTACAATTCCATATAGCTATTGTATTGTAAAAAAAAATCGCTGAATATTTTAATTGCCTGGTACCGCTGCTGCAACACGCAGGTACCCAGATAGTATTTAACAAGCCATTTTACATGTTGAAGTTAATAAAGTGTTGGGAATTTCAAATATAACCGCTCAATTTAGGATGATAAATAATACACCCTTAATTAGGACTAAAGGGTTTTGCCACAGTGGTATGTGATGGGTTTTACTAATCATAACAATTATAAAAAACACATAAACATCATCAAAGCATGCAGCGGAAGTAATAAGAATAATACTTGTAAATTAATTAACCGAATTAAAAGAACATGGGTACCTTTTGCGAATCAAAGAACACAAGATATCAAGAACTATGTAAACCCTAAACCCTAAAAATCGAGTTTATAAAATTCACCAAATCCCTTGTCGAATACCAAGAATACCCAAACACAAACGATTTGATCTTCGTTTTGTACATACGCACGAATATCGAATCAACATGAAAAGCTAGGTTCTTGAATCACAAATAAACCAAACACTTGTTTCTTGCACTTGAAAATCGATCCCTATGGGGTTAGGGATGGAAGTCGATCGCCAAACACAAGAGGGAGGAAGGAGAAGAAGTTAGGGTTCTTTGGTGATCCAAGATTAGATATAATGAATACAAGGGTTTGTATTTATACTAATCTAAACTTGATGACAAGTTAGGGCATGAATGGGTTATGGGAACCCATCCACGATCGGGCATCCAACCCAAGAGGGTTCTAGAACATTCCCGACTTCTATTTCCATCTCTAGTCCCTTAACTTTACATTTAAAGACCGTTAGCCAAACACCGTTAAATAATAACTCGTTAAGTGTTTTATTTGTGAATAATAATTAAATATAACACTTATATATTAATTATATATAAACATTGATTCTCATACGTAATGTGTGCAATTTCAAAGTCTCGAGATCGAATCCGGTCATACGTACATTAAAAATATCCATAAACCTTTCAGCTCCCACTTGGATATTACTTAATATAGTAATGACATTGGTTTAGTCTAGCTTAACACGCCAATGCCCCCAGATCGAATCGAGTATGGTCTCCTGGAAAAAAACATTTAATGATTCTTCATTTTTACTTATCCTTTTGCTACTAATACTACATTTAACTATGGATATGGAACAAGTCATTCCATAAGTTAATATTCCGCTTCTCGTTATATCCGATTGAACAAGATTACCAAATCATCCGAACGTATTCCGTAATGATCTTGGGTATGGCCATACAAACATATTGTCAACCCTAAGAGGGCCCAATAGTATTATACTTTGAAACAAATTCAAAGGAACAAATTCTTTTGACTACAAGCAAAACTCATGAACTTTGCAACACTTCGAAAGCACTCTTATTACTACCGCCACGGATAGTATTAGACTATTTCACACAAGTGTACTACATTCATAACAGATTATCCGTATCTTAAGTCCGAGGATAAACATTCATGATTTACTTAATGACAAAGATCTATAAAGTACAATCATGTTAAGTTGGGATCATCCTATATTCAATTCATTGAATATCATGTGAATCTGCATGTCCCACGATCAATATACTTAAGTATATTCTACCAAAACTCAGATTTTTCTTAGTTCAATGACATTCCCACATCATTAATGTACAACGGACTATTTAGAATAACATAAGTCATTCACGGATTAAACATGCAAATATAGGATATAATATTAAGAAAGTGAAAAACAAACATAACAACTATTTTATTTCATTAAAGTAATATTTGTTCATAACATCCTTTATCCAAATACTAATCACAGATCTGCATGAAACTACTAGCTAAATGAAGTCCTATCCCATCAGCATGGTGAGTAAGCTTTTCCTTTGTTAAAGGCTTCGTAAAGGGATCAGCTAGATTATCATCTGTGTGAACTTTGAGTAGATTGATTTCCCCTATGTCGACTTGTTCTCGAACATAGTGATATCGTCTGGCGCCTTCATGACTCCAGCTCATTGGCAAATGTTATTGCAGCAGATTTGTCACAATACACATTAAAGGTAATTCGATTGAGGCATAACTCCAAGTCCCGAAATGAATTTCCTAATCTAAACAGCTTCCATCGCAGCTCAAGTAGCTATGTACTCAACTTCGCAATAGACATTGAAGTCGATTTTGCTTTTTGCTCTTCCACCTACTTCTCCTCCATTAATGACAAAGACATATCCCGTCGAGACTTGTCATCTTTATCAATTTGAAAGACGATCGCAAAACCCTCAGAACATCAAGTTTCAGATCCGATTCCCACCATACACTAGAAACATTTCTTTAGTAGCCCTTAGATACTTAAGAATGTTCTTAATAAAGATGCCGCTGCTTCACACATGGATTCGTTGATATCGCCCCGGTGATATTTTGTGCAAACGCTACATCATGCCTTGTACATCTTACCACATACATGATAGATCCTACATCCAAGCATAAGGAACTTTCCTCATGTGTGCCACCTCATCGTGTGTTGACGCGATAGTTCACTACTTAAGCCATGTTCAACTTGCATCGGCAAATATCCCTTCTTGGAATTTTGCATATTGAATCACTTCAATATTTTATCGATGTAAGTACTTTGACTTAGTCCAATCAACCGCCTTGATCTATCTCAGAGATCTTGATTCCCGAATATATGTCGCTTCCCTAAATCCTTCATAGAAAAGCACTTTCCAAGATAAGACTTTACATCGTAAACTTGGAATGTATTTTCCCATGATCAATATGTCATCGACATATAAGATAAGGAAAATAACATTACTCCCACTAGCTTTGTGATATACACATGGCTCATCAAGATTTTGAGTGAAACCAAATTTCTTGATTTCTTCATCAAACTTCTTGTTCCATTATTGCTTTGATGCTTGCTTCAATCCATAAATAGATCTTTGAAGTTTTCATACGCGCTTTGGAAATTTTGGATTAACAAACCTTCAGTCGCGCCATATAGATGTCCTCATCTAGGCGACCGCTTAAGAAGGCGCTTTGACATCCATTTGCCTTATCTCATAGTCATAGTACGCAACTATGGCTATAAGAATCCTAATAACTCTAATGTCCGCTAAAAGAGAAAAAGTCTCCTCGTAGTCCACCCCAAAAGTTTGAGTAAACCCTTGAGCTACAAGATAATCTTTATAGGTATGTGCATTACCATCCATGTCAAGATTTATCTTATAGAGCCACTTACTTCCAACTACCTTAGCATTTGGAGGTGAGTCAACCTCTATCCAGACTTCATTATCTCTCATGGATTGCATTTCCCCATTCATTGCGACTTGCCATTTATCCTTTTCAAGACTAATCATAGTAGCCTTATAGTTAGCAGGTTCACCAAGATCCCCTAACATATTTTCTTCAACTTCTACGTTAAGACATAGACGTTCAGGTGCACGTAGTCCTTACAGATCTACGAACGGGAACCACTTCAACTTCAGGTGGAACACTCAGACTTTCAGGTTCTACTTGAGGTTGGCTAGTGTTTTTAGAAGGTGATGTATCTTCTTGACCATCTTCCAGATCATAAACTCTCCCACTGAATTCATGAGATATGAGATCCCTTTCAAGGAAGTCTCCATGCCTAGCAACAATTACTTTGTTTTCAGGTGGAAAGTAGAAGTAGTAACCCATAGTTTCCTTTGGGTATCCTACGAAGATACACTTATCAAATCTTTGTTGTAGCTTATCAGCTGAGTTACGTTTTACAAACGCCTCACAACCCCAGACCTTTAAGTAAGAAAAGTTGGGAGCTTTTCCATACCATAGTTCATATGGAGTCTTATCAACCTTATTAGTTGGAACCATATTCAAAATGCGAACATTAGTTTCAAGCATAATCCCAAAAGGATAAGTGGAAGAGTTGTAAGATTAAACATCGATCGCACCATGTCCAAAGAATGTATGATTTTCTCTCATATACACCATTTGGTCATGGAGTATATGAAGAAGTGAGTCGGACAATCCCACACTCAACAAGATAATCTTTAAACTCTTGGCTTAGATATTCACCACCTCTATGGGATCGAAGAGCCGTAATCTTCTTTCCTAGTTGCAATTCTACTTCATTCTTGAAAACCTTAAATGTTTCAAAGACTTCATGTTTATGTTTAAGCACGTAAACATAGCCATAACGACTGAAATCATCAGTAAAGGTTAAGAAGTAGCTAACACCCTTCTTTGACACATGTCTTAGTGGTCCACATACATCAGTATGTATCACACCAAGAAGATGAAGCCCTTTCTAAACGATTTGCAAAAGGTTTCTTGGTCATCTTCCCAGATATGCAAGACTCGCATTTATCAAATGATTCATCATTGATATCTTTCAAAATCCCATCACGTTACAGCTTTTGCATGCGTTTCTTGCCTATGTGAGCAAGTCTACAATGCCAAAGATATGAAGAATCCAAATCACTTTTGATTCTTTTACTATTAATGCTACAAACATAATTATTTTTATCAATCACATTATCATGCAAATCAATTTCAAATACACCATTTCATCGGAATAATATTAAAGTAAAAACATCATTTAAAGAAATCAAAATTCCATAATCAAGAAATGTATGAATAAAACCAATATCTTTCAACAAGGAAACAGAAACGACATCTCTAATTATAGAAGGTGTGTAATGACAATCGCTTAAAGACAATACTAAGCCCAAGGAAAAATAAATCGAACGTGTTTATAGCTTCAACGAATGCATGTGCTCCATTGCCCACGCAGTGTATTGTTGTCCATAGGCGAGTTTCCTTGCACCTCTAAGTCCCTCGCAGTTTATTACAAATGTGAATACCATATCCAAGATCATATACATGTGAATTTATTTTATGAGAAAATGCAAATAATTCTATCATCAAAAGAGTACCAAGTGTCGGCAACAGAGACCAACATTTTTATACCTCTTGTACGCAACTCATCAAGGTAGAGTGGATGCCTCTTCCAATGTCCTACCTTCGTAGTGATGACAAGCCCGATCCCTTTTAGGATTCTCTTTCTTTTAGAGGGTACTTGATTCTTGTTGATAAGCCATAACTTGTTTTCCTTATCGCCCTTACCCTTACCTTTCCTTTCTTGTTCGTCATGCTTATTAGGCTTAGTAATCCTACCCTTCGAATAGCAAGCACCGAGGTGTAGGAGCCTTTTGGGCAAACCTTTTGGTAGTCAATGAGCATTGCATGCACCTCACTAACTCTCTTCCCGCAATGCATATTGTAATTCAAGCACAAAACCATCAAATTCCTTGTTAAGGATCCGTTGATAAGGACAATTTGTATGTCATTGGGGTAGATGTAGTTGAGTCTCCCAAGTCGTCCATGTAACTCATCATTTCCGCATAATGGGCACTCATGTGTTTCCCTTGTTTGTAATCAGTGTATGTAATCTATCAAATCATATAACTCTACAGCTGTGTGCTTTTCAAACAATCAATAAGTTCGGTGAGCATGTCCTTTGGAAAGTAATTTTCAAACTGTTTTTGCAAGTTTGTAGACATACTTTCAAGCATAAGGCAGGCAACCTCATTATGTTTTCATACTCTGTTTGCCATGCTGCCCTTATAGCAGGAGTAGCATTTTCTTAAGGTTCAGGAGGACAAGGCATATTCAAATATTCTGATCTTTTGGCAACACGCAAGACAATTCTTAGTTGCCTATACTAGTCATTGAAATTAGTGCTGCCAGTCAATTTTTCGCGATCAAACATGGATTTGAACGATGAAGTTAGTGCATTAGTTTCAGGTTGAGCCATTTCTACAGAAAATAAAAGTTAAAAAGTTAGTACTTTCGATAATTCAACCTTTCAAGAAAATAAAATACCCTTGGTCAATATTTATATTAACCATAGAATTTTCCTTCAATCTAGGACACACATTGTCATAGTTTCATCACACCAGTTGATCTGCTAGTGATGAAAGTATTCAATAGGTAATTGTCAAAGAACAATAATTGACAAACAAGTTTTCAATTCCTAGAAAATATGGGATTTACAATTTTTCCTAACAATTATGCAAATGTAAGCATGTTTTATCCCATCTTATGCCTTAAGTCATAGATCTCACTAACTAACTTAATTAAGTTGTCTAATTTAGAAACTGCAAATTTATTTCAGCTGAGGTCTCACACAACATGAAGACCTTGTTATTGTAATCTAGCTAAGTTCCCACATAACATAAATTACAACTTCAATTGTTTCTTATCTTTAGATGGCATAAACTTAAATTTTTAAGGGTACAATTTTGATGTGTAATCAAAACTTATGTACGAAGAAGCATGCATACATGTTCATAACATAAAAATTTTCAAAACTTTACTCATAGTTTTTAAATTACTAAGATTAAATTCAACAAAGTTTTAATCGATGCGTTGAGAAACTTACATCTTTGCATTAACATGCTTCGTACATAAAATAGTTATACTTGGTAGCTCTAAATACAACGCACAAAGTGGCGTAGAAGTCGGTCAACGCGAAGCATATTAAAACCCTTCTTCTTTTGAGTCGCAATTTAATGTCGAACCTCCTTAAACCACTCTTATAGTTTGTCATAATGGGTGAGCTGTTCTAACCATTTAGTACAAAAGATCACCGACTAAAAGTTCAAGATTTAATACTTAGAAAACAAATCCAATTTCATCATTATTTAGTCCGCTTAATTTTCTATTCTCAAATAACCCTTTTGCTTACAAACGTGTCATACTAATAACAAAAGGCAATTAATAAAAATATAACGAACTCAAATCATATACATATAACTTAAAATTAACACATGTAAAAATAAATAGTCACATGCATAATTTGTTCGATAAAACCTAATAATCAATTCTAGGTGTAAAACCATGCATATATTAACTAGGGCTTTTACCTACTATGGTAAGTGAGCCACATACATCGACAAGTTGATTGCGCAGCCTTTGTTAACGATATACCATATTGCACATAATGAATTATTATTAGATATATTGAGGTCTTCCCAATTTTATAATTATAAAACTAATTACATGTGAATCTTATTTAACAATTAATCAAAACAATCAATAAACAATAATCCATAGCAAAACATGCATGTTCCACCATGGATTCCTCATAACAATTATAATCCCAAGATACGCATATAATCATGGCACATAACAATTATTCATAATAGCCACATAAAATATACATACAATCCTAAGGTTTCTACAAGTTTTACAAAAAATAAAATCTAATTAAAAATAAAAGGGTATTTGACCCATATATCAAAAATTAGTGTTTCAATTTTAAACCCTAGAAACCATAAAAGCATGTAATAATCATAAAGATTCAAATTTTATGTGTTTGTAATTAATTACAACATATTAACGGCTCGAGATGCCACTATTGGGTTTTACTAATCATAACAATTATAGAAAACACATAAACATCATCAAAGCATGCAGCGGAAGTGATAGGAATAATACTTGTAAATTAATTAACCGAATTAAAAGAACATGCACTTTTATGCGAATCAAAGAACACAAGATATCAAGAACTATGTAAACCTTAAACCCTAAAAATTAGGGTTTATAAAATTCGACCAAAACCCTTGTCGAATACCAAGAATACCCAAACACAAACGTATTTGATCTCCGTTCTTGTACACACGTACTAATATCGAATCAACGTGAAAAGCTAGGTTCTTGAATCACAAATAAACCAAACACTTGTTTCTTGCACTTGGAAAATCGATCCCTATGGGGTTAGGGATGGAAGGAGAAGAAGTTAGGGTTCTTTGGTGATCCAAGATTAGATATAATGAATACAAGGGTTTGTATTTATACTAATCTAAACTTGATGACCAAGTTGGGAATGAATGGGTTATGGGAACGCAGCCACGACCGCCATCCAACCCAAGAGGGTTCTAGAACATTCCGACTGCTTCCATCTCTAGTCCCTTAACTTTACATTTAACGACCTTTAGCCAAACACCGCTAAATAATAACTCTCGTTAAGTGTTTTATTTGTGAATAATAATTAAATATAACACTTATATATTAATTATATATAAACATTGATTCGACACGTAATGTGTGCAATCTCAAGTCTCGATTTTGAATCCGTCATACGTAAATTAAAAATATTCATAAACCTTTCAAGATGTTTATTGCTCGTTAACAAAACGGTTGTTGGTTCAAATTGCTTGAGAAATGCGTGATGTATGAGTGTTAGAGTATTTGTATTTTCAAAAAGATAGGAGTGTCAAGGAAACACACTTAGGGACGTTTGGTACGATCGAATCACAAAGAATGGAAATGCATCGAGAATGGAATGGCATAGAAAGAGAATGAGTCTCATATAAGAGAATGGATTTCAGTGTTTGGCAAAATAGAGAATAGAGTGTCGTAATCGATTAAAGAATCAATTTTTTGTTTGGTACATAAAAGAACGAATATATATAGTTTTAGGTTTTTAGTTACGTTGTTTATTTGACGCTATCGTCACATAATTACAATTATGCAAACATAATTCAAGTTTTTGTCATATAAAATATATTATATCATCTCTACGATGAAACAAAATGACAAAAAAACATATTTCTACAATTTACACATTGCACTAAACACAACTAATAAAAAGATGGATATTGATAATATTCATGATCGAACTAGTATATACACGTAGAGGATAAGCAATTAAAACCCGATTTACAAAGACTAGTATATACACATCAACATTTGTATAATTTTCGCTATAGGATTTTTACATGTTACTAAGTAGAGAAAATTTAAACGCTTACTCTTATTTTGACGCTACCAAGAGACAAATCCTCACCATCCATCTAGTTTGATCTAATGGTGGTATTAATCTAAAATTTAATAGATAAACCTAAGTCCATGTTTTTTTTTGTTTTTGTCTTTCTTTTTATTCACATTTTTATGAAAGCAGAAAACACGCCCCGAAAACGGACGAAATGTATGAAAATGGACGGAAATGAAAGAAAACTAATGAAAACGGACAAAAACGTATGAAAACGAACGAAAACGGACTAAAACGTATGAAAAGAGACGAGAACGAAGACGTATGAAACGGTCAAAACGAACAACATGTATGAAAACGATAAAACAGATTTAAAACGAACGAATGTCAAGAGAAAAACGCGAAAAAAAAAGATAAAAAATAAAAAATAATAAAAATAAAAACGTGAATTTTTGTCCGTGGTTTTTCATTCACTGTAGAATTGGACAGAGAAAGAAAGTTCTTCTAAAATTCTCATTCTCCACCTTTCTCCTCTTTTTAAAGAAACAAAACGAGGGAACGAGAATTGTAATTTAATTCCTTTTTCCATTCTTACGCCAAACAAACACGAAAATCAACCTATTTTCCTTTCTCGCCTTTTCATTCATGCGTACCAAACATCCCCTTAAGTTACGAAAATGGAAAGACTGTGAAATGTGATGAGGAAAAAAAAGACATGCAAATAGTAATGAGTTAGTCGTTACCGCTATGGCCTTTGATCATATCATATTACATTCACATTACTTATCTCTCGCAATGTTTTTGGATTTATTTAAGGGCTGTAATTTGAATTACACATAACAGATAACACCTTGCATTGACTTTCTATGCTTTTATACCACCTTAAAAAAGTATCCATATATCCCTATAAATAACACCTTCAAAATCTCTCTCCCCATCAATCTCTACTCCTTTTCAATCCCATCAATCCCACATCTCCATTTTAGTTTACCAATATGAATGTTTATGGCAAATCTTATGCATATGCAAAGTTGGAAATGGAAGATCCAGAAGAGATGAAGAGCCGAAAGGCGCAATTTTGATCTATAAATCATTGGAAAAGGCCGATGATTCGATTAAAAGAAGCCGAAAACATCTTGGTTGAAAGTAAGGATATTTAAGTTGAAGATCAAGTTTGGAAAGAAGATGAAAAGTTGAAGAAAAGTTTGTTGGTAGTAAGCAAATGTGGTGCTGCAAAAGTTGGTGTTTTACAACAATGGAAGCGTTTGTTTACTGCAAGACAAGCAATGCTCAAGATCACAACTGTATTTTCTACAATTCAATAAGCATGCTCATTTCTTCAAAGTTTTGGCTTCTTTTTTTATTCTTCTTTTTTCTTATGTTTACTCCTTATTGAGAATTACCACTTATGTTAATTACCAACAATATAATTATAATGTTTGTGTTAGAGGTGGGAATATGGATTCTTTTAGCGGTTCAGATGAAAAACTTTTTATGAGTTAAAACAATTCAAGTCGGGGAATTGCTCTTCTATATGGAAGAAAATATGATTGTCTCAAATACACGAAAACTATATACCGTAGTTACAATGATAAATAACATCGCAATTATATTTACAACGGTGTATACATTAAAATGTATATATATATGCTAGCAAGGCCGGTCAGCCCAGGCTAGCTCCATGAATTCATTTAAAATAATAGATGATGGAAATTAATTATGTATATGGTCATGATATACACGATTATAAGACATATATAGTTATGATATACACGATTAATTAAGAGAAAATGATATAATTAAGATAAAGTGAAAACAATTTTTTTTAACATATACATGTGCATCTTAGTTTAGCCATAAGCACTTACACACACGCATTCAAATACTTTTATATGCACCACTATTACATATATCAGTTTCAACCCATTTGGCCATTTCATTTATGACGAAACATTTTCTACAATTCATTCATCTGATCATTTTAAGTGATAACATAACCGAAGTCCAACCATTGATTAAAATAAAAATAAAAATTCTTCGAAATTGCATATGTTTTTTTAATCTCCAAACAGTGAATTTAATGTATTTTTTTCTTAGAAAACTAAAAGAGCATCTAACTACTGGAAGTTTAATTAAGAGTAATTGCAAAGAGATTAAGTCGCATAATAGCCATGTAGTTTTATACAGATCGTTTTTATCGCAGATATTTTTAAAGTTATAAAATAAGAACGCACTTTCATGTTGTTTCTAATTTAATACGCGACGACGACGCCACGCCACATACTACGTGCGTGTCGAATTTCTATTTATACGTCATCGCCATATACCAAATCGAACACTTACGAAAGACGTCTATTCTACAACTTTAAAAAATACACGCACTAAAACCAGACACTTTAAAAAGTAAATTGCTATTCTACGACTTAATCTCATTGCAAAAACGGTCCATGTGATAGGGTCAAATTGCAGATTTCGTCTCTAACTTTTCGAAAGTGCTGTTATTGTTAGTGTGAGGAACTTTGGGTTTGAATTATCGCCTACGGTCATAGCTTTGTGATGATTTAGTCATTTTAATTTAGACATGGAAAAAACTGCAACCTAAAATTCTCCGCAAAACTATGCATACACTTTTAAAAAGTTAGGCACGAAATCTGAAATTTGTCCAAACCACACTGACCATGTTTGCAATTTACTCTTTAATTAACGTGATTTACATTCAACGAATATGAACATCAATGGGTCGCATTAACGTCTCTGTTGTTGTTTTTATAATTCTCCTAATACAAAGTACAAACTAGCATGTGGGAGACATGGACAAAGTCAACCAGCAAAAATCAGAGACTAACATAACCAAAGAAGATAACAAATTGATAAGTACATATGCATTTCACGGACATACGAAGAGATGATTGGATTTAGTAAAAATTTTATAAATTAATACTTGATAAATTAATAACTTCGATAAAATTAATAATTGCTCACCTTAATTTAAGACTAGATAAATTTAACTTCAATCGATAAAATAATAAAATAATAACTTTTTGAAACCCACTGTATATATACTTGTCCCATTGAAATTATAAATTAAAATTACTAAAAATTTATATATATATATATATATATATATATATATATATATATATATATATATATATATATATATATATATATATATACTATTTATAAGACCGTTGACACCTGTTATTTTTAAAAAATAGATAAACGAGATGATAATAAAAGAATAAACGAAAAAGATGTTGCAAAAAGATGAAAATTAGTATGTAAACAAAATAAGAAAAATAATGAAAGAAACAAATAATGAATCATATTTATTAATATGAAGTCATAAGAAACATTTGTGTAATTACAATAAACATGTAAAAACAAATTGTATCACATTAAGTGAATATCCGAACATACCGCTGATAATCGATCAAAGACCGTGAAGAACCTCTTTATAGACTACATTTGTAGTAGTCTTTAATAAATTACTATCGGCATCGTAAATAACAACCTTCAAACCCTTTTGCTTTTTACGCGTGAAAGAGTCACATATAATTGTCCGTGTGAAAAACAGACGCAGAGATAAACCAACTTTCAAAGTGATTGTCATTGGCTCTTGTTTATCGTCATGGCAAAAGAAACCGACACGCGAAATTGTTTGTGCACGATCTTCGAGTGGTAAATGTTTATCCGTTGGAGTAATTTTCAACCTTGGAAGTATAACCGTATTCCCAAAATGTGTTCCGTTAATTATTTTGGCTTGAATAGACGCACGCGTTAATTTAGTCACTTGAAGCCTTGTCCCATTACATAAACCTTGTGATTGATTAATGTTTCTCAACAACATTATTGGGTCATCAACCTTACCACCCATTGAAGTAAACGCAAACATGTTGTTGTACGTTCTAATGTTGTTTCTGAAATTTTGACTTTTGATGTCGTCATTGCAGAATAAATCAAGTAACTGTTTTGGAGCGGTGAGGTGCTTGTGGAAGAGAAATTTTCCCTTGCACACAAGATATGGAATAAGCTTTTCCCAACGGATTAGCATTCCCTTGTTTTGCTTCGCTTCCCATAATAGAGCATGACATTCTTTACACTCGAACGTAGGATCGCCAATGTCATAGTACTCTGACTCACGTAAAATGATATATTTTAAGGAAAATTCTAAGAATGCATTTTTCGCTCAAGGTGTCATCACTTTTAGGAAAAAGTTTGGGTATTTCAAAATAAACTTTGAGACTTATGACTTTTCTATTCCAATGTAATAGTGACACGTGTCCCGACAGCTTTCGTAGTCCAATCATTTTCGTATCTATGAATTTTAGTCGACTAATATCCCGCGACCTTTTAAGATTCAGCGATTTTTTTTTGATATTTTCGAGAAAAAGTCAAACTTTAAAAGTAATATTTTATTCCTTTGCTCCTTCCCAATGTCGAGCGACTTAAGCGAATTCATTTTAGCGGTTTTTGGCCAAATAGTATTTTTGTACTTTTTCCCAATTTTACACCACGGTAAAAA
This sequence comes from Chrysanthemum lavandulifolium, assembly GCA_022545495.1. Lineage (NCBI taxonomy): Eukaryota > Viridiplantae > Streptophyta > Magnoliopsida > Asterales > Asteraceae > Chrysanthemum > Chrysanthemum lavandulifolium. The sequence goes on along the minus strand of CM040241.1, from coordinate 174,431,680 downwards.
TACTTTTACTTATCACATATCTTTCCTAACCAATGAATTAGAATAACACATACATTACACCCCATTACAAAATTACTCCTACAAGTCAAGAACATCGCCTTCTCGAAATCCCGCAAAAAAATGTTTCAGATTCGGTATGTTTTTTATTTTTATATATATAAATTGTTCAGATATTTGTTTTTCCCTTATTTATTTGAAATTAATCATGTTTAATAGTAGTTTTGCAACAACAATTATGTTTAGGTTACAAAATTGTGTTTGGGTTTGTAATTTATCCGTGTCCGAGATGTGATTCTTTGTTGTTCTACCTTTTGAAAGTATACTTGGCATTTGTTACAAAATTGTAGTGTGAGGCTTGGATGATCGAATGCGCTTTGTTACTCCCCTTATATGTTATTAAGTAGAGTATTTTTATTTTATTTTATTTATTTATTTTATTTTTCATTTGTAGGAATATGAGGCTAAAATCATCATCAAGTAAACCAAACTACTTTTCTTTAATAAAATCCAAGTTGGATAAAAATCAAGGAAGTTGTTTAGGGAAACTTGTTTCGTAAATGGTTGGACCTTTCTTATTTTGACCACGAAGCACATATGATAGATTATGTTTTACAAAACAATGTTATCCGAATGAAAACCATTATGATATGCCGATTGTATATTATATTGATGACCGTCCCTTCATTTCGGTCGTCCGTAGTTTTCGCTATCACCGGTTTTAATTTTGGAAAAGTAAGTTTTGAAAAATATGGATCCGACACATCAATTTTATGTCAAGGGTTTTCCCAAAACATCTGTGTTCAAAATTACAAACTTAGATATTCTTGGCCTAATTGAGGATGAAGAGGCATTTGGTATCATATACACTTAAGATGCAAGACGCCTTTGTCTATTGTTAGCTTTGGAGGTTATCTTCATGGGCGATTATTGGTTCGTGAAGTTGATGTTTCTCTCATGCGATTAGTTGAAAACCTAGATGATTGGGATGCCTTTCCATGGGAGAGCATATTTGGAGGCATTTGTATGATGAAATTTTGATGTTGCGATAAACACAAGTGGGATTTCCTTCAAGGTATTAACAAAGACCACAAATTTGTTCCAACCTATACACCGTCGTGGATTCGTTTTGGCTTTCAAGGTTAATATTTTATATATCAATATAAACTGGATTCATTTTGTATCAATATTTTATGCTATTATTTTTATTGAAATTCCAAAATCCGATAGATTTGGATACCGGAGTCTTTTGAAAGAAGCATTCTATGGTGGAATAAAGTTCCCGATATTATGCCAAGAGGAGTAGCGTGGTCAAAGAATACACCCTTCAAAAGATCCGATTATAAGTTTCTTTTTGAAAGGTAAAAGTAATATATAAAATTTTCTTATTAATGCAATCTTTTTTTCTACATTAATGCAATCTTTTATTGAACATTATTATTTGTTTTTAAGGATTCAACTCGTTAAAGAACCGACATCGACAATTGCCGAGAGGAGATCCGATTGGTATATAAAGTTTACGATTTTTCCATGATTACATACCTAGAACTCCACTGTTGAAAACAACACATCTCACGACGAGTGGTTGAAGAAAATGGCGCAGACGCAAACGTGGCAAGACCGAAGGAAACATTTACCTATTATACGCAGGAGTGAGAGCAAGATAATAGATCAAGATAACACGGGATCGTGTTATTACAGAGTTGAATAAGCGTTTGTTCAAACTTGAGACAATTATTCGTGTTATTTAAGCATTTGTTCAAACTCATATACCCATCAATAATCACACGAATATCGATAATAATATACGCCCTTTTTCGTGTTCTTGCTCGAGAAAGAAATGGGTAATATATCCTTCTTTTTTATCGTATATATACTTTGACATTATCGTGAAGTCGCTAAAGGATTGAAAACCACTAGCGTGCTTTCACATACTCTAGCAATGGATACACGAATTTACAAAAAAAATTTCTTCAAGTATTATCGTGAAGTCGTTAGCGTGGATTGAAAACCTCTAGCAAGGGTTTCATATACTCTAGCAAAGGATACACGAACTTTACAAAACCGCCTTCAAGTATTATCGTGAAGTCGCTAGCGATTGATTGAAACCACTAGCAGTGGTTTGATATACGCTAGCATGGATACACGAAATTTACAAAACCGCCTTCAATTATTATCGAACCCGCTAGCAATGGATTGAAAACCTCTAGCAAAGGGTTTCATATACTCTAGCAAAGGATACACTAAATTTACAAAAAAAATTTCTTCAAGTATCCATTATCTTTGTATATATCCTTTTATAAATACTTATTTTCATTCTTAGGAGAAATTGGAGTTATGTAATGATCTACGGCATCTTAGTGCACGCTTTTGTGATGAGCTTAATCATGATTTTCTTGACTTGTTTGAGTCAAGTCACCAAGCATTGATACTAGTTCATCACATGCTAGATGAATTTTCCGATGACGATCTTGCAAAGGTAATGTACAAAATCAAGAAACAAGTGTAAAACTCTTTCCGTAGCATAACATATCACAATGATAGGTTATTTATAAACTGACAGAATTTATTATCCAAGAAGAATTAATGTTGCGACATGAAGAATTAGAAAGTGCCGGTTAAAAGAGCAAAGATTGATGCAACAAGAGAAGAGGTTGAGGATGGAAGAGGACAAGTTGATAATGAGGGAAGAGGAAAAGAGGTTGCAGATGAAATGAACGAAAGAAAAGGGAGAAGCAATCATGAACTCGGATCATATGAAAGCCAAGAGAGCGCGCTTTGCGCTTCCAAGAGGAGTGAACAACGTTCGGGTGAAGCTAATTCCTATTATTGGACCAATGCATATGCCGAAAAGAAAAGACGATGCTCTAGCTTACTCGATCCAGATATGAGTGAAAAACTTAAATTTGTCACTGGGTTGAGGTATGAAAATACTTTTGACAACCTTTAAAATATATATTGTTAATGACAAATGATTATAAGTTTAATCGTTTATATACTAGGATCTTGCACGCCGCACCAATGTCGTCAATGAGTTCATTTTACAAATGAATTTGATGAATTTCTTGGACAAATAGGACCACTTAACCGCAAGTTTCCTTGGTGTGACGATGTGTGTGTGGATAGAAGGTTTTGGGAAAGTTTGGTTTGCTTAGACCCGCCTAGGAAAGGTTGGCTAAGGGATGAGGCAAGTACTCATACAACTGTACATACAGAAATGATTTGTTATAAAGTTTATCACACTCATTCATGTTTCGAAATTTACAGCACATAGAGTTGTGGGTTAATTACCTTTGGCATGTTAGGCCCGATACGGCTAATTGGGCGATGGTTAGTAGCTATTTTGTTCAGCTTCTGTTACAAAATTCTTTGCCGTTGTGGTATGCTAATGGTGAAAGATACTCTATTCCATGGTCTGACGTTAAGCACGTAAGTAACGATATATATATACATGCCGATTAATAATGCTGATTAGCTTTTGCTATATATTGATATTATGTTTGTGACCCAAACGTTGTAGGTTTTCATGCCGATTAATGAAACCGACGCCATTGGTTTCTTGCCCGTTTGGAGATAGACACTGGCATTGTTACCTTTTATGATAGCGGTCAAACTTTTGAAGAGGAATGGCGAGAGTTTTATATCAAACTGAGGGAGTGTTTACAGGTTTGGCTATTTATTCATATGTCATAAGAATTAATACATAACCGCTTAACCGACTTTTAAAACATTAGTTTTTAAGACAAGGCTACTTTTGTCCACGCTACAATTACCGATGTCCTAGCACAAGCGCAAGTATTTGAGAAGAAAGGCATTGATCCGCTAGTTATTTCATTACATTTACTATCGCCGAACAAGTACCAAGCAGCCGGGATATTTGGTGATTGTGGTATTTGGGTATGTATTTTTTATACCGCTGGCTTTTGGTCTACCATTGATGTGAAGGATCGATTCAGTCGCGCTTTCATACCGTGAACAAATGGCTAGTTTTTTTTTTAAACACCGTGTTTGTGTTTAGCTATGTTCTATTTTTGTTGATGTATTACTTGAAACAAATTGATAACCATATGCTCCTTGAATGGTTTTGTATTGAACATGTTGTATTATACTTGTGTTCAAGCTAAGGTAGTGACGTTGCAAATTTGTTTACTAGTAATATTTTTCTATAAAATAAGCAAAAATATTAAACACACACCAAATTATATATACAAAGTAGGCCAAACCCATGCATGCTAGTTTACAAGCATCGTCCATTCGTATGCAAGTTACTCAACATTACACACTAGGCGACTTTTTTGGGAGAGTTTGACTATATCTTAGATATATCATTTGAGTATGGTCAGAATGTACTTTTTAGACACTTTTAACTGCTCAATATTTTGTACCTTTTGTATATTTTGTACCTACTAACCAAAACTACCCCATATTTTATCTTACATATATTTTCTGCTTTTCGACTTCTACTAAATATGGCATCGAAAACACGTAATCAAAGGGTCATATGAATTATGGTATCAAGAATGGTCGTAAGTTTGTCCATTTACTTTTTCTCTATTAAATTTTATTCAACAAGGATTTTGTTTTGTCAATTATATCCATTGTTACACGTAATGTCCGAAACAAACAAGATCTTGGGTTTGATGTTTATCATGGCGCGCTTTTTTTACCCCTTAAGTTATTTAGGTGGAGATGTTTTACATGTGAGGTTACCTAGGTTGAGTAGGTTATCGATTCTCAAATATGTGACATGTCGTTGAAAGAAATTAAGGAGGATATTTGGGCTTGGTATTTGTCTTCCAAGTAGTAGTCCGGAGCAAGGGTTGACCTTGTAGAAGATGATAATGATGTCAAGAAACCGTATGACATGGTCGAGCTCCATGGTCTAGTTGAGATCTATGTTTGTCATCACCACGTGTTCATTTAGTTACTTACTATCACAAGAACTTGTCTTTTGATTCCTCGACGATGATCCGACGCTTAAAATTAAAAGTCACGAAAAGAAAAAAAAGATGTCGATCGTCTGTCGTTTCAAGAACTAATGGCATGGGAAGAAGAGGAAAAAATTCACCAAACCTACCTTAGGACACCTTATATCAAGCCTTTTGTTGAAGCTAGTTTATTCGTGAGGAAAGTCCGAATTTGGTGGTAATAATAACCTTGAATACATTCCTCCTTGTTTAAGGACTACAACCGACCTTATGTGTCGGATGACTTTGAAGATTCTTGGACACGTAACTCCACCTATCGAAAGTGTTTGTCAAACGAACGTGGGTTCGAGGTTAGTCCGCAAGAGGTAAGAACCTTTGAACGACTTTGAGGTCAGCCGATAATCATGACCTTCGTGATCCACATTCTACTAGTTTAATCCCATCTATTCAAAACAGCCCTTTAAAGTGTAAGAGGTTTTTAATGACATTGATGGCCTTCCTACGCTTGGAAGCTCAACCGTAGTTCAATATGTGTCCAAGAAAAGTCGTTTTGAAACCGGTACCTTGAAATCTAGGAGATTATTTGATGAATTTGAAGAAGTTGGTAGTAATCAACCGATGATATGAAGGGTGATGAGGCAATCGCTTGGTTAATGATCAGTGATAGTTGCGATTCCACACCGATGGTTCCATGTCATACCCAAATTCTTCGATCCAAGTAATTCAAGGTATTATGAAGGCTACCATGTGGTAGTTATTTGATCTTCCGGTGGTATGTACCGTTAAACAATTTGCATGATGACTAGTTAGTGTATGTTACAAACTACACTAACTAGTCATCATGATGAAACAATTTATTTTCAAGATGTGGTGAAGGCTTGTTAGTGTATGTTACAAACTAGTATGTGATGATGCTTCTACTACCATGTGTATGTTACATTGCAATTATTATGATTAAATATGTCGATGTCTATCAAGACAACTATCTCGATAACAAAACTACAACAATCATCTCAATAAATTGTTTCATAGATAAGATTTTCCACACAACCATTACATTGTTAAAATTTAGACCGATAACATTTATTATTGAACTATTACATCCATTCAAACAAGATCGCTAGAACCACATCCTTCTTCGCTTGATTTCCTTTCCTTGAGTTTTTCAAAGTACTCTTCCGCTTCTTTAATCCTTTTGCCAACGCTCTAACTTTTTCTCGTGTAATGCCATCTTGGTTCTCCTTACACGTAATATCACCATCTAGTTTTTCTTCTCGTAAAAATCTAAAGCCATTGTGGATTGTTGTATGTGCCATCAAATTGTCATCAAGATCCTCTTCCTGCTTACACTTGTTCACAATTAGCTTTTCCGATAAGTTCAAAGCCATTGTGGATTGTTGTATGTGTGCTATCAAATTGTCATCAAGATCCTCTTTCTTGTTTGGCACTTGTTCACAATTACCTTTTCCGTATAAGTTCAAAGCCATTGTGAATTGTTGTATGTGGACTATAGAATTGATCAGATTTATGCTTATTTTGTTGACTTGTGTTTAGGCGGAAAATTATTTTTATGGATAATAGATGTTTATTTTTAACCGATATAGTATGAGCGACTTTTTAAAGCGATTTATGAAACACTAAAACCTTATCTTTTAGCTATTTTGGGCAATCGTCAAGGTTCGTGATCCTTTATTGTGATGGTCCCCATATCAATATTGATCGCCTTTTATGTTTGAATATTCATCATCAAAATTTTAGCATTAACTAACCTTTACATGGCCATCGAGTTTGTGGTGCGACCAAACGTAAATTTTACCCCGGGTTTCGAGCTTCCTCGACGGTCGACCGTGCTTTCAATGGGAATCGTAATTTCTATTTAACCGAATACAAAGACAACGGAAGAAAGTAAGGATTATTGGTCGCTAGAGGTCCCATTAGGATTGTAGGTAACAAATGGGTAGAATTTGTTCATGAAAACATGTATACGGATGTTCAAATGTTACACTTTGTACAAGAAGGTGATGACTCTTTTACGCATCGCTATGATTCTAAAGGGTTGGAAGTTGAGGATTATGCCGGTGTAGAAAGTCGCCATATAAGGTTTCGTAGTTCTCGCCGCCATACCCTCAATTTCCACGTGTTATTTATAACAACTCATTTTTGTTTACGCTTATTTAAGAAAACGTGTATTTTGGTAACGTGTATGTTATAATTGTTAATCGCCAGATGGTGTTTTATATTGCCTGTAATTTTCTAGATGGTATTGGGTCATGGTAATCGTTGTTGTTGTTGTTGAAGGAATGGAGTTTAATGTGGATGTTACTGGGGCTATGAACGAGGTCATGATCCTCGTGTTTTGTATGTTATGGATGATGAGATGTGGTCGATCGCTCTTCAATATTCCGATATTGAATTTGGCGATGTTATTGTTTTTACTAAATTGGCAAAGAATAGGTTGAATATAACCGTGTTTGGTTTCAAGGTGGGGCAAAGATACAGGCGCGCTTGGTGTGACGCAATTGTTTTTCCACAAAATGATCTTGATAACTAAGATGGAGGTAGGCTTGAAATCTCATAATCATATTCAATAATATCATAGCATTTATCTTTAAGATTTATTTTGATATTTTTGAAACAGTGATGAGCGAATGCAACACATTTGCCAATGGATTGGTCACCTTGATCATTTTGGTGAGCGAATCGATGTCTTTTACGTAGGTCTCATCAAATTCTTCCGTTATGTAAACTTGTAAGTTTGTGTTTTGTGTGCACTTTGTTGTCTATGCATTTATGTAATTATATATAATTTTGTAATTGTTGCACAACAGATATTCCAAACCATTTTCTTCAGATCATCCTATGCATTTTTATCAAATGCACTTTTAGGAATGATGAAGTCGAATACATGATGCAAATTCGATTGAGTATCATAGAGACAATCCATTCCGGTGAATCATGTTAATGCATTAGGTGACCGGACCTACTTTTTGAAGATTGTGAGTTTGAGCATGGAAAGATGATAAGGTTTAAGTTCATGTATGTAGAGTCTTATGATGGTTTGGTGTATCCTGCTTTCCATATTTGTTAGGAAATCGATAAGGTTAAATTTAATGTATGTAGATTGTTATGACATTTTCTATATATTTTGTTGGGTTACATGAACAAACTTTTCAAAGTGGTTAAAGAGTGTATATACTTGTATTCGATTGACTGCTTAGATCGTTACAAATTTTAACACTTTATGGTAAGTAGGACTTTCACAACACAACCATTATGTTGTAATCCTTCATATTAGTTCATAATATCACTATTTTCCCACTACTTTTGGTAGACGTAATCTTGCTCAACAGATTGGAGTGTCGTTGGTGTATCCACTGCTAGGACATTTCAAACCACTGCTAGAGTTGATGAAACCACTGCCAGAAGAATGATACCAATGCTTGAATTAAACCACTGCTAGAGTTGAAGAAACACTGCTAGAGTTGATGAAACCACTGCCAGAAGAATGAATCCAATGCTTGGATTAAACCACTGCTAGAATTAAACCACTTTAACATAAACTAAACTAAACTTTCACTAATAATTAAAATGTTACAATGCTAAATAAAAACAATCCGAAATACGTAAATCATAAATCTAATCAGAATGCTCCCCGCATGCAGAGTCATACGACGGAGTACGAGAACGAGCAAATCCCTCCAACCCAGCCAAATCTTCCTCGCTCAAAGATCGCTACACCATCGCCTTTGTTCTCCGATAGCTCCAACTTATTTTGGTGTCGGCGTTGTTCGTTATATTGGAAACACACCGCCACAAGTTGTCAAGAACCTCGCGATCTTTGCGTGCTTGATCTTTCAAAAATTTGTCGATGATGACTTTTCTTTCAATGGTAATGTCGCTGTAAACTGGTAGTTTTGTCTCATTTGTTCCTTTTCCCTTTGCTCGGTCAAACAATTTGATGACGCTTATAATAGCGCTTTTTCGAGCCGCATCGTCGACATTGCATTGATTTTGAACGTACACTTGCATATCTTCAATGAATGGGGAGACGGCAAGCCATATTAAATCTTGTGGGAAGTATTTTGATCTTCAATTGTTTGAAATTGTGTGTTAAAAATGTGTTTCGTGTGAAGTTGGTATTTATAGAGCGGTAAAATTGTTTTGAAAATGTTTATTTTTTTTGTTTTTTTTTTTTTTTATTTTATATTTATTGACCAAACGGTTGTTGCTTTTAGGGAAATATTTATTGCATACATTTATACGACAACCAGAATGTACTATCACATATCCCAAAATATTCGAGCAACTTTTTAAAAGCGCTTTTTCAATTTAGCGATTTATGATACGCTAATAGTTTGTCTTTTATCTTTTGTTCCCACATTCACTTCCTACCGACTTAACCCTATCTTCTTAATAATCTAATACAACCGCTGCTTTGCTCGATTATTAAAATTGAATTGTGCTAAAGGTTCATTATACTTTATTGTCATGGTCCCCATATCAATTTTGCCTATATTTAATGTTTCAATATTCGAACCTAATTAGGGTTTACATTTCAAATTATTTTTACTTTTTAAAGTATTGTATTTTACGTGTTCTCGTAATGATGGCACCTATTTGGAGTTCGATCCTCGCACTGCTTGACGCTCATCTTTTGGGGAGTTTTATTTCCAACCGCTGAGGTATGAAATGGGGTGTTTTTATTGAGTTTGTCCAAGGATAGGAAGGTGGACTATAATAGTATGTGCCGCTTTCAAAGAACATATCGAGCTAAATTTCCATTCGTTGTTTTTCTGCTTACCACAATGTCAATTAGAGGTAGGATTGAAACTAATAGAGTGCGATAGGGATGTGGTCGCCATGTATGACCTTGTCGATCGATATGGGAAGTTGATGATGTATATGGCACATAATCCCCAAAACTTATTTGATTTTTATTATCAAAATCTTAACTTTTGTGATTCTGAAGATGATTATACAACCAAATTGATTATACATGGAAGAAGATTAAAAGATGCAAGCAATATGACATATGATGAGCTTATTGTCAATCAAGAAGAAGCAAGCGTCCTTATTGATGTTGATGTCGATATGTCTGTTAGCCATAGGGATGTAGTTGCTAAGCCTAAGGTTAAGCGTAAGTTGGTTTTCATTGAAGAGCAAGATAAAGCCTTTGCAGGCGATCGATAAAAAAATTAAGGTGGTAAAAAATAAAAAAATAAAAAATCAAATCAACGCTATTTCGAGTGTTAGATTCTACTTTGTGACACATACATCTAATAAACCAAAGCGATATATGTGTCACAAAGTAGCATTTAGCCAGAATATCGCGTTTTTTTTTTTTTTTTTTTTTTTTTGGGATTTTGTTTATAGCAGACACTTATATTTTACCCGTGCGTTAAAGTTACCAATTAATTCATATCACACTTACCACGACACACGATCCATATCGATTATACTTTTTTGATGGTGTAGGTTATGTTTTCAACACTACGTTACAAGCCAAGATATCAACGAGCATGTTATAACACGTATGTTCCCACAAAAGTACTTAGACAAACATAAATAAGTAAGTGCATATATATCCAACAAAATTAACCTTAATTGGTTTATAGAACATCCATAAGCGTAAAATAAACATCATACATTCCTAACCATATACTAAACTCAAAACATATATGAAGAAACCATTCAAGACACCATACGCTGAGCTTCAATGAATGACATAAGCTCCTTGTTCGCTCGCTTGTTCACAACCTTCACCAACATGTTAGCAATGTCCGCCAAATCTTCATTTTGCAAAATATTCAACCGTGAAATACTTTGCACACATGAATCAAAGGGATACAAAAGCTCCATCTCGCAATCACGAAATCCTCTCAGAACACGAGACCTAATATCTTGGGCTTTTTGGTTAATTTCGTCATTCACCCTAGTGACAGCAACCTCCCTACTAAACTTCTCCACCATCATGTCTCTAACGAGACTAGAACCAGCAGCAGCAGCTAACTCCTGGCAGAAAGGCATTTTTGTAGTCATTTTCTTCTTTTGGTTTCTTTTTTGTTTTTTTTTTTTTTTTTTTTTTAACAAAACAGCAGTTAAGATAGCCCTTTGGTTTATGTGTGTTTTTATATTAGTTATAAGGTCTTGATATGATAGCCACGCATAGTTATTATGGCATTTTGACTTATAAGCCATATTGATTTGATTTGATAGCCAACTTGAACCAAAATAAGTATACTACACTACTTGATGAATTTGTTTACTTGAGGAAATGTTGAACCTTTGTTTCTCTTTAATTTGACAGGTTTACTTGAGGAGACGTGTTTAAACGTATTGCAAACGTGCATGGACTCACAATAGTTGTATTGCTAAATTGTATATTCGACAATTGTATTTAAGTGGGCTACTTTTATATGTCTTTATTTAGTTTAGTTCCTTTATTTTAAATTGTTGAGCGATATTTTATAAGCATGTATATCACCCAAGTATGTAGAAGAAAGTATGATGTTTATATGTAAAAGACATTTTGGTACCCAAAAATATATATGCAATAAGACATGTGTTTAATAGTACTATCACGTAATCCAATATATTCTCGAGCGACATTTTTAATGCGCCTTTTTTCTTCTTATCTATTATCGCCCACTATCACATCAAGCCCAACAATAACTCTACATTTAGGGCCCCTACATTTATTTACAAGTCAAATGCAAATCTTTTCCGCTTTGAGGTCAAACTAAAAAGTATTGTCACACAAACCAATGTATGCATCATGTCAAGTACTTTCACATAAAATTTACAAAACAGCCCCGCATGTGGTACATTAAGAGGAAGTCGCTAGCAATGGGTTGAAGACCACTAGTGGGTTTCATAGACGCTATCAAAGGATATCTAAAATTTACAAAACAGCCCCCATGTGGTACATTAAGAGGAAGTCGCTAGCGCGGGTTGAAGACCACTATCGTGGGTTTCATAGACGCTAGCGGTGGATATCTAAAATTTACAAACAAATTTCATGTGGTACATTAAGAGGAAGTCGCTAGCGCCGGGTGAAGACCACTATCGTGGGTTTCATAGACGCTAGCAATGGATATCTAAAATTTACAAAAAAATTTCATGTGGTACATTATCGTCAAGTACAAGAAAGAAGGAAAATCACGTGCTTATATTTACGACTTACATTTTTTAAAATAATTTGTAATATAAGTGTAAAAAGGAGTTTTTATTGAACCATCGTAATTCTAAAATTTATTTAATAAAATGAGTACTTTCAAATATAATTAAGGAAGTATATGCTTTAAAATTCTAACTCAAACCATTTTTAAGAGTTACATTTATACACAAACAATAATCAACACCGCTTTATCAAAATATGTAGGTTGGTAACAAAGAAATTTTGTACACCATTAATATATAGAGAAAAAATTTGTAAACGATTTTACAAGCTTCAAACAAATGATGCTAGGTTGCCTTTTGAGGCATCACTTTATCGTCAAACCAAAAAGATATACACTTATAAATTAGCTAATTGTTTAAAAGTGTATTATATTTATCATTATTTGTAGTTGTGTGTATCATTATTCGAATCCGATTATTCCATACACATTTTTTTGAATTTTGATTATTTTATGATCGATTTTAAAAATACTTGATTCGATTCCAAAATACGTGATTCGATACCCAAAATTTTGGTTATTTTTGTGTGGCAATTCAAGTTTTTGGTATCGAATAACGTATTTTTGGAATCGAATCAAAATTTGAAAAGGTGACTTAAATAATCGGATTCGAACAATGATACACCCAAGGTACAAACGATGACAAGTATATACATTTTTAACCGCTAACACATTTTATATATACAACTATAGCTTGTTGGTCAAATCGTTTATAAATTTTTCTCTATATATTAATGGCGCATAAAATTTGTTCAACAACCTACATAATTTGATAAACTATTGTTGATTATTGATTGTGTATAAACGTAGCTCTTTAAAAGATGGTTTTAAGTTAGAATTTTAAAGCATACCACACTTCCTTAAATATATTTGAAAGTACTCATTTTGTTAAATAGATTTTAAAATTACAATGGTCCAATAAAAACTCGTAAAAAGCATCGCCCACTATCCCATCAAGCCCAACAATAACTCTACATTTAGGGCCCCTACATTTATTTACAAATCAAATGCAAATCTTTTCCGCTTTGAGAAGTGTAAAAAAGTATTGTCACACAAACCAATGTATGCATCATGTCAAGTACTTTCACATAAACCGATGAATTCCAAGCGACCTTATTAACGCGCCATTTTCATCTTACCAACTTAAACCGAGTAGACAAACATATTTTGTTTTAGTAACCAAAAATTGGATACAAGGAATTATGAGGTTGATATTTTATTTTATGTTTTTATTTTAATTATGTCGATTATGCGATATAATTTTGCTTTTTTAATTCAACGTCAATGTAGGTTGTTTTGTAAAACACAAAACCCAATCAAAAGAGAAGAGATTATGACGGTAAGGTTATGCTTAGTTGAGGAAAACACCCTTGTTTTTCACAAAATGTTTTGTGGAAAACAAGGAACACGTAGATCGCGCTCAAATTAACAAGGAAATTTACAAAACAAATTTTAGTTGTTTTCCTTGTTTTCCTTTGTAACCCTCAACCTCCCTCCTTTCTTCAAAATGTAAAATAGAAACATCAACTAAACGCTTTTTATATTTTCAAGTGTTTTATGGAGATTAATTCTCCTTCCAAATTTTTACAAAACTAGAGATAAAAAATAAGAGAAATTGTTTTCCACCAACTAAACGCACCCTAAATATATTGAGTGTTACTGTGCCACCAAACTCATATTAAGTTGCCTTAAACCTTGCACCCGCCTATATAACAGACCCCAATGCACACTTATCTCTTCACAATATCCCCAAATCTTCTTCACAAACCCTAAATTCTACCACAAACCCCAAAGATGCCATAAACCATAATTCACCACTAAAAACCATGAATACTAAACCAGAGGTTGTAAATCGAACCTCTTCTCCATCATCATCATCATCATCATCCAAAGTTGATTTCCTTGAGTTCTTTCCATATCCTTATGATCCTCTACCTAAAAATCACCTTTTCTCCCATCATCGAAGATGATAGTAGAGAATCCAAGTGTATCTCGCTGATGATTCGATGACTACTATAAGGAGGAACATCTTACTCCCAACCTCCAAAGACCTCCGCCTCAATTCAAAGCCTCGAGCAAACAATCCGCCACTTCCTATGGGTGGAAAGGTGGTGCTTGGTCTTCCGCACCGGATTTGGTGCATCAACACACATCGCATAGAAGAAATGCTAGGGAAGGGTGGATGGGTTGCATTTTGGTTGAAATACATGGAGGAAGCACAAAGGAGACCTTTATTTTCTCCATCATCAACGCTTTCATCAATCCATCCTTCATACTTTTGACCCTTAGCATCTTCGTTATAGAAGTCTTGTAGCTCCGACCATCGGGATAGAACGAATGGGTGGTTATGCAGACTTCACAAACGCAAACCAAAGATTTAGTGTGACAGATGTGAGCAATATGCTCATCTTCAACGCTTTAGATGTTGGAACAGATGATATGCACTAGATTAGGTTTAGTAGTAGAAATATTAGTAGGAGATCATGTATAGCACTTTGGATTTGTAGTTGCATTTGAAGTTGATTGGGTTTTGTAAGTTGTAAGTCGTAAACTGCTTCATGAATGAATGAATGAACAATTTTACTTCAATCTCTTCTTTAGAACTTTAGCTTTGTGAGTTTTATGGAATAAGATGTGGTTTGAAATGAAATTACCATTGATTGGTTAGGGTTTATGTGGCGTCAACGAAGTGATTTGAAGATCAATTACTCAACCGGCGCTTATTCGGGGAAAAATAAGTTTGCATCAAATTTACAAAACACACCTTGAAGTATGCATTACCATGAAATTGCTAGCAGAGATTTCAAACCACTAGAAGTGGTTTGATAAAGTATAGCGCTTGATACATCATATTTACAAAACAGCCCCCAAGTATATATTATCGAAAACCACTGGCGCGGCATTGACAACCAAAGGCGTGGTTTCATAGACGCTAGCGGTGGATATCTAAAATTTACAAAAAAACCCCCATGTGGTACATTAAGAGGAAGTCGCTAGCAGCGGGTTGAAAACAACTAGCGAGAGGTTTCATAGACGCTAGCAATGATGCATCAAATTTACAAAACAAATTTCAAGTATACATTATCGTGTCAAGTACAAGAAAGAAGGAAAATCACGTGCTTATATTTACGACTTTTTTAAAATAATTTGTAATATAAGTGTAAAAAGTAATGCCCACTATCACATCGAAGCCCAACAATAACTCTACATTTAGGGCCCTACATTTATTTACAAGTCAAATGCAAATCTTTACCGCTTTGAGGAGTGTAAAAAGTATTGTCACACAAACCAATGTATGCATCATGTCAAGTACTTTCACATAAACCGATGAATTCCAAGCGACCTTATTAACGCCATTTTCATCTTACCAACTTAAATCGAGTAGACAAAGATATTTTGTTTTAGTAACCAAAAATTGGATACAAGGAATTATGAGGTTGATATTTTATTTGATGTTTTTATTTTAATTATGTCGATTATGCGATATAATTTTGCTTTTTTAATTCAACGTCAATGTAGGTTGTTTTGTAAAACACAAATACAAATTAGACTAAGATTGACAACGTCATAAACAAAAGTAGTTACACTTAACTAGTACACACATAACCCACCATAACTAACCTAAACAAAACATAAACCCTAACATGAAGGCTTACAAATTCAAAGGACCATTGACTCAAGATGTTCAATGAAGGATAACAAAGAAGAAACGCGAGCACGCTTTTCTAAGATGGAGGTCCGCTTCTTACAATCTCAGCCCTATCTTCAATTTGCATCCTTCTCATATGCCGAATGACGCAATGCAGACGAAGTTAGTTGGACCCACAACCAACACTCTCCAATAAGCACATCCCTACGTTGTACACTAGCGGTTAGCTCGTCAATCTTCTCTGCAGATCTAATTCATCCCGAACAGTATCCCTAACTTCTCCCCAATATTCCACAATCATCATAGCCTTGACAGATCGATAGCTTCTTCAGACGGGATAGTTGATCCAAGAGGGAAGAGGGGTTGGACATTGTTGTTGTTGGTTGAGATGTTTTTTTTTTTTTTTAGAGAGGATTAAAATAGAGTGTGGAAATATAGAGTGATAACCACAAAATGTGTTGGTAGTTGTGATAGAGTAGTTGTTAAATAGAGTGGAATTATAGTAGTTTTAAATAGAAGTGTAAACCGATATTATTTACAAGGAAAAAATGTATACTGCTTAGAAGTTATCATCATATATGTTTTGTTGTTAATAGATATTTGTATATAGTTTAGAAGTTATCATCATATACGCTTTTGTTTTGTCACAACAACACAAGTTGCTAAACATAATTTCTTATATAAGCATAAATCGATAACATAAAATGTGTTTCCAAAATCACCAATGGTCCTGAATTTTAGTCGACTAATATCCGCGAATTTTTAAGATTCGCGATTTTTTTTGATATTTTTAGAAAAGTCAAACTTTAAAAAGTAATATTTTATTCCTTTTCCTTCCCAATGTCGAGCGATTTTAAGCGAATTCATTTTGTTGCACAAATAGTATTTTTGTACTTTTTCCCAATTTTACACCACGGTAAAAATACTTTTACTTATCACATATCTTCCTAACCAATGAATTAGAATAACACATACATTACACCCCCATTACAAAATTACTCCTACAAGTCAAGAACATTTTCTAAACTCGAAAAAATGTTTCAGATTCGGTATGTTTTTTATTTTTATATATATAAATTGTTCAGATATTTGTTTTCCCCTTATTTATTTGAAATTAATCATGTTTAATAGTAGTTTTGCAACAACAATTATGTTTAGGTTAAAATTCAGGTTCGGGTTTGTAATTTATCCGGTGTCCAGATGTGATTCTTTGTTGTTCTACCTTTTGAAAGTATACTTGGCATTTGTTACAAAATTAGAAAGAGGCTTGGATGATCGAATGCGCTTTTGTTACTCCCTTATATGTTATTAAGTAGAGTATTTTTATTTTATTTTATTTATTTATTTTATTTTTCATTTGTAGGAATATGAGGCTAAAATCATCATCGAAAACCAAACTACTTTTCTTTAAAAATCCAAGTTGATAAAAATCAAGGAAGTTGTTTAGGGAAACTTGTTTCGTAAATGGTTGGACCTTTCTTATTTTGACCACGGCTACATATGATAGATTATGTTTTACAAAACAATGTTATCCTAATGAAAACCATTATGATATGCCGATTGTATATTATATTGATGACCGTCCCTTCATTTCGGTCGTCTGTAGTTTTCGCTATCACCGGGTTTTAATTTTGGAAAAGTAAGTTTTGAAAATATGTGGATCTGACACACCACCATGATCACCAAAGAATATTAGAGATTAAGATGCGATGACGCCTTTGTCTATTGTTAGCTTGGAGGTTATCTTCACAGTATTATTATCTGTGAAGTTGATGTTTCTCTCATGCGATTAGTTGAAAACCTAGATGATTGGGATGCCTTTCCATGGGAGAGATATTTGGCATTTGTATGATGAAATTTTGATGTTGCGTATAAACACAGTGGGATTTCCTTCAAGGTATTAACAAAGACCACAAATTTGTTCCAACCTATACACCGCAGATTCGTTGGCTTTCAAGGTTAATATTTTATATATCAATATAAACCGATTCATTTTGTGTATCAATATTTTATGCTATTATTTTTATTGAAATTCCAAAACCGTGATAGATTGGATATCGGAGTCTTTTGAAAGAAGCATTCTATGGTGGAATAAAGTTCCGATATTACCAAGAGGAGTAGCGTGGTCAAAGAATACACCCTTCAAAAGATCCGATTATAAGTTTCTTTTTGAAAGGTAATAGTAAAAATTTTCTTATTAATGCAATCTTTTTTCACATTAATGCAATCTTTTATTGAACATTATTATTTGTTTTTAAGGATTCAACTCATAAAGAACCGACACCCGACAATTGCCGAGAGGAGATCCGTATATAAAGTTTACTATTTTTCCATGATTACATACCTAGAACTCCACTCTGAAAACAACACATCTCTACGACGAGTGGTTGAAGAAAATACGAAGACGCAAACGTGGCAAGACCGAAGGAAATTTACCTATTATACGCAGGAGAGAGCAGATAATAGAGATCAAGATAACACAGATCGTGTTATTACAGAGTTGAATAAGCGTTGTTCAAACTTGAGACAATTATTCGTGTTATTTAAGCATTTGTTCAAACTCATATACCCATCAATAATCACACGAACATCGATAATAATATACGCCCTTTTTCGTGTTCTGCTCGAGAAAGAAACGGGTAATATATCCTTCTTTTTTATCGTATATATACTTTGACATCGAAGTCGCTAGCAAGGATTGAAAACCACTAGCAAGCTTACATACTCTAGCAGCCGATACACGAATTTACAAAACAAAATTCTTCAAGTATTATCGTGAAGTCAAGAAGTGGGATTGAAAACCTCTAGCAAGGGTTTCATACTCTAGCAGCCGATACACGAACTTTACAAAACCGCCTTCAAGTATTATCGAAGCGCTGCAGCTGATTGAAACCACCAGCAGGGTTTGATATACGCCAGCGCGATACACGAAATTTACAAAACCGCCTTCAATTATTATCGAACCGCTAGCGGATTGAAAACCCTAGCGCGGGTTTCATATACTCTAGCAGAAGGATACACTAAATTTACAAAAACATTTCTTCAAGTATCCATTATCTTTTGTATATATCCTTTTATAAATACTTATTTTCATTCTTAGGAGAAATTGAGTTATGTAATGATCTACGCATCTTAGTGCACAGCTTTGGATGAGCTTAATCATGATTTTCTTGACTTGTTTGAGTCAAGTCACCAAGCATTGATACTAGTTCATCACAAGCTAGATGAATTTTCCGATGACGATCTTGCAAAGGTAATGTACAAAATCAAGAAATGTAAAACTCTTCCAGCATAACATATCACAATGATAGGTTATTTATAAACGATGTGAATTTATTATCCAAGAAGAATTAATGTTGCGACATGAAGAATTAGAAAGCCCGTTAAAAGAGCAAAGCTGATGCAACAAGAGAAGAGGTTGAGGATGGAAGAGGACAAGTTGATAATGAGGGAAGAGAAAAGAGGTTGCGTGATGAAATGAACGAAAGAAAGGGGAGAAGCAATCATGAACTCGTGATCATATGAAAGCCAAGAGAGCGTGCTTTGCGCTCCAAGAGGAGGAACAACGTTCAAAGCTAATTCCTATTATGGACCAATGCATACCGAAAAGAAAAGACGATGTTTAGCTTACTCGATCCAGATATGAGTGAAAACTTAAATTTGTCACTGGGTTGAGGTATGAAAATACTTCTTGACAACCTTTAAAATATATATTGTTAATGACAATGATTATAAGTTTAATCGTTTATACTAGGATTGCACCGCACTAATGTCACAATGTAGTTCATTTTACAAATGAATTTGATGAATTTTGGACAACAGGACCACTTAACCGCAAGTTTCCTTGGTGACGATGTGTGCGGATAGAAGGTTTTGGGAAAGTTTGTTTCTAGACCCGCTTAGGAAAGGTCAAGCAAGTGGACGGCAAGTACTATACAACCGTATATACGTAAATGATTTGTTATAAAGTTTATCACTCATTCATGTTTCAAATTTACGACATAGAGCGCGGGTTAATTACCTTTGGCATGTTAGGCCCGATACGCTAATCGGGCGATGGTTAGTAGCTATTTTGTTCACCATTACAAAATTCTTGCCGCTGTGGTATGCTAATGGTGAAAGATACTCTATTCCATGGTCCGCTAAGCACGGTAACGTATATATATACATGCCGATTAATAATGCCGATTAGCTATATATTGATATTATGTTTTGACCCAACGTTGTAGGTTTTCATGCCGATTAATGAAACCGACGCTATTGGTTTCTGCCCGCTTGGAGATAGACACCGCATTGTTACCTTTATGATAGCGGTCAAACTTTGAAGAGGAATGGCGAGAGTTTTATATCAAACTGAGGGAGTGTTTACAGTTGGCTATTTATTCATATGTCATAAGAATTAATACATAACCGCTTAACCACTTTTAAAACATTAGTTTTTTTAAGACATACTTTTGTCCACACCATACTTACTGATGTCCTAGCACAAGCGCAAGTATTTGAGAAGAAGGCATTGATCCGCTAGTTATTTCATTACATTTACTATCGCCGAACAAGTACCCCAAGCCGGGATATTTGGTGATTGTGGTATTTTGCATATTTTATACCGCTGGCTTTTGGTCTACCATCGATGAAGGATCGATTCAGTCAGCGCTTTCATACCGCGTGAACAAATGGCTAGTTTTTTTTTTTAAACACCGTGTTTGTGTTTAGCTATGTTCTATTTTGTTGATGTATTACTTGAAACAAATTGATAACCATATGCTCCTTGAATGGTTTTGTATTGAATATGTTGTATTATACTTGTGTTCAAGCTTAAGGTAGTGACGCTTGTAAATTTGTTTACTAGTAATATTTTTCTATAAAATAAGCAAAAATATTAAACACACACCAAATTATATATACAAAGTAGGCCAAACCCATGCATGCTAGTTTACACCGTCCATTCGTATGCAAGCATCAACATTACACACTAGCGACTTTTTTTGGGAGAGTTTGACTATATCTTAGATATATCATTTGAGTATGGTCAGAATGTACTTTTTAGACACTTTTAACTCGCTCAATATTTTGTATTTTTATATTTTGTACCTAACCAAAACTACCCCATATTTTATCTACATATTTTCGCTTTTTTTCACTTCTACTAAATATGGCATCGAAACACGTAATCAAAGGGTCATATGAATTATGGTATCAAGAATGGTCAGAAGTTTGTCCATTTACTTTTTCTCTATTAAATTTTATTCAACAAGGATTTTGTTTTGTCAATTATATCCATTGTTACACGTAATGTCCGAAACAAATAAGATCTTGGGTTTGATGTTTATCATATATGGCTTTTTTTACCCTTGTTATTTAGTGGAGATGTTTTACATGTGAGGTTACCTAGGTGAGTAGGTTATCGTATTCTCAAATATGTGACATGTCGTTGAAAGAAATTAAGGAGGATATTCGCTTGGTATTTGTCTTCCAAGTAGTAGTCCGAGAGGCAATTCCTTGAAGATGATAATGATGTCAAGAAATCGTATGACATGGCCGAGCTCCATGGTCAGTTGATCTATGTTTGTCATCGCCCACAAAGTTCATTTAGTTACTTACTATCACAAGAACTTGTCTTTGATTCCTCGACGATGATCCGACGCTTAAAATTAAAAGTCACGAAAAGAAAAAAAGATGTCGATCGTCACGTTTCAAGAACTAATGGTATGGGAGAAGAGAAAAAATTCACCAAATTCTACCTTAGGACACCATATCAAGTTTTGTTGAAGCTAGTTTATTCGTAGGAAAGTCCAATTTGGTGTAATAACCTTGAATACATTCTCCTTGTTTATGACTACAACCGACCTTATGTGTCGGATGACTTTGAAGATTCTTGGACACGTAACTCCACATATCGAGTGTTTGTCAAACGAACGCTGGTTCGAGGTTAGTCCGCAAGAGGTAAGAACCTTTGAACGACTTTGAGGTCAGCCGATAATCATGACCTTCGTGATCCACATTCTACTAGTTTAATCCCATCTATTCAAAACAGCCCCTTTAAAGTGTAAGAGGTTTTTAATGACATTGATGTATTCTCCACAAATGGAAGCTCAACGTAGTTCAATATGTGTCCAAGAAAAGTCGTTGAAACCGGTACCTTGAAATCTAGGAGATTTGATGAATTTGAAGAAGTTGGTAGTAATCAACTGATGATATGAAGGGTGATGAGGCAACCGCTTTAATGATCAGGATAGTTGCGCATTCCACAACGATGGTTCCATGTCATACCCGCCTTCCGATCCAAGTAATTCAAGGTATTATGAAGGCTACCATGTGGTAGTTATTTGATCTTCCGGTGGTATGTACCCGTTAAACAATTTGCATGATGACTAGTTAAACAAACTACACTAACTAGTCATCATGATGAAACAATTTATTTTCAAGATGCTAAGGCTTGTTAGCGTATGTTACAAACTAGTATGCGATGATGCTTCTACTACCATGTGTATGTTACATTGCAATTATTATGATTAAATATGTCGATGTCTATCAAGACAACTATCTCGATAACAAAACTACAACAATCATCTCAATAAATTGTTTCATAGATAAGATTTTCCACACAACCATTACATTGTTAAAATTTAGACCGATAACATTTATTATTGAACTATTACATCCATTCAAACAAGATCGCTAGAACCACATCCTTCTTCGATTGATTTCCTTTCTTGAGTTTTTCAAAGTACTCTTCCAGCTCTTAATCCTTTTGCCACCGCTCTAACTTTTTTCGTAATGCCATCTTGGTTCTCCTTACACGTATTATCACCATCTAGTTTTTTCTTCTCGTAAAATCTAAAGCCATTGTGATTGTTGTATGTGTGCCATCAAATTGTCATGCATCCTCTTCCTGCTTACACTTGTTCACAATTAGCTTTTCCAGATAAGTTCAAAGCCACATGGATTGTTGTATGTGTGCTATCAAATTGTCATCAAGATCCTCTTTCTTGTTTATAACTTGTTCACAATTACCTTTCCGTATAAGTTCAAAGCCATTGTGAATTGTTGTATGTGGACTATAGAATTGATCAGATTATGCTTATTTTGTTGACTTGTGTTTAGGCGGAATTATTTCTGGATAATAGATGTTTATTTTTAACCGATATAGTATGAGCGACTTTTTAAAGCGATTATGAAACACTAAAACCTTATCTTTAGCTATTTTCAAATCAGGTTCGTGATCCTTATTGTGATGGTCCCCATATCAATATTGACCGCCTTTATGTTTGAATATTCATCATCAAAATTTTAGCATTAACTAACCTTTACATGGCCATCGAGTTTGTGCACCAAACAAATTTTACCGGGTTTCGAGCTTCTCGACGGTCGACCGCTTTCAATGGGAATCGAATTTCTATTTAACTGGAATACAAAGACAACGAAGAAAGTAAGGATTATTGGTCGCTAGAGGTCCCATTAGGATTGTAGGTAATAAATGGGTAGAATTTGTTCATGAAAACATGTATACGGATGTTCAAATGTTACACTTTGTACAAGAAGGTGATGACTTTTACGCATCGCTATGATTCTAAAGGGTTGGAAGTTGAGGATTATGCCGGTGTAGAAAGTCGCCATATAAGGTTTCGTAGTTCTCGCCATACCCTCAATTTCCAAGTTATTTATAACAACTCATTTTTGTTTACGCTATTTAAGAAAACGTATTTTGCACTGTATGTTATAATTGTTAATAGATGGTGTTTTATATTATCTGCAGAATTTTCTAGATGGTATGAAGGCGTAATGTTGTTGTTGTTGAAGGAATGGAGTTTAATGATGTTATGGGCTGAACAGGTCATGATCCTCGTTTTGTATGTTATGGATGATGAGATGTGGTCGATCGCTTCAATATTCCGATATTGAATTTGGCGATGTTATTGTTTTTACTAAATTGGCAAAGAATAGGTTGAATATAATGGTTTCAAAAGATACAAGCTTGTGACGCAATTGTTTTTCCACAAAATGATCTTGATAACTAAGATGGAGGTAGGCTTGAATCTCATAATCATATTCAACAATATCATAGCATTTATCTTTAAGATTTATTTTGATATTTTTGAAACAGTGATGAGCGAATGCAACACATTTGCCAATGGATTGGTCACCTTGATCATTTTAAGAGCGAATCGATGTTTTACGTAAGGTTCATCAAATTCTTCCGTTATGTAAACTTGTAAGTTTGTGTTTTGTGTGCACTTTGTTGTCTATGCATTTATGTAATATATATTTTGTAATTGTTCAACAGATATTCCAAACCATTTTCTTCGATCATCCTATGCATTTTTATCAAATGCACTTTTAGGAATGATGAATCGAATATGATGCAAATTCGATTGAGTATCATAGAGACAATCCATTCGTGAATCATGTTAATGCATTAGGTGACCGGACCTACTTTTTGAAGATTGCGAGTTTGAGCATGGAAAGATGATAAGGTTTAAGTTCATGTATGTAGAGTTTATGATGGTTTGGTGTATCCTGCTTTCCATATTTGTTAGGAAATCGATAAGGTTAAATTTAATGTATGTAGATTGTTATGACATTTTCTATATTTTGTTGGGTTACATGAACAAACTTTTCAAAGGGTTAAAGAGTGTATATACTTGTATTCGATTGACTGCTTAGATCACATAAATTTTAACACTTTATGGTAAGTAGGACTTTCACAACACAACCATTATGTTGTAATCCTTCATATTAGTTCATAATATCACTATTTTCCCACTACTTTTGTAGACGAATTGCTCAATATTGGAGTGTCGCTATGTATCCATCGCTAGGACATTTCAAACCACCGCTAGAGTCGATGAAACCAACGCTTAAGAATGATACCAATGCTTGAATTAAACCACCTAGAGTGAAGAAACATCATAGAGTTGATGAAACCATCGCTGTAAGAATGAATCCAAATGGATTAAACCACGCTAGAATTAAACCACTTTAACATAAACTAAACTAAACTTTCACTAATAATTAAAATGTTACAATGCTAAATAAAACAATCCAAATACGTAAATCATAAATCTAATCGTATGCCCCGCATGCGCAGTCATACGACGGAGTACGAGAACAGCAAACTCTCCAACCCAGCCAAATCTTCCTCGCCACAAGATCGCTACACCATCGCCTTTGTTCTCCGATAGCTCCAACTTATTTTGGTGGCGTTGTTCGTTATATTGAAACACACCGCCACAAGTTGTCGCAACCTCGCGATCTTTATGTGCTTGATCTTTCAAAATTTGTCGATGATGCCTTTTCTTTCAATGGTAATGTCGCTGCAACCGTAGTTTTGTCTCATTTGTTCCTTTTCCCTTCGCTCGGTCAAACAATTTGATGACGCTTATATTAGCTGCCGAAATGATCACGACATTGCATTGATTTTGAACGACACTTGCATATCTTCAACAGAATAGGAGCGAAGCCATATTAAATCTTGTGGGAAGTATTTTGATCTTCAATTGTTTGAAATTGTGTTAAAAAATGTGTTTCGAAGTTGGTATTTATAGACAGAAAATTGTTTTGAAAATGTTTATTTTTGTTTGTTTTTTTTATTTTATTTTATATTTATTGACCAAACGGTTGTTGCTTTTAGGGGAAATATTTATTGCATACATTTATACGACAACCAGAATGTACTATCACATATCCCAAAATATTCGAGCAACTTTAAAAGCGCTTTTTCAATTTAGCGATTTAATAGTTTGTCTTTTTATCTTTTGTTCCCACATTCACTTCCTACCACTTAACCCTATCTTCTTAATAATCTAATACAACCGCTGTTGCTCGATTATTAAAATTGAATTGCGCGTAAAGGTTCATTACACTTTATTGTCATGGTCCCCCATATCAATTTTTGCCTATATTTAATGTTTCAATATTCGAACCTAATTAGGGTTTACATTTCAAATTATTTTTACTTTTTAAAGTATTGTATTTTACGGTTCGTAATAGATGGCACCTATTTGGAGTTCGATCCCCTCACTGCTTGACGCTCATTGGGAGTTTTATTTCCAACCGCTGAGGTATGAAACGGGTGTTTTTATTGGAGTTTGTCCAAGGATAGGAAGGTGCGGACTATAATAGTGCCAGCTTCGAAAGAACATAACGAGCTAAATTTCCATTGTTTTTCCGCTTACCACAATGTCAATTAGAGGTAGGATTGAAACCAATAGAGCGATAGGATGCGATGCCATGTATGACCTTGCTGACGATACGGAAGTTGATGATGTATATACATAATCCCAAAACTTATTTGATTTTTATTATCAAAATCTTAACTTGTGTGATTCTCAAGATGATTATACAACCAAATTGATTATACATGGAAGAAGATTAAAGATGCAAGCAATATGACATATGATGAGCTTAATGTCAATGTTCTTATTGATGTTGATGTCGATATGTATGTTAGTAGGGATAGTCAAGGCCTAAGCGTGTTGGTTTTCATTGAAGAGTTAAAGATAAAGTTTGCGCATCGATAAAAAAATTAATGTGGTAAAAAATAAAAATAAAAAAATCAAATCAACGCTATTTCGAATAGATTCTACTTTGTGACACATACATCTAATAAACCAAAGCGATATATGTGTCACAGCAAAGCATTTAGTGCCCTGTGAATATTTTTTTTTGGGATTTTGTTTATAGTATAATTTATATTTTACTCGTTAAAGTTACCAATTAATTCATATCACACTTACCACTATACACGATCCATATCGATTATACTTTTTGATGGTGTAGGTTATGTTTTCAACACTACGTACAAGCCAAAGATATCAATCGGAGCATGTTATAACACGTATGTTCCCACAAAAGTACTTAGACAAACATAAATAAGTAAGTATATATATCCAACAAAATTAACCTTAATTGGTTTATAGAACATCCATAAAATAAACATCATACATTCCTAACCATATACTAAACTCAAAACATATATGAAGAAACCAACAGAACCACACCATTGAAGCTTCTCAATGAATGACATAAGCTCCTTTGTTCGTCATTGTTCACAACCTTCACCAACATGTTAGCAATGTCTCAAATCTTCATTTTGCAAAATATTCAACGTGAAATACTTTGCACACATGAATCAAAGGATACAAAAGCTCCATCTCCGCAATCACAATCCTCTCTCAGAACACGAGACCTAATATCTTGGGCTTTTTGGTTAATCGTCATTCACCCTAATGGATGAACCTCCCTACTAAACTTCTCCACCATCATGTCTCTAACGAGACTAGAACCAAAGAAAAGCAGCTAACCCCGCGTAAAGGCATTTTGTAGTCATTTTCTTTTTGGTTTTTTTTTTTTTTTTTTTTTTTTTTTTAACAAAACAAAGAAGCTAAGATAGCCCTTTGGTTTATGTGTGTTTTATATTAGTTATAAGGTCTTGATATGATAGCCAACGCATAGTTATTATGGCATTTTGACTTATAAGCCATATTGATTTGATTTGATAGCCAACTTGAACCAAAATAAGTATACTACACTACTTGATGAATTTGTTTACTTGAGGAAATGTTGAACCTTTGTTTCTTTAATTTGACAAAGTATTTGAGGAGACGTGTTTAAACGATTGCAAACGTGCATGGACTCAACAATAGTTGTATTAAATTGTATATTCGACAATTGTATTTGGTGGCTACTTTATATGTCTTTATTTAGTTTAGTTCCTTTATTTTAAATTGAGCGATATTTTATAAGCATGTATATCACCCAAGTATGTAGAAGAAAGTATGATGTTTATATGTAAAAGACATTTTGGTACCCAAAATATATATGCAATAAGACATGTGTTTAATAGTACTATCACGTAATCCAATATATTCTCGAGCGACATTTTTAATGCGCCTTTTTCTTCTCTATCATTATGCCCACTATCACATCAAGCCCAACAATAACTCTACATTTAGGGCCCCTACATTTATTTACAAGTCAAATGCAAATCTTTTCCGCTTTGAGGTCAAACTAAAAAGTATTGTCACACAAACCAATGTATGCATCATGTCAAGTATCACATAAAATTTACAAAACAAACCCGCATGTGGTAACATTAAAGTCGCTAGCAGCCGGGGTCAAGACCACTAGCGGGTTTCATAGATCAAGGATATCTAAAATTTACAAAACAAACCCCATGTGGTACATTAAGAGGAAGTCGCTAGCGGGTCAAGACCACTATCGTGGGTTTCATAGACGCTAGCAGGATATCTAAATTTACAAAACAGTTTCATGTGGTACATTAAGAGGAAGTCACAAGGCCGGGTCAAGACCACTATCGTGGTTTCATAGACGCTAGCAAATGATATCTAAAATTTAAAACAAAATTTCATGTGGTACATTATCGTGTCAAGTACAAGAAAGAAGGAAAATCACGCGTTTATATTTATTTACATTTTTTAAAATAATTTGTAATATAAGTAAAAGGAGTTTTTATTGAACCATCGAATTCTAAAATTTATTTAATAAAATGAGTACTTTCAAATATAATTAAGGAAGTATTATGCTTTAAAATTTAACTCAAACCATTTTTAAGAGTTACATTTATACACAAACAATAATCAACACCATTATCAAAATATGTAGGGGTAACGCAAATTTTGTACACCATTAATATATAGAGAAAATTTGTAAACGATTTTACAAGCTTCAAACAAATGATGCTAGGTTGCCTTTTGAGGCATCACTTTATCGTCAAACCAAAAAGATATACAGTTATAAATTAGCTAATTGTTTAAAAGTGTATTATATTTATCATTATTTGTAGTTGTGTGTATCATTATTCAACCGATTATTCCATACACATTTTTTGAATTTTGATTATTTTATCGATTCTTTAAATATTGATTCGATTCAAAATATGATTCGACACCCAAAATTTTGGTTATTTTTGTGTGGCAATTCAAGTTTTTGGTATCGAATAACGATGGAATCGAATCAAAATTTGAAAAGGTGACGTAAATAATCGGATTCGAACAATGATACACCCAAGGTACAAACGATGACAAGTATATACATTTTTAAGCTAACACATTTATATATACAACTATAGCTTGGTCAAATCGCTATAAATTTTTCTCTATATATTAATGGCGTATAAAATTTGTTCAACAACCTACATAATTTGATAAACTATTGTTGATTATTGATTGTGTATAAACGTAGCTCTTTAAAAGATGGTTTAAGTTAGAATTTTAAAGCATACCACACTTCCTTAAATATATTTGAAAGTACTCATTTTGTTAAATAGATTTTAAAATTACAATGGTCCAATAAAACTCGAAAAAGTACTTATCATCCCATCAAGCCCAACAATAACTCTACATTTAGGGCCCCTACATTTATTTACAAATCAAATGCAAATCTTTTCCGCTGAGAAGTGTAAAAAGTATTGTCACACAAACCAATGTATGCATCATGTCAAGTACTTTTCACATAAACCGATGAATTCCAAGCGACCTTATTAACGCGCCATTTTCATCTTACCAACTTAAACCGAGTAGACAAACATATTTTGTTTTAGTAACCAAAATTGGATACAAGGAATTATGAGGTTGATATTTTATTTTATGTTTTTATTTTAATTATGTCGATTATGCGATATAATTTTGCTTTTTAATTCAACGTCAATGTAGGTTGTTTTGTAAAACCCAATCAAAAGAGAAGAGATTGCACGGTAAGGTTATGCTTAGTTGAGGAAAACACCTTGTTTTTCACAAAATGTTTTGTGAAAACAAGGAACACAGTAGATCGCGCTCAAATTAACAAGGAAATTTACAAAACAAATTTTAGTTGTTTTCCTTGTTTTCCTTTGTAACCTCAACCTCCTCCTTTCTTCAAAATGTAAAATAGAAACATCAACTAAACGCTTTTCTATATTTTCAGTGTTTCATGGAGATTAATTCTCCTTCCAAATTTTACAAAACTAGAGATACAAAATAAGAGAAATTGTTTTCCACCAACTAAACGCACCCTAAATATATTGAGTGTTACCGTACACCAAACTCATATTAAGTTGCCTTAAACCTTGCACCCGCCTATAATGCACCCCAATGCACACTATCTCTTCACAATATCCCCAAATCTTCTTCACAAACCCTAATTCTAACAAACCCCAAAATGCTATAAACCATAATTCACCACTAAAACCATGAATACTAAACCAGAGGTTGTAAATCGAACCTCTTCTCCATCATCATCATCATCATCCATGATTTCCTTCGCTTCTTTCCATATCCTTATGATCCTCTACCTAAAAATCACCTTTTCTCCCATCATCGAAGATGATAGTAGAGAATCCAAGTATCTCACTGATGATTCTCGATGACTACTATAAGGAGGGAACATCTTACTCCCAACCTCCAAAGACCTCCGCCTCAATTCAGCCTCGAGCAAACAATCCGCCACTTCCTATGTGGAAAAGGTGTTGGTCTTCCAAGCACCGGATTTGGTGCATCAACACACATCGCAGAAGAAATGCTAGGAAGGGTGGATGGGTTGCATTTTGTTGAAATATATGGAGGAAGCTACAAAGGAGACCTTTATTTTTCTCCATCATCAACGCCATCAATCCATCCTTCATACTTTTGACCTTAGCATCTTCAATAGAAGTCTTGTAGCTCCGCCCATCGGATAACGAACGGGTGGTTATGCAGACTTCACAAACGCAAACAAAGATTGCAGAGATATGAGCAATATGCTCATCTTCACCGCTTTAGATGTTGGAATGATGATATGCACTAGATTAGGTTTAGTAGTAGAAATATTAGTAGGAGATCATGTATAGCACTTGGATTTGTAGTTGCATGAAGTTGATTGGGTTTGTAAGTTGTGTCAGAACTCTTCATGAATGAATGAATGAACAATTTTACTTCAATCTCTTCTCTTAGAACTTTAGCTTTGTGAAGTTTTTATGGAATAAGATGTGGTTTGAAATGAAATTACCAGCCGATTGGTTAGGGTTTATGCGTCAACGAAGTGATTTAAGATCAATTACTCAACTCGGCGCTATTCGGGGAAAAATAAGTTTGCATCAAATTTACAAAACACACCTTTAGTATATTACCATGAAATTGTTAAGAGATTTCAAACCACTAGAAGTGGTTTGATAGTATAGCGCTGGATACATCATATTTACAAAACAGCCCCCAAGTATATATTATCGAAAACCACCGCGCATTGACAACCAAAGGCTCAATACATTGTTCCCAATTTTGTATAAAATGGGGACAAGAATCAAGAAGTTTGTCGATAATTACCGGTGTTGTAAAACGAAATTAACAATATGATTGCCTTTACCTAGGTCGTGAATATCTAACCATGGCCCAAAAACAGTTTGTTCGAACGACCTCATTCGATCCGGATTCCTTGACAATTTAGACTTAATTTCGAAAACAAGTGTACCTTGGAACCAACGATTACCTTAGCATCAAAATATTGGGGAATGTCACCATTTTCGAGTTTAATTTATTGAATAATTAGGGATTGATTTAGGATTTCACAATTTTCAATTGTGTTTTTCCGTAGCATGTTGCTTGTGTGTGTTTGTATTTGGGTTAAAATTTGAAAAGGTAAAATTTTAAAATAAAGTAGTAAAACTACTTTTGAAACAAGACTTTAGGTATTGTTAATGTACGAAAATAGTCGCTATGTTTTTACGCTTAAGTCGCTCAACCTCGGAAAGAACTATATGTATAAAAAATATTTTTGTATCTTTGACTTTTTAACTAAAGGACAAAACCAAATTTCGCTAGATTCTAAAAACGGTCGCTAGATTCGATTCATTGGAAAATCATAGTTGTAAAAGTCGAAAAATGATTGGGTACACAAACTTAGAAGGACACTTGTCAAGCTTATATGAAAAGTAGAAAAGTCGCAAGTCTCAAAGTTTATTTTGGAAATACCCAAACTTTTTTCCTAAAAAGTGATGACACCTTGAGCGAAAAATGCATTCTTAGAATTTTCCCATATTTTAATTAACTGCCTAAGAAACAGCATCAAAATTGTGCAATTATGGAAGAATAATATTGACTTATACCTTCAGATATACCGACGTATTTGTCTTAAACTTTCCTGACAGGTCCATCTTCATCAAGATTGAAAACTAAATTTTTAGTTTTTATATGGACCATATAGGAGTAGATCCAGTTCTGCTCATCAAAAACAATCATCTAAAAAATAAGAATTCATCTAAAAAATGCCAAATAAAAAGTTTAATATGGACCTCATATGAAGTAGATCCAGTCCTGCTCATAAAAAAAAATCATCTAAAAAATGCCGCATAAAAAGTTTATATGGACCATATAGGAAGTAGATCCAGTCCTGCTCATCGAAAACAATCATCTAAAACAATCATATAGGAAGTAGATCCAGTTCTGCTCATAAAAAACAATCATCTAAAAAATAACAATTCATCTAAAAATGCCAAATAAAAAATTTAATATGGACCATATAGGAAGTAGATCAGTTCTGCTCATAAGAAACAATCATCTAAAAAATAACAATTCATCTAAAAGATGCCAAATTTTTAGTTTTATATGGTCCATATAGGAGTAGATCCGATTACGCTCATCATAAATAATCATCTAAAAATAAGAATTCATCTAAAAATGCCAAATAAAAGTTTAATATGGACCATATAGGAAGTAGATTAGATCCTGCTCATAAAAAATTATCTAAAAATAACAATTCATCTAAAAATGCCGCATAAAAAGTTTATATGGACCATATCTGAAGTAGATCCATCTCGCTTATCGAAAACAATCATATAGGAAGTAGATCCATTCGCTCATAAAAACAATCATCTAAAAATAACAATTCATCTAAAATGGCAAATTTTTAGTTTTTATATGAACCATATAGGAGTAGATCCAGTTCTGCTCATCAAAAACAATCATCAAAAACAATCATCTAAAAAATAAGAATTATAGTATAGAGTACAATGCTTATAAGTAATAATGTAATAAACGGCCATGTACGTGAGCTCCAATCTTGAACGCCTTTAAAAAGCAAGTGTATGTAGTGAGAAGTTGATGAAGTCATAAACCAATAAACATTTATTGACAACCTAATAAAATATAAAAAATAAGGTGTAAGTAAAACATTTGTGTGACTGATAAAACATGTAAAAAACAAAGGCATATCACATGATATTAATATTCATACATACCTCTTGAAACTTGATCAAAGAGTTGAAGAAGCTCTTTGTAGACTACATTTGTAGTAGTCTTTGATAAATTACCATCGGCATCATAAACAACAACCTTCAAACCCTTTTTGCTTTTGACGCGTGAAAGAGCCACATATAATTGTCTATGTGTGAAAACAGGACGTGGTAGGTATAAACCAACTTTCAAATGTGATTGGCCTTGGCTCTTGTTTATCGTCATGGAAAATGAAACTGAAACAAGAAATTGTTTTCGCACAATCTTGAGTGGTAAACGTTTATCAGATGGAGTAATTTTCAACCTCAGAAGTATAACCGTATTCCCAAAATGTGTTCCGTTAATTATTTTGGCTTGAATAGAAGTTCGTGTTAATTTAGTGACTTGAAGCCTTGTCCCATTACATAAACCTTGTGATTGATTAATGTTTCTCAGCAACATTATTGGGACACCCACCTTCAATGCAAGACTATGGATTAAATCATTGGGTACACCAATTAAGGAGTGACACCTCATTTTAGAATCATAGCTTAAAGACCCGTGGATTTACGGGGGTTTTATATAAATATGAAAATGAGATAATAAGAAAACAACCAACGTAAACATGTTCCAGTAATATATGAAAGAAACAATCAGTTAATAGATAAATTATTGGGCAATCAATTGAGTTTGTAACAATTAAGATAATAAACATCGTTGCCGTTGTCGTCTCCAAATTTGACGGTCTTTAATAGAAAATGACGTATGTGAGCGCTAATCAATTATTTAGCAATATGAAAATGAGATATTAAGAAAACAACAAACGTAAACATATTCTATTAATTTATGAAATATTAGATACTACGGGAGTTATAAGTGAAACAATACACTTTGTAACAATCAGAATAATAAAAATAGGAGCTTACACTCATCTGCTTATCCACTATAAATTTACTTATCATAATGAGTACATGCCGTTTAACAATGAGATAATAGTGAATTATTCTACAATCAGTTGAGTTTGTAACAACTAAATAATAAACATCGATACCGGTGTCGTTTCCAAACTTAACGGTTGTGAGCGCTAATCAATTTGATAGCAAATGTCCATTACATGCACACCTAATATTCCATAGAAAATGTATGTAAGCAAAAGCCGTTTGTGATTTATAATGTATTATATATTTGAAATATGGTAATGAACTTGTGATATGTATATTGTACATACCTCTTCAACCCTGTTCATAGACCTTGAAGTACTTTTTGTACACAACATTGGTAGTAGTTTTAGACATATTGTCTTCTTAAACGGGTAAACATACATATATAATTTTATTTTCGTGAATAGTACTATAATTTAGTAGGCTATCCTTATGATTTTGTTTTACATTAAATGCCATGTATAATTGATCATTTGATAGTAGAAACGCTTGCATATATTTTCTACATAACAAAATAGAGATGAATTTCACAAAAATAAGAATCTCAAAACAATTATCCGTAAATAATAACATGACAATTGTACAAAATGATTCTCGTAAATGATGAAATGACAATCTAACTAATCGGCACAACACTTCTAAAGAAGGGTACATTAAACAAACCTTCAAAAAGCAACTCCGCTGCAATTCTTTGCTAATCTCCTAAAGCTTTTCCTTATCATAATCGTAAGCACTTAATTCGACCAATGATCATTCTTTGTGTGACATACCATCACAATATTAGGCACACAATGGAGCTTTAAACAAATATAACATTGTTATTATACATAGACTTAACATCTTTATCGAAACACATCAATTTCGAATGGCACGTGTGTTAGCACCCTTCCTTATAAAATTTGATAATTTGGTCCAATATTCTCTATAAGATATAATGATCACTTTTATACCTCAAATTGAATGACCATTATTTTGGCCCGTATGAATATCTAAAAGTTGGAACCTGAGCAAAAGTTACAAATAGAAAAGTGTATATATAGTAATACATTTGACCCAAAAAAAAGTATGTTAGTAGCTATAGTGACTTGTTTTGTTGTGGAATAAAAACCTCGTCAGCTTCCTTATTTACTATAATAAATTAACTTGAGAGTGGGGCAATGGGAAATTAAGGGAAGCAATTAAAAGGGAATCTAAATCTATAGGGAAACAATTAACAATGCAAATTTACGCTAAAAAGCAAATTACGACTTTAAATGAAACGCGACTTAAATGCAAAATAATACGAGTACCAAAATAAGTCCTAAAAATGATTGAAAATTATTGTAAAATGGAAAATGCAATTTAAAAACTATCTAAGAATTAAAACTAATTTTTAGGTTTTTCTTGAATTTATTTGAATTACAAACTATTTTTAAACATTTAAAATAGAGCTAAAATGTTAAAAATTATGAAAACATGCAAGAAAATTACAAAACTATTTTTCAAAAATCTTAATTAACTAAAAAGAATTTTCAAAACTGGAATCACATTTTTATGACTTTTTCTCTATTTATTATGAATTTAAATCTATTTAAAACTAATTAAATTCCTAAAAAAAAATACTATTTAAGCTATGAAAATTATGGAAAAATTCTTTTTGTGATTTTTTGAATATTCTAAAACTAATAAAATTGAAATTGAATTTTTCTAACCTTTTTCTGAATTATTTGGATTAAAAGCTAATTAAAAAGCCTTAAAAATGATTTTAAATACAGAAAAATAGCAAAAGAGGATGGAAAAATATGAAAACTTCCAGAAAAGTATAAAATAATACACAGAATCCAGGAAAAGTAACAGAAACAACTATGGAGTGAAAGAAATATGAAATGGGCATAAATCGGTTATGACTAAGCAACAGTAAAAAGCTAAAAGCTACTAATAAGATACATAAGCCCTGAAACCAGATCTAAACTAACCAAAACTAAGCTAATGCAATGATATGGGTCAAATAAGCTCAAGCAAAGGCATTTAAGCACTAAATAAGATTCTAGCTAAAATCCAAACGACCTACTAGCAAAGAACTTTAAGCTCCAATTCAACTTATTTAGAAAAATCCTAAAATAAACTAAAATACCTCAAGAAGACAACCAACCAAAGATCATCCATGTCAAATTTCAGACCATGAAAGCTCATATTGATCAAATGATAAATCAAAACTAAAAGCTGTTTGGCATATATTGTTGAGAATGACAGGACAATAATCAGCTAATGCAGGCTATTTTAAGCTATCCTATAAGCACTAAGATCATAAATAAGGGTATATGCAACTAATATTGAACACTACAACTACTCTAAGGCATACTAATCTTCTCAGCCAAACATTCCAAAAGCAAATTGATAATCACTTAGCAAGCGGGAAAGCCTAATAAGTATTAGTGAAGCAAATTTGAATCTACACCTAAACTACTCAAATAAGCAGAAATCAAGCCATATTTTCAAAGGATTAAGCAAATAAAAGGATGAAACAACACTTATCTCGAAATGGTGTTTATCGCAGCGGTGTATGTGGACATGCTTTAACCAAACTACCAACTTTAAGGTAAGGCAATATACTCAAAATAATTTTCTCGATTTTTTTTCATTTGGACAAAGCTAAACCAACTATTGAACTTGTGATTTTATTTTTACTAATTTTAGAACACATTAAAAATGATAAAATTGCTAGTGAATTATATGAAAAAACTACATTTAAGACTAATTGATGACTTGAAAAATGAACTTTAAAATGCTAAAACCAACTTGACACTATGAAAACTTGATTGATAATAATCTAAAATCGAGTTTAAGCTCGGAAAATTCAATTTTAACAATCCTTAATGACTAACTCTCTAAAAGCATACCTATTCCAAACACTCCTTCAAGGCTACTGAAAACAATTTTACATGAAAACTTAGATGAATTTAGCCCTTAACTGAATTGAAATGAACACTCTATCATCTAACTAAACTATTTAGCAACTCACAATCAAAAACAACCCAAAAACATCTAAAAACACCAAAACATTATTCCTAGAGTGTAATGATCATTCTAAGCTCAAAGTTAGAGTTTTATTTTAATAACCCAAGTTGGCCTGGTCTGTTAATTATTTTTCTTACTTCATTCTAAATGGGTATTACTTTGCTAACCAAATGCGATTCGTAAAATCTATATCATTCCAAAAAAATGTGATCCTTAATTCGATTTGTTATGTTCAATGCAAATATAAGAATTTCAATAGGTGTCAGAGAGGTGCTTGCTTTATTGCCCAGAAGCGTTATTAGCGATAAACCGAATATGCAAATCCAAACACCCTCATCGAGAACACTTATCCAAAATTCTAATGGCATGGTGTTTATGCAATCGAGACATCGTAATTTCCAACATACGATAGAAGTAATGAGTTAACCTCAAAAGTTGTAGCATAATGTAACAATTCTATATGAATGACTATGTATCAAAAATAGTGTTTGATAATAGTTGCATTTCAAAAATAAACCTTTTGTTAATTTAAGTACACTGTCCCAATGGGAGGGCCTGTACACAAAAGAGATGTTACGGAATAGGGTACCGAATGAGAATGTGAGACATTATATAATCATTTTGCCATGCAATAGTGGACACAGGACAGGTGAGAAGGTTATGTACCAAAATTTGATCTTGTTTGTCTGGGGTTACCAATTGCAGGGATTTGGGTCAGACTTGGATGCTGCGACTCAGAAATATTTTCCTTAAAGGCTTTGGAAACCATTTTCACAACTGCAAATAGTTTAAGGCACAGGGGCCGTACCTGGTATGTTGTCTGTCCATGTATGCAAAGTGGATGCAATAATGCAACACATTCTGCAGCTGTATCAGGACCAAACAGAGGGCGTGAACTTTATGTGGAAGTTGCCAGCTTCTCCTCATCCCAAAATAACGTGTTACAATGTTTGCATACGCACGTGCAACGACCAAATGCTATGTATTCACACGGAGCCCTGTATCAATAGTGAACATAAAAACCTGAGATGTCGTGTTACGCTAATAAATAGCATAATGCAATGTGATATGAGTTACGTAAGTCTGTAAAATTTGTTAACATGTGCACCTGACCTTGATTGCGTACGTCTGCTGTCATAAAATGGAGAGCCTGTAGTGAACTATTGTTACCTGTAATGATATTAGCCGAAGAAGTAAGGTGAAAAGCAAACCGAAAACTGCCAAGGTTATTGAACACTATAACTAAGAACGTGATTACAGACCTTCGAAGATCGTTGGTCGCCTCCTTTTGCGTGAACCTAATGAAGTACCACACTGACCCATTGAGTCTGCATTGACAGTAGCACAACACATTAGGGTGACCGTGGTTGTTGTTCAGCTACACACGAATACCTAAAGTGTATGTTTAAAATTGGGAGCATGGCTTACCATAAGGTTGTGCCTTCCTTTTCTGAAATACGGAATTTTCACAATGCGTATAATCATGGCGAGGCACGTAAGTGTTGACCTTGTTTCGGATAAGCCCTGATTCGAAGTCTAAAATGACCAGCATGTTTGGCATAACTACAACCAACAAAAAAACGATAGGTCATAAGTTTAGAACACATACGCAATTCACATTAAATAAAATTAACGTGTGGGATTACCATCTCTGAGTAGGAATGACGAACCATCAGACATCAAGGCTTAATAACAACTAAAGTAAAGGTGCAGAAAAATATTTGGTAACTCCTTTAACCGTCCACGCAACTATTTCGCAAACTACGATCTTTTTCCTTCTTGACATGCCACACTCATCTCTTACAAATAATATCTTCCAACGATTTTGCATTATCTTCTAATGTTATCGAGTTCACTACTTATATGGCACTTGAGTTTTAATTAAGGCATCATGTGTAATCATCTTTAGAGAATCTTGCAAGCACCAATATACATTGGGAACTCTTTAATTTTGATGGACCGCTAAGTCGAGACAAACAAAATGACCATTAATGAATAGTATCTGTGAGCATGAAAGTAGCCCACCCATGAAAGTATTACCATTAAGTACATCTCCCAAAAGCTCTGTCACAATAGGAAAATTGCTTCGCTTTCGCTCAAGTTTTGCTTATTCGCATTAAATTTGTACTCAAGAAGTTCGCAAACATTGGGAGTTTTAGATTGAAATTAAACGATGTGGTATAGTGCAGGTGAATAATATAGGATATTATAAGCATTACAGATACACTTTTACCGAATTGGAGCTATGTTTTTTGATGACCCATTAGAAAAGACATAACCCAAATTGACCCATTCACAAGTATAACAAATGGGTCCATCATTTTTATATGTTAACATTTCCTCATGCCACGGTTAGTTTTATGAATACTATCACAACTAAGGTAAACCATATCATCACCTGCAAATGTCTTAAGTAAATGATCATTTATATTGTCTTGCATTCACCTTAGGTTTTTTACCAAAAAAGGCAAATGCATTAGATCATAACGTGAAAATTAAAGGGTTTATGTCTGAAATAATGTTCGCATTTCGTACCTGTAAAGTTGCTGTTCATAAGGAAGAACATAGCTGCAACCCTTAATTTTTTAAGCAAGTGTTCTAGACATTATTATGCACCTGGACTTAGTTTCGGGCATCCCCGTTATTTACTACTTAAGCTTTCTACAGAAATAAACTTTGGCTCAGACCAGTGATACCACTATTTGGACCTAAGGCTTATGTGCTTATCAGAAGTTCCAACTTCAAATAAGCTCTAAAGCAAATAATTCAAACACTACCTGTCAAGTAACTCATTTTAGAAGTAGCTCAGCATCTGGCATCTGCACATTGTGAGACATGATCAAGAAACATTGACTGGCTCTGTATACGGATAATATATAGGGATCAAAAAAATATTAGTCAGCCTTAACTTTCTATAAGCCGCAGTAGTTTATATGACACAACGATAGGTGCTGGTGACTGAAATCCTTGCCAGAAGTAAAAGTATAAAATTAGATGACAGCAACCTTGAAAATGTTTGAGTAAAAAAAATTAATGTATAAGAAAATAAACATATCACTTTAGTCCTTTTATTGGCTGCAACACAAAACTTCACACAGACTCCCCCTGACGCATATTAAAAACATCTTCAAAGTAAAGAATCCGAATTTTGATTCACATCATTACAACGATTTTATATATGAAAAAAACGACAATGTCACCGAAAAGTTACCTTGAATACTTACAATGAGAAAATCAAGAAGAGAGGATTCCTTTGAATGTAGTTTAAGCCACTTTCAACCATGATGGTCCAATGACGCAACAAAAAGTTATATTTTGTATCAAACTACAGATAAACAGAAATTTAACTGGATAAGATGACCCATCACATTTAATAACTCAACATTTGAAAATGGTAGTAAAATGATATACAGAGCCAGTCAATGATATTAGAATGGATTAATAAGAGCTTACTTCGACAATTGATATACAGAGCCAGTCAATGATATTAGTGACAGACGCAATCATAAAAGGCATCAAATAATGAAATTAAGAAGTGTCATCTGGTATTTAAGTGAAATAACACTTACCTAACCATGACATCCATTGTTGATCATTATAAAACATGCCATCATCAGCCTAAACATGTAAGAACCTGTGAACGTGTATAATTGTATAAATGATTTGCTTATTGTATAGTGATCATGGAAAGTCATTAAATTAGAGCTTTTTACAAAGAAAACACGCTTACCATTCATGTGTGATCTTCGTCACTATCACATATGAATGGTAAACATAGTTTTGTTGACATTTAATCAAACAATTAGTGTGCACTATTTATATTTCATAATCAGTAAATATAATCAGTAAATATAATTATTACCAGTAATCATCTTGACGTTCACACCAAGATTTAGAGCTCTGCGATGGACCACCAACGTTATATTTTTCAGGCAGATCCTACAAACTTATCACATACAAACCAATATGGAGAGTTAGCAATCATGATCAAACACATTCAAAACATAAAAGAAATTACCTTTGTTTTAGTTTTTCCCGGTCACCTATGCTTTCATACTTATCAAAAAGGATATAACATTCTTGAATCTATAGAAATAAACAGACGAAATAAGCATACAAACCGCTGACCTAT
The DNA here is from genome assembly GCA_022545495.1 of Chrysanthemum lavandulifolium. Lineage (NCBI taxonomy): Eukaryota > Viridiplantae > Streptophyta > Magnoliopsida > Asterales > Asteraceae > Chrysanthemum > Chrysanthemum lavandulifolium. The sequence continues at coordinate 174,390,678 of CM040241.1, read as the reverse complement.
TCAACCTACTGATCATTACATAGAAACACATGAAAAATAACATTGCATACCTACAAATCAATTATAAATTTGATTGATTAAAACAATTGATGTCGTCACTATCCTGGCTTTTCGATTGATGTTCTTAAACCACATACACAAACTAATCTTGTATAAGAAAAGATTTAAACAAACAAATCACAATTCAATTAATTAGCATAATCATTCAAACATCTATATAAAAATATATAAAACAAACTTACAATCGAAACCGAAAATAGCTTACAACAATGATGATTTTTGTTGAGATGGTTGATGGATTTTTTTTTATTTCCCTACAAAAATCAATGACAAAAAACGAATTAAATCAGTCCCAAATTCACAATGAAAAAAAACCCAAAACTCAAACCGCAATCAAAAATATAACCGAGATCATATAAAAAATTCTAAAAATAGTGAAAGGTATTGTAATCATCTTCTCCATCTTAAGATCCGTAGTAAATGAATCAAATTAAAAACAAAATCATTAAAAGCAATATGCAAAAATGAGGCTTTATACAAGTGCCGTGCGTGCGATGCCATATGATTATGACTAATATTTCATAACTAAATGTTTGGTTAACATTAGGTTCCTAATATTATTTTAGATAGTTACTTAACCTTATAAGAGTACATGTCAAAGAGGTTTCTTCTAATATGTTATATTTAGATGAGACTTTTCATATGTAATACTTTAATATTAGTAGGTTACATAAATTATGTTTGTCCTATTTATTTGGTACTTTTTCATAGTGAGTTATAGAACCATTTGCTTTTTATATATTTTATTTTTAATTGCAAATTTCGAGTTGATAGTGAATTTATTGTTGTTGTTCTTCAAAATTGCATAATTGCATGCGTTTGTGGTTTGTGCAACATGCAAGTGAAGATGATGGATTATCCAAAATGTTTTTGGTTGTTGCCAACATTTGAGGCGGGTAATAGCGAAGAACCATACCATGATGGCAAACATGGAAGCTTATGGTGCTAACGGGTTGCTTTTGGAGTCACTTGAAGCTTTAAGAAAAACCCAAGAGAGACATCGGTTATTGCTCGCAAAGTTAAACCATTTGTTAGATGAAGCGAAAGCTGGTGCCCGTGAGGATTGAGGAAGAAGCTAATGCTATTAAGATGAATGAGTTTAAGTAGTTGTTTGGTTTTAGGTACTTTTGTTGGTTCTAATAATTTCAATGTTGTGTTTGTTTTTGGGTTGATGATAGGTGAAATAAATATACGTATCGATTTTGCTGATGCACACGGACTTGATATAAATGTTCATACTGTTATTGCTCAAGAATAGATATATATGTATTCGTTTTGATGAATTTTTTCGAGAAGTTGGAGTGAATAGCGTTTTCATTTTATTAACATTTTTCAGATCTTTGTTATATATTTATTTAATATCATAGTTGTTTTGGTATGATAATATTTTTGTAAGTGTATTTGTGTTATCTTTATCATAATTGTCAAATGTCCAAGGTGAGTTATGTTATATTGTCAAATTCATGTGTACATTTTGTAAATATTTTTATCAATACTGGAAGTGTTTTATGTGTTACTACGAAGTTTATATTGTCCAAAACGTAATTGATATTTATGCATGGGAAAACAAAAGATGTGAATTAATAGTTTAATTAACAATTGCAATGATGAAACCTGTTGGGTTCCTTAGCAGTTTAGTTAGAGAGTTAGTTAGACACTGGTTTAGTTACATATACTTAGAATATATAGTTAATTTTCTCCCTTAATCTCTGACTATCAAGACCAAGACTTTCACCCACCACCAATAATTTCAATGGCGAACACTCTTTACATCAATGAGTTGAAAGACATGTCCAGATCAGAAATGCTACATCAAAGCTTCAAGTTTCTTTTCATTCAAGATCACATGAGAGGATGAAGCATTCTTTGAGGTTTATTGGGGGAGGCCGCAATGAGTTGCGAGAGGAAGATAGATGTGTAAAGCGAAAGGATGCCCGAGGTGTGGTCTCTTAACCATGATGATGAAGAAGTGGTGGGGATGTCTATGAGTGCTTGAGGTTGCGAGATGATCGGGATGCGCAGGAGGTGGACGTTTTGAGGGCTTGTTGGTTGAAGTCCGTGAAGGTTTGACCGAGAAGGAGGAGCATATGGACATCATGGATTTTATGATTAGGTCACATGTTTATGTTTATGTTGTTTATGTATGTGTATTGTGTTTTGTCATCTTGGTGGTCTGTTATGGTTGTCTTTTGGGGGTACTATTTGAACTGATGGTGCAGATGGTTATGGGTGGTGATGTTAGGTTGCTGTAGGTACTAACAATGACAATGGTGATGCGTATATATAATTATATATAATAGTTTAGCATATGTTTATATGTTTTTGTTTATTTAAGTGTTTGCAATTTTTTCTTTTATAGTTTAAACTATAAAGGATATTTAGTTTTCTCACACACACATGGGTCAAACACACGATCATGAAAACTTGCAAAAACGAAATAGGGTTTCCAAATGAAATTAGGGTTTTCTAATATACAACATATTTATCAAATTAAAACATAAATTTAACTCATCCGGTGTTTGTGTATTGAAATTGTTGATTCAATTTTGATGAAATGATCATATATAGTTGATAATCGTATGGTTGTGTTGGGGTTGAATTGTGAGCGATGAATACATGTTCATCAAAGAATTATAAAGGTAAATCTCGATTTTTATGTTTAATTTTGATAAATTGATACTTGTTTGACCAATATTTTATGTTTTAATGATGACCCAATTGTCAAAATCTAAGCTTGTTACAATCGGAATTTGGGTTATTGATTTTGATTAATGAATATCCCGATTAGGTTTTTTTTTTTTTGAGTTTATGAAATACTGATGACTTGTGATTGGAAATGTGTTATATGATGATTTTATTATGATTTGGTGAAGTTTATGTGATCAGATGGACAATTAGTTTGCACATCGTGACTTTGGTTCAGATTGAATGTTAAAATTGATTATTTGCTTATTGCTTTAACCACGGTGTAAGCTTACCAACAACATCAAGGCTATGATGAATTCTGACGGGTAATTTTAAAAATGAGAATGCCCATCTCTTGGCTTGGCAGCATGTTAAGGTTGCAGCCATGGTGGGCAATCCAATTTTTGCAAACTGCTACCCTATCTGAGCCTGTCTTTTGTGACAAATGGCTTTTCTGTTTGTTAAGCTTACCAACACCATCAAGGCTTTGATGAATTCTGACGGGTAGTTTGAAAATTTAGATTGCCCATATCTTGACCTGGTTTATAGCAATGTATAGAGGATTATGTTGCATGTTCGTTACCATTTTATTTTATATGCATAATAGTATAACGGTTAATGAATGTCAACACAATTTTATAAAAAGTTGGTAAATTTCTTCAAGTCAATCATGTTTCATTGTGGCTGGCATCCGTTGGCGTCACATGAAAATATATTTTCTGTAAGAAGATATAATCATTGGTCCCTAGCAGACACCCGTCCCAATGAACCATGATTGGCTCGAAGATGTTAAGCATCTCTGTATATAGTCGTAGTAGAATGGGATGGAATTTGACATCGAATAATAATACTTTGACTGAAAGTGCCACAAAGTTGCAATTATTTTATGCTTGGTCCAATCAGATCTTGCACCTCCATTCTCAGCTTATAATGCAAACATTAAACTTAAACACTTATTGTTTATTTTATTCAGGAAGTTGTAAGAGACAACTATTAACGTATATGGGACATCGGATATCCCTCTCTGATCCCTTTTTCTATCTAAACAGGCTTTGTGCAAAGGTCTGCACCAGACATTTTACTAGACCGTTAAGATATCAAAATAAATTCAAGGAGAAAATCATAATGCGCAGATACGTTCAACATCGTATGTCAATATTTACAAATGAAGTACTGAATGTTAATGAAATACTGATGATTTTTTATTGGAAATGTGCTATATGACGATTTTAGTGTGATTTGGTGAAGGTTATGTGATTAGATGGAGAATTAGTTTGCACATCGTGACTTTGGTTCAGTTTGAATGTTAAAAATGAATATTTGCTTATTGCTTTAAGCACTTTTGAATAAGCAACTTTAACATACTTTTTGTACTCTCAAATAAGTAATACCAAATATGGTTCAAGATTTAACTATTTTAGACAACGGAGTTGAAGAACCAGTTGGCACAAATTATATTCGTTAGGATGTCACATGACTACTTTGCGTTTTATTTATGCAACTTCTGTGTTCGACAGTACATGTTTTAGTTCTTATTTATATAAAACAGTTATAAATATATTTTGTGGATCAAAATTTATTATCTTGCTATAGTTAAAAAAAATTGGCACTCACAAAGATCACTATATATCTTGCAGTGTCGGATCAGGCTCGTTCACCGGTCGTGAAGCACCTTATGTATGATCCGGATCCAATCCATATTACTTTTTCAAGGTGTAAGCTTACCAATAACATCAAGGCTATGATGAATTTCGGGTAATTTAAAAATGAGATTGCCCATATCTTGGCTTGGCGGCATGTTAAGCTTGCGACCATGTGGGCAATCCATTTTTGAAAACTACATGGTGGGCAAATGGGTTTTTTTTGTTAAACACTACACCATCAAGGCTTTGATGCTTGTAGTTTTCGACAAATGGCATGTTTTCCATTTGTTAATCGATTTACTAAACTACCATCAAGGCTTTGATGAATTATGAACGGTAGTAATTTAAAAATGAGATTGCCCATATCTTGGCTTGGCAACATATTTATCGAGTTGCGACCATGGTAGGCAATCAAGGCAATATTGGGTAGTTTAAAAAGAGATGCCCTACATGTTAATGCGACCATGGAGCAATCAATTTTTTGCAAAATGCTACCCTATCGAAATTTGGTCTTTTGTGAGAAATGGCTTTTCTGTTTGTTAAGCTTACCAACACCATCAAGGCTTTGATGAATTCTGACGGGTAGTTTTAAAAAAGAGATTGCCCATATCTTGGCTTGGCAGCCTGTTAAGGTTGCAGCCATGGTGGGTAATTAACATTTTGGTATTGCCTTTTATACCTTCATTTAGGCATCCATAAGAAAAGTGTTCAAGGTACTCCAATGTTGGAATCAACGTATTTCAGGAGGTTATGTGTATTATAAGTGGTTGTTAGATGTTTGTATGCATGTTTACAATATAGCCTATGAAAATATAAATGTAGAAAACCATTATAGTAATATTCATAGCTTGCAAAATATTGTGTGGTGTGGTTTATTCAAAATTATGCGATAGAAAACCGTTGTAATACTATGCTATATTAGGTATGTATTTGCATGTTTGTCTACAGTTTATGCAGAGAACATTAATTTATCGAACATAAAAGGTAGATTATATCACATGAGCGTTGCCAGTGACTATAACCAATAACTTGAATTCAAGTTGCTGAAAATGAGATGGACTAACCTCTCTTTCTTATGTCCAATATTTTAAAATCTTCTGGTAGAAAAAGTATTTTATGCTAAGATAGGTTGTTGAAAGTTTCCTTGAAAACAATGTTACACGTGCAGTTTGCAAACTCTGGGTCCTTGTCTTCGATCATTAGTATTTTAAGGCCATCGGGGCTGGTAACTCTAGATAATGCCACATAAAGTTGTCCATGACTGAATACGGGAGTAGACAAATAGAGGCCAACGTAATTAAGTGACTGGCCCTGACTTTTGTTGATGGCCATTGCATAACATGCTCTTACAGGAAATTGTCTCCGTTTGAGGATAAACGGCCACTTGGATTGTGTTGATGTCGAGATAATCGTGTGTATGACCACATTGTCACCTACATTTGAACTCGTTAGTATCTTAGCATGAATAACAAATTGGCCTAGATTTGTGATCAACAATCTTGTTCCATTACATAGTCCTTTGGTTGGATTGATATTCTGCAAGAGCATAACAGGAAGTTCCTTTTTTAAGTGTAGAGCATGAGGCGGCATCCCTGGGAAATTTAAGGAATTCAGGAATTCAATCGGATAGAGGTTCGTGTTGTTCTAGATTGTCTGTCGATGCCTTGCAAATCTCATCTGCTGTTGTATGTAATAGTTTCCCCTTCTAACTGTTTAAACATGTACTCGTTGATGGCATCATCATCATCATTCCGAGGAGTAAGTTTAAATCTAGAGTTACTTGAGCAAATTACTAAAATGTTACCACATATATTAGCTGATTTATTTGAGTGATTTCTTTTTCCTACTTCGTGAGGTGTTTGGATGTGCAATTGAGATTAAACGAATAAATGCTTAACTATAAAAACATCCTTGACAATTGTCTTAGGATACATTTTCATAAGTTTAAATCTAAAGTTTACTAGAGGACAAGTAAAGTTCAAGTGGGGAGATATTTGATGATATCAAATAACAACATTTTATTAGCATCATTTATCCTACGAATATTGCTTGTTTTATATTACTTTGTATGAGAATTGGTACTTAATCGTTTACTTTTTTATTTCTCAGTTGAAAATAAGCATTTGGTGAAAGTTAGCTATTTTAGACATAAAATGGAGCAAAATGGATCAAGTTGGAAAAGTCTATTGAACTGAAGGTAGATACGCCATATCATTCTAGAAGAGTGCGTATGGGTTTTCCCGTACATCAAGACTTAGACATAGAATATGAAGACCATTGCCTAATGCGACGTATTAGCTTGAAGAATACATTCCAAGTATGGGTTTTCCCCATGAAGATCCGTCGTCCTATATGAAACCTTGGTCAACATAGAAGATCCGCTTATTATACTCCGAAATTATAAATAGACATCGACACACGCATGACATCCAAGAGATGCGACGTATTAGCTTGAATACTTCACCAAACTCTTTAATCGTTTGGTTATCATGCTCTTTCTTTCATTTAGATTCGCATTAAACATACCATCTGCATTATTGATTATATGATTTTTTATTTGGCTTTAATGTTTGGTGTGTAAGCATTGATACCTCTTGACTATAGTGCCTTATCGACGCGGCTCGCATAATTACTTTATTACCATCTTTGCATAGTTAATGTAAGCCCTAACGGGATAAATAGTTTAACAAAGTATCATTAAGGAAAGATTAATACGGATTTCTAGTTAGTCGTGACAGGACTTTTACAAGAGATCTAGGTAATTTAGTACGCTACATAACAAGAAGCCATAGAGTAAGTACCTATTTAGTACTCATCATATATAACTAAACGATTAGCGAGCGTAGCTTCCTTACATGCTTGACCTCTTATTGCTATCTGTTTTCTATCTGTGTATGTGCATGTCTTATTGTCTTCACCTTTTATTTTATTAGTTTTACTTAATCTACACTTCGTCTCAATCTCACAGGCTGACAACCCCCCTTGCATTAGATTAGGTTTAATTAGACTAGATCTAGGATTAAAATACTGATAGATATTTAAGTGTTAACGTTTCACTGTTAGTGATCAACACTATACTTACCAACTATGCTACATTGATCGGGTATACTGCTCGTTAGTGTTTGTTATAAGTTAAGTCGGCTAAATATAAATATTAAAACTTGAATTCAAAAACAGACCTATACTAAACGACACATCACATGAATTCTGAATTAGCAACTATCTGTGTGATAAAGTTAGGGGAAAAGCTGCAAAGTTTAGGAATCTACACGAATGATCCATGTACTTTAGTATAAAAGGTGAGTTTAGTTAAAATCGGGGAAAAAAAATGATAATTGAGATTCAAAGAAATAATCTAAGCTCTTAAATCAAAAAATAAATGGTCATGAAACACATATAAGTATAAGGTTGTATAAAATCACATGAATAAATTCACAAATATTATTCAAATGTAATATAAACCTAGTCACATATAATTTAGATTATTTGAAGTCTTTAAATGGTACTAAATGAATTGTAGGTGATAATTATTAGAAACCGACTAGTGGAAAACCCACGTTTCACAACCTTATCAGTTAAATTCAAACACCATACTTGATGGAAGCTTGCTATTTAAATATAAAAATAAAAAAATGCACTCATATGATGGATCTAAACACACACCTTGTGTTGGTGATACTTTGAATGATATTAATAAGCACGCGGAATATACTTAGTAATACTTAGTAATACTTAGAAGATGGTTTATATGATGTAATGTAAGTGAGAATAGTTTAACACAAAGCTCAAATATTATTAAGAAATAATACGAGTGATCTTTCTTATCACTAGGGTTACACCTTGAAGCTTATATGAATAATTCGTACTCTAAACAATGACCTAGGATCTCCTTTTATAGCACAAGGAGTCCTTTACAAGATAAGTATAATGCTAACAATATAGAATATACACAAGATCTTTTCTATACTTATCAATACACGGATACATAACAATTATCCTAATAGCAGTGGTAATATATGTATCGGCAAGTGGTAATGAGTTTCCACCGCTAGTGTAATCTTTAAGAAGTTGTCTTCCACAAGACTATCGCTGGTAATCGTTAGCTTTATTCCCAACAATCCTCCCTAAACTTATGATTTCTCCGCAAATCAATAAGTTTCTTCAATCTTCATCTTCCGTAAGGATTGGGGAATTCTTTCAAACACTTCACTTTCTCCTTAAAGCCCGAATAGCTCTTGAACATTGATCTTGAAGCCTAAGTAACAATGCTCGACCTTCTCATTATCTTCATGAACTCTTATTGTTGTACACAACATCACGTTGAGAGTTCCACTCGAGTGGGTATTCTTTCTCAAAGAAACATGAATGCATCCACTCCATCCGATGTAGAAACATGATAAACTTCACATGAATCATAATAAGTCCATTTAGTACTGTGACATGAACATGAGAATTTCCGTAAATCATCATTAGTATCTCGTTCATAGAGCCTTCTTAGATTAACCCATAACCGCATTTCCTTCATATCTTTAAGATTTTCAAGATCAAACCTTTCTTGAACTAATCTCCACAATGTATCAAGATCATGTCGTCACATGCTTTGATGAGTTCTTCAAAATGAATGAATGATGAAGTTTCACCACCTAGCCTTGTAATCTTCCATGTTGGAGCAAAATTGCTATCATGTAAACTTCCCAATCAATAATAGGATGTCCGACTTGCAGTGGTTCGTGATAAAAATCTTCTTCTTCTATCAATATCATTCCACCATCCGTTCTTCGTTGAATTTCTCGCTTGAACTTCTTGTTCTTCAAAGAAATTTTGTCTTCTTAAATGTCCGAGGTTCACTTTCTTTGGCCTTTCTCTTGATTAGGATACCTTCTTTCTTCTTCTTCGAGTTCATTGGAATAAAATCTTGGTCTTGCCTTTTAACTCTATAGTAGATACCTTCAACTTTATCATCGTGCATTCCTTTGAATCGATGTCTTTTCCACCACCAACATTGCAACAATAATCTTTCATCATTGAAATCACTTGTGCCTTGGTTGGTTGTCTTGGTTTCTTTTGACCCTTCGATCGAAACAATAGCATCTTGAAGTGCTTGATTATTCTTCATCCGAATGAAATCCTTTAACTGTGAGTTCTTTGTTCTTCGTTAAAGACTTATCTCGCAACTAGGTCAATTGCCTTCTTCTTGATCATCGGATCATTAGCAATCAAGAAATCAATCTCTTCTTCAGAGGTACATAGCTAAACTCGAGTCTTTCTCTCGAATATTGTAGGTGGAGCAGTGGAAATTGGATTTACATCCATTGGATCGCTGGTTTCCATTCTCGTCCCACCTTTTAGCCTCCATGAAGTCTCGCAATCTCTAGTTCATCTATCTTTTCTTATTAGCAACTTCATCTTCATTAATCTTTCTAGCAACTTCGCATCATGAGCAATTTGAGCTTGTTCTTTCTTTGAAATCTTTCTTCTTTGTTGCTCTTCACTCGCACAACTTCTTTACCTTTTTTTTCTTTTCTTTTCAATTTCTTCACTTGCAGTGGTAATATCTTGTCCTTGGGAACTCTTGGCTCGCAGTGGAAATTGTATCGTTGGAAATCTGCAGCTTGCGCTTGCATCGATGAAAATTTCTTGCTCTAGTTGTTATTGAGGGAACTTCTTCTTGAGTATCATCAACTTCAAGACCTTTACTTGAAACACCTTCATCTCCAAAGTCAATTCTCCTCCCTTGGTTTCAAAGATCTGCTTTTCCTCCCTGCTTGGGAGAATTTCCCAAATCTTTATTGAAATCTTCGAATCACCATCATCAGTGAGGATGGAGATGATATCACAATCTTTGCGCTTTCCTTTGCTTCAACCCCCGCAACTCTTCCTTCAAGGTCTCGAATCTCTTCTTTCAAATGTGTAATATCCTTGGCATGTTGCTCCTTTAGTTGTGCCAAGTCTTTCTCCGTAGATTCAACCGCTTAGCTAATTTGGTACAAAGTTCCATCAATTCCATAGGTTGCCCATCGCCTCAACACTTCCAACCGTGTGACCTGTTGGGAGAGGTGAATCATAGGGCATTGGCTCGATTCCTCCCTAGTTGGACTAGAGTGAAGCTCGAACCACCAACGCTTGTTCCTAAACCAAAAGGATCGTGGACATGCTGTGTTGTAATGGGAGAAGTTGGTTGTTTGTGCCTCCTCTCATAGGTGTGAGAAATCGGTGGAGTATAATCAATGTTTGGAACAATGATTATGGGTGAGTTTTGTACTGTGAAATCTTTGCAAGCATTTGAGGAAAAGAGGTGTAATAATCCTATTGCCATCTTTGTTCATGTTTTGAAAAACTTTAGGCTTAAGGCAACGGATTTTATAAACTCTTGTATGGGGTTGCGCTTGAAATTCATTTAACATCGCTTGCACAAACCTTGGATACATCAAAATTTTGTTGAACTCTTTACATTGCCTTTCATACTTGTAAAATATATTTTGACCAATTAAAAATCTTATCAAGAGCTAGACAAACCAAAGGGTAAGCCATTGTTGAACCGAATTGTTCATAAGATGTTTTCTTAGGACTAAGACAATGTAAAAGAGTATGTATCAAAATCTCCAATGAGGACGAAACCACTCTTTTGAAAGTAGCCTTTTGTCGGTGGTATCATACCCCATGGATGAAAGATGTGTATGAATTTCGGCATAGGTAATGTGATGATACCATTGAGATCATCCAATTGGAGAATTCTCCTCAAGGATGCCTCAAGAACATCAATAGTTACCCCATCCACAGTGGCTCTAAGAGCATCCATCGCTTCATGTGTATCTCTATTTTCAATGGTTATGGATGAAATAAGTCCAAAACTGCTTGATTTGAGAGATATAGATTGTGGGATTAAGAAGTAAAGCATACCTTATATGGGTAGTATTTAGAAAGTCCACAACTGATGAAAAACAGGCCACTCTTCTCATTTGACTTTTCCAAGTAGGCCACTTGGTTGTGCTCATCGCAAAGGTGATTGGTGCCATAAAATCTTTTGATGAAAAATATATTATGTCAAGAAGAATTGAATAAATAACTCGCCAATTGAGAGAGAAAGATATATAGTGGTAGGGTTTAAGAGTTTTATGCAAGAAAGATTATCTAAGGAAAAGATTTATCTTTAGAGGATAAATAGCAAGTAGGAAAGTAGATAATCTTCTAAAATTTACCCTATATATATGGAAAGCAATTTCTCTTCAACGGCTAGTAAAAATTTGTTATCGACACAACAGCTTGTAACGGCTAGATCAACAAATGGTAAAATAACATTGTCGCTGGAAACCGTGAACTAGCAAAGTGGTAATTTTTCACAAAGATTTTCAAAGAGCAAGTGGTAAAGAAAACATATGAAAATTGGATCGCTCTTTATCATAGTTTTTAGCAAACTACCAGCTATCAACGGATTTGATATGTCTTTACCATGAGCCGCTTGCTATGGACTAGCCAACTCTTAATCATAAAGAATATGGTGAGTTGATAACCATATAGTTTTTGGTAAACTATCAACCATAAACGGATTTGTTAAGTCTTTACCAAGAGTCGCTTGCTCGGACTAGTTGATTCTTATGTGGATTAGACATGGTGAATCAATAACCATTTGTTGTGTGTCTCGATACACACCTTTTATGATCAACTCCCATCTTTGCCGCATAAAAGTTATTGAACAAGCAACAAATACAAGCACAAACATATACAAACTTATACAACAATTTTAGTACCCAAAAGCCTCCCTCAACACCAAAGATCATTAGACACAAAATTTTATGGATTAAGCATTCCAATACCTGTTACCAAGTAATCGAAATCTACCCACATCAAGTCCTTTTGTTAATAAATCAAGATAGTTATCATCAAGATGAATTTTGATAACTTGAATTAGCCTTTTCTCATAACAATCTCTTATAAAATGGTGTCTAATTTCAATATGTTTAGTCTTTGTGTGTTGAATCGATTCTTAATTATGCAAATGGTACCGGTATTGTCAATATAAATGATGGTATTCATGAAATTGTACCCATAGTCCAAAAGTTGATTTTGAAGCCATAGAACTTGAGCACAACAACTTGCAGCAGCCCACATACTCGCCTAGTTGATGAATTTGCCACCATTGTTTGTTTCTTGCACCGCCATGACACCAATCTATTTCCAAGAAATTGGCATCCACCGTTGTAGATTTTCTATCCAAACTAGCTCCAAGATAGTCACTATCTCGAGTAAGTAACCAATTCTAGAGGTGATTCTCTAGGGTACCATAATCCCAGATTAGGAAATGCTTTAAGATATCTCGAAAATCTTCTTCAAAGCATCAAGTGTGAGAACTCGGGAGTGACCAAACCTTGCACAAGCACATACCGCAAACATAATATCTCGGTCTAGATGATGTAAGATACATCAAAGAACCAATCATAGATCTGTACATGTGCACATCAACCGCTTCACCACTATTTTCCTTCAAAAGTTGATGTGTAGTCTTGTCTGCAGGGTGTTGGATGACTTTGCATCGAGAACTTGAACTTCCTTAGTATCTCACCACATATTTATCTTGATTGATGAAAATACCATCCGCCTTTGTTGTACTTGAAGTCCCAAAAGAATGTGAGTTCACCCATAGAACTCATCTTGAATTCTTCCTTCATTAGCTTCTCAAATTCTTTGCACATCTCTGTCTTTGTAGATCCAAAATGATATCATCAACATATACTTGAACTAACAAGATATCATTCTTGTCTTTCTTGATGAACAAAGTCCGATCCACTCGCCTCTATGAAACCCATTATCAAGAAGATAAGTAGTCAAGGTCTCATACCATTTTCTTGGTGCTCGATGCAAGCCATACAAAGCTTTAACCACCTTGTACACTTTGTTTGGATATTCGTGGTCTTCAAAGCCCGGAGGTTGTGAAACATATACCTCCTCATCAATCGCCCATATAGAAAAGCACTCTTTACATCCATTTGATAGACTTTAAAGCCCATAAAGGATGCATAGGCTAAGAACAAACTGATTGCTTCAATTCTTGCAACTGGGCAAACACTTCTTCATAGTCAATACCTCCTCCCGAGTGTATCCTTGAGCCACAAGCCTAGCTTTGTTTCGATAACAATTCCTCTTTCATCCTTCTTGTTTCGAACACCCATTTAGTACCTATTACCTTCTTGCCATGAGGTAAATCACAAAGCACCCAAACCTTTTGAAGCTTGAACCTGAGCAACTCTTCTTGCATTGCTTCCACCCAACTTTCATCTTCAAGTGCCTTGTATACATTCTTTGGCTCCATTTGTGACAGAAACACATGAAAAGACATTCATTCTTGCCTTCATGATTCTTAGATTCATAGATTTCACTAATAAATCCATGAATATCGTGCAATTTTGTTTGTCTTCTAGTCTTCATCGGTGAATGGACATCCCCAATCACATTTTCAAGAGGATGTGATTTATGAATTGAAGTATGGGAGTCCGAGGAATTGCAATCTCATTTGGCATATTTGAGATTTCAACATCATTGGCTTGAGCTTCCTCTCAGAATCGAGTTGTAATTTCCACTCGGTGTTGCAGTGGAAACATTCGCCTAGCAAAGGAATCAATTTCCACCGCTTTTAGGATTTTAGTGTTCATGTTGCTATCTCCTTCCTTTCCGTAATCATTAGAAGGTTGAGCATCTCCGTCCTTGGAATATCATCATTATCTCGCATAGTCCCAAAGTGGCAAACCGAATTCATCTTGATCATCTACTTGATCCTTGCTTGGTTCATCATCATCAAGAAACTCTTCCGAACTCGCAAAATCATAAGTAGATGTACCGTAGAGATAGGTACATAATTCATAGTATGGGTTAGAGTATCAAGATCAAACAACTTTTCGGACCGCCTTTGACATTCACTTTGTTTTCCAGAACTCAACATGCGATTCTCTTCAATCTTTTGGGTTCTTAAGTTGAATACTCAAAGCTTTACTAACCATGGAATACCCAACAAAATACCCTTCATCGACTTTTCTTCAAATTTGCCCGGATAATCTATGGTATTGAGAATAGATACATGACATCCAAATGGTCTCATGAAGTCCAGGATAGGGGGTCTACCTCTAAATAACTCATAAGGTGTCTTGTTCTTTGTTTTCACTACTAAAACCCTGTTTTGCACATAACATGCAGTGTTAATCGCTTCTGCCCAAAAAGTGATTGGCAATTTTGAATCGCCAACATGGTTCTAGCACCTCTATAAGTGTCCTGTTTCTCCTCTCAAGAACACCATTTTGTTGAGGAGTTCTAGCAACACTAAATTCTCTTTAATACCTTTATCTCTCGCAAAAATCATCCATAACTCTATTCTTAAATTATGTCCCATTGTCACACCTAATGATTTTAACTTTCATATCATATTGGTTTTCAACTTCGTGATGAAGATCTTAAGGATGCCATTGTTTCATCCTTAGTCCTTAGAAAGAAAACCCATGTAAACTCGCTAAAATCGTCAACACAACAAGACAATACTTAAGATTTAAGTCGCTCACGATGTAGGACCAAACAAGTCCATATGTAACATTTGAAGTGGGTGAGCAATAGAGTTAACCAACTTTGACCAGAAGAAGCTCGTGTTGTTTGCCTTTAAGACAAGCCACATGTGTTTGATCATTTTCAAATCTTTTTCGAGGTAAGCCTCTTACCAAACCATCTTTGACAATCTTATTAATGGTTTTGAAGTTAACATGACCAAGTCTTCTATGCCATAGCATGGATTCATCCATCGTGGCCTTTGCAAGCAAGCAAGCATAATCATCTTTAGCAACAATGTTGTTCATATCAAAGCTATATAAGTTGCCTTTTCTAGGAATCTTAAGAAGAATCGACTTTCATCGTGCATCTTAAAATCCTTAGAGAGAACAAAGCACATATCTTTAGTAAAAGAACATTGTTTTTCTTGTCACACATTTGTGACACACTAAAAGATTATACTTAAGCTCTTTTACATAGTACATGTGTTCAAAGTCCAAGTTACCGCTTTGATGACCCTTTACCAAAGAACTTTTCCATTAACTCCACCTCCAAAGTCGACATACCGTCCATCATAATGTTCAAAATCGAGAGATAGGACTTGTTGCCACCATGTGCCTTGAACATCCACTATCCGTGTAGCCTTGATCCGATCTTTTGTCCTTGGATGTTCCCGCACATATAAGAAAGGAGTTAGTTTTTTGGGGACCCAAGCCATGATTGACTTGGATCCGCCTCGTATCAATATAGTTATATCTATCAAAGGTCATTGATACACCATTGGGATTGGTTGATGAGGTAATTCCTTTAGGTTTCCATTCCCAACGTGTTGAGGCCTTCACAAGATTTCCCATGTTACCCCGGTCTTGTTTACAACCCTTGCAGTGGGAACTTTTGATTGAGCAAAGTGGTAATCTTTGGTTTAGATTTTGGTACCCACTGTTGGTTATAGTTAACCCTTTTATCAGAAAAAGACCTTTTCCCTGTTTGTGCAGATTTTGCAAAAGTTGTTTTGGATTTTGCACTTGTAACAGGTGATTTAGGGTGAGCAGTGTTGACAGTTTTAGCAGTGGCAAAAGTTTTAAGACCACTTCTTAGTTGAACTGCTCTTGGGATCATTTTGCTGTGTGAATTAGGGTGTACATTATTTTGAAACTTGTTAGACTCCACCCTTTTATTCCCATGGACTTCCCTTCTCCCAACATGATAGTCACAATTAGCATGTAAATGATTAAAGCTACCACAGATATAACATGCTTTATTGTACATCACAAAATCACTACCTAGTTGTTGAGATTTGACATGATTCCAACTCCTCCGTTACCCCTAGGAGTCGATGACTTGTTTCTATACATCTCAAAGATACCTTACAGCTTGATCTAGGCTTGTTAACTTGTTTCCTAGGTTCCTCCGTAATAGTATTAACAACTTTTGGGATAGAAGCCTCTACATTCTTTTTAACATTCTCATCTACAACAGATGAGTCACTTGCACTTTCAAAACATCGTTCATGCTTAACCTCTTCCTCACTTGTCACAAATTTTAGAGGACCATATTCACGAATAGGTTCCCGAAAATCTTCTAGGCCTGTATGAGCTAAATCTATGCCGTGAGGTGATGGAACACCCTTAGTGGTGGAGGAACAAGTATTGTATCCCATACCGCACTTAACTTTACTAGTAATTTGAGCATTCCAAATTTTATCAATTGACTTAGACCGATAATAACATGTGTCAACAGATAAATTGACATTCTCATTTATCTTTTAAGTTTTTCAAACTCTTCTTTAATGCCTCATTCATCGTTGTCTTATGATCTAATTCTCTTCTAAGAATAATCATATCATCATTATATTTTGACTCATTTTCTCTATAATGCTCTAGTTGTTTCTCTAATACGATATGCCTCTTCTAAGGTTTGACACAAGATAATTAGCAAGAAACAACTCGTTTTGGTTTTCAAAAGATTCATTAAGCCTTTCACATTCTCTAGAAGCCCTACATGTTTTAGAACAACTTTCAAAGTTTTGTACCTCGTAGTCGAGAAAGCCATGAGAGCATGTTCAGACACAAGAGCAACATTTGAAGGTTGTTCCTCTTGTTCATCACCATGAAACTCCAATCATAGCTCACACCATCAATTGCCAAGATTGCCTTTGGTTCTTCCACAATTGGTTCTTTCTTTTGCTTGTACCAAGTAGACCTTTTGTCCCGGTTCCTTGGTCTTCGTGATTCTCTAGCAAAATGCCCCAACTTGTGACAATTGAAACACTCTACTTTCTTTTATCGAACCCGCAGTTTCACCACCATTGATGTGAATTGGCTTGCCGCCTTCTTGTAGAATTTCCTAGCCCTCATGCTAAGAAGAGCTATTCGCCATTTTATGTCCATCTCCTCCAAGTCATCTTCATCAATTTGCTCTATGTCTTCATGAGTTAATATAGAGCCATTAACTTGAGTGGAGATAAAAGCATAAAAGGTAGGATCTCCAATACCAAAGAACCTTCTTCTTTGAACTCGCAGTGGTAACACTAGCATTACCAGTGGAAACAGTAGAACCAAAGAAGTGGCAAAATCATCATCACCGTCATCTTCGAATCATCATTGTCAACAGAGGTTGACAACAATGCCAAGTCGCTAGAGCTTGTACCAAGTTTCCGCTTCTTCAATCTTTGTTCAATGAGTTTGAAGTTATTGTAAAGATCATTGAGCTTCATAGTTTCAATCTCGGTTTATTTTCCCGCATCGTAACATTTGTATGAAACTTAGAAGGCAAACTTCTTAGAAACTTCAAATTGAGGTCTTCCTTTTCTACCTCAATGCCAAACACAATCGGCCAGTGACAATCTTCCGAGTTTGGTGAAGATGTTGTCAAGTGAGTCATTGCTTGAAGCGTAGAAGTTTTCATAACTTTGCTTCAACAATGTCTTTGTGTCTTCTTTGTAGCATCATTGCCACCAAACACCGAGCAGATCTCTTCAAAAGTTCTTTTGTTGTCTTGTATTTGTTGAAAGCAATGATCCGGTCTTTAGGAAGAGTCATTAGTAACAAACTTCCGCCTTCGTGTCATTCTTCTTCTTTGCTCTTTCATCATTAGTTTCGTGTATGTAAACTGTTACAACTTATGTGTCACCAACTTTCTCGCCTTCTTCATGAGACTTGAAGGAATCACCAATTAAGATGATTCCCATAGAGCATAGTCTTGTATGAGAAAGTATTGCTCAATCATTATCCTCCACATCTCAAACTCATTAAGTTTGAGCTTAGGAAGCCTTGGAGCGAGTTGGACCGGTTGTTTTCCATCTCCATTGATTTGAGTGAGTAGGTTAAGCTTATTCCTTGGATCTTCTAAATCAAAATATCGTAACCTTCGCTCGATACCACTTGATGGATCTAAACACACACCTTGTGTTAGTGATACTTTGAATTATATTAATAAGCACGCGGAATATACTTAGTAATACTTAGAAGATGGATTATATGATGTAATGTAAGTGAGAACAGTTTAACACAAAGCTCCAATATTATTAAGAAATAATACGAGTGATCTTGCTTATCACTGGGTTACACCTTGAAGCTTATATGAGTATTTCGTACTCTAAACAATGACCTAGGATCTCCTTTTATAGCACAAGGAGTCCTTTACAAGATAAGTATAATGCTAACAATATAGAATATACACAAGATCTTTTCTATACTTATCAATACACGGATACATAACAATTATCCTAATAGCAATGGTAATATATGTACTGGCAGTGGTAATGTGTTTCCACTGCTAGTGTAATCTTTAGCAGTGTCTTCCACAAGACTATCGCTAAAATGAAAGGTGATGTGGTAATCTATTGAGATTAGTATTATTCCCAACATCATAAGGAATATTCCTTCGTCTCCCATTTTTTCAAGACAACACGTTTTGTCGGTTTCGTCTGATTTCGACAGCTTTAAGCGCTTAACTTATTAAACTTTATATTTATCGTTCGCATTTTCAATTTATAAATTGATATAAACAAAATTGTAAAAATAAAAATAAAAAAAATATGTGCCAATCTAAAAAGTAAGACCGTCATATAACCCAACCATATTTAATCATAACTGTATTTTGTAGAAATGTGTCTACATCAGCGTCTTGTGTTGTACCTTCCATCCATATACCTCTTGAAGAGATTAAGGGTCTAGCACTAAGGTTTCATTAGTTGTCAAGTCATAAACTGACAATATGGCTGGCATGTATTTGATAGTTGTTTTTGTGTCCTTTGAATATCTATTCAGTTTTGGTTGATGTTTTCTGTTGATAGTCTTGGTGTAGTTGAAATACAAAACCACATCTTAGATGTTAAATTATAATTTCAAAGAAAAACCCTCATGCATAATTTTACCTACCATGATTTTTCAATTCGTAGAATCAATTGCAAACACGAAAAGGTAGTATTAACACTCGGCCTATGAAGCTAATTCAAACTATCGTTATACACATTCTTGATTTTTGTTTTAAACAGAAACGAGCAATTAGGATGTTTATTAGTCGCTTGTCAAACTTTGGATGCAGCTAAATTGTCCAAATGTATACCTACTCTCAAGCCATATAAAACAAACAAGTAAATCTGTTGGTCAAAATCTTCCATTGTCTTCTCATAATCATACAAATCAAATTATAAAACTAGAACAAAAATGCTAAAGATGCATTTAGTTTGCAGCTGCATCTCCATGGCATATTTCTAACAATGAATTGCTCTTTACACGTTCATACACTAAAAGACTGGTAGCTGTGTGTTTCGCATAACATGCGAAAGTTGACACATTCTTCAAGTAACTCATCATTAGTTTGTTTAACATGCTTAGTACAACATGAATTTTCCGCAAGAGTCGCTACATAACATAATAAAATAGAGAAATATAACAAAAATTGTAAAATCCAATGTTCCCTTCTGTTCAATTACTTTTTTTTTTTCTTTTTTAGGTCGGACAGTTGGTGCTAGTTGAGTTCGTCTGCTAGCACTGCGACAAGAGATCAGAACCTGAAGCTAGGATCCACATCCATCGACCAAGCAAACTTTGCCAGTAAGGACTTGTTAAATATCTGCATTAGATTAAAAGATAAAAGTTCAATAATTCTACTGACGTAGATATGCCAAGTTGGGTGGAAAACAAGATATGGTCTTGCTTTCACAATGACAACTTTTACTAAGCTTACCCCAATTATTAAAATTTCGATATTTGACTTGGTTCCCCTTTTAGGTAAAATTTAGATAAATTACACACTACTAAATGGACCCGTTTGTAAGTAAATTGGACAACATTTCCACCTCTAACTATAAGTACAACATGCTCTTACCTTCTCAATGGGAACTTCACTGCGTTTACACCATGCCACAGTTATTCGAGGATCAAGATAGTTGATTTTTGAGGTACCCAATGCTATCGTTTTCAGATCTTCTTTGGTCTCCTTATCCCGTTCCATTTTATCAATCTTTGCATTAGTTTGATCAATCTTCTTCCGTATCCTGCACATTTAATTAGCAATGACACTATAAAATCTAATTAACAGCGTAAAGTATGCCAGTTAAAAAGCCACTCAATAAGATGAGTTGTATTACGCTCAGGGTTCAGATTCCTCTTCGCCTTTCCATCAGAACCCTTTAAAGGAGGCTTCCTTTCTTCATACGAGCTAAATCAGTTTCCAATTCTTCTATAAGAGCCTAAGAAAAAGAATATCATCATAAATATATCTAGTCACGGCTAGGAATATAAATGGCATTTGTCATTCCTCAGCTAGGAATATAAATGGTATTTGTCATTCCTCACAACATGTACATAAGGACCCATAACTGCCTCATATAAATGGGACCCACAATGTTAGATAACCTTAATGATAAGATCGTAGAACTGAAATTTGATTTCGGCAGTAAATTCCCCGAAATATGGGTGTCTCAAAAAACAGAGGACCCGAAGAACCGAACCGGTACCGACTAGGTACCAAACCGAAAATTAGAACCATGGTCCAGTTCTCGGTTCCTAGAATTCAAAATTTTTGGTTCTCGGGACGGTTCGAGTCGGAACCGTCATACTTTCCCGATTAGAACACTCTTTTGAAAGTATGGAATTTTAATGGGTTGTTTTGGACTTTGTGTACATGCAACTTAAAAGAAAAATGTAAAAAAAGACACCTCGCCTCCTATGAATCACCAAACTCTGTAACCTAAAACCGAAAAACTCATCAAAAATCAAAACTCAAACCTTTAATCAACTATTGGTTCTTTAATTACTAATAGCATTAATATCATCATCAACATGGAAGTAAGTTATTTAAAATCATTTTTTTTCTCTTTTTATCATGATCATGTGAATTGCTTATGAGGTTGTTATCGAATTAAAGACAAATACAATAAGTAGATTAATAATATGAAGTGGACTTGATACTTTTAAAAAATTACAAACTTATGGTTTGTGTTTTTGTTTATTTTATTTGAACAATTGGAATTGTTGAAATCATTTGCATTGTTGGAGACATTTTTATGGTGTTTATGTTGTTATAGCATGTCATTTATAAATGATTGACAACGGATCTAGATGTTTTAAACACACTTTGGTACTTGTTGGGAATTACAGAAAATTCCAGTACCGGAACCAAACCGAAGAACTTGGTACGGTCCTCGGTTCCACTTTATTCTTGTTTTCGGTTGTCGGTTCCTCCGGTTCCGGTTCGGTCCAGTTCCAGTACCATGGACACCCCTACCCCTAAATTTAACACCAAACTAGGGAGAAGTAACAAAGTGTTACCTTTAGTTCGTCTATTTTCTCATTCAACCTCGTCATTTGTGTACCATGAGACTTTGAAACACTACGCTGATGATTACAGATGATTGCGACCTACAAAATGTCAAGCACGATGTAAATTTAAGCCTCAACCAAACATGAATACAGCATTATAAAGTTTTCATGAGGTTATGGTTATCACCTGCTTGTTTGCTTGGTTGTAAACGACTACATTTTCAGCAACACTTTCACCCTTCATGCCCTTATCTAACTGTGACCAGCAAGAAAGAACACAAGAAAAGTATGTGAGATTAGTCTGGCAATTAAGAGAAGCATCTGCAAAAAGAACACCCTTTCTTCCTAATAAAAACACTTAAGTGAACACATTAAAGAATAAATTGGACGAATGGTCACATATCTAAAATACCCCTTTTATTAAACATCTCTATGGATAGAAAGTTGCCAGCTATAATTCATTATACTTAATGTTTTGTAAGGATAATGATTTCTAATATGGGAGTAAGGTAATCACCCATTTGAGAAGCTTGTTTAAAGTGCAATGTTCCATATATTTGGTGACAAAAAGTGTTTAGAATTATAACCATTACAAAGACAAGATCTGACATTACATTGAGAATATGGCCATACTAAGGGGCTGTTTGATAAAACTGTATTATTTAGTGCTGAACGAATCAAAGGTGCTGAATAATTCAAAGGTGCTGAGTGAAGATGATTCTGAACTAAAAGATTGTTTGATAAATGTTCTGAATACCGGTTCTGAATAAAAAGAAAATTACCATTTTAACCTCGAATATAACTTAATGCTAAATGAAATATATTAGTTGATAAATAATGTTCATTTATTGAAGTTATAGTGTTAAAAATGAGTGTAAATAGAATCAAATATCATAGACTAAAAATAAATTTATCCCAAAATCATAAATATCACAATATATTGACAATCACGGACTTTCATATCTGTTAACCTACGAATATAGGCACCTACTTGGCCTAATTTTATATAATTTAGAATTGTAAAAAAGTATGGTGATGATATCGATACCTTCACACACAATGTGCTTTTGCATTTAATTATTCGAAGTGTAAATGAGAGTAGTGGAATAATAGGGGTACTTGAGTAAATAGGTGGCTCACTGAATCATTTTGTGTGGCCTATAACGTCAAATCGCTCAGCACATGAATAATCGCTCAGTGGCCATTTCTTAAATTGTCAAACACAATGACTGATTAAGTTTTATATAGTCAGTACTGAATTATCTCATTCAGCAGCAAACAAACACACTCTAACAGAAGGGTGGGCCAAGAACAAAAGTTAGTGTAGCGTGAATCTTACCATATCATCCAATGTGATGGATGCGTTGTACGTACGGAAAACTTTTGCAGTGAGACCAGGCATGAGTTCTTTCAAATGAGCATTTAATGTACTAGTATCCAGCTTGTCAAAAAGATCATCGTTACCCTTCTTTCCTGAGATATTTACATAGAGAATATAAAAAATGGAGCTGAAGAGACATCAAAGTTTAGAACAATTAACAAAGCCACCAACTGACCTGTTCGAAACTGTTGAATCGCTTTGAACACTGGAAGCTCTACTTCAACCTCATTTTGATATCGAATGGAATCTTTACCAAGGAAGTCAAACTGGAGAATTATCAAAACATATAAGCATTATTTGCATCATAATATAGGGAACAAAACCATTGAACTAGTTGTAACATTGTGCGTACCTAAAAAGGGAATTTCTACACACAGAAACAGTTATCAATTTCATTATAAATATTAGCTATAAAATACGTAATACATAAGGGGTGTTCTGATTTGCATCTTGTAACTGATTATCTGATCATAACGTTTTCAAAGTCGTGATAACCAGTGATTAATGTTTGGATAAACAGTTTTTGCTTCTAGCTATCTTGTTCTTTTGCGGATAAAATTAATTGTTGCAAACTATAGGTGCAACCGATTCAACAATCTATGGTTAACTCGAATGACGTGTTTACCTCTTCGTAAAATTTAACTTAAGGACTGTCACTCACATTTCACAAAATTTGTATCATTTTCTGCCAAACTTATCCATGTTTATCATTATAAATCTCTCAAAAGTGTATCATAATTTTTACACTCTCCTTATGGTCGATACTAAAAAGAGTAATCACGCGAAATGCTTTCAGACGGCTAACTATTAATTTCTTTAAGGTGATAGCTGTTTAGCTTTACTAGAAGGTCGATGGGGAATCTCCATGCCCCTATCTTCTTCAAGCCCTTAAGGATAAGAAATCAACCAGCGATCTAAGAAGGCTAGGGCTTAGTCAACAACGATTAAGGTTTGTAACTTTCCTAAAGGTCGATGATAAAGAGAGTACTTAGCATCAATTTTAAACACATGTGATCATCTGATTCTCGTAAGTTCAAACAGTAATAGTACCCAAAAGACTAGCTTCTATAACCTGTCATTTATGCTGGTCATACAACTATGAAGAGCGGTCATCATAAATTCATAATCACTTCCAAAACGCAAATCAGAACCCAAAATCTACCTTGAGAATATTCGGAGGCACTGGCTCACAATTTTCTACTTTCAATGTGCAGCAACCAACTGTATCAGCTTCATCATCATCCTGCAAAAGTAAAACAATACATCAAAATCTTGAAGGCTCATTACTATTCTTCCAACCCAACATATGAACTTTAATCTAACTTATTTGTCATTTTATGATAATGAAAGGAAAAAGCACTGATCAAACTATGAAGTCATCATTCTGGGCAAAAAGACTTTAATTATCATTCACATAAAGTAACATCAAATGACTCTGCCCTATAATAATATCAATTTTCCTTTTGGTACAACCAGTATTTCTGACAGGTTAGTAGGTTACTCAGGCAAGGTTACAACTATTGCTCCTTTTAAGGTTCCCGTATTTGCTATGAACATGAAAAAAAGGCATACAAACAGCTCCCATATATATAGAGAATGACAGAGAAACTAGAACACTTAATAAATTCCATTCACAACAGGTCAGTCGGATATGACTACAAAGATTATATCATTTCAATAATAGCTAGTATTTTTTAAATGATCTAGGAAAGTTTTAGTATTTTAAATACAACTTCGGCAACTTCCAACCCATCTGCCATTTTTCTTTTTGAGCTGACCTTATTCATTTTACCATTCTGACTCATTAGAGATAGAACATACCCGAACGACACGAGCATAAATAAAATGGAAGAAATTCCCACTTGTAACGAACTGAGATGAGAGAAAGAGCACCAATAACAATACCTTCTCATTTCCAGCCCTGAGTGCTAGTTTATCAATGAGATATGTAGCCACTGCCACTTGCCTCTTTGTCAGGTCTTTGTTTCCAAAATCTTTAGTATAAGCTTTTCTGATGCCTTCTATGTGTTTCTACAGCCACATGGGGGTACAAGAGATATCAGCGCCATTACATTTTCAGACAAGAAAAAAATGACAATTTATAATAGTTAGGGAATTTACCTTCAATGACCTTGCCTTCTCGTATTTTTCCTTGTCGCTTTGACCCTTTAGGGCACTACTAGCAGCCAAGAACACATACTTAAAATCCTTCCCATTTATTGGATCATTCCAATACGCTAACCATGTGACAGTATTATCGTGCCTGACTTCTTTCCAGCTGTCAAGCATCAAAGGTTTGGCTTTCAAGCAGATGACATCTAGAAAAGATATTTGCTATAAAGAAAGACACACAAGACAGACCTTTGACCAGGAATTGGACATTCTGGTATAGGCTCACCCTTCCCGATATTAATTGTAATATCACTCGGCTGGATACGTTTTTTAAGCTTTCCCATCTGTGCAGCAAAGATATAAATTAATTTTTGCTATTCCAAAAAGGATTTACAGACCAATGTTGCTACAAAAACCTTAACTTTACAGTAACTAAGCTAAACATGACATATAACAGAGATAGAAAATAAAAGCCATCATTAGAACCTTCGGATGCTCCCCACGGCCTCGAAACAGTCCAGGTGGCTCAACTCGAAAATTTCCGACCTGCACTACCAATTGGTTAATTATCGAAATCGAGAATTACCAAAACATGGAGATGACAGATGTATGATATATTGATCAACTAATATATGCATGGAGCTTACCTTCTCTTTGACACCATCAACTACTGCCCACATATACTTCTCCTCGACCTTCATCTTTTCCTCTTTTAAGGCCTTCTTCTCCTGCCAAAAAAACAATAAATATATAAACAGCTCTTATATCTTAAATGCCTAGATTAATTTCATGTGTTCATCTTTTACGGAAGATTATCACACTCCTTTCTCATACCAGGGTTGGTCAATCAAAACTTACTTCTGTAGTCATTTGCTTCTTCTTCTCCTTTTCCGCCTGATGCCAATCATATATTGGTTTAAAATCACAATCTTCTAAATTTTGAATTGTGTGATTTCTTCCAAGTATCTTCCGCCAATCGCTCCAGAAATTTTCTTTGAACACAGGTTTGGTCATGTAATCAGTGTCTAACATCACTGCAAACATTGTAGCAACCTGCAAGGACAACCAGCCAAGAATAATTATAAGTGACAGTCAAGAATATGTCCCATTATAATATAGATCTGATTAAGATCAAAATAAATAAATAAATAACCCATTTGACCCCTTACTCATAATACATTAATCAGCTCAATCATACGTAAATGTGTCAAAGTTGCAACATTCGCTAAAAAGGGTTTTAAAAAAAATAAATAAATAAATAAAAAGAAAAAAAAAAAAGCTATAATTTATATGCACCTCCTCTTGTTCGGGAGTTAATTCAACAGGCTTCCCCTTGTAGAGAATCTTAACACCGTGAGGTTGATATGGCGGTGGAAAGATTACACCATTATGAGCGAGGCTTGTCCACTTCTGCCCTTCACCGGATCCAGGGGAACCTTTGACGGCTTGAGTACTTTGAATTCTTCTCCACTCTTTTGACTTTTGGTTAGTTTTCTTAAGAAAAGACGATTTAACTTTCAGTGCCTTCTGTTTAACAGATGATGATTTACTACTAGATGGTGTTTGGTTCTTAATTCTCTGAGATATAGGAACATGATCATTCTCATCATCTGTATCAGCCTCTGGTTTTGCAGGAGCTGGCTTGCGATTTATTGGTGTGGATGAATCTGAAAGCTTTGGCTTTTTAACCAATGACTGACCAGAAGATCTTTCCTCATTTGGGGGCCTCTTATTCACGCCAACACTAGGTTTTTTTATTTGATTGTCCCTTGATGCAGAACCATTTTGCTTAACTCTCGATGATAGTGGTTTATCATCATCAGAATCATCATGTTTGTTGATAGATGCTCCTGCGGAGGATTTGGATGTGATTTTTAAAGATAAAGGTTTCTCATCGTCGGAATCTTCATCTTTTACTTTTGCCTTTACTGGTGG
This sequence comes from Chrysanthemum lavandulifolium, assembly GCA_022545495.1. NCBI lineage: Eukaryota > Viridiplantae > Streptophyta > Magnoliopsida > Asterales > Asteraceae > Chrysanthemum > Chrysanthemum lavandulifolium. The sequence goes on along the minus strand of CM040241.1, from coordinate 174,363,568 downwards.
TTTTGGACGCTGAGATGAACTCGTGGGGGGTCCTGTTTTTGTATGGTTTGAATTTCCCTTAGGTGCAGTTAAAATCCTAGAACTCAATGGTTTGTCATCCTCAGAATCCTCAGTGTCACTTTTTGGTTTAGGGGCAGGTTTAGTGGACGGTTTTTCCTGCTTAACAGTTGGAGCAGCCTTTTGTTGCGAGGAATGCTTTGATTTATCAGCAGTTGAGGACCTTTTGAAAACCAAGGGCTTGTCATCCTCGTCAGACGAATAATTCATTTTATTCGTCAGCTTGTTGTCATATAGCACTTAATCTCTGAAATTCTGTATTGAATGTTTTTGCTCAAGGTTATTAACAAAGTATAAAACTCGAAAATAAAATATTAATTTCAGGATGAGACATCTAGAGCCATATGTAAAAATATACAGATATCCACAAACAGGTAAAGATATGATGAAAGAACATACACACGTGGTAATATAGTTTCTATTCCATATATACATAAACATACAAAAACATTGGTAAAATATTTGAACAAGTGTGTAAGTGTCAATGAACAACCAAGCAAAACTATAAAAAATGATACAAATTGATCATCGTATCCTCTTTTAGTTCCTCGAGGGATAAATATTTAATTTTCAAAACTTCACAATATTAGGTTCATGTTCACTGTTTTATACCCAAATTTGATTGGCATGTGCTCAAAGGATAACTATCATACCACGTACCTAGAATTTAATGGCATGCAAGCATTTCATATCAGTATTTTTAATGCTGATGTTCAGTTTACAGGTTTTATTAAACAAACCGTTCAGGGTATCAATACAAGGCGTGTTTCCTAAAGATCAGACGCTCTATAGTGCACAGTATTTTATGTCAATCGTGATCTTAAGTTATACAAAATCACACATGAAAACTGAGAGGGGACAGGAATTAAGAGGGTACCCTCAACTGTGGCAGTGGCAACAGTCTAGCTTCCGCCAAAAGGTGACAACAGAGACTTGAAACCCTATTGGCTTTACAGCTTCACAGTTTCCAATTGGGTCATTTAACAACGCATTCCAAAAAGAACAGAAATTCCACTATGGATTCTGTAGCGAAAGAATAATTTCATGGATCAATAGTTCCTCTCATTTTGTCTACTTTACAAAAGAAAAGCCTACTCATAATAAACTTAAAGATAAGCTTCTTTAAATTTGAGCTTTCTGTTTTGGAAAAATAGCATAATTGTCATTTTCACACACACACAAAAACAATACACCATGCAAGTGTTCAAAGATCGTTTAATGATAATAAAGATATTATGATGTAAATCCTGATTTTGACAGGCAGAGACGTTAATAATCCATGACAAGAATCACATTGCATCATGTATGATGGTAAGATGCTTTTACAGCCAAAGTGGAGTAACAACACATCAACAATAAGAACCTTTATTAACAACATAAATATACATCATACAAACTTAAGGGGGGTGTTTAGAATTGCTTATTCAACAGATTATCTGCTTATTGTAGTTGATAAGCACTTTGGAGTGTTTTAACGACTCTGTAATAAGCAATTTGAGAATTACAAATTATTCTTGATGGACTCAAAGTCACAAGTTTGCTGGTATCTTATAAGGACAAGCAATGCCAAGCACCCTCTCAAACAGACAGAAAAGCTAATAATGACATACTAAAAGCATAACGCAACAAATTAGTGCTGAAATTTCATGCAGGGCATTAAACATGCACATACTCATATACTAATTAAAATTAAAGCACCTTCATTTCTCTTCTAAAACCAAAAACAAACAAAACCCACTTGAGAACATAACCAATTATACAATACAAATGAATTAATTTGAGCTATGAATACAAAGTCACTAATTATTCAATAACATTATACACTTAACTTCAAAGGTCAAAATTAACCAATTCAAGCTATAAATTCATACTTAAACCAAAACCCACCTCAGATTACGTTCAAAATGACTAATTGGTGAATAAAATCCAAAATTTTAAAGTTAAAAATTAAATGGGTGAAAATATCAAAAGGGGGTAAAAGTGGGTACCAATTGTAGGAACCCTAGATCTCTTTTGGTTTTCCGATGAGAAGAATTGGATAAAGAAGAAAACAAAGGGCGATAAATTCGGGTCAAAAAGAGGTCTGTTTCGGGTACAAATTGGGTATCATCAACTTTGTTTTCTTTTACCTAAAACCAAGTTTCGGGTCAATATTCTAGGGCTTCATTTTGTTTTAAGAATATGGGTTACTTTATGGTGACCTAGTTTGTTTTTTATGTAGATATGGGCCGGCCCATATAAACAACAATTTTGGTGTATTTTATGTATTAAAAAGGATCTGAATCTGAATCTTACTAGTACATCTGAATATCAATCTGAAGCATAAATGTTTAAATTGAGATGAAATAATATTGTTTGTTTTATGTAAAAAGATGTTTGAATCTGTACTATCTATTAAAATAGAGTTTAAGCTCATGTCATGCAATTGTGGTTTTGTTGACATGTGAGTCTCTTAATTAGACTATCAATAAAGAGTTGATTTGAAAATAGTGACGTCATAAGTAATTTATTTTTCTCTTTTCATTAAATCTTATATTGTATGTGTATATGGTACCATCCCTTTTTACTTTTGTAAGTCCTAATACTTCCAGCGCTTCTATAAAGAATTCAAAATTCAAACATCATATTCAATATGTGGTCACTTCTTCTTGAACTTGATTTTAGGGTGATTTGTCAAAACTATAGAATAATATGGAGTATTTTGCAAACATTTTTTTATAAGTATTTGACGCGAATTTAGAAGATTTAAGAGGTATGCATTTCTTTGCTCGTATGTTTTCTTTATATGTATCACATCTCAACAATCTTTCAAAAATACTTGTAGGTTTCCTGACTTTCCTCATACAATAACATTTTTTCCGTAGTCTCTTTTTGGAACTGTGATACCTTTGACCTAACTTTTGTTGCAGTTTGTTGATTTTAGGCATGTCTGTTTCTTCGAGTTCCCGTACATGATGGTGAAGGTGGACGTATCTGTAACACCATAACCCGACAAGGGTCCGAACGCTACAGTATTGAGTCATATCAGAACGTACTAATGAAAATACAAATGAAAATCTCTTATAATAAAATGTCAAGTCATATAAACGAATGACTTCAAAAGGAAATACATAAACCGACATGTCTAAAATAAGTGAAATATCAAAACGATGATCTTTAGAAAGAGTCCAAAATGATAAGGGAAACTAGGATCGGTTCACTTAAATGCTCCTACTCTCAGTCCATCAAAGTCCAGCATCCTACTTGGTCCCTGCCGCATGGAAAAGAAAATGCGGTCGAGCTTAAAAAGCCCAGTGAACAGATATAACAAAACAAAAGCTAAACATGATCAAAAATACAAAAAATGAAACAAGGAGACTGATAACAAAGTCGTGACGAATGATCATAATGAGACAATGAGGAACCTGCAGAACAAGATATTAACAGATATCCAGAAGAACAGAAATCAAGGGAGACCAAAGAACAGAAATTAAACGGTAGCATGATTAGAAGTGTAAGCATTGCAGATCAACACGTCATGTAAACATCAATTATTACGACGAAGCAATATCATAAGCAACGGAAAATACCAACCAGAAGTACAAGCATGGTAGTCACAAATAACAAATAGGAATACTAAAATGATAATTATGGCCCACGGAAGTAACTGAACGAAGGTATAACATAAGTGTAGAAAATGGTGTGAGGGTTAGAGAATTCTACCACGAGCCCAGAAACATATCATATCATAATATCATAATCATAATCTTCATAAGTAACATAAGTAGCATAATGGAGTGATCAGCTCCCAGAGTCGTGAAAGGCGTGTATTGCACACAACACCAGTCACCAAAACATATCATACAACATAACAGATATGTTGTTCCCTATTCATTATCGTATAAAAACAGTTAAGTATTTAAAACAGACTGATAGTGAATCAATGACTGAAATGACATAAGTAAAACACACTGATAAATTTTCAACTTAATATTCTTTATTAGAAATCAATAAAAAATAATACATTACCCAAGTACTTCATGAACAAGATTGGGATTGAAATGACAAAGTGTTGGTAACTCCTCACTAAGCTCAAGCTAAGTCTCGAGCACAACCGCTATGGAACCATCGAGCTATCTCGTGGACCGAGTTAGATTGGAGGAGTGAAAGATGGCTTGTGTATGTGTGTTTTACAATTCACAAGCTTAAAGCTTTCACCCATCACTTATGTTATTTATACAAGTATGAGTTTTAACTTTATCCTAGTGACAACCGACAGTTATAGAAGACAAAATATCGATGTATTTTGTCTGCACATAAAGACTATATTAAGTAAGAGACAAGGTCGCTTTCCATAAGTCGGTGATGACATCGAGCCCGATAGTTAGCCATTCGGGAAAGTTGACTTTGGTTGATAAGGACTTCGCCTTATATGATTCAAACTTGTCCCGCCTTATCCCGCTCATTCTTCGTCTTCGTTGCCTTCAGCCTTCTACTTTAGTTTGTCTTCAATGTAAGTAGCGGTGAGGAGTTTAGGGATTTAATGAGTTATTTTCATCACCACCGAATCTACCATCTTCTTCTTGACCCGCCTTCACCCCTTAAGTTCCGCCTCATCGAGTGGAGAGACTTCTTCTTCGCCCATCGAGTATCTCGAAGATGGCTCACCGAGAGACTATGCACTCAATGACCGTTAGTGTTTAACGGCCTAAACACTTAGGGTATTTTTATTCAAATCCTAGACTTAAGGGGTTTGGGTATTTATCGAACCCAACGCCTCCCCTATTTTGATATACAAATAGCCTAAGTGTTTGATCGATGTAAGTGAGCAATTGGCTTCTTCTTACACTAAATGTACCATCGAACATAATAAGGAACACCGAATATTTTAACAAAACATACATCGCTTATTGATCATTTACATAGTTCCTATCACTAGTACAAAAGATAAAACAAAATATGTCACCAATGTGGATTCCCAGTGCTTCAAGCTTTGGTTTCTTCTTGAGGAGTGTTTCTTTATCGTGGTGCTCTCTTATCTTGGCATTCGTGTCATTGCGTAACCCGACGTTCCATCGGGTTTGGATCTGAGAGGCCACTGGTAGATAACATGCCATTATAGACACTCCTGCAAGGTCAATGTCACTCCATCTCTGGAATGTTGGGTTTCCATAGACATCTATAAAGAAGAGTCCTCTTTCAGGCTCTTCAATGCAAAGATAGTTGACAAACTTTACTCCCTTTGGTAGCTCCCTGTTGCATTCTAGGCCAGGAACTTTGAATTCAGGCTCGGACTCAATCCTTTTTCTTTTGCCTTGAGCTGGCTGAGACTGAGATCCTTGTGGTGCAGTTAGGGTAGGCTGAATTCCAAGCTGTGTTGGTGCTTCCTCGCCTTTCATATCTTTTGCTCAGGGACTTCATCAGCTCTTTGACCACGGTATTCGCTTCTTATAAATGATCGACTAAGCTCATCGAGTTCGGTGATCCCAAAGTCGGTGAATTTCATGGGATCATGAACCTCAAAGTGTCTTTATCATCCCCCATAGACATTCATTGCCGTGGTTTGGACTTGGGGATGATTTTGACATATGTGATCTTCTCGTGCAGCCTTCGCTTGTCATTGACCAATTGTAGTGGTCAATTCTTTCTTGCCCGATGGTCGCAGCCTCCTGCTCTTTTCATCAAGCTTTTTCCTCATTTCACCATTTGAGCGACTGAGCATCCTTGAAATTTTGTCCACCGACCCTTTTGTAGCTTCTAGGATCAATTCCAATGTTCTCGCCTTCCTCAAAGAACAACTTGTACCAAAGCTTCTTTTCTCTTTCTTTCTTCCTCAACTAGTTTCTTTCTCCTTTCTTCCTTTGCAAGATAGGCACTTAGCTGTTGTGGTGTGAGCAGGTACTGAGTGTTGCCGATGACACAGGGAATCTTCTCAGGCTCAGGTCTTTTCATTATAGCTTTTCCTTTATCCCGTCTCAAGAAGATGATGCTACCAAGGGTGGTGTTGTTGTCATGATTGTTGTTGTTGTTGTTGGACCAAGATACGGTGTTCTTTGAACCGGTGGGATGATGATATTGGTGTTGCGAGATTGGTTGGGTGGCTCCCCTCGGTGTGAAGGGAGTCTCTTTAGTGGCTTTCTCCCCTCAACTATTGTCGCAACATCAATGAGAGCAAGAGTTGCCTCGGTTAATCGAGGGAGTTGGAGTTGCTTGACCTTTGAAGGCTTGGTAGATCTTCGTGACCATAGCCTTGATGTCGCTTGTATCCTTTGAAGACCAAGTGACATGTTCTCGCCAGATTGGCTCGAGATAGTTCCAAAGCGGTCATCCTAGGCCCAAGATTCCAAGCCATAGAGGATGATGCCTTAGCCAAAGTAGTCACTGAGCATCCAAAGAACCCAAAGGTTGTCTCAAGAGACCGAATGTAAGACCGAATACACCGAACATTGGCGATTTGAGCATGTCTATTAGTTCGGTGAGGTGGAGGAATTCTTCAAGTAAGCCTCGTGAGCCTCCAAAGACTCTTGAGTTGAGTGTTGGGTCTTCTTTAACATAATCCCTAATTTCATCAATCTTGTGCCACAACCTCAAGGTGCTTGAGAAATTTAACCAAGTTTTCATCCACCGTGAAGATTTGGTACATGAGATCTCTGTGTTCGTTAGTGTTTGCATCAAAAGCATGTACCTCACCTTCAGACCGTGACATAATCGCAGCAGACTTCGGTGTGTTGATCCCATAAAGTTTCAAGAACCCGAATATAGCTTCCTTGAAGCTTTAGTGATCCACATAACCGCTTGCCTCTCGTCGCTGGAAGAGTGTTGTCAAACTTTCTCAATTCTTCAGATGATGAAGAAGAGTCGAGTCATTATCTTCAGCCGGAAATGTGACTCTTTAGGCTCTTGTGGATTAGGCCGATGCTCTTGTTCATGTGTTTGAACATCGGTCCATTTCTTCTCCTACCGAAAGTATGTCATCTTCACTATCATCAGCTTCTTCATCGAGAAAAGAATTTCATTGACCTCAAGAATCGTTAGTAAACCAAAGGTGGTGATGGGTTCCATATCGTGGTGGTACTAATCCTCCGAGTCTTTGTCCCCGTTGCTCTTCAAGCACCGTGGGTGTTTCCTGATGCTATCCCTAGAAGCAATGGCGATGAGATCCCTATCACGAGTTGTTCATTTCCTCCGAGTCTTTGGGATCATTCATTGGCCCTTAGACAAAAGTCGTGATTTGTGAATGTCATCCTTGGGCAATGTGGAAGGCACCCCTACCACCGGGTTGTATGTTTCCTCCGGATCTTGGGAGTAGTAGTTGGGACCAAGGCACCGACCGTGATGTATCGGTGTCCTTCATTGTCACCGTGGTGGATGTTGCTTGGTCTCCGTGGGTGGCGATCGTTTGGGGCTTTCTTTGCCTTTAGGTCATGCTCAGAAGCCTCAGGCCCCGAGACTGGTTTGGTCTTAGTCTCGCCCCGAGACTTCTCCTTTCTTTTTAGGAGCGGGGTTTGGAGACATCGAGTCCCTTTGGTTGTTTACAAAGAACCATATGGGCCGTCAATTAAATTTCAATGACTTAGGATGGGTCTTTTGAAAATTTGATTGACTCAGATACCGTGTAAAGCGGTGTATTTGTATTCCCGAGGTAATTGCAACCCAAGAACACTTGTAAAGCACATGAGACAAACCTAGGGTACGAAACATATTTCGCCCTAGTTTTGCTCAAGAGCTTGGTTACGAGATCATCGTAAATGATCTCCCCAATGTTGACAGTGACCCCATTCATCAAGCAATATGCCACCATCAACCGAATAGAGTTAACGTGTTCGGTGGATGAGTGGTTCCACGAGAACCCGAATCACAAATGTGAACAGGATCTTCCAAGCCGCAGAAATGAGTTCTTGGTGATCGGGTTCTATCCAAAACTTTGGATCCAAAACAATTTGTTTTAACCCATCCTTAATCATGGAGGGTTCGGGATGGGCAACATAGACACTGTAATTATAGTTTAACCCCGTTGAAGTACAAAATGTTTTATAATCCGGGTGACCGACTATTCCCCATTAAAAGATCGATTTGATGAGATACTCCCGAGTGGTCGTAGGCCGCCTCATCGCAGAGGGTGTCGGGTCATAGGCCATCATTGTAGCCCAAAATTCCCCGAGGAGGTTTTGGTGTAATTGAAGAGGACTTAGTAAAGGTCGTTTTCAGATTGGGCGGCTGAATAAAACTTCATGATGCCCTTATAATTTGGGACATCAGGGGGTATTCAAAATTGCCTATAACATTGTTTGTTTTAAATTCAACATTACTTAGATCTCCTACCCACTGTGGTGCAAAATGAAAAGACTGCGTTCTTGCCATTTCCATTGAAAGGTTTTTAGGATTTTGAAAATTATTATTGACAAGAACAATCAAGGTGTTTTGAGTCTCTTAAGTATTGTGATGAAAAACCTTTTGTAAATTTGTTACAGAGAAGATTTTCTTGTTAAAACAGGTTGATGATGTTGAAGAACACACAAATTTTCTGGGTTTGAGAAAGGATTTTGACAGCGTTTAGTTTCAGAAAATTATTTGTGTGTGTTTATGAGGTTTAGAAGGGGGTATTTATAGAGTGGTGAGAGGGGTAAATCTTGTATAAAAGAGGATTTGTAAAGTCAGTTTTTGAAAACGTTTTGAATCTCCTTATTTAATGCCACAACTCCACTACCCGCAGTAAAATCCCAGTTTTCAAGGAACAGTTGCAGTGCACAGTAAAAGTGCATTCTGCAGTAATAAAATATCCACAAGATTTTTCATGTGAGAGGAGGCATTTAATGCCAAGTGGGATGAGGTAAGTTTAGAGGGACCCTTGACTTGGATGATAGTAAGATAAAGATACATATATTCCTTTATTAAATTGATGTGTTTACCAACCTAGGACATTTAAGTAACTGATACTTGGTGCATTTAGTTACTCATTCAATGCTCAATGTCTAAAGTCAGGGTCCCTGAATGAGTCTTACTCATTCAGTGAGAGGGTTGTTTTGGGGTTTTGTTCGTGGAGGATGAACCATTTCGTAGAAAACTTATCGAGATTGGGATTGGTTTTCGTGTTGTCGACTTTCAATGTCTAGCATTCCCAATTCGACTTTCGTCTCCTAAAGGTAGGTTCATCTAAGGGTTTGGTGAAGATGTCGCAAGTTGATATTCAATATGGATGAAATGAAGCTCTATGTCTCCTTTCATTATGTGGTCCCCGATGAAATGATATCCGATATCAATGTGTTTGGTTCTTTGGTGAAGGATGTGGTTGTTGGAGATTGCAATAGTAATCGGTGTTATCAAAGAAGATGGGTACCATTTTGTAATGGATGTCATAGTCACCGAGTTGACTTTTCATCCATAAAACATTGGCACAACACCGCAACAACCACATACTCAACTTCGGTGAAGACATAGCCACCGATTGTTGTTTTTAGCACTCCAACAAACCAACTTTCCCCAAGAAATTGACAGACCCCGAGGTACTTTTTTCGTCCATGTTGCGACCGCATAATCGAGTTAGAATACCTTTCGAGGTCAAACCCCGAGCACTTAGGATAGTAAAGTCCAAGGCTTGGAGTTCCCTTCGTGTATCCGAGGATTCTTTTGGTCGCAGTGAGATGGGATTCTTTGGGATTGGACCGATATCTTGCTATTAGACAGATCGAGAATTGTATGTCCGGTGCGAAGCGATTAGATACATCATGAGCCAACAATCCCCTCGAAATGAGTTTGATTGATCGATTTGCCGGTGAGATCAGTCCAATGTTGTTAGGATGGACCATTAGTTTCTTCATCGAGGCACAATCGATATCTCATATTTCTTCAAGAGATTTCGGTGTATTTCTCTTGATCGATGGAGATTCCTTTATCGCTTGTTTCGATTTGTAGTCCAAGGAAGTATGTGAGTTCATCCATCATGCTCATTTCAAACTTCTTTGCCATCACTTTTTCAAACTGCTTGCAAAGAGTGTAGTTTGTTGAGCCAAAGATGATGTCATCAACATATACTGGACCAAGATCACATCTTGCTTTGTCATGTAGATAAACAAGGTGTTGTCTATCTTCCTCGACAAACTTGTTTTGAATTAGGAAGGCGAGAGAGTTTCATACCTGTGCCCCGGAGCTTGTTTTAGTCCATAAAGGGCTTTGTCAAGCTGCGAGACATAGTCATGGAATTCACTACTCTCAAAGCTAGGAGGTTGCTGAACATACAAATCTTCCTTGAGTTTACCATTCAGGAATGCACTTTTTACATCCATTTGGTAAACTTTGAAGTTCAAGTAGGTGGCAAATGCAAGAAAGATCCTGATGGCTTCTATTCTTGCAACAGGAGCAAATGTCTCATCATAGTCAATGCCTTCTTGTTGACTGTAACCTTTGGCTACAAGTCTGGCTTTGTTTTTAGTGACAGTGCCATTTTCATCAGTCTTATTTTTAAAAACCCACTTCATTCCTATGACAACGACATCCTGAGGACATTTGATCAAGGTCATGACCTTTGAAGTTCTTCTTGCATAGCCTAAACCCAGCTTGGGTGTTTTAGAGCCTCAGTGACACTTTTGGGGTTCTATTTCTGATAGAAAATCAGCATATAGGCATTCATTGGCTGAAGCTGCAGTTAACTTAGCAGTCATACTTCTAGTGAGCATGCCCTCAGTGGGTTCACCAATGATATTTACAAGCTCAATGTCCTGAGATTTTGTCCACTTACTTTGTGGTCTAGGATCTTAGCTAGAGGAGGTCACTGGAAACTCAGGAGTGAGTTTAGGTTGAGGAGTCACATGATCATTAAGATCATCTATTGAGAAGCTTTGTTCAGGTTGGGGTTCTTGAATCACAGGTTCCTGAACATTTGGTTCAGTATTACCTATCCTAGTAAGGACTGATTGGTTATTAATGAATTCACTGATGGTTGGTTGAGGAAGGTTGTGGGGTAAGACATAGTATGAGATGTCGCGATCGACTGATAGAGGAATTGATTTCGGTGTTGAACTCATCAGGAGGATATCTAGTTGAGTCATCAATTCCTATTTCCTCCACCGAGGTATTGGTGAATCTGATGCTTTCTGAACTTTCATCAAAGGTGACATGAAAGGTTTCCTCAACTTGTTGTCTTATGGTGTTGAACACCCTGAAGGCTTTAGAGATCAGAGAGTAACCTAGGAAATATCCATCATCAGCTTTTGCATCATATTTGCCTAGGTGATCCTTGTAGTTGTGAATGAACACAGGACACCCAAACACATGAAAGTAGCTGATATCAGGAAGTATACCTTTGAACATCTCATAAGGGGTTTTATTATGTCTTTTGACAATGATGGACCTGTTTTGTGTATAACAGTCGTTTTGACCGCTTCACCATAAATGCTTTGATAGTGCCGAGCCATTTAACATAGTTACGCATTTCAATGAGAGTTATGTTTTCCTTTCACTACCCCATTTTGTTCGGGGTGTAATGGGATGAAAAGTTTTGGGTGATTCCTTTTCATCACGTAAATTCTCAAGCTCTTCATTTCGAACTCGGTGCCATTGTCGATTCGATTTGTTTAACAAGAATGTCATTACGGTTTTCAATGTTCACGATGAATGACATTATTATGTCACCGCTCGACTCTTTTTGGAAAGAAAGTATACCCAAGTGTATCTTGAGAACTCATCAACTATGACAAGTGTATACTTCTCATCTTGGATTGATCTAGGATTGACCGGTCCAAAGAGATCCATGTGCAGGAGGTGAAGGCGCTTTTGATGGAGAAATTTTGTTTTGTTTTAAAAGATGCTCTTTGGTGTTTGCCTTTTCACGGCCGAGCATGGTTTGTCTTTTGCAAAACCAAAGTGATGGTAAGCTAAGGACCTTGTTTTGTTTTGCCAAGTTGTTGATGTTTTGAAGTTTAGTGGGAGAGTCTCTTGTGCCACAACCATTGATAATTTCAAATGGCTTTGGCAAAGAGACAAGTTCCATCTTGAGAGAGTGTTGACATGTCTAAGACATAAGCATCATCTCTTCTAGGAGCTATCAAAACAACTTTTTTGTTGGCATTGAAAATGGTGCCTTGTTTGTCATTGAATTGCACAATGTACTTAGCTTCACAGAGTTGACTGACACTGATGAGATTGTATTTTATACCATTGACATAAGCTATTATAGAGAAAACTATTCCATTGCAGTATAGTGAACCATAACCTTTAGTGGGACATGATGAATTATCACCAAATACTACCTTGGGTCCTGGTTCCTTTACATACTTGTGCAGATACTCCTTAACACCAGTCATGCTTCTTGAGCATCCACTATCTAGATGCAAAATAGGCTCTTTGGCGTGTCTTTGCACAAATAGTAAACTGGATTAGTTTCTCTTGCTGACCCACATACTAGTGGGTTTGGGTCTAAAGGTCCGCTTGAATTTCGCAATTGACTCATGGTCAGTGGTTGAGTGCATTGTGCTACCATAGGTTTTGTATTTGGTGATCGAGGATGTCTCATGATTCGGGGTTGTTTGGAACTTCTCCTTGCTTGGATGACATCGTCATGTTGAGATGTCTCATGAGTGGATTTCGCAAATATCACAAAGATGTATTCATAAGACAATCATCCCGATGATGATCATTGAAGCCACGGTGTGGGCAAGGAGGAAAGGGTTTTGCTCTATACTTGTGAGCGATTTGGAGGTTGAAGCATACCGATGACCTACATTGGTATAGTTTGCTTATTGGTGAACTTACATATTGTAAGTGATCGAAGTTCGTGATCATCCTTTTGCGGATCATACAAAAAGGATTCTATAGCGCTTATCGATGGTATGACCGGTATAGTGGCATAGATCACACTGTTTGGGCTTGTTGGTGGATTTGACCTTGATGAACTAGAGGAGGTCGACTTAGTTTCCTTGATTGTTGAATCAGAGCTTTTCGATGGATTCCATCTTATCACCGCCTTCCTCACAAGTTCGGCCGATTCTTCGAATTTGGTCCGCTTCAAGAGGAACTAAAGATGTGGAAGTCTCGGTGGGAGTAGATTCTTGTTGGATTGGTTTTGTTGGTCTTTTCGTGATGGTTTTACCAAGTCCGCACCTTCTTTTGGTGAGTGAGGATTGAATTGTAGTGGAGTAAGCTCGAGCTTGGTGTAGCACCTCAAGAGGTTTCAGGTGGAAGCGATGCATTAGATTCCGCTTCAGACTCGGAGATGTGTTCAAGACAATCGGCACATCGTGGAGTCCAAGCATGCTCTTTAGAGCTTGGCTTTGTGCTCTAGTATTCTTCCGTAATTGAAATTTGGAAGCTTACTCTCGTGGTTGATAAGGATTTAAAAGGTACACTTTTGAGGGGTCATTTAAGCCCTTAATTGATCACTTTTGTATCCGTTACTACTTAATTTCGTTCATTTTCACTTTTTAGGTCTCTTGAAGGCAAATTGCTGGAATGACAATTATTCGGACGAAAAGGCGCGAATATACGAAGAAAATGGCCAAAGTCAAGAATCGAGACACTCAAGCTGCTGAAATTGAAGGGACGGCGTCACTGCTTAACTACGACGCCGTCGCGAGACATCTTGAGACGACTCAGAGAGCAAATTGCTAATTTACAAGTGACGGCATCAGGTGTTAAAAGAGTAGGCGTCGCAACTCGGACGACCTAGATTTGGATCCGACGCGGCGTCGAGAGGTTGAAGCCGACGGCGTCACGAGCATAAGGTGACGCCGTCACGAGTTGACGTGGCCAAGACGAAACCCTAATGGCGGCGACCGACGGCGTCACAATTAAAGAGTGACGCCGTCGCATTTTGTAACACTATATATAGAATCCGAATTTTTCGCTTTTAGAGAGGTAGTTTTGTGGAGTAAAACCTAAACCGAACCAAGGTGTCTTGGGCGATATCTTAGGGTTCCATACCCTATTTTACAACAAGATAAGTGTTTTACTTCATTGATTCAATCATGTCTTCAATTGTTTGTGTGTATGCTTGCATGTTCTCCATGTCCCGCTAATTTACTTGTGTGTTTGCTTAGATAATATGAAACCTAGTTATTGAATATTGATTGGTTGTCTCTTATCTTAATTGTGATTGACCTAGTATTGCGATAGGTCATTCGTTGTGTTATTAATGCTTGATTAGTCTTTGTTGAACCTTAGCTTATAGTTACTAGTGGAATTGTAGGCTAAATATCCAAAGATAACCTTAGTGTTAAGTTTATGAATCCTAGAGATTTCGTAGTCATTAACCTTAGGTAGCTTCAAAGAGTTAGGGATAACGCATACCCTACGACCTTAGAAACACAACGCGTTAAGAATAAGGACGTGACAATTCAACCATCAATAGGAGATAACTAGGGAGTAATAACATCTAAGTAAACACATTTTAATCATCATAAGAGCACACAACAATAGACATAGACTACACTCACCTTAGTAATTAGATAATTAGATAAGTAGAGTAATCGGTAGAAATACCAACCCCAAATCCAATACCCCGAGATTCGTACCTTTCCATTTTCTAAAAACATAAAAAGATAAAAAATAATCTTCCTCAACCCCAACCTTAGCGTAGTAATTTCTCACTAGCATTCCTATTCCCTAGAGAACGATATCAATTCCCGAGGCTTACCCTAATACTACACTACAACGATTAGGTTCATCGCCTAGGGTGTTGAAAAACTTGCTCGATTTAAAAGGAAGTTCCTTTGACCCCGAACGCGCGTTGTGCAGCGTATCAAGTTTTGGCGCGCACGGGAATAGAATAGCTAGTTAGATTTCCACCTCGTTTAGGTTTCCTTGCTTGATTCCTATCAAGTAAGCTTTTTCCCATTTTAGCTTCCTCGTAGTCTATCCCCCTTCTTCGTGACCTTTGTTAGTAACCCCATCACTTTTCATCATGGAAGGTGATAATCAACCACCACTCATCAACCCACCACCAAATGACCCGCCAAGAGGCCGTACTCTTGGTGAATACTCAAGACCAAGCCACCTAGGCTATAGAAACACCATTGAGCTTCCCGACCAAGCCCAAACTACGGCCCTGCGATCCGACACCATCCGGTTGGTGCAAAACGGATGTGCATTCCATGGACTTCGTTCCGAAGATCCTAATCAGCATCTTAAGGATTTCCTTAAAATTGTCGATTCCATCGACCTCGATGCTACTACTCGGGAGACCACGCGTTTGCGTCTCTTCCAATTATCTCTACGGGACCAATCTAGTAATTGGCTTGAGCGACTTCCCCGGCTCCATCTCAAGTTGGGATGATCTCACCTCTCGTTTCCTTGCTCAATTTTTCCCACCGGGAGAACTACTAAGCTTAGGAATGAAATCTTGATGTTCCAACAACGTCAAGGTGAATCTCTATGAAGCATGGACTCGATTCAAGGACTTACTCCATAGAGTCCTCATCACGGCATTGATCTTTGGCTTCAAGTCCAACTCTTCTATGATCATGTCAACTTCCCACTAAGCGATCCATTGACCAAGCGGCGGTGGAAAACTTAGTGATCTCACCGCGGAAGAATCGTGGGGTATAATAGAGGACCTTGCTCTCTATGACAACGAAAGTTGGAATGACCCCCGTGAGTTGCCCAAAACCGTAAAGGCAATCTCCTTGCCTCCCATTGACTCACAATCTTCCGACCGTAGGATGCTCGAGCTTGAAGATCAAGTTAAATTCCTAATGAGCTCCTACGAAAATCCTAAGTCTTCACGCCAAGTGAACAAAGTTTCTTCCTTGTGTGAGCCATGTAGTGGTCCTCATAACACTCGCACTTGCACAAGACTCCCCGAACAAGCTTCCGTTGACTACGCATCCTCGCGTACCAATGGAACGGGAGGAAGATTCCCTACAACACCCGGACCTAGGACTTTTAATGACGCCCGAGAAGCATGGAAGGGCAAGCCCGACTTTATTGGGGACAAACCAAAGAATTCACATCTAATGATTTCTCATGGCCCCCATCTCACGACCCTAACCAACAAAACATAGAAGGGATGTTGCAACACCTAGTCACATCCCAAGAAGCTCAAATAGCTAAGCTCTCGGACCATTTTAACCAACAACAAGCCGAGATGGATAGGAAGATAGATAACCTCTTGAAAGCCATGACCAATAGTGATAGGAAGGTTAATGCTATCTCAACTCCCGAAGCCTCCGGTGTAGAGATTAAGGACCCAAGTAAGTTAGCTAAGCACGTTCAATTCGTCAATACCATCGCCTTAGTGAAACCTAATAGAACAAATGACGAAACGAACCATGAGACGGTACTTGAGGTTAGTGAAACTCCTAGGAATGAAACAACCGAGGAATTAGATGAAGTAGGCAATGACTATTTCAATAAGTTTCCTACGGAAGAAGAACTCTCTCGCCACCCACACTTAGTACGAGACCTCCGTCACATGTATGTTAGGAGAAGCCCTAGGATCAAGTTTGGGAACCCTTGGAATCTTAACATACCATGTTGCATAGGACACCTTTTTGTGGCAAAGGCCTAGATTGATCGCAAGTCCCCGATAAATATCTTGACTAGCACCTACTATAATTGGGTAATGAAGAAGCCTATCCCAACTAGGCAAGATCCCGATAATCCTAGGGTTAGTTGCAATTTTCTTGGTAGAGTTAAGGGATTGCCCGTCTATGTAGGAAGTTTCACTTTTCCTACGGATTTCATAGTTGTGAATGATATTAGTACGGCCATAGATCCTAGCTTGTCCCACGTTATTCTAGGAAAGCCTTTCATAGAAAACACCGGGATGACTTATGATCCGTCGTTAGGAATAGTGAGATTCAAGGATGAGACCGATGATGTAGCCTACCAAATGCCCTTTAAGATTGAGAAATTTTCATCACTATCCAATGATGAAAAAGAACTTAAGCTATCGGTCTACTATAGGAATGAGGAAGATAAGGAAAAGGGAGTTGATTATGTGATGAATAAGATTTTCGGGTTCTATAAGGATTGCTTGAAACTAGGACCGGAATATAGAACGGATTGGGGAGAAGATGACTTCTTAGAAAGATGCATAATAGGGCATTACTATAACATGGAAAACCCCAATAGAGACCGTCATGAGGAAGAAGGTGACGGTAATGAAGTCACGTAGGGGCACGACTTCGAGTCTAGCTACAAGACTCATAAATAAAGAAAAGCGCTTCGTGGGAGGCAACCCATGCTTAATTGTTTGCTTGTTTGTGTCGTATATCTTTTATTGATTGTTTATTCTCATGTTTAAATTTGTAAAAATGCTTTATTTTGTCTTTAACCTCGTCTTAATTACATATAAAGGTATTTTACATAAGGGATAAGTGTAGGGAGGATTACACACGTTTTCAAAAAGAACGTGAACATGAGAATTACAATTATTTAAAAGATATACATGTGTGTTTGTTCGAGTCAAATGCTTGTATCGAGTCATAATGGATGTTTTGCAGAAATTTTCCAGATTCTAAAGATAAAATTTTCCGATTTTTTCCGAAAATCGAGACCGGTTTCTGTCGGGATAACTTTGACGCGCGTGGTCGCAACGACGGCGTCGGGAGGAGTAGAAAGCGCTTACTAATTTTTCTCGTTTTCGAGCTACTTATAAATTTTGGAATTTTTCGGTCTTAATTTTCCGGAAAATCAGTAAACATCCATTCCACAAGCATTATATCCTAGTTTAGTAGAGTCATATATATATTGTTACCGCCGATTTTACGCGAAGGTTTCATTTGTTTTCTTCAAGTGTGCGGTGTTTAATTTATCAAGAAGAAGATACATAAGATTGGAAGGAGCTTTTAACGCAAACACTCTTCTTGAAGAAAGATTTAACCACTACTTCACACGGATCCTACCGAGCTAATCGGGGAGTACTAGTTTCTTTCGTTTTAATTACCTTCCATTATCATAACTTTGATATTTTCGGGAACATTGGGGACAATGTTCGGTTTAAGTGTAGGAGGAAAATAAAACGGAACTTTGAAACTATGCTTATCCTTGACTATTTGCCTTGTCCAATTTCATTTGTGTAATAAACCATGAGAAATATCGGTTAGGGTAATTTTGGCACCAAATTTAAAATTTTTCATGACATGTAGGAGTGGGCCATTAGTCTTAATAAAGCGTCTCATGGATAGGAAGTTATATGACTAGCACAAAACCCTTTACCACTTAAATTCCACCCAAAATGTGAGGATCGCCTTAGATTTGTAGGAATTAAAGCATTCCACTTTAATGCTTCGAGTGTGAACCGGTAGTATAATAGATTCTAGAACTTGTTTTGTGATGCATTCGAGATCGCTAGTAAGACTACACTTGTGTAGTTAGGAATAACTAAATGATAAGAGGCATTAGGATAACCCTTGTTTGATACCGTAATATAATTACTTCTTCCACATCGGTTGAGTAATTCCCCACACCCTTGCGTTGTACTCATCTTTAGTACACGATACCCTAGTTAACCCCTCAGAGCCTATCCTTTTCGCGGTTCTCGTGATGTTTCGGTTTTCCAGAATATCAATGAAGAGCATTGTTTACAATCCACCCCCAAATGTACACCCAAATCGCCTTAGCCTACCTTGTATGCACTCACTTTTAGTGCATTATTGTTATCATACTAAACCCTTAGTTCAATTATCTAGTTGCTTGCATAAGTTGCTAAGTCGAGTCATATCCTTTGTACACAGTTTTGGGACGATTGGGACTCATGGGAAAAGTTAAATTTTATGAAATGACGGGGAAGGAACGTTAAATTCAAATTCCCTTTATTTGCGTAATAATGTACTCCAAGTGTTTTGATCTTTTCAATTCGGGTCAAATTAGTGTTAGAGTAATAAAAACTCAAGTGTAGGGATGTGCCTATAAATCCCTATTATTTTGATGTTATCGTAGAGGATGGTAGAGTAAAAGTGTATGGAAAAAAAATCGAAAAAAAAATAGAAAAAAAAAAAAAAAAAAAAAAAAAAAAAAAAAAAAAACATACGGGCTACCATCCTACATCTATCTTTAAATTTATGTTCGTTTGTTTCAATTTATCTAGAGTTTAGAGTGTCGAGTCTTGGCTTAGCAACGCCATTCTTCTCATGCTTGTAACATAAAGATTTTTGACTTGCCACCACTAAATCGCCTATCCCACCAAACCCTTTGTTTCCTACCGTAAGCCTAACGTTACAACCCTTTAAAAGACCTCTTGGATAGTTTTTCCTAGGTGCTTACGCCAAAGCGATGAAGGTTTGATCTAGTCTCAAGCCTATGGTAATCTATGTACTAGGACCGGTTAATGAGTGTTTATCTTCCATTTCCAACTTGATATATTTCATATACACCGAGAGATGAGAGTATCCAAACACCACTTGTGAGGTGCTAGTATGTAATTTCCGTGCTTGTTATGACTTTTATGGGCTTATATGTGTTGTGAATCGTTCTAAACTAATGCTTCATGACCCCTAACTTATAAATTAATTGGCTAAAAGCACATTTGCTTGAGGACAAGCAAATACCAAGTGTAGGGATATTTGATAAGGATTTAAAAGGTACACTTTTGAGGGTCATTTAAGCCCTTAATTGATCACTTTTGTATCCGTTACTACTTAATTTCGTTCCTTTTCACTTTTAGGTCTCTTGAAGGCAAATTGTTGGAATGACACTTATTCGGACGAAAAGGCGCGAATATATGAAGAAAATGGCCAAAGTCAAGAATCGAGACACTCAAGTCTTTGGAATTGAAAGGGACGGCGTCACGGCTTAATTGCGACGCCGTCGCGACACATCTTGAGACGACTCGAGAGCAAATTGCTAATTTACAAGTGACGGCATCGGTTTAAAAGAGTAGGCGTCACAACTCGACGGCCTAGATTTGGATCCGACGGCGTCGAGGTTGAAGCCGACGGCGTCACGAGCATAAGGTGACGCCGTCGCGAGTTGACGTGGCCAAGACGAAACCCTAATGGCGGCGACCGGCGGCGTCACAAATAAAGAGTGACGCCGTCGCATATTGTAACACTATATATAGAATCCGAATTTTTCAGTTTTAGAGAGGTAGTTTTGTGGAGTAAAAACCTAAACCGAACCAAGGCTGTCTTGGGCAATATCTTAGGGTTCCATACCCTATTTTACAACAAGATAAGTGTTTTACTTCATTAATTCAATCATGTCTTCAATTGTTTGTGTGTATGCTTGCATGTTCTCCATGTCCGGCTAATTTACTTGTGTGTTTGCTTAGATATATGAAACCTAGGTATTGAATATTGATTGGTTGTCTCTTATCTTAATTGTGATTGACCTAGTATTGCGATAGGTCATTCGTTGTGTTATTAATGCTTGATTAGTCTTTGTTGAACCTTAGCTTATAGTTACTAGTGGAATTGTAGGCTAAATATCCAAAGATAACCTTAGTGTTAAGTTTATGAATCCTAGAGATTTCGTAGTCATTAACCTTAGGTAGCTTCAAAGAGTTAGGGATAAACGCATACCCTACGACCTTAGAAACACAACGCGTTAAGAATAAGGACGTGACAATTCAACCATCAATAGGAGATAACTAGGAGTAATAACATCTAAGTAAACACATTTTTAATCATCATAAGAGCACACAACAATAGACATAGACTACACTCACCTTAGTTAATTAGATAATTAGATAAGTAGAGTAATCGGTAGAAATACCAACCCCCAATCCAATACCCCGAGATTCGTACCTTTCCATTTTCTAAAAACATAAAAAGATAAAAAAATAATCTTCCTCAACCCCAACCTTAGCGTAGTAATTTCTCACTAGCATTCCTATTCCCCAGAGAACGATATCAATTCCCGAGGCTTACCCTAATACTACACTACAACGATTAGGTTCATTGCCTAGGGTGTTGAAAAACTTGCTCGACGAAAAGGAAGTTCCTTTGACCCCGAACGCCATCATTTGGTTGATTTCTCGTGTTAAAGTTTGGATTTTGTTAGTACTTTTATGTTTAGAATCATCACAAGTGTGTAGGTTTTCATTTGGTAAGCTTAAATCATCTTGGTTGGGTTGTTTTGGATTGAAAAGTGATGTTTATGTGGTTTTTCTTGCTAGCGACTTAACTCACGGATTACTTTCTTCGTAGCGACTTGCTTTACAAATTTGTAGCGAGTTACGCTTTAGCACCTAGCGACTTAGATCTAGCGAGTTACAAGACAAGTAGTGGACTCTCCACTACGGTAGCGACTTGGTAGTAGCGACTTGGTCCAGAGCGAGTTGCTCTTTAGCGACTTGTATCTTTAGCGACTTGAGTAGCTTAATTGTCGCCAAAATTTTGCTAGCGACTGAGGCTTAGCGAGTTACTACTTAGCGACTTGCATTTGTCTAGCGACTTGGGACCAGTAGCGACTTAGTGGTGTAGCGAATTAAGTGTTAGCGACTTAGTGCATTATCTTCTAGCGACTTGGGTGATTGTTTACGGTTTTCTTGATTTAGTAAAACCCGTGAAAGAATCTATTTCGGTTTAATCATAGAGTTATAAAACCCGTATAATCTGTTAACATGTCTACCAACGCTCCTACTATCATCTCCATCGTTGTCGAGGATGTTCAAGCACTGGGTCGATACTGCCCACCCATGCTTGACAGAATCGACTACGATTCTTGGGCTCAACGAATCGATTGTATTGCCTTTGAAAGGAAAATGGTGTCAACATTCTCAAATCCATTGATGAAGGACCATATCGAGTTGAGACGACTAGAGACATACTTGATACTAATGAAGATGGTACTCTGCTTACGGAATGGATGGACCTAAGATGTATGATGAGCTTGATGATAAGGATAAAAGAGATTCGATGCGATATCGTGGCTTCAAACATTGTTCTTCAAGGTCTTCCTAAAGACATCTACAAGTCGATCAATCATAACACCGATGCAAAGGCGCTTTGGGATAATGTTAAGATGCTTCTCTCGTGTTCGTAATTAACTATGGAAGACAGAGAATCCCAACTCTATGACTAATTTGAGCACTTCAAGATGAAACCAGATGAGAATGTCTATGAGTACTATGTGAGATTTCATAAGTTAGTGAATGACATGAGGAACATCGAATGACTATGCCTAACATTCACCGAACTCAAAATTTGTGAACAACATGAATCCCGAATGGCACAAGTTTGTCACCGTGAAGCTCACTAAAGGATTGAAGAATACAAACTATGAGCAACTCTATGCCTTCCTCCTTCGTAATGAGAGACATGCTATGTTTGAAAAATTGATTCTCAATCGCTCAAAACCAACCTGTGGAGAGACAAGCTCGCCTAATGACTCAACAACTTTCTACTCAAACATCGGAATCACAACCAAAGCATCACAAGTCATACCCTTGGGTAATGGTAATCACAAACTCATTCCCGATCCTATGTTCAAACAAGTCGATGCCGATGCACACGCTGGTAACTTCATTAATCAACTAGCTCTTCTCATTAGTCAAAACATGAATTCTCTCCCACAAACCAACAACAACCTCGTAACAAAGATCTAACCCACACAATCAAGCCACCGTTAAAGATGGAAGGATCGTGGTGCAACCGCTCAGAAAGACAAGATGATCGGGAAGAGGTGGAGCTGGAGAGGTTATGTTGGCAACCGTAATCGAGGAAGGAATGGTAACCAAGGTCAAGCTAAGCCAATCAAATGTTATAACCGTGGTGGTGAGGACACATTGCAAGGAACCGCACATCTCCAAAGCGCCCATGTAACGCCGATTACTTCGAGATAAGATGTCACCGCACAAGCTCGTGACAATGGTGCCGCTTTGATGAAGAGGAATTGTTGTTTTTTGCCGAGGGCAATGCCAAGACCTATGATGCGATGTGGATGAGCAACCTATTCAGAGATAGGTCACAATCATCGAATGCCTTTCAAGTCGCCGATCGTGATGCATACGACTGATGTGGATGATGGACCTACAGCACACACAATTTTTATGGCTAGCATTTCTCCAATGGTTTCTCCCAAGGTCTCTTCTTCACCACTAGCTGGCCCATCCCATGACAAGCTCATCTCGAGGTATTAAAACTATACGATGATGTCGATGTGCAACAGATGCATGACAAAGTACAATCAATCGAAACTATTGAATCAAATATTGAAAATATGGGTAATATCGATATTGTCCCATATGATCAATATGTGAAACAAAGTGAAAGTGAAGTTGTACCAAGTGATGCATCTTCCGCATCAACAATGACTATGTTTTTGATGAATACACCGCATGTGCCTCGATGATTCTCGTAATTTCGAACTAAATGCCTATAAAGAACGTGTTGCTATTTATGAACAACGTGCTAAATTTGAGTTGACCACCGTGAGCGTGAAATGGATGACCAAGTGCGTACAAGAATTAGAAAAGTAAGTTTAGAAGAAGTATTGAAACAAGAATTAAATTCCTTGCAAGAAAAACTTTCTAAAACAAATAAGCAAAACAAGAACTTCAAGAAAATGTGAAAATGCTTAAGCAAGAATTTAATGCAAAGGAATCAAAACTCTTGAGAGATTTTTCTAATCTGAAAACTTTGAAAACAAACTTGAAAACAAGTTGTACATACAAGGAAACACCATTCGATCGCTCACATGGTCACTAAACATCGAGTCTTAAGCGATAAGCATAGCATTCCCTTGTTGAGGAACCAAATCCAGAGGTAATTAAAAGGCTAGAAATGCTCATAAGGTGCTTTATGATGGTAATGAAATCCTTAAGCCTAGACAGAAACCTAGTTGTGTTGAGTGCACTGAGGAAGATAAGAAATCAAATGAAATCACTAGGGAAAAGATGAATAAGAAACAAAATGATCCTAAATGCAAAGAGAAAAAATAATTATCACTCCTCATGACTACAAGAAGGAAAACTGGATTTCCTTGAACAAGTTTAAGCCTCAGACATTGCTGACTCCCGAGCAAGTCTTCTGGAAAAAGGATTTAGATAAGTAAAGCGGAAAATATTGTTGAAACAAACCCTCCCTTTGGAAAATGCCTAGAGCGATCGTGTATCCTCCTAATACACCAATGCATCTTGTACCTAGAACAATTGCCACTAAAAGCAAGACATTAATTAGCCAATACGTTATATTTCAACTATTTGTTGATTTTGAGAAAACTTGCAAGAAAAGGATCACACCCACCGGTATAATCAAGGAGAAAGGGTTTTGAACAAATGAAAGAATGTTATTTAATCGAGGTCATGCCCTTCTTTAAACTTCTAAAAGATCACTTTGAGAGTCTTAAAAAGGGATAGAAACCGATATTAAGGGAATGGAAAAGGAATTTGATGCAATGGTTGTTGAAGTTAGTGACTATGAGCGTGCACTAAAATATAATGAGATTGAGAGAAAGAACTTGCATACATTAAATGAGAATCTTATTATCGAATGTGTTGCTCAAGATGTGTTTTTCATCGCTTCAAATTGCTCTATTAATGCTTCCCAATTTCATGAACTATCTCTTGCCTCGAAAGTCTCTCATGATCGTGTCATTGAGCTTGAAAAACTAATTCTAAACTAAACGAGAAAATTGAGTGGATGATCACGACAATTTGGTTAAACATTTTCTAAACTAGAAGTTGAGCATTTTAATTTACAACCGAAATATCAACATCTTAAAGAAAATGTCAAAACTTCAAATATCAAGACATCATCGATGCTCCGAGTTTGATGCGTTTTCAAATTAACAAACGTGATGAATGATTCAAGCTCTGCAACACGATCGAAAGTTGAAAGCCCAAATCTCTCAATTAAAGGGTCAAACGAACAATATGACAGCTCCCAAATGCCTCCTCCTTTAGATTCTCGAATTCTCAAACGTTTCATCTTCAAAACCTAGTAAATGCTTTACAAAAGGAAAACGAAAGTTTTCTAGAAGAAAATGAAAAGGTTAAACGTCATTTCAATGAGTTATTTGAATCAATTAAGGTCACTCGTAACAAAAACAACGAACAAATAGCTTCATTGCAAAAGGAAATTGAGAATCAAGAGTCGTAAAAGGAAAATGCCAATGACCAATGGGGAGAATGGTGTATCAAAGGTTCACTCTTGTAATAAATATGCTTTGTCTCGTGACATATGTCCCTCCTCATCTAAGGAACAACAAACTAGCTATTCAAACATACTTCTCATCTCTTAAGGATTGCTTAGAATGTCTGCGTGAGATTGTTGAAGAGGATAAGTTAGAGAAACCTCATGATAATGCAATTGGACATGCATGCTTATATGCCAAACGATCTCAAGAAATCTTAGAATGCTTGATCACAATATGCCCAAAGACATTAGGTGAGAGAGTTAATCCTTTGATTCCATGCTCGATGCCTAATGCCAAGTATGATATGCACTCGATTCCCAATGTTTTGAATGTGAACCGTAGTGTGCCTTTAAGTAGTTCGATTCTAGATCCGCAATGCTAAGAAAGAGAACTCAAGTGTGCCTTCTAGGAGTACAAATCTCAAGACTCTAGTTTTAAGAAAGTGAACCTTAGTGCACCGCATGTAGTTCAGATCCCAAGACATCTAAACAGTAATGCAAAGAGTAGTAAAACCAACTAATGTTCCCATTCCTCTACAGAGTAATCGGTGACATTAAAGGGAGCAGGTCAAAGTCTCAAGACAATACAAGGAATGATAGGACCTCGCAAGCTAAGAATGTGCACCGGAAAAGAGTAGAAGAACAATCTAGGAACTTTAAGTTTGAATCGAATAAAACGAATCGTGTTGATTCTAGTATTAGCCATAGGCGCATCGTAATTAATTCAATTCGATACTATTTGCAAACCTTGTATTGATGTCCGCTTGAATTCGCCTCTAATCATGAATGTGATGTTAATGTTTCGCCTAATGATGTTAATTGTCCGCTTAATATTGTTAATGCTAAAACTCATGCTAAGAAGGCTAAAAGGCAAAACGAAAGAAAGTTAGAAAACAAAGGAAACCCACAGGAAGAACATTCAAGAAATTAGGCTTTTATTGGATACCGTTGGTCATAAGACTAATCGATAATGCCCACTAGAAAATGGATGCCCACCGGTAGAACTATTCCTTAAGAAGTGATCACACCGTGAATGTGGCTAATACGACACTAGTATCGCATCTATTCACAATGATTCCATTGCCTCACTTTCTCGATATGAATGCTTCTATTTCGATGTGGGTGTTCCAAACATTGTTACTAACCAAATGGAACCCATTCTTGCATGGGGATCCCAATTATCCGCTTATCCATTCTTGTCTCGTGTTCAACCGCAGATCGCTCAAATCGCTCGTGGTACCGGACTCAGTCGCTCCAAGCATATGACTGGAGACCGGTCTCGCTCATGAACTTCGTGAGCAAATTCATCGGACCGTTAGATTTGGTAATGATCATTTCGGTGCTATTATGGGTTATGGAGATTACGTTGTTGGTGATAGTGTCATCTCTAGAGTTTACTATGTGGAAGGTTTGGGTCATAACTGCTCTCTCGTTGGTCAATTCGTGATTTCGATCTAGAAGTAGCCTTCGTAAAACATACCGCTTTGTTAGAGATCTTAATGGTAAGGAACTGTTAAAAGGAACTCGTGGCTCAAATCTTTACACCATCTCTATCGATGACATGATGAGGGCTTCTCCAACTGCTTGTTATCAAAGGCTTCAAAACAAAGTCATGGTTATGGCATCGCTGTCTCAATCACTTGAACTTCGGCACCATCAACGATCTTTCCGTAAAGGACTTAGTTGTAGGTTTACCTAGACTAAAGTATGAAAAGGATCATCTTTGTTCAAGATGTCAATTGGGAAAAAGCAAGAAGTATGCCCATAAACCCAAACCTACTAACTCGTCACGTAAGTTCTTCATATGATTCATATGGATTTATGTGGACCAATGAGGTGCGTAATATCTTTGGGAAGAAATATGTGTTAGTTGTGGTTGATGATTACTCTAGATTCACTTGGGTCAAGTTCTTAAGGACAAAGGATGAAACTCCCGATATCATCATCAAACTCATCAAACAATTGCAGTTCGACTTAACAAAACCGCCGTAATTATCGTAATGCATAATGGAACCGAGTTTGTCAACAAACAACTTAGTGAATTCTATGAAAGCGTTGGAATCACCATCAAAGAAGTGTTCCACGAACCCCTCAATGTAACGGTGTAGTTGAAAGACTAAATCGCACTCTTGTTGAAGCCGCTAGAACAATGCCGATCTACTCAAAGGTTCCAATGTTTCTCCGGGTCAAGCAATTGCCACCGCATGCTACACACAAAATCGCTCCTCGATTCACACTGCTCATGGAAAAACTCCATATGAACTTGTCCACAACAGAAAACCTAATCTATCTTTCCTTCGTGTGTTTGGTGCATTGTGCTATCCAACTAATGAGGGTCAAGACTTAGGCAAACTTAGGGCTAAAGTCGACATTGGAGTATTTGTAGGATATGCACCAAACAAAAGGGATACCGAATCTACAACAAAAGAACCCGAAATATCATGGAAACAATTCACGTTACGCTTGATGAGTCGACCGTCAAATGGCTCCCGGACACCCACCAGACCCGCACTTCAAAACAGTCCCATTGGTTCATCCCTTGTTCCAAACTCTTCTCAAGAAACTCCATATGTACCTCCATCCAAGATGATTTAAAGAAATTGTTTGATCCTATGTTTGATGAACTGTATGATTCAATTACTAATGAGGTGTTGATCCCTACAACAGAGGATGCTCATATTCCGTGAATGAAGTCAATCCTCGCCTCAATATCTTTAAGTCAAGAAGCACCGTCACGATCCTTCGCCTCATCAACAAATCATCATTCTTCAAATGTACATCATGGAAATGTTTCGCATCAATGATGAAGTTAATCCCTTTGCTACCCTCAAGATGCTCCATTTGAAAACATATTTGCTACTCCCGAATCATCATCGAACCATCTTCTTCAGAGACATCGACTCGCCTACCTCGCCTCAACAACCGCCACATGAACACCTCGTAAAATGGACTCACGATCATCCATTAGACAACATCATTGGAAATCCTCTCGTCTCCGTATCAACCCGAAACAACTTGCAACCGATGCCTTATGGTGTTTCTTCAACTCCGTACTATCTAAGATCGAACCAAAAGATGTTAAACCGCCATGAATGAAGATAGTGGTTCAATGCCATGCAAGATGAAATTCATGAGTTTGATCGACTTGATGTATGGGAGTTAGTACCGCCCAGATCGTGCTATGATTATTGCTCTTAAATGGATCTTCAAAGTGAAACTTGATGAGCATGGTGATGTGTTGAAGAACAAGGCTCGATTAGTTGCTAAAGGATATCGTCAAGAGGAGGGTATAGACTTTGAAGAATCTTTTGCTCCAGCTTGCTCGAATCGAGGCAATCGTAATCTTTTCGCTAATGTCGCTAGTAAGAACATGGTAGTCTATCGATGGATGTGAAGACGGCATTTCGAACGGAGATCTTAAAGAAGTCGCTCACGCCGCCCAACCTCAAGGATTTGTGAATCAAGAGCATCCTACTCACGCTTATCGCTTGAAGAAGGCTCTTTACGGTTTAAAGCAAGCTCCAAGGGCATGGTATGATACATCGTCAAAGTTTCTTCTATCAACCGGATTCATCAAAGGAGCATTGATCCTACATTGTTCACCGTGAAGTCGTGCAAACATTTAATTCATGTTCAAATTTATGTTGATGATATTATTTTTGCCTCGATGCACCCAATGGAATGTGATCGTTTTCAAATGAAATGAGTTCAAAGTTTCAAATGTCAATGATGGGACAAATGTCATTTTTCTTGGGATTACAAATTTCACAAAGTCCCGAGGCATTTTCATAAATCAATCTAAATATGCAATGAGATTTTAAAGAAATTTGATTTGATTCAAGTGACCTCGTTGACACCCCCATGATTGACCGAACCAAACTAGATGAGGACCTCTCGTGGATCATGATTGACCAAACAAAATATCGTAGTATGATTGGATCCCCGATGTACCTCACGCCTAGTAGACCGTACATCTTGTTCATTGCTTGCATGTGTGCTAGATACCGTGCTAAGCCTACTAAAAAGCACCTTGAAGCGGTTAAACGGGTCTTCGGTATCTCCAAGGAACCATCAATATGGGACTTTGGTACCCAAAAGACACCGGTATGTCACTAACAAAGATATGCAGATGCGATCATGCGTGGTGTCAAGATACTCGTCAAGCACGTCGGAGGTGCTCGCTTTTGGGTGATAAGCTTGTGAGTCGGTCTTCAAAGAAGCAAATGAGTACTTCTATTTCCTCTACAGAGGTTGAATACATAGCCATGTCATCTTGTTGTGCTCAAATCTTATGGATGAGATCTCAATTATCCGACTATGGCTTTGAATTCAACAAAATCCCTCTGATCGTGATAATAAAGTGCTATTGCTCTCTCATGCAACAACGCTCAACACTCAAGAGCAAAGCATATCGACATTCGACATCATTTCATCGGGAACAAGTGGAAAAGGTGTGGTGGAACTATATTTTGTGAGGTCCGAATATCGCTAGCGACATCTTCACCAAAGCTCTTCCAAGAGAACGTTTTGAGTTTATTCTTCCACGACTTGGTTTGAAAAGCCTTCAACCGAACTCTCAAACGCCTTCGTGAGGAAGACGAGGAGTAAAGGTCTATCTTCATCTATCTCTTGTAAATATTTATTTGAAAACAAAATACAAAATTATAAAACCTTCAAAATCAAATAGAAAATATAAAACTTTCAAAATCCATAAAAATTTGAAAAATTCAAAAATCTTCAAAAAAAAAAAAAAAAAAAATATTGTCATTTTGTCATGTTTTTTCGGTTCGATAATATCTACGGTCTTTGTGTTGTCATTCAAAGAATGACACGGACTTTAGATGTTGTTCAATTTTTAAAAAAAAAAAAAAAAAAAAAAAAAAAATCAAAAAAATATTTTGGGAGAAAGAGAAAAATGGTTTATTGTCATTTTCGTGCAATAACCCGGTTTTAAAAGAAAGAACAGAGCCATGTTTTACCATGTTTTCAAATTCCATGCTCGATTCTATAAACATTTATCTCATTGAAACCAAATGCTTTGAAAAATAACTCGGTCTCTATTTTTGATAATCATCGACTTATTTGTCAAAATCTCTATCTCTCAATCAACAACCTATGTCATTGATTGAGGGGAGAATGATTTCAATTAAATTAAAAAGTTATTTGGCATTAAATTGTTTTCAAAAGATATACATGCATGTTTTATCAATGGAGTTTAAAGTCTTAAAATCCGATCCTTATCGCTTAAAACGCTTTCATAATCAAGTCACAATTCTCCTTAAAAGCTTTCAAAATCAATTTAAATTATAAGAGATCACAAATCTCAAATGATTTGATAATTGTGATCGGGGAGAATGTGTGATTTAAATTGGATTTAAACCGATAATTCGGTAAATGGTTTTATAAGGATGTACATGCTGTCCTTCCCACATGTGACAAACGATTTCAAATTTTCAATGCACATGTTGAGGGGAGCATCTATCTTAAACCTATGATTTGAAACGTGATCATTTATCTCATGTGCAAGTTCCTCTAGTATGTGCAAAACTCTTTTCAAACCTCGAGGCACATATTGAGGGGAGCAAATTTATGGAAACCTCATCCTTCCCGAAATGCTATATCTACTTGATTTGATGTGGGAAGTGATGTTGATATCTTTAGAAAATGGTAATCAAAGAAGTTAATTCTTTCTCTTGCCTCCGTGTGCAAAACATTTTCAAATACTTGATGCACATGTTGAGGGGAGTTCTCGTTCTAAAATATCAAAACAATTCAGTACAAAATGCTTTGATAATATATCACAAGTATCCGAATTGATTTTCAAATGGTTTTCAATTGGTTCCAATGGCGATGAACAATACCAAATAGACCGACCAACTTTACTTTATGTACGGTGATATAAGGATGATAAGGTTAGGTATGTGTTCCCATGATCCGCCGTAACCGGAGGGATCTACCCAGGACAATCCACTAGTTAGTGTAGAAGTCCTTAGGTATGATGATAAAAGGAGAAAAATGAGATATGGGAAGAGTGCGGACTAAGACCGAGCTAGTAATCGAATAAACCCAACAAGGTTCTAGCTATGAAGTCTCGTAAGCAATCAAGGGGTTGAAGAATTAAAAAGAATTGAATGAGGAAAGGGTGAAAACAAATAGCCCTCCATTTATTCAACCTTAGGCGTAAACCGGGTTCAATTCATATGCTACCGATGGTAACATCGGTATTGAAGACAAGACGTCATGGACCCAAAGGACGACCGCACTTCAACTTTCCAAACCACTCAAGTTCCTCTTAAAAGGACTTGTTTCATTCTCACGGGAACCGACATTATCTATCGACTTTCTCTTAGAGATTGTTGATATTGAAGAAGGAGACCTCTCCCTAGTCTCCCACACAGATCCAAATATGCACAAATTGAGTCTAGAGCCACGAGATCATCAATAAATCTCATTAGGACACTTTCAATGAAGACTCTCTGCTTCACACAATGTGGAAAGAGAGATTATATCTTGAGTCCCACGATTATCCTTGTGGTATTGCCGTAACATCCGAGTGATGTGTATACATATTCACAATGAAGATGGAAAGCCTCTCGAGCCAACATCAAACAAGCTCTCGGTAGGTGGCATGTGAGATCTATTATATAGATCAACCATGTGACAACCGAATGAAACAATGGGGCGATTCAATCTCTTGAATCAATCCTCGGTTCGAGTTATGGATTGACGGATACCTTTGAAAACCGGTCTTTGTGCTTAAAAACTCTTTTCTTTAGCACATCGACCGTGTACTCATTTTTCAAACCAAAAGGTGTTTTTATGATTGATAATTGATTTTCAATAAAACCTTCGTTGTATTGCAAAACAATTTCTATTGAGCAATACACGATTGTTTTTCAAATCTCTTTTCATCAATCGGTGGACTTAAAATTACCGGTTCACTCACTCCGTGTTGTCTTCTTTGAGATGTTCCGGTTTGAGAACAACTAGAACACCGCGAAACCCCGTCAAGGAAATTCTTCGAATTATACCGATCACAGCAAGATTTGTATCGATCAACGGGAACCGTGGGCCGTGTACCTCAATTCAACGAAGTGATCAAAGACACTTTCGTGCGATTTATTGCTAATCGTTGTATGCGTGTACACCCGACGCTTGCAAATGATCGTAATGAAGCGGTCAATCCATAGCCGCATGCTCACTTAACACATTCATCTCAAAAGAAATCATGATTAGTGCATCAATGACTCGATATTTTCACTCCATGCTTCGCTACGCCGCCAATATCATGATTCAACAAAAGCTTCCGCTACTCGATGAGAAGATATCATGATCCGTAATGTGAGCATGTCGGTCCTAAAGTCACAACATCACATAATACCAACACCACAAAGGATGTCTCGAGATTTTTGATAGTCGATGATCTCAAAAGATGGCTCAAATTTATTATCACATGGATCAAGAAAGACCTCCACTTGGAGTAACCAAACATGCAATGTGAAGAATCAATGACTACGAGCTTAGGAGCAAAGGACTACATCAAGAATGCAAGATCAATTGTTAATGTATTATCTAGTTGTATTCAATGTAATTTTGGTACATGATTGAGGTGACCTCCTTGGGAGATTGTTAGGAATTAGAAATTCCGTGTATTAAAGAGTCGGTCACCTCAAGTATATGTAATCGTTAGAAAGCTCGTAGTCGTAGTTCTTTAAGTTAAGTAGTATTTAGTTAAGTAACACCGTGGAGGACGGACGGGTCTTTACCCACCGTATGCCCGATCCACACCCGATGTGTGGCGATTTATGTAAGACTATAAATACTCTCTACCTCCCAAGGTAGAGAGTTGGAGCTCATAATAATATCTTTCACTTTCTCTCACTAAGTTCCCTAAACCTCTAACTTTCTCTCTAGAATTCCACTTATACGCCACCTTGTTGTTATGGTTTGATGTGTATGTGAAAACTAATATCCTACAATCTTATTCTTGACTCGCCTTCACCCTTAAGTTCTCGCCTTCATCGAGTGAGAGACTTTTTCGCCTATTATCGAGTATCCCGAATGTAACACCCCAAATCTCTGACAATGGAAGACTTAATCAAGTTTTCGTATGCTACTATTGGATTGGTATCGCACACAAGTATAGCAAAAGATAGTCATTTATCATTTAAAGCCAATCCCAGAATTTGTTATTCAAAACATTTAGTTCAAAAGTGTAAATATTAGGCCCAAAACATTATTTTATAAGATAGGTCCCCAAAGTTTATCAGAGTCAGAAATGATCCTTGAACCCGCCTTCTTGCCAAGCATCCACCGATCACGATTCCATACATCTCTCAAATTCCCGAAATCATGTTAAAAGGTCACCTTACCGCGTGAGTTCATAGGTTTAAGTTCAACAAAATCATAGTGGACCAGAAGAGTTGATTTGCTATGCAAGACCTAGATAGAATAATACCGTTTACACGCACGCATCCTAATCGGATCACCAACCATATAATCACTTACTCGGGCCCTGCGACTCTAGTCCAAGATCGCCGTGGCAACCTCTGAACAGCTTGCCAACCCCGGCTAGGTCGAGATAGAAGTCTATTCTTAGTTAGGCACGGTTAAACCTAGACTAAGGCAACAACTATCGCACAACTATCTACTCAGTCAAGCATATAAGCAAATCCAAATAGTTTTAACGGTCCAAAAACAGTAGCATGATTCTCACCCCAAAATAGTTCAAAACGTAGTTAAAACGTATATAAAAGTGGGGCTATGAAGCTCACCTTAGCCACAACAAAGCACGAATAAACACTAGCAGAAGATAACAGGTAATCACATCACAGCAATGCACTATTCACTATTGACACGACTGGAATCTAAAGTTAATATCCATGGCATCCAAAAGAATGTACGGCAAGTACAATAGAGTAGTTGTGACGCAACCTAATGCGTATACGATAATCTTAGAATACGGCTCATACGATAAAGAAATCAATAGAAAGTAATGTGTTGTCGTTTTCGTGGATCATTCATGTCGTTACTTTCAAAAGTCCATTATCGTTCCCAAAAGTTCATAATCAATATCTCAAAAGTTTGGTTAACGTTTCGTGTGGTGGTAAGAAACATAGACGCGATGCACAACTCACGCCAAAAAGAAGAGAAGACATCGACCAAATCAAGGCATACAGACCATAACTCACGCCAAAAAGGAAAGACACTGGCATAGTCAAGAAATACTTGACAATACTCAAGCTAGTCAAAGACTAGGAAAATAACGACAACTATTTATGTTAACATAAATAGGTTAATTGATAAGTTTCGGCAATTTACCCAACAATTCCCAACGTACGTGTTCAATAATAAAATACAAGTTTCCATTTATCGCTCCATAAATAAAGGTATTTCAATCGTTATTTATAATCATACAAGTGTACCCAAAATTACTTCATATAAGGTGTAGTAAATAGTGTTCTATAAATGACACGTTCGTTTATTCCAATGTTTCCAAACCAATACGACTTCAATAAGTTATATTATCAAAATAATATTTCCAACAAGTTTATAAAAGCTAGCATGTGTAATAAAACACGATTTACCATCGTTTTTATCAAGGGTTTATAATAGATTAAACCATATCTGTCCAATATACATATAGTTATATAATCCAATAGCAGCTTAGAGGTGAAAACAGAATATTCAGCTTTATCACAAAAACAATTATACTAACTCATTTAAACCAAAACGTTTAATAGAGTACGACATACTAAGCATTATAACCGTTATCAACAATTTTATAAAAGATACTTTATATTTATAAAACACAAGTTATTATCGTAGATAATATGGGTTTTTA
Source organism: Chrysanthemum lavandulifolium (assembly GCA_022545495.1). Taxonomy (NCBI): domain Eukaryota; kingdom Viridiplantae; phylum Streptophyta; class Magnoliopsida; order Asterales; family Asteraceae; genus Chrysanthemum; species Chrysanthemum lavandulifolium. Next base: position 174,328,678 of record CM040241.1, on the reverse strand, counting down.
ACTAAACAAAACCGTATTTGTTGATAATTTATATATCAAAACATTTCGTCATTAGTAAATATGAGGAATAGAACATTTAGACCCATATAAGTCAAAACGCTTAACCACCATGCAATTCAATACCAATATAACTCGATAATAAACGTTCCTCCAAATTTATATTCTTATAACGATACAAAATATCGATATCAATTACTAAATACGCAATTAAGTTCCTTTACTATTACCACACCATTTTATAAGCACTTACTAAGTCAAGCCCAATATCATGTATCACGATAATTCTATCCTGTTTTAGTCATACAATTTGATTTGTTACCAAATCACGTCAGAAGCACATATATGTATACATATATATTTAGTTAACTCATAGTCGTAATACAAGTTTAGCCGCTTACATTTATCATTTTCATCCCATTAGTAATCGATAAATCATAATTAACTTATCACATATTTCCCATTTAGTCCATTATCCATATCGGCACCAACTTACTTGCTTCAATATTCTAGTTGTCAACGCTTTATGTCTTATAAATACTTATCGCGTCCAAATGAATTAAACCCGTAACCAAGTTTTACTTATACCATATAACCAATTATTCACATCAACGATTTACCAACTTAAACGAAATTCCATGAGCACCCCTTTGCCTACTAGTTGATTCGAACTTAAATAAGAAACTTGACACATCTTCTTAGTTATTTAGATGAAATCAAACCCACGTTAGATTAAAATAAGACTTGAGACAAGACAATAACAAATTTTGGTCAATTAACGCTCACGCCTAAAACTCAAACCCATATTACGCTTTTTATTAGTATGTTTTAATCCTTAACTTGTTTTTGTATCCCTTATACTTTCGAGGTCAAAATGACAAACAACCAAATGAGTGGACCCGAATCCACTTCGACCCGTCACCATGGTCGACCAGGACTGATCGAGTCAACCACCGAGTTTGACTCGCACGATTGAGTTGACTCGGTATTAAACAATAATTACAACACTATTACTATCTTGAGACCAAGAAACCCGAATATCAAGCCAAAATCATGACCACCATAACAAATCCGAGGTTAACTCGCTATCAACACCCTTATCGTAACTTCGAACCCAAGTACAAATCGAGTAAAACCACACTTCGTTCTTGTTTCTTACCACACGAATGTAATTCAAAGCAAAGTTTAAATCGGTTTTTAAACCGTAATATAACACCCACGTTTTCTTATTATTATTGTTCAATCCCAACCATTTTAACACAAATCTAATCCATGATATCAACACATAAATAATCGTTAAACGAAATAAAAGAAAGTATGAACTGTTGTGGGGTTACCGTGAGAAAGAGAAGAGACGAGGGCCGTGGTATGCTCATTACGAGTACTACTCATAACCACATCCAAGCTTGACCCTTGATACTTGTTTTATTTCAAAACCCTAATAATCCGAATCTTATATTTAAGATTGGAGGCGCGTCGTTTTGTTTCATGGCATGTGGGTTACAAAAACGTAACCACAATTGCCCGATCTATCATTTGAGAGTGGTGGTGTAATTATTGGTAGTTGCCGGAAGTTGGCGTAGAAGATGACGGCACCGAACCCTAACAAATGGGTGGCCGGATTTTGTAGAGAGAGGAAGAGATATGTGTGTGTTTATAGAGAGAGAAAGGAGGGTGGTAAAATGAGAGAATGAGTGAGGTGGGAGTATATATAGTCATAGAGGATTAAACTTGTACACTAAAAACTACAAGTACGAAAATGAAACTATCTCAAAGGACCCTAGATGAAACTTTATAAAACTTTCGATATATTCGTTTCGGTCTTGTTTAACTTAGTAAACAAAAGATTTGCGACACGAGGGTTACGCCAATGTTCTTAAAATATTATTTCCAATAAAAACGATATAAAATACGACTCGTATCTCGATTAAATCAAACGATTGCTCAAATCGACGCTTTCTCCAATTACGACGCATCGAGAATTTACGAGTTGTCTGTACCTCACCTCCTTAAAAGGAATCGCGTCCTCGCGATTCAATTCAAGTTTTACTCATTGAGGTTTAAAGAGGCTTGTGCATACACACGGGGTTCATCTTCACGCTTCCTACATGAATCTAGCTCCATCATGAGTTTCTATGAACTTCAAGATCGAGAGGAAACTTTACTAAAGTTGCTAGGTTTCATCATCCATGGTTTTGATAGGTCAACGAAGTTTAAACGTCCAAAGATTAGGATTTCCCATCGGTGAGTCATTTCTTCCTATTACACACGAAATGTTAGGAACTCTTTATCGAGTCTCGATGGTAGCTCAAGGCTCGAGCTATGTGTCTTAGTCTAGCTGTGATTTTCCAAAGGATTGATATAGCGGGGATTAAGTTTCCAAAGAATGTAAGTTCACCCATCATGGACATTTCAAAATGTTTTTCATAAGTTTTGAAAAAGCGTTTGAGTATTTTAGATGTGTTGACCCAAAATGATGTCATCCACATAAATTTGAATGATTAAAATGTGTTCCCGTGATATTGTATGAAAAGTGTTGGGTCGACCGAACCTTTAGTGAAATTATTGGCGATAAGAAAGGATGATAACTTATTATACCACCCCGAGGGGCTTGTTTGAGACCGAGAGCCTTGTTCGCTTTGTAAACGTGGTTCGGGAACTCGATCAACGAATCCTTCGGTTGGTCGACATAGACCGCTTTTCGTTTCTCATTCGTAAAAGCGCTTTGACATCCATCCGAAAGACCGTGATGTTCATGTGAGCCGCGAATGCCGAAATATCCGAACAACCTCAAGACGAGCAACCGGGCGTAATGATTCTTCAAAGTCAATACCTCTTCGTCTATAACCCTTAGCCACCAGCGTGACTTATTTCGATAACCGCATCGTAAGCATCTAACTTGTTTTTCCAACCATCTCGCACCAATAACATAGACCCTGTTGGTTTTGAACCAATTCCCATACTTCAAGACGCTTAAACCGATTAAGTTCTTCTTGCATGGATTCTATCCAGTTGTCATAAGTCATTGCTTCTTTAATGTTTTGGGTTCGATTGGCAAACGGTAAGTGCATAAATGCAAAGGTTCACCGTCATCCCAAGGCGTTGTCTAGTTATGACCGGTTGATTAGGGTTGCCAATTATGTTCACAAGAGGATGGTCTTTGTCCAACGATGTGGAGGTTGATGTTGATATACATTCCGCAGACAGAGGAGTCAAATGACTTGTAGATGATTCCGCAACATCAAAAGTAGCGTAAGCATTTGCAAAAGGGTTGAAGAACGATTTGGATCATAATCTGCAGTGGTGGTACGTCATTGTTCGGAAGATCATCACCGTTCAACGACGTTGATGCGGTTTGTTCAACTCGTTGTTGTAGAATCAATCGGTGGTGCTTCCTCAACGAGAGTTGTTGTAGCAGTGTCGTATTGGATTATGATCAAGTTGAGCACCGGAATATTGGATACACCGTGCATGTTCATCAATATCATCATTAAACAAAGGATCAAATAGTGCTCCATTTGACGTCGAGTTAGTTGTAAACTAGGTTCACCGATGATGGGGTTTGAGGAAGTCTAAACGGTTATGACCGGGTTCCAAGTCATATGCTCAAGCCATCTCAAGAAGCTCATCGAAATTTGCATGAATCGCTTCCATAAACCGCTTTGTATTGACGATTCCGCATCGGAAACCCTTAGAATTTTCACAATATCCTACAAAGACTCCAATGTTAGCTTTGGCTTTGAGCTTACCAAAGTCATCACGATCATTATTCGGATAACAAAAGGATCCAAATACGTGAAAGTGTTTGAGATTCGGTTTATGGTTGTGGATAAGCTCATAAGGTGTTTTGTTGTGGCGCTTGGTAATCATTGAGCGATTCGAGTGTAGCATGCAGCTGACACGGCCACCCATAAGTAATCCGGAAGTTTAGCATTGATTAACATCATTCTTGCACTTCTACTAACGTGCGGTTTCGTCTTTCAATAACTCCGTTTTGTTCGGTGTACGTGCAATAGATGTTTGATGCTCAATTCCCACTTTCTCATAAAATGCACGAAGAGTTTGATTCACAAATTCGGCCTTTGTCCATTCGATTTGTCGACCGTGTTCGAGTCGAACTTGAATTTTCATGAGAAAGGTGATGATCATCGTGGAGCTTGATCTTTACTTGAAGAAAATAAACCCAAGTCCATCTTGAGTAGTCATCAACAATTACCAAGATGTAGCGCTTGCCATTAATCGTCTGCAGACGCATCGGGCCACACAAATCCATGTGAAGAAGATGAAGCACATGTTGTGAGTTGTGTTCCACCTTGAGGGAAAATGAGCACGAGTGCTTTTCCCTTGTTCACAAGTCGAGCATAGGTGGTCTTTAAAATACCAAAATCTGGGAGACCTTCAACTAGTTTGTATCGAGCAAGGTTGGTTATGGTTTGAAAGTTTAGATGTGAGACGACGGTGCTACAGCCGTGATTTTGTAGATGTAGCCTTAGAAAGTAGAGAGATGGGAGATGAAGCAATCATGTCTTGCATTGAGATTATGTAAAGACTTGATGTGTGTTGACCAGACATAAGATCGTTTCCTTGTAGATCACGAATGAAACAAGTTTTCTCCCTAAAAGCAACTTCCAAATCTCCATCACAAAATTGACCGACTGAGAAGAGATTGTGACCGAGACCTTCCACATAATAAACTCTGCTAATTTCGATGTTCCCATTAATCTCCGAAGCCCATGATAGCCTCTAAGTGATCATTCCCAAATTTGACAGTGCCAATGAACTTTGATACAAAGTTGGATAACAGTTTGAGATTGCCTGTCATGTGTCGGGAACATCCACTATCAACAACCTGAGGATGATCAGATCACCGCATTCAACATGATGACACAGATGGAATAGAAGTAGATGTGGAACCCAAGAGTTAGAGGGTTCCGATGCAGATATAGATGAAACACACGTGTTCATGATTTTAGGTATCCATGTAAAGCCAAGTGTATTATGTAACCATTTCTGCCATCTCCAACTAGTCTTTGCTTTAGTCTTAGTGAATGCACTAGGTGGTACTACGATCCTTGGAGGTGATAATAGAGCTATAGGGACATCAATGCTTTTCTTAGAATCTAAAGAGGGCGGTTTACCAAGCACGTGACTTAGAAGCTTTAGTGGGCCTAGAGGTATTCCATTTTTAGGATTCCGTAAACGAGACAAGATAGTTTTAGCAACACATTTATCATGACAATCGAAAGCATACTTTTACGACACATAACACAAGAAGCTTCGGACTTAACATCAAATGTACTTAAAGGTTCAAAGATTCGTTACATCACTTTTCCATTACATTTGTCGACGCAATATCTAAAGTGGGTGCAACTTGAGTTTTATTCAAAGTCCTAGGTGTTGTTCTACTTCAAGATTCTTTATTGTTCTTTTCTTACGCTGCAACTTCCTATTCTTCCTTGTATTGCTCCTAGGTTTGTGAAGTGCGTGCTGGGAAAAGAGGCAACTATTCCTGCTTCAGAGAGGAAGCACATTAGTTTCTTGTGATTTGTCATTAGATGTTATAGAGTCATTTTGAATCTGTTTGGGTGCGATTACTTTTGTGTTACTATCCCTATCTTGCTTAAGTATCACCAACTCGCCTTTAGATCATGGATTTTGTGTAACAAATCTAGATTTTCGAATGAGTGAGTCCGCCTCGTCAGAAACATCTTTGGTATATGCCGATGATTATCAACATCTTTTGACGCTTTAGCATGAGTCTTTTGAGTAAATCAAATATGACACTATATTCCTTTTCACTTTTGAAATTTCTTGTTCATATTTTGAGATTTGACACTTCAAAGACACATTTTGGTCATCCAGCTTGCTCAAGTTTAGGACAAAGAGTTTTGGTATGCAACTGGTTGATTTTGTTTTGCAAAGCGAGTTCACGATTATGACAATCTTTTGACACCATTGAAGACGACGTTTTGCATTTGAAAGTTCGTTTAACAAACGCTCATTTTCAACTTTTAAAGACTTGATTTGTGACACAAGACGATTCTCAACATTTTCAACAGAATCAACAGAATCAGCAGTGATAAAATCAAATGCATATGCAAAAGACTGTAATAACACAACATTATGGATATCAGCAGAGATAACATCTTCCAAGAGTCGATCAACATCTTTTCGTAACATTTTATTTTTATGTTTTGTATTTGAAATTGATGTTTCAGTTTGTTCGAAAACTCTTTTCATAAGTCCAAGCTCCTTGTGAAAATACCTTTCCCAATATATAGCATAATTTTTCAAATTTCAGACATGAGGTAAAATTCTTTTCTGAAGAATATCTCTTTGTGCACGCCAAGAAGAGGCGATTGAAAATGTTCAACTTTATTTCACAATGAAATTCAATTTCACGTCCAAAAGTTTGATGTCCGAAATGAATGTTTCAAAATATTTTATAACTTTACATTTTTATTAATGGTTTGATTTCACCGAGTGAAGGTAAAGGACCATTAATTTGTACAAGATTGGAAAGGGACCCTAAGTAGGTGTGATAACCTAAGGTGTGTTAGAAAATCCTTTGTGCAACGAAAGTGACGCCTTTTGAATAGTTAAATGGTTTGTTATAGACAACATTTTCTAATTTTGATCGACTCTCATCTTCTCGTGATCTAATTCCTCTTGACGGTTATATTCAACAACACTCATAATGGAAACATCAATTCTATGTTCTACATTGTAAACTTGTGATTTGGTTTGAATGCTCGCTTGAAAACTTAGGTTTGTAATCGAAGATTCGTCCATATCCATTTGGATTTGGTTTGAAAGTAAACTTTTGAATCGTTGTGATTGATTCACCATGTTTATAAACAATAGTTCAAACTCTTTGATTTTGTTTTGTAAGTCGACAATTTCCTTAAGATAGTCATCTATTCGCTTCGTGGAATGCTTTTGTACTAAAGAACTGTTTTTTGACAAGTTAACAACTCGACTTGGTTTTTGAGTTTCCAAGGTAAGAGCGTTAAGTTGTTGTTTATGATCATGTTTCGCTTGTTCTATTTGAGAAAACAAAGCATTCGTGGATGCGACTAGATCACGATCTGTCTATTCTAATGATTTTTCGCTTTGATGAGATTTAGCAAAGCGACTTCAAAACCTTGTTCATGTTTTTCTTGAGTTTTGAAAATGTTGAGTTGCCTTTTAAGCATTCATTATCCCTAGTTAATAAGTGCATTTTTGTCCTTTAATTGCTTGTAAATTTCCAGTCGAGATTCTTGGTCTTTAATTAAGGTCATGTGCTCAACTTCTAGATGAGACGAAGGTTCATCTTGTTCAACGTGAGTCTCAACATTATCATTAGTCAGATCCTCAAATATAACCACGGAGTCAACTTGATTATCAATGGTAACCATAAGGTCATGTAGACGGCGCATGTTGAACACTCTGATCCTTGTCGGATGTAGATGTTGGCTGAGATATCAAATCATTAATGAGTATAGTTTGATCCGGTACACGAGACAAGCCGTCGATGTCATACATCGGGCCCTGTCATTCATGTGGAGAGCTTGCATGTGTGCCATCAACATCACCGCCGCATTAGCTCGCAAGTCCTCCATGTCATCATCGAATCTGCATCCGCCATGAAGTGTGTTCCTTGTTGGTGAGTGTTCCACCGCCTTCATCCTTGAGAGCCAAGAGTAAAGCCTCTTTGTGATAAGCGCCTCTTGTCCTCGGCTTTGGGCATGCATTAGCCGGATGACCCTTCTCATTACAGCTTATAACAACGAAGACCATTAACCCCATTCTCGAGCATTACCTGTTCAACCACTTAAGCCCTTTGTTGTTGTGGAGCACCCATGTTATTCCTTCCCATTGTATTAAACCCTTGACCACCGCCCATCTGACGAACATTACCACGATTCTAAACTTCAACACATCCATTGTTAACAACAACCTGATTCCTTGTGTTAGATGAGGTACGAATACGATTGTTGGATTTGTTAGAGTATCGGCCGAAGGCTCTAGCTATCATGACAAACCTTTGTTGCAATGCATCGAAAGCTTCGCATCTTCATTGATTCACCGTAAAGTGCTTGATCATTGTTGTTGTATGGAACCAATTGAGTTTCTTGAGATTGTTGCTTTGATGGATCATATGGTGCGATCATTGCGCTTGGTTGAGCGATGGGTTGTGGAGGATTTGTGAATACTGATTTGTAAGGTCGGAATCGAGGATAACAAGCTTGAGCCCAAAAGCTAGTTGTTGATTATCCGGAAGTGAAGGTGTGACGGTTTGTCCACGGATAACCATTTCTTTGTCAACTTTTGATGGGGCTTCAAATAGTCGTACAACCATCCGTAAGTAGCATGATGAAGATTCTTCGCCGACGGATGAAAATGACATATTTTTCCCAATCGTGACCAAGACTACTCAGAACTTAGTGTTGTGACTATTCTTGGCATGATGATGTTGTATTTGTCCAAGTCATTGATGATGTCTGAGAATCGATGATGATATGACTCTAATGTCTCTCCGGGTTCAATCATGAACTGTTCATAAGCCAAGTAGATTTTGGATTCCATGTCTTCTTGATTGAGTTCAGTGCCTTCCATGAGAAGATGAATATATTCCCACATTGTTTTAGCAGTCTTTTGAGCATCAACACTTTGAAGGATTGGATTGAGTAATCCCAAAAGGATGTATTGCATTGCTAGCTCATCGGCTTCGAAATGTAGAAGTTCATTAGCAGTGAGGTCAGAAAGAGTTGCAATGTTGGTGACATCACCTCTTGGTGGAGTAGCATTTGGATCTCCGGGTGTAACGACAGTAGGCATCTGAAACGGACCTTCCATGATGACCTTCTTCAAGAACTTTCCATGTGGCTTCTTTAGATCACAGAACCTAAAGTACCATATCACCCATTGATCATAGTTTCCGGGAGTGAGCATTGGAGGTCTATCAAGTGATCTAGCTTCATGTATGGATTGTTGGCTACTTAGAGCTTCACACATCTTTCCAAACCAAGACGGTTCCTTCATAGTATTCTTGGACGGATGTTGATTGTGAATGTTTGTGTAAGGTTGTACTTGAAGACTTGGTGGTGGTTGAATCATTTGAGGTTGAATTGCTCCTTGTGGAAAATGTTGTTGTTGAAATTGTTGTTGATAAATCTGTTGTTGTAGATTGAATTGTTGTTGTTGTTGACTGATTTGTTGTTGTTGTTGTTGTTGTTGAGGATATACATGAGGAAAGTAGTTAGAGTATAGTGGTTGAGACATCTTGAAAACTTGTGTTGTAAAATGGATCTTTGTAGTCGAATGAAACTTTGTTGATGAAGAGTCCTTAGGCGTAGAAACCAAGCTTAGGCAAAGAAAACCTTAGGCGTAAAAACACCAAACTTACGCGTAAAATGTCAGTTTACGTGTAGGATGAGCTTACGCGTAGGGTTAGTTAAACCTTAGGTTATGTGTAAACTAAAGACTTAGCAGTAAGAAACTTATGCGTAAGTTTTCCTTAGGCGTAAGTCGTGCTTATGCGTAGAAAAATGCTTAGGCGTAAGATTTTTACTCGAAGCTTTTATGCTTAGGCGTAAAACTAGGGTTTTGCCCAAAATCCTTTACACTAATCTCGTGTAAAAGATATCCAAAGTCGAAGTGTTTTCGTGCTTATCCAAGCAAGAAAACACCGAGTAAACCAAGAACATCAAGATCAAACCAAGGAAGTCTTACGCGTAAACTTAGGGTTTACTTATGCGTAAAACATAACCAAAGCGATTTTCAAAGACAAAGTGTTTCTAAACCGATTTTTGTGATGGCTTGACTTTAATATCACCAAAATAACACAAAAGTGTAAAACTTGATGATCCAAAACTTTGATACACCCACGCCGTAGAACTAGCCACACGAATAAAACCAAGCTTAAAAAACAATGAAATACACGTAAAGTTTGAAACTTTTTGCCAAAAACTTAAACTTTAACACCTAATAACCTTGAAAGTACAAGAATCTTGGATTTGAAAGTGTAAAAATTAAAGCTTTTTGCATTTGAAAGTTTGGATACCGAGACTTACGCGTAGACTTCAAAAACAAAATAAAGTTCACCCAACTATTTGGCGATTGATACCACTGTTAGGTCACCATATTAGTAACACAAGCACCAATATAAGAAGTGTAGATTAAGAGTGATCGGTTGAACAAGATAACACACACACAAATATATGTAAAGAAAGGATACGCGTAGGATATGTGATAAGATGAACAACCAACCATCTAAGGATGGTTTACATGGGTATTTATAGGAAGGAACTAGGGCAACATGAAAGTTCCCTTCCTTTCCCTTATTGGGCTTTGGCATAGGCTCATGGGCTTTCTACATGAGCCTAGCCTTGATTACTAACATAAAAGCCATAATTAAGCTAACTATTACATATTGATTACTAACACTTGAATTCTAGTTTAGGAGTGATTCCAACAGTATCATAATCAGAAATAGCTAACAATCAAAAGATGTGAGCGAGTCATGAGAAACCTTATGAGAAAGGTCAGAATATCTGTACCTTATGCAAATGACATAGCAGATAAAGATAGGATCATACAGAAATAGGAATCACTCCTTCTTCGGAAAATCTACAAAAAGTGAATGACAATTGTAGGATATTAGTTTTCACATACACATCAAACCATAACACAAAGTGGCGTATAAATGGAATTCTAGAGAGAGAAAGTTAGAGGTTTAGGGAACTTAGTGAGAGAAAGTGAAAGATATTATTATGAGCTCCAACTCTCTACCTTGGGAGGTAGAGAGTATTTATAGTCTTACATAAACGCCACACATCGGGTGTGGATCGCATACGGTGGGTAAAGACCGTCTGTCCTCCACGGTGTTACTTAACTAAATACTACTTAACTTAAAAGAACTACGACTACGAACTTTCTAACAATTACATATACTTGAGGTGACCGACTCTTTAATACCGGAATTTCTAATTCCTAACAATCTCCCTAAGGAGGTCACCTCAATCATGTACCAAAATTACATTGAATACAAATAGATATTACATTAACAATTGTTCTTGCATTCTTGATGTAGTCCTTTGCTCCTAAGCTCGTAGTCATTGATTCTTCACATTGCATGTTTGGTTACTCCAAGTGGAGGTCTTTTACCGATCCACGTGATAATAATTTTGAGCCATCTTTTGAGATCATCCGCATCAAAATCTCGAGACATCCATTGTGGTGTTGGTATTATGTGATGTTGTGACTTTAGGACCGACATGCTCACATTCGGATCATGATATCTTCTCATCGAGTAGCGGAAGCTTTTGTTGATTCATGATATTGGCGCAGCAGAAGCGTAAGCATGGAGTGAAAATATCGAGTCATTGATGCACTAATCATGATTTCTTTTGAGATGAATGTGTTAAGTGAGCATGCGGCTATGGATTGACCGCTTCATTCGATCACCGCAAACGTAGGACGACCGCATACAAGCTTAGCAATAAATCGCACGAAAGTGTCTTTGATCACTTCGTTGAATTGAGGTACACGCCCATGGTTCCCCGCTGATCAAGACATGTACGCCCGTGATCGTATAATTCAAGAATTTCCTTGATGTGGTTTCGCAATGCTCTAGTCGTTCTCAAACCGAACGCCTCAAAGAAGACAACACGGAGTGAGTGAACCAAATAATTTAAGTCCACCGATTGATGAAAGAGATTTGAAAACAATCGTATTGCTCAATAGAAATTGTTTTTGCAATACAACGAAGGTTTTATTGAAAATCAATTATCAATCATAAAAACACCTTTGATTTGAAAATTAGTACACGGTCGATGTGCTAAAGAAAAGAGTTTTTAAGCACAAAGACCGGTTTTCAAAGGTATCCGTCAATCCATAACTCGAACCAGATTGATTCAAGAGATTGAATCGCCCATTGTTTTCGCTCGGTTGTCACATGGTTGATCTATATAATAGATCTCACATGCCACCTACCAGAGCTTGTTTGATGTTGGCTCCGAAGGCTTTCCATCTTCATAGTGAATATGTAAACACATCACTCGGATGTTCGCAATACCACAAGGATAATGCGAGGACTCAAGATATAATCTCTTTCCACATTGTGTGAAACAGAGAGTCTTCATTGAAAGTGTCCTAATGAGATTTATTGATGATCTCGTGGCTCTAGACTCAATATGTGCATATTTGGATCCCGTGCGGAGACTAGGGAGAGGTCTCTTCTTCAATATCAACAATCTCTAAGAGAAAGTCGATAGATAATGTCGGTTCCCGTGAGAATGAAACAAGTCCTTTTAAGAGGAACTTGAGTGGTTTGGAAAGTTGAAGTGCAAAGGCGCCACCGGGTCCATGACGCCTTGTCTTCAATACCGATGTTACCATCAAGAGCATATGAATTGAACCCGGTTTACGCCCTAAGGTTGAATAAATGGAGGGCTATTTGTTTTCACCCTTTCCTCATTCAATTGTTTTTAATTCTTCAACCCCTTCAAGCTTACCGAGACTTCATAGCTAGAACCTTGTTGGGTTTATTCCAAGACTAGCTCGCCTTAGTCCGCACTCTTCCCATATCTCATTTTTCTCCTTTATCATCATACCTAAGGACTTCTACACTAACTAGTGGATTGTCCTCGGTAGATCCCTCCGGTTCGCGGATCATGGGAACACATACCTAACCTTATCATCCTTATATCACCGTACATAAAGTAAAGTTGGTCGGTCAATTTGGTATTGTTCATCCGCCATTGGAACCAATTGAAAACCATTTGAAAATCAATCCAGATACTTGTGATATATTATCAAAACATTTTGTACCGAATTGTTTTTGATATTTTTAGAACAAGTGCTCCCCTCAACATGTGCATCAAATGTTTGAAATCGTTTTGCACACGGAGGCAAGAGGAAAGAATTTACTTTGATTACCATTTTCTAAAGATATCAACATCACTTCCCCGATCAAATCAAGAAGATAAAGCATTTCGGGAAGGATGAGGTTTTCATAAGTTTGCTCCCCTCAATATGTGCCTCGAGATTTGAAAAGAGTTTTGCACATACTAGAGGAACCCGCACATTGAGATAAGTTGATCACGCTTCAAATCATAGGTTTAAGATAGATGCTCCCCTCAACATGTGCATGGAAAATTTGAAATCGTTTGTCACATGTGGGAAGGATAGCATGTACATCCTTATAAAACCATTTACCGAATTATCGCTTTAAATCCAATTTAAATCACACATTCTCCCCGATCACAATTATCAAATCATTTGAGATTTGTGATCTCTTATTGATTTAAATTGATTTTGAAAGCTTTTAAGGGAATTGTGACTTGATTATGAAAGCGTTTTAATCGATAAGGATCGGATTTTAAGACTTTAAACTCCATTGATAAAACATGCATGTACATCTTTTGAAAACAATTTAATGCCAAATAACTTTTAATTTAATTGAAATCATTCTCCCTCAATCAATGACATAGGTTGTTGATTGAGAGATAGAGATTTTGACAAATAAGTCCCGATGATTATCGAAAATAGAGACCGAGTTATTTTTCAAAGCATTTAGTTTTCAAAGCAGATAAATGTTAATAGAATCGAGCATGGAATTTTGAAAGCATGATAAAGCATGGCTCGTTCTTTCTTTTAAAAGCGGTTATTGCTCAAATGACAATAAACCATAGTTTCTCTTTCTCCCAAAAATATATTTTTTTTTATATATTTTTATATATATATATATATATATATATATATATATATATATAATTGAACAACATCTAAAGTCCCGTGTCATTCTTTGAATGACAACACAAAGACCGTAGATATTGTCGAACCGAGAAAAAGCATAACAAATTGACAATAATTTTTGAGGATTTTTCGAATTTTTTTCATATTTTTATGGATTTTGAAGGTTTTATATTTTTCTATTTGATTTTTGAAGGTTTTATAATTTTGTATTTTGTTTTTCGAATAGATATATACAAGAGATAGATGAAGATAGACCTTTACTCCTCGTCTTCCTCCTCAAGACGTTTGAGTGTATTGGTTGAAGGCTTTTCAAGCCAAGACGTGGAAGAATAAACTCAAAACGTTCTCTTGGAAGAGCTTTGGTGAAGATGTTCGCTAACCGATATTCGACCTCACAAAATAGAGTTCCACCACACCTTTTTCCACTTGTTCCTCGATGAAATGATGTCGAATGTCGATATGCTTTGCTCTTGAGTGTTGAACGTTGTTGCATGAGAGAGCAATAGCACTTTTATTATCACAAGACAGAGGATTTTGTTGAATTCAAAGCCATAGTCGATAATTGAGATCTCATCCATAAGATTTGAGCACAACAAGATGACATGGCTATGTATTCACCTCTCAGAGGAAATAGAAGTACTCATTTGCTTTTTGAAGACCACCACAAGCTTATCACCCAAAACCGAGCACCTCCGGATGTACTTGACGAGTATCTTGACACCGCATGATCAAGATCGCGTGATAGGTCGTTAGTGACATGCCGGTGTCCTTCGGTACCAAAGACCCATATTGATGGTTCCTTGGAGATACCAAAGACCCGCTTAATCGCTTCAAGGTGCTTTTAGTAGGCTTAGCCGGTATCTAGCACACATGCAAACAATGAACAAGATGTCCGGTCTACTAGTCGTAAGGTACATCGTGATCCAATCATACTACGATATTTTGTTTGGTCAATCATGATCCCCGAGTGGTCCTCATCTAGTTTGGTTCGATCAATCATGGAGTGTCAACAGGTCACTTGAATCAAATCCAAATTTCTTTAAGATCTCGGTTGCATATTTAGATTGATTTATGAAAATGCCTCCGGACTTTGCGAAATTTGTAATCCCAAGAAAATGACATTTGTCCCATCATTGACATTTGAAATTTTGAACTCATTTCATTTGAAAACGATCACATTCCATTGGGTCTGCCGAGGCAAAAATAATATCATCAACATAAATTTGAACATGAATTAAATGTTTGCTCGACTTCCGGTGAACAATGTTGGATCAATCGCTCCTTTGCTAAATCCGGTTGATAGAAGAAACTTTGACAAGGTATCATACCATGCCCTTGGAGCTTGCTTTAAACCGTAAAGGGCCTTCTTCAAACGATAAACGTGAGTAGGATGCTCTTGATTTACAAATCCTTCGGGTTGGTCGACGAGACGACTTCTTTAAGGTCTCCGCTCAGAATGCCGCCTTCACATCCATCCGATAGACTACCATGTTCTTACTAGCAAGATTAGCCGAAAAATTCGATTGCCTCGATTCGAGCAACCGGAGCAAAAGATTCTTCAAAGTCAATACCCTCCTCTTGACGGTATCCTTTAGCAACTAATCGAGCCTTGTTCTTCAACACATCACCATGCTCATCAAGTTTCACTTTGAAGATCCATTTAAGAGCAATAATCATAGCACGCCTGAGCGGTACTAACTCCCATACATCAAGTCGATCAAACTCATGAATTTCATCTTGCATGGCATTGAACCAACTATCTTCATTCATGGCGGTTTTAACATCTTTGGTTCGATCTTAGATAGTACGGAGTTGAAGAAGCACCATAAGGCATCGGTAGCAAGTTGTTTCGTGTTGATATGTGACGAGAGGATTTCCAATGATGTTGTCAAGTGGATGATCGTGAGTCCATTTTCTAAGGTGTTCATGTGGCGGTTGTTGAGGGACCGAGGTAGCAGAGTCGATGTCTCTCAAGAAGATGGTTCGATGATGATTCAGAGCAAATATGTTTTCAAATGGAGCATCTTCGTGAGTAGCAAAGGGATTAACTTCATCATTGATGCCGTAAACAGTTCCATGATGTACATTTGAAGAATGATGATTTGTTGATGAGATCAAGGATCGCAGAGGCGCTTCTTGACTTAAAGATATAGAGACCGAGGATTGACTTCATTCACGTGAATATGAGCAGCCTTTGTTGTAGGGATCGACAACTCATTAGTACTTGGATCATAAAGTTCATCAAACATAGGATCAAACAATTTCTTTAAATCATCTTCGATGGAGGTACATATGGAGTTTCTTGAGAAGAGTTTGGAACAAGGGATGAACCAATGGGACTGTTTTGAAGTGCGGGTCCCGAATCGATTGTCCAGAGCCATTTGACGGTCACCATCAAACGTAACGTGAATTGTTTCCATGATATTTCGGGTTCTTTTGTTGTAGATTCGGTATCCTTTTGTTTGGTGCATATCCTACAAATACTCCAATGTCCGCTTTAGCTCTAAGTTTGCCTAAGTCTTGACCTCATTAGTTGGATAACATAATGCACCAAACACACGAAGGAAGAGAGATTAGGTTTTCGTTGTGGACAAGTTCATATGGAGTTTTTCCATGAACAAGTGTGAATCGTGGAACGATTTTGTGTGTAGCATGCAGTGGCAATAGCTTCAAGCCCGAGAAACATTGGAACCTTTGAGTAAATCAAGATTGTTCTAGCGGCTTCTACAAGAGTTCGATTTGCCTTTCAACTACACCGCTCGTTGAGGAGTTCGTGGAACACTTCTTTGATGGTCGATTCCAACGCTTTCATAAAATTCACTAAGTTGTTTGTTGACAAACCCGCCCATTGTCTGCTCGATAATTCGACGGTTTTGTTAAGTCGAACTCGCAATTGTTTGATGAGTTTGATGATGATATCGAGTTTCATCCTTTGTCCTTAAGAACTTGACCTGTGAATCTAGAGTAATCATCAACCACAACTAACACATATTTCTTCCCAAAGATATTTCGCACCCTCATTGGTCCACATAAATCCATATGAATCATATGAAGAACTTCGTGATGAGTTAGTAGGTTTGGGTTTATGGGCATACTTGCTTTTTCCCAATTGACATGTCGAACAAAGATGATCCTTTTCGTACTTGAGTCTAGGTAAACCTACAACTAAGTCCTTTCTCGTGAGATCATTGATGGTGCCAAGTTCGTGTGATTGAGACGACGATGCCATAACCATGACTTTGTTTTAGAAGCCTTTGACAAGAAGCAAATTGGAGAAGACTTCATCATATCTTCGATAGAGATGGTGTATAGATTTGAACCACGTGAACCTCTTAAAAGTTCCTTACCATCAAGTTCTCTAACAAAGGTGTATGTTTTCTCAAGGCTACTTTAGATCCGAATCGCAGATTGACCAACAGAGAACAAGTTGTGACCAAGACCTTCTACATAGTAAACCCCGGAGATGACACTTTTGCCAACAACATAGTCTCCATAACCCATGATAGCACCGAAATGATCATTCCGAATCTAATCGTCCCGATGAATTTGCTCACGGTTCATGAGCCGTGACCGTCGCCAATATATGCTTGGAACAACTGAGTCCGTGTACCACGTAACGATTTGAACGATCCGCAGTTGAACACGCACAAGAATGGATAATCGATAATTGGGATCCCCATGCAAGAATGGGTTCCATTTGGTTAGTAACAATGGTTGGAACACCCACATCGTAAATAGAAGCATTCATATCGTAAAATAAGGCAATGGAATCATTGTGAATAGATGCAAGATTAGTGTCTCAGATAGCCCTGCTCACAATGTGCTCACTTCTTAAGGAATAGTTCTACCAAGAGGCATCCATTTTCTAGTGAGCATTGTCTCGATTAGTCTTATGACCAACAGTAACCAATAATAGCCTATCTTACTAAATGTTCTTCCCGGTTTCCACTGTTTTCTAACTTTCTTCGCTTTTGCCTTTTAGCCTTCTTAGCATGAATTTTAGCATTAACAATATTAATCGGACAATTAACATCATTAGGCAAAACATTAACACCACATTCATGATTAGAAATGTAATTCAAGCAGACATCAATACAAGGTTTGCAAATAGTATCGAATTGAATTAATTACAAGACGCCTATGGCTAATACTAGAATCAACACGATTCGTTTTATTCGGTTCAAACTTAAAGTTCCTAGATTGTTCTTCTACTTTTTCCAAAGGCACATTCTTAGCTCATGAGGTCCTATCATTCCTTGTATTGTCTTGAGACTTTGACCGCTCCCTTTAATGTCACCGATTACTCCTGTAGAGGAATGGGAACATTAGTTGGTTTTACTACTCTTTGCATCACCTGCTTAGATGTCTTTGGGATCCGAACTACATGCAGCACACTAAGGTTCACTTTCTTAAAACTAGAAGTACTGGATTTGTACTCCTAGAAGGCACACTTGAGTTCTCTTTCTTAGCATTGATGATCCGAATCGAACTACTTAAAGGCACACTAAGGTTCACATTCAAAACATTGGGAATCGAATGAATATCATACTTGGCATTAGGCATCGAGCATGGAATCAAAGGATTAACTCTCTCACCTAATGACTTTGGGCATATTGTGATCAAGCATTCTAAGATTTCTTGAGATCGTTTGGCATATAAGCATGCATGTCCAATTGCATTATCATGAGGTTTCTCTAACTTATCCTCTTCAACAATCTCACGCAGACATTCTAGGCAATCCTTAAGGGATGAGAAGTATGTTTGAACAACAAGTTTGTTGTTCCGAGATGAGGAGGACATATTTCACAGATAAAGCATATTTATTACAAGAGTGACCCTTTGATACACCATTCTCCCCATTGGTCATAGGCATTTTCCTTTTACCCGACTCTTCGATTCTCAATTTCCTTTTGCAATGAAGCTATTTGTTCGTTATTTTGTTACGAGTGACCTTTATTGATTCAAATAACTCATTGAAATGACGTTTAACCTTTTCATTTTCTTCTAGAAAACTTTCATTTTCTTTTGTAATGCATTTACTAGGTTTTGAAGATGAAACGTTTGAGAATACCGAGAGTCTAAAGGAGGAGGCATTTGGGAGCCTGTCATATTGTTCGCTTGACCCTTTAATTGAGAGATTTGGGCTTTCAACTTTCTCGATCGTGTTGCAATGAGCTTGAATCGCTCATCACGTTTGTTAATTTGAAAACCGCATCAAACTCGAGCATCCGAGGATGTCTTGATATTTGAAGTTTTGACATTTTCTTTAAGATGTTGATATTTCAGTTGTAAATTAAAATGCTCAACTTCTAGTTTAGAAAAATGTTTAACCAAATTGTCGTGATCATCCAGCTCAATTTTCTCGTTTAGTTTAGAATTAGTTTTTTCAAGCTCAATGACACGATCATGAGAGACTTTCAGGGCAACAGATAGTTCATGAAATTGGGAAGCATTAATAGAGCAATTTGAAGCGTTGAAAACATATCTTGAGCAACACATTCAAGAATAAGAGTCTCATTTAATGTATGCAAGTTCTTCCTCTCAATCTCATTATATTTTAGTGCACGCTCATAGTCACTAACTTCAACTATCATTGCATCAAATTCCTTTTCCATTCCTTAATATCGTTTCTATCCCTTTTAAGACTCTCAAAGTGATCTTTTAGAAGTTTAAAGAAAGGCATGACCTCGCTTAAATAACATTCTTTCATTTGCTCAAACCCTTTCTCCTTCGTTATACCAAGTGGTGTGATCCTTTTCTTGCAAGTTTTCTCAAAATCAACAAATAGTTGAAATATAACATATTGGCTAATTAAGGTCTTGCTTTTAGTGGCAATTGTTCTAGGAACAAGATGCATTGGTGTATTAGGAGGATACACATCGCTCTAGGCATTTTCCAAAGGGAGGGTTTGTTTCAACAATATTTTCATCTTTTCGCTTATCTAAATCCATTTTCCGAAAACTTGTTCGGGAGTCAACAATGTCTCGAGGCTTAAACTTGTTCAAGGAAATCCAGTTTTCCTTCTTGTAGTCATGGGGAGTGATAATTACTTTTTCTCTTTGCATTTAGGATCATTTAGTTTCTTATTCATCTTCTCCCTAGTGATTTCATCTAATTTCTTATCTTCCCAAAGGCACTCAAAGCAACTAGGTTTTGTCTAGGTTTAAGAATCTCATTGCCATCATAGATCACACTTTGAGTCGCTTTTGCTATCTTTCCGCACTCGTGGTTGGGTTTATCTATAATGGGAACACTATGCTTATCGCTAGAACTCTATGCTTAGTGATCATGTGAGCAATCGAATGGTGTTTCCTTGTATGTACAACTTGTTTTCAAGTTTGTTTTTCAAAGTTTTAGATTAGAAAAGTCTCTCAAGAGTTTTGATTCCTTTGCATTAAATTCTTGCTTAAGCATTTTCACATTTTCTTGAAGTTCTTGTTTTGCTTAGCGCTTTAGAAAGCTTTTCTTGCAAGGAATTTAATTCTTGTTTTAATACTTCTTCTCTAAAATTACTTTTTCTAATGATTGTACGCACTTGGTCATCCATTTCCGCTCACGAGTGGTCAACTCAAATTTTGCACGTTGTTCATAAATAGCAACACGTTCTTTATAGGCATTTAGTTCGAAATTATAGAATCATCGGGGCACATGCGGTGTATTCATCAAAACATAGTCATTGTTGATCGCAGAAGATGCATCACTTGGTACAACTTCACTTTCACTTTGTTTCTCATATTGATCATATGGGACAATATTGATATTACCCATATTTTCAACATTTGATTCAAAAGTTTCATTGATTGTACTTTGTCATGCATCTGTTGCACATCGTCATCGATAGTTTTAATACCTCGAGATGAGTTTGTCTTTGGATGAGCCACTTGTGGTGAAGAAGAGATCTTGGGAGAAACCATTGGAGAAATGCTAGCCATAAAAATTGTGTGTGCAGAGGTCCATCATCCACATCAAAGTCGTATGCATCACAATCGGCGACTTGAAAGGCATTCGATGATTGTGACCTATCTCCGAATAGGCCGCTCATCCACATCTCGCATCATAGGTCTTGGCATTGCCCTCGCCTAGAAACAACAATTCCTCTTCATCCAAAGCAGCACCATTATCCCGAGCTTGTACAAGCAAGATCTTATCTCTCAAGTAATCAAGATTTTGTGGACGCTTTGGAGATGTGCGCCTTGCAATGTGTCCTCACCACCACGCTTATAACATTTGATCGGCTTAGCTTGACCTTGATTACCATTCCTTCCTCGATTCGATTACCAACATAACCTCTACCACCCACCTCTTCCCCGATCATACTGTCTTTCCGAACTGGTTGCACCACGATCCTCCCATCTTTAACAAGAGCTTGATTGTGTGGGTTAGATGTCGCTCGAGGTTGTTGTTGGTTTGTGGGAGAGAATTCATGTTTTGACTAATCAAGAGCTAGTTGATTAATGAAGTTACCCACGTGTGCATCAAGATCGCCTTGTTTGAACATAGGATCGGGAATGAGTTTGTGATTACCATTACCCATGGGTATGACTTGTGAGGCTTTGGTTGTGATTCCGATGTTTGAGTAGAAGGCGTTGAGTCATTAGACGAGCTTGTCTCTCCTCGGTTGGTTTTGAACCGATTAAGAATCATTTTTCAAACATAGCATGTCTCTCATTTCAAGGAGGAAGGCATAGAGTTGCTCATAGTTTGTATTCTTCAATCCTTTAGTGAGCTTCACAGAGGTGACAAACTTGTGCCATTCGGGATTCATGTTGTTCACAAATTTTGAGTTCAATGAATGTTAGGCATAGTCATTCGATGTTCCTCATATCATTCACCAACTTATGAAATCTCACATAGTACTCATAGACACTCTCATCCGGTTTCATCTTGAAGTGTTCAAATTGGTCATAGAGTTGTGATTCTATGTCTTCCATAGTTAATTCGAACCCGAGAGAAGCATCTTGACATTATCCCATACCGCTTTGCTTCGTGTTGTGATTGATCACTTGTAGATGTCTTTAGGAAGACCTTGAAGAACAATGTTAGAAGCCCCGATATCTCGCATCGAATCTCTTTTTCTCCTTATCATCAAGCTCATCATACATTTTTGGTCTATCCATTCCGTAAATAGGAGTTCCATCTTCATTAGTATCAAGTATATCTCTAGTTGTCTCAACTCGACACGGTCCTTCATCAATGGATTTGAGAATGTTGACACCATTTTCCTTTCCAAGACAAGACAACTGATTCGTTGAGCCCAAGAATCGTAGTCGGCCTCACAAGCATGGGTGGACGAGTATCCGAACCACCGCTTGAACATCCCTGCAATAGTGGAGATGATAGTGGAAACGTTGGTAGACATGTTAACATTATACGGATTTTATAACTCTATGATTAAACCGGAAATAGATTCTTTCACGGATTTTACTAAATCAAGAGAAAACCGTAAAAATCACCCAAGTCGCTAGAAGATAATGCACCAAGTCGCTAACACCTAATTCGCTATACCACCAAGTCGCTAAAGTCCCAAGTCGCTAAACAAAGGCAAGTCGCTAAATAGTAACTCGCTAAGCCTCAAGTCGCTAGCAAAATTTTGGCAAGAATTCGCTAATCAAGTCGCTAAAGATTCAAGTCGCTAAATAGCAACTCGCCATCGACCAAGTCGCTAACACTGTCGCTACCCGTAGTGGAGAGTCCACTACTTGTACCGTAAGTCGCTAGGCCTAAGTCGCTAGCTCCAAAACCGCAACTCGCTACAAAATTGTAAAGCAAGTCGCTACTAAGAAACAAGTCCGTAAGTCAAGTCGCTAGCAAGAGAAACAACATAAACATCACTTTTCAATCCAAAACAACCCAACCAAGATGATTCAAGCTACCAAATGAAAACCTAAACACTTGTGATGATTCTAAACATAAAAGTACTAACAAAATCCAAGCTTTAACACAAGAAATCAACCAAATGATGCACAAACCACTAAACTTTTTCAAACTCAAAACCACCTAAAACCACTAGAAATCCAAAGATGTGCAAGATATGATCTAACCATGGCTCTTGATACCAATTGTAGGATATTAGTTTTCACATACACATCAAACCATAACACAAAGTGGCGATAAATGGAATTCTAGAGAGAAAGTTAGAGGTTTAGGGAACTTAGTGAGAGAAAGTGAAAGATATTATTATGAGCTCCAACTCTACCTTGGGAGGTAGAGAGTATTTATAGTCTTACATAAACGCCACACATCGGGCTGTGGATCGTGCATACAATGGGTAAAGACCCGTCCGTCCTCCACGGTGTTACTTAACTAAATACTACTTAACTTAGAAAGAACTACGACTTTACGAGCATATATTTAACGATTACATATACTTGAGGTGACCGATAATACTATTATATGGTTTTAAATTATCATATAACATAAATTAGTGTTTATTAGATCATAATTCAAAGTATAAGGTTTACATTGTAAACACCTCAAAGTTTAGGGTTTATAGTGTAATTAAACTTAAAGATTTTATTTTACTTTGCCATAGTTTCGTATACATTTTATAAGGCAAAAAATATACGCTTCATAATATATCTTCCATGTACATCATCGACCCATAATCAAGCTCGATCGCGGTTCATAAAACTTACCTTTTTTTTCCCATAAAACTTACCTCTTCGACCAAGCAAACATGCCAAAGGACTAACCCCCGACTCATCTCCCCCGACACCTATTCAAAACATTAAACGACTCACACCTTCATCCCGCGATAACTCACCCTCTCAAGACCAATACATACATGTTGTATATTATTTTGGACTCCTTTATTGGTTTCATCACTACCTTCCTATGTATACGCTTGACATACATGTATACCCAACTCATTTACATACACACCTCATACACGATCACAAATCGACTCAGTTATTCGAGAGACATACAACTTAAACCATTCATCCTCATGCAAAAAAAATGAAACCCGAACATGACATACGCATCACAGAATCATACTAATCTAACTCTTTTCAATCTGTTTTGTACACAAGTCTCTTTGACCTCATTCGACCCTTAAACATGTATACAATCATCAAAACTCCTTCGACCATGCACCCTAGACCTAAACATACACAACCACACGACTCATATTTTACCCAGCCCCCATGCAAACACGCACGACTTTACAACTTTCAACATGCTCACAACCCACATTTTACAGTTCTTATAATCGACACATGTAACACATACACACCACACCATTCACAACCACACCGACATGGATCTTCGAGCCAAAGATACAACAATTTTTTCACATACAATCATACTTAGACACAACCTTTATACATAACATAATTACTTACATTCCTCTTATATTTCTTCGGTTATAATTAGCTTAAGGTCGATGACCATATTAGGGTCGAGTCCGATCAGATTATAATTCGCTTAGAAAATAGAAATATTAGATCGAATATACAAGTTTTAAATGTGTTAAAGTGTGATTTCATGTGGTGCTTCAAGTGATGATCATGGATAAACAACAACAGCGAAGCATACAACCATGCGAGTAGATGTTCATATTAACTAATTAGATATAGATGTTTTAATTCAGATTTGTATGTCGTGAGGAAAACAAGGGCGAATATAGACTATACCTTGGGTCGTATGTGAAGAATGAGACCCAAAAATGAACCCAGAATGAAACCTACTTGAACTAGAATCACCACGATCCACTGCCTTCAAGTCACCTTCGCAATTTCCCTCCTTGCTAACCATTCGAACCTTCTTCAAACCTCCCTTGTATCAGTCGAAGAATGAAGAGAAAGGAGCATCCAATGGTTTGTGTTTTTAGGGTTTTGTTATGTGTGTGTGAAAAGTGAGATTCGGTTTTTGAATAAAAAAGGAGGATGGAGTTGATTTTGCCGAGAGTTATGGGTGATTCTCAATTAAAATCCTTTCCAAAATTTGTATTAAGCTTATCTTTTGATTCAAAAAAATAATGTGTACAATACAAAAATTACAACTGGTTCAATTTTACTTGTATACGTGATATACTTTTATATTTACATAAGTGCATATGTTGATCTTAAGGATACATAGAGTAGGCTGGGTTTAATGGGACAAATGAAGAGTAGTAGCTTAGGGAAAACGAAGCATACCGGTGTATTCTAGTTAACTTAAGATTTTTACGTATTTTGTATTACGAATGAGCTATATACGTATAACATAAAGTTGTGTCATTAATTTATTTGTTCAGAATTTAGGTTAAATGTCACGTTAATTCAATTATCACCTATCGTAATATCTTAATTACTTAATGATATTCATAGTGCTTAGAAAATTTTAAATTATATACGAATTTCAGAAAACGGATTTTAAGGGTTTTATAGTATCTCTGAGTCGTGCTCGTGGTGAAGATAAGGTCTGTACACATGTTGCAAAAGTTGACAGTTTTTCATTTTTCCCTTTTAGGTTGTGTATGTTTTTCTAAAATATGTCTGAACAACCTCTTATGTTTGATTCATTTAGATATTTGGCAATTTTGGTGGTTGTTTTTTTCTTCAGATTTAAGAGCCTTAAAAGTCTGAGCAACCTTCTTTTCTATCAGAGATTGGCCTACTTCTTTTTATCTCTGAAAGGCCACATAAAAAAACACAAATAAATAAGGTGCTCTACACATGCTCCCACATCTTCATTTGATGCTCCATAGCTCAATCGTCTTTATCTGCTAATCCATCTTGAATTTTTGCTCCATATCTACTCAACGTCTTTAAATCAATGTTTTTCCTTAAATTCCAGTAATCCATTACAAACCTAAGATTGCTTCCAACACTGAGTTCCCAACACTGAATTTAATAATATTCTACGACCATAATTAACAGGTTGATTGGTTTTTCATAATGTTGAATCTTATAACTTGATTCATCATCATTTTGGAAATTTAAATATTATATTTTATTCTGCTCTTGTTGGCTTCTTGCATTGGGGCTTCTAGTGGTGGTTGTTCAAACATGAAAGATAAGCAAGAATTTTTATTTTCTTTTTTATTTACCTAAAAACAAATAGGTATATTAACTTTTTAATGTTAGTACTATATGATTGCATAAAATAAATATAAATCATATATTACTATCATGATTTTGGCGCTTCTTAATTTTAATAGTGTTAAAACTAATCTTTTATCAACTGGGCTATACTTTGCAGTTGGTATAAAAATCTTGAATTTTAATTAAATCTTAAATTTCATTCATATAAATAAATACAAAAACTAAATATTTATCACGACAAAACTATATGACTTAAAGCAATTAGATGTTTATAAAAAACAAACAATCTTATATGATTCAGATTCAGAATTTTCAATCAACAGTTAACATTCAGACGTGGTATTCAGATTCAGACTAAAAACCTCTTAAAATCAAATACCACCTTAGTATTATCAGTTTAGATGAATGGCCGTTATATTCTATGAAACCATTTTTTGAAACAAAACATAACTCTTTAGTCTTTAACCAAGAATTTAAATTTCAAACTTCTCATTCCTCATATTGTCTTTGTTTCTAGATATTGATCCTTTTAGTTACATTTTTATTTGACCTAATCATTAACTTTAATTTTGTTTTGTGCAGATGAAGATGAACATGGTACGTAATTGAGGTTACCCATCATTTTAATCATATCAATACATCTAAGGTATGTATCATTGATCTCAATTCTAACCTTGACATCAACATACTTTTCTTTTTGTTTGATTTTAGGTTGATTAAACACCATCTTTTGTTTGTTATTTCTTTGATTATTAGTACATATTATGTTTGTGTATGTCAAGACACCGCCGAGTATAGAACTAATGTCTTGAGACAATGTGTTCGATGAAATGTTACATAGAAAAGCAACACACCAAATCAAAGTATTTTATTAAGACTCATCTTTTGTTGCCTAATTTAACAAAGAATTTACAAAAACTTGATATATAATAAAAAATAATAAAATGTGAGACTCTTTTGTGAATATATGAAACTTGTGAAATATCAAGTAGCTATAAAAAGCGTAGAAACTAGAAAGGGGTTGAATAGTTTCGTCGTTTTAATTTTGTTTTAAAAACAAATTTCCTCTTTTTGAAAATCTTTTCGATTCGAGGTTATGTGATACCAATCAACAATATATGAACACAATAAATATCAACAACAACAACTAATAATCAAATATGAAAGTAAAGATAGTAAATAGATATAATGATCAAACTAATACGTAGAGATTTATAGTGGTTCAGCAACAAAGCTCTATCTTCGCCCTACTCCACTACCCGAGTATCACACTCGAGAGTTCACAATCACTATATCAACAAACTCCCTTCAAACGGAGAAAACCACATAATGTCATTTACACCGATTTCTGATACTAAGCTAAATGTCGAGTTCTAATCCTAGCTAGAACCAATCTACACAACACCACACACAATGTTTCATGGACTTCCACATCATCCGGATCTACACTTACACAATGATTCCCGACTTACACACAAGCGAGATCTATCAATATGAAATAATAGAGATTAAGAGAGTTTAGATAAGGAGGAGAATCGTAACAAAGGTTACGTGTATAATCCCTATTCTACAACACTTCGTTTCTTGGCGAATATGAGTGTTCTTCTCTTTGCACTTTGATGAAAGAAAGAATGTGATCACTTGTAAACAAATATAAACATGTTAATGTGACCAAAGAAGGTAGAAGAAGAGAATGGGAGAGAAAAGAAAGTTATGTACAATAAGGGTTAAGCAATCTGATTGAAATATTGCAGTATTTATAGGCTGCAAGAGGAGCGGGGGACGGTCCCCTATATATAAGGGACCATCCCTAGGACGCTCATGTGTTTTATCCTATTGTGGTGAAATGTTTATGTGGTGAAGGTGCTATCCTTTTGGGCTGGAAAAACCAGATTTTGAATATTTTTAATTAAATATTTCTTTATAAATACAAAAATAATTTGAATACTTTCTTTTCGTAAAAAGGTTTTGTCGCATTTATAAAAATATGAGGTTTGAGGAAAAAAATATTTCTTTGATCACTTAACAAGTTTGATATATTGTTTGCTCATACCTTAAGTGATATTGTGTCGAAATGGACTTTTGCGACTAATAACTTGTTTACATATATTTTACGTAGCGTGTTTTTACATTTTGTAATTATCAAAACATATGGAGGTCGGAAAATATAAATAACATTTTTGACATTATTTGTATTAACAATCTCTCCTTTTTGATGATTACAAAATATAAACTCATTTTATGTACAAATATATTTAAATACGTTTTTAATGAGTTATAGTCCATTTCTTCCCCTTTTTTGTAGAATCCAAAAGGTGTCATCGATGTGTAGAGAGAAAAAAATCTACGATGCAAATGCTCCCCTTTATTGAGGACACCGAGGAATCGAGCTACGGTTATGTGCTACAAAAACAAGTTAGAGTACAAGAGCAAGTATATATATCCAACTTGAAGCAATTATTAATTACAACGGATTAAAGAGATTTATGATGATTTGAAGCACACTGGGGGATGGTCCCTTATGTAGAAAACTAGAAGGGGGATTGAATAGTTTTATCATTTAAAACTTCGTTTTAAAGATTTAGATCGACTTATGTCAATCTATTTTGAGTCTGTGTTGGATATCGATAGTTATACGAATATATAAACTATGCTACAAGATAGAGAGAGATACACAACCACATCACAAGTATTTATAGTGGTTAGGCTACAAGGACACCTTCCTTGCCCTACTCCACTCCCTGAGTACCCAACTCGAGATTTTGTAATCACTACACACCACAAGCTCCTTTAACCGGCGAAGAAGCCTTCACAACATCGCTTACACTTTATGTGGTACAAAGCTAAATATCGGGTTATTCACAGAAGGTAGAACCAAACCTACGTTGCCTACACTTTATTCGGTACAAAGCTAGATATCGGGTTCCATTACAATGGAGGAACGAACACCCTACACACCAAGTATCACAACATACTTCGACACCGCATATCGAATACACCTGGTAGTACAACACACTAACACCTTCAACTACACAACACACTAATGAAGGAAGAGAAGAAACATCAAGAGGATTCACTTCAGTGGTCTTGATGGAGAAGAAGTTTAGTAACTCATGACCTTGAGCTTGCAAGTCTTCAAGAGGTCGTGATCTTGCCATTAAGAGAAACCTAGAGAATCACAAAGAAAAAAGCTACATAGAAGATCCTTAGATCTGAGGTTAGAGAGTTTAGAACATAGATAGAATATATGTCTAAAAAGGGTGAGCAACAAAGAAGAAATGACTCACTATTTATAGGCAATTATTCCCGCTATTTACCCTGGTCCACCGGATCCCTTCCCAAAAGGATCTGACTATCTGATGAAAATAGTCCGGGTCTTGGGTTAGAAAACGGGTTATGGGTTATGGGTAATGCACCATGGGTCATGGGTACCCAAATAATACAATGTATATAGACAATGAGTCATGGGTCATGGGTTTAACCCAACATGATATCATGCATGATGTAAATGCACATGGGTCATGGGCATAGGTTATGGATCATGGTTTACACAACACATATATATTACAAGATACATTTGAACTAATATGTTTTTTATAAAATGTAAGTAACCAAAGTTACTTGTAAGTGTTTTATAAAAATGGTTTTGGTTTTATATAAACTAAACATGTTTAATGGTTTATATGTTTAGTAAAATATGTTAGTAAAATATTTGCTCAAAGCTTTAAGTATTTTATTTATTTCGTTAAAATGATTTTATGATTGTTATCGACAAAACATAAGAAGATCGGAAAATATAAGTAAACGTCTTTACGGTTTATTTGTATTAACAATCTCCCTCTTTTTGTTGATGCCAAAACATAAACTTATTTTAAGTAAAAAATAAATTCGTAAAATTTTGAATTTGAGTTTTTGTTAGGATTTACAAAATCCTGTAGTTAAAGAGTCGGTCACCTTATGTATATGTATTTATTAGAAAGCTCGTAGTCATAGTCATTTAGTGTTAGTAAGTAGTTTGTTAAGTAACACCGTGGAGGACGGACGGGTCTTTACCCACTGTATGCCTGATCCATAGCCCGTAGGAGGCGTGTCTTGTAAGAACCTATAAATACCCATTGCCTAGCAAGGCAAAGGGTTAGAGATTTTTATAATATCATTTTTCTTTGTCTCACTAAGTTCCCAAATCTCTTCCACTTTCTCTCTCTAAACTACAAACCATACGCCTCATATTATTGTTTGATTATGTGTTTATGAAAACCAATATGTTACAGTTTTTACTTTTTTCTCCCCTTTTTTGTCGAAACAAAAGGAGTGTCTAAAAGAAACTAACATGAGAAGGTAGAAGAGAAAGAAATTTAGAAAAAAATTAGAATGAGGTGGAAGAGAAAGAAGTTTAGAAAATTTTTAGAAGAGAAGGAATGTTAAATTTATTTGAAAGAAGTGTAGAGAGATGAGAAATGTAAGATAGTGCATATTAGCTCCCCCTTTGACGAGTGCTCCCCCTTGGTAAGGGCGTCAAGTAATTAGGAAGGCTAAGGCGAGAGTATTGCAAACTTTTGCAATGTTTTTGCTTTGACAAAAGCTTCCCCTTATTGAGGGCGTCAAGTACTCCAAGTGAAGTTTGAAAATCTACAAAACAAAGGTTAGAAAACATGTATATGGTGTATTATTTTCTACAAATGAGCTAAATTTGTGCTCTTTTTGCCTTCTGAGTGCCCGGATCCACCAGATCCTTTTTAGAAAGAATCCGTCGGGTATAAACTGAGGGATCCGAGTACCTGCACCTTGTTAGCAGCAGTAAAAGACAAATATATAGTATGAAAGTCCAAGGATATAATCTATAATCACACCAACATGTTCACATATACAAGAGGCACATAATTAAGTAGATTCATTTAATAAAATAAGAGAAATGATACACTTATGGGTTAATTCTCTAATTCAAAGAAAATGATCTTAACAAGAAAAAGAAAAGGAAAAGGAAAATGAATCCTAATAGCATAGTCTAGTCATAATGCTAGAGGCGGAAGACCACTTATACTTGCATTTCAAGGTTTCTATGGTTGGGTAGGTTTGTTAAGGTCATCTAGACATTCAAGGAGATGGTAGAACATGAAACGTACTTCATCACGTAACTCATGAACTAAGTTTTGGACATGTTGACAATGTTAGCAATCATGACTTAGAGGTTGAGGTAATGAGGGTATGTGTGGACCTAAGAGGGAAGGTTGTGGATGTATGTTTGATGTAAAGAGTTGTAGATGCACATTTGAGGAAGGTGGAGGCATATGTGTAGATGGAGGAGGCAAAGATATGTCAGCGTCCATATGATCCGGTTGTGGTGGTTAAAATCTTCTCATAACCCAAAATGAGTGCA
This sequence comes from Chrysanthemum lavandulifolium, assembly GCA_022545495.1. Taxonomy (NCBI): domain Eukaryota; kingdom Viridiplantae; phylum Streptophyta; class Magnoliopsida; order Asterales; family Asteraceae; genus Chrysanthemum; species Chrysanthemum lavandulifolium. The sequence goes on along the minus strand of CM040241.1, from coordinate 174,297,535 downwards.
TCCCTTAAGATAACATAAAAATAAAGGGATTTATAAGAGCATCCCTACATTTGAGTTTTTATTTCACTAACACTAATTGACCCAATTTGAAAAGATCAAAACACTTGGAGTACTTAATTACGTAGACAAAGGGAAATTGAATTTATCGTTTCTTCTTGTTACTCCATAAAATACTAATTTAACCCATGAGTCCCAATCGTCCCAAAACTGTATACAAAAGATATGACTCTACTTAGCAACCATGCAAGTAACTAGACAATTGAACTAAAGGTTTAAACAATGATTACAATAATACTCTAAAGATGAGTGCATACAAGGTAGGCTAAGGCGATTTGGGTGTAATGTTTGAGGGTGGATTGTAAATAATGCTCTTCATTGATATTCCGAAAGCCGGAACATCACGAGAACCGCAAAAAGATAGGCTCTAAGGGGTTAATTATGGGTATCGTGTAATAAGTATGAGTACATCGCAAGGGTGTGGGGAAAATTACTCAATCGGTGTGGATGATGTAATTAAATTACAAGTTTAAAACAAGGGTTATCATAATGCCTCTTATCATTTAGTTAATCCTAACTACACGAATGTAGTCTCACTAGCGATCTCGGAATGCATCACAAAACAAGTTCTAAAATATATTATACTACTAGTACACTCACTAAGCATTAAAGATGAATGCTTTATTCTTAGAGATCTAGGGGCGAACCTCAAATTTTTTTGGTGGAATTCGAGTGGTATATGGTTTTTGTGCTAGTCATATAATTTTTATCCATGAGACGCTTTATTAAGACTAAAGTTTAACTCGTAAATGCCATAATTTTTTTTTAATTTTATGCTAAAATTACCCTAACAAATATTTCTCATAGTTTATTACACAATTTACCAAAGACAAGACAAAAACTAAGTGAGTGAATAGTTTCTATGGTCCCGTTTTATTCTCCCTCCCTACACTTAAATTGAACATTGCCCCCAATGTTCCCCGAAAGTATCCAAGTTATAATAAATGAAGGTAAATAAAAGAGAAAGAAACTAGTACTCCCCTAATTAGCTCGGTAGGATATGTATTAAGTTGTGGTTAAATCCTCCTCCAAGAAGAATGAGCAAGTAACTTCCATCATGTACTTCATCTTCTTGTCTAATATAACCTGCACACTTATAAGAAAATGAAATGAAACCTCACGTAAAATCGGTTGTATAAACTATATATAAAAACAAAACTACACTAGAAAGAAACTAAGATATAATGCTTGTGGAATAGATGTTTGCAAATTTTCTAGAAAATTAAGAATTGGAAGTTTTCAAAAATAATAAGTTAGACAGAAAACGAAACATTGAATCTGTTTATACATTGCCTGACACCGTCGGGCTTTAGTCCCGACGCCGTCAGGTTGTTCTGATAGAAAGGGTCTGGTGCGTTGATAAGGATTTAAAATGTACACTTTTAAGGGGTCATTTAAGCCCTTAATCGACCACTTTTATATCCGTTACTGATTAATTTTGTTCCTTTTCACTTTTTAGGTCTCTTGAAGGCAAAATGCTGGAATGATGCTTATTTAGATGAAAAGGCGTGAATATGTGAAGAAAATGGCTAAATTCAAGATCAAGACACTCAAGCTGCTGGAAGTACACCTGATGGCGTCACAAACAAAGGGTGACGCCGTCCCTCTAATTGCGATGGCTCAGGAGTGAAATTGCTATTTTGTACCTGACGGCGTCATGCTTTATAGAGTAGGGCGTCACAACTTAGACGACCTAGATCCAGATTCAGACGGCGTCAGAAGATGAAGCTGACGGCGTCACAACCACAATGTGACGCCATCACAAAGTTGACTTGGTCAAGAAGAAACCCTAATGGCGGCGATCCGACGGCGTCATAATTAAAGAGTGACGCCGTCGAAGTTGTAACTCTATATATAGAATTCAAATTTTCAGATTTTTGAAAAGAGGTAGAATTGTGGAGTAAAACCCTAAAACGATTTTGGTTTGTCTTGGGCAGTATCTTAGGGTTCTCATACCCTAATTTACTACAAGATAAGTAATTTACTTCATTGATTTTATTATGTCTTCAATTGTATGTTTGTATGCTTGCATGTTTACCATGTCCGGCTAATTTACTTGTGTGTTTGCTTAGATATATGAAACCTAGTTATTGAATATTGATTGGTTGTCTCTTATCTTAATTGTAATTGGCTTAGGATTGCAATAGGCAATCGTTGTGTTTTTAATGCTTGAGTAATCTTTATTAACATTAGTTTATAATCGCCTTAAGTTATTGTAGGCTAAAAATCCAAATATAACCTTAGAGTTAGTTTATGAATCATAGAGATTTTGTAGGCAATAACCTAAAGGTATCCTAAAAGAGCTAGGGAAAAAAGCTTACCCTACGACCTTAGAAGACACAACGCATTAAGAATAAGGACGTGACAATTCAACTATCAATAAAAGATAACTAGGGAGTAATAGTATCTAGGTAGACACATTTTTAATCATCATACGAGCACACATCAATTAGACATAGACTACCCCTTAGCTTAGTTAATTAGAATAGACAATAGAAGAGTAATCGGTAGAAATACCACCCCCCAAATCCAATACCCCGAGATTCGTACCTTTCAATTTTCTTAAAAATATAAAAAAAAGATAAAAAATAATCTTTCTCAACCCCAACCTTAGCGTAGTAATTTCTTACTAGCATTCCTATTCCCATAGAGAACGATATCAATCCCGAGGCTTACCCTAATACTACACTACAACGATTAGGTTCACTGCCTATGTGGTTGAAAAACTTGCTCGAAGAAAAGGAAGTTTTCTTTAACCCCGAACGCGCGTTGTACACGTATCAAGTTTTTGACGCCGTTGCCGGGGAATAGAATAGCTAGTTAGGAGTCTATCTCGTTTAGGTTCCCTTGCTTGATTCCTATCAAGTAAGATTTTTATCATTTTTTAGCTTCCTCGTAGTCTATCCCCCTTCTTTGTGACCTTTGTTCGTAATCCTATCACTTTTCATCATGGAAGGTGATATTCAACCCACCACCGAATGACCCGCCAAGAGGCCGCACTCTTGGTGAATACTCTAGACCAAGAAACCTAGGCTATAGGAACACCATTGAGCTCCCCGATCAAGCTCAAACTACGGCCCTTCGATCCGACACCATCCGGTTGGTGCAAAACGGATGTGCATTCCATGGACTTCGTTCCGAAGATCCTAATCAACATCTTAAGGATTTCCTTAAAATCGTCGATTCCATCGACCTTGATGCTACTACTCGAGTGACAACGCGCTTGCATCTCTTCCAATTCTCTCTACGGGACCAAGCTAGTAATTGGCTTGAGCGACTTCCCGCCGATTCCATCTCAAGTTGGGATGATCTCACCACTCGTTTCCTTGCCTAATTTTTCCACCGGGGAGAACTACCAAGCTTAGAAGGGACATCTTGACGTTCCAACAACTTCAAGGCCAGTCCCTCTACGAGGCATGGGGACCCGATTCAAGTACTTGCTCCATAGAGTCCCTCAAAATGGCATTGATCTTTGGCTTCAAGTCTAAATTTTCTGTGACCATACCAACTTCATAACCAGGCAATCCATTGATCGAGCCGCCGGTGGAACGCTTAGCAACTTCAACGCAGAAGAGTCATGGGATATTATAGAAGAGCTTGCCGATCAAATCTATGGAAATTGGAGTGAATCCCATGAAACCCCCGTTAAAGTGGTTAATGCCATATCAATTCCTCATGAGCCTTCCAACATCACTGAAGAGCAAATGAGTGCTCTTGAGAGAAGGATCGATTATCTAATTGAGAGGCAAAAGAGAGATCTTGAATCAATCCCTCGAGTAACGGTTAATTCTGCTAACTCCGCCAACCACCCAACACCTCTCTCTAAATCACCATACCATGAGCAAAATCTCAATTCGAGCGGCGCTTCCATTCTACTTCTCCAATACCACTCTCACCAAGCTTTAAGGAACAAATGAGAGTACATGGCAGCCCATACGAGAGATTAGCAAAATTTGAAGATGAGGTTTATAGGCAAAGGAGGAAATGCGGGAAAATGACGAAGATGATGAACTTAGTGAAAGAGTATACTAAGATGAAGGTTCGAGAAGGTGCTAGTGAAAGCGATGATCACCTCCCCACTTCATTTGTTAACGTCATTTCCATTGTATCGATGAAGGTGGAGTAGTTGAGAAGAAGAGGCTAAGGAAAGCAAGGATAGTAAGAAAAGGAGGAGGTGAAACCAATGATGAACCCGAGACCATCGAATACTACCTTAAGCACGTAGATTAATAAGAAAACAATCATAACCAAGTGAACAACTTTAGGTACAATGAGGTTCTTAGGAAAGCCCTCAAGGAGAAATAATAAGAAGAATATGACACCATGCCTATGGGACCTATATACGGACCGATTTTAAAAACCGGTGACTAAAAACAAGAAACCACGGGAATTTCATAATACCATGTAGCATAGGCGATATCGATAATATAAATGCCTTAGCCGATCAGGGATCTGACGTAAACATAATGCCGCTATCAGTCTTTAGCAAATTGACTAAGGAGGAGCCAACTAAGACCAATCTTTGACTTTCCTTAGTAAATCACACATATGTCTATCCTGTAGGAATAGTGGAGGATGTCCTAATTGAGGTGGCCAATATTGTCTATCCGGTGGACTTCGTGATCATAGACATTGAGGAAGATAGAAATATGCCACTCATTCTTGGAACACCTTTTTTGGCCATTGCCAAGGCAACCATCAAATGCGGTGAGGGTATCATGATACTCAAAAGTGGTAAGGGATACGCTAGGATACCTATTGTTCCAAGATATCCTTTGAAGATTATGGAGAAGATAACTGATGAGAATCCACAGGTCTCTAACAATACAGTTAAGAAGAAAATTAACGAATGGGAAAGAGGGCTTAGAGACTTCATGGTTCAAGGGTTACATGCGACATTGTGGAAACGTGATAAAAAGTTAGGAAATAATCCTACCTCAATACCACAAACTCAAAAGAACCCTAAGGAAATTTTGAATGGAGAAAAGGTGCTTTTTTATAAATCGAGAATAAAAGCATTAAGAGGAAGAAATAAGCCAAGATGGTTTGGACCTTATACGGTGAAAGAAACTAATCTAAAAAATAAAACGTTATCATAATAGGCGGCGTTGGGAAGGAGTTCACGGTAAGCATACAACGTCTACAACCTTTTGATGAAGGCTTAGTGAAAGAAAAAGGACTGTAATGAAGTCACGTAGGGCACGACTTGAGTCTAGCTACAAGACTCATAAATAAAGAAAAGCGATCGTCGGGAGGCAACCCATGCTTAATTGTTTGCTTGTTTGTGTGTCATATATCTTTTCATTAGTTGTTTACTCTCATGTTTGAATTTGTGAAAATGCTTTATTTTGTCTTTAACCTCGCCTTAATTACATATAAAGGTATTTTACAAAATGATAAGTGTAGGGAAGATTACACATGTTTTAAAAGAACGTGAACATGAGAATTACAATTCTTAAAAAAGATATATATGTGTGTTTGTTAGAGTCAAATGCTTGTATCGAGTCATAATGGATGTTTTGCGAAATTTTCCAGATTCTAAAGATGTAATTTTTCCGAAAAATGCAAGTGACCGGTTTCGTCGGGATAACTCCGATGGCGTCAGACTCGCTACCGACGATGTCGGGAGGAGCAGAAACCGCTTATCTTATTTTCTCTCGTTTTCTGTGCTACTCATAAATTTTTGGAATTTCTCAGGTCTTAATTTTCCAGAAAATTTGTAAATATCCATTCTGCAAGCATTATATCCTAGTTTAGTAGAGTCATATATAGTTTTACCGCCGATTTTACATGAAGGTTTCGTCTATTTTCTTAAAGTGTGCAAGTTTTATTTATCAAGAAGAAGATACATAAGATTGGATGGAGGTTTTCATGCATACATTCTTCTTGAAGAAGAGTTTAACCACTACTTCAAACGGATCCTACCGAGCTAATCAGAGGAGTATTAGTTTCTTTCACTTTTAATTACCTTCCATTATCATAAATTTGATACTTTCGGGGAACATTGGGGACAATGTTCAGTTTAAGTGTAGGGAGGGAAAATAAAATAGGAACTTTGAAACTATGCTTATCCTTGATTATTTGTCTTGTCCAATTTCATTTGTGTAATAAACCATGAGAATATCGGTTAGGGTAATTTTGACACCAAATTTAAAATTTTTCTTGACATGTAGGAGTGGGCCATTAGTCTTAATAAAGCGTCTCATGGATAGAAAGTTATATGACTAGCACAAAAACTCTTTACCACTCAAATTCCACCTAAAAAATGTGAGGTTCGCCCCTAGATTTGTAGGAATTAAAGCATTCACCTTTAATGCTTCGAGAGTGTACCGGTAGTATAATAGATTCTAGAACTTGTTTTGTGATGCATCCCGAGATCGCTAGTGAGACTACACTTGTGTAGTTAGGAATAACTAAATGATAAGAGGCATTAGGATAACCCTTGTTTGATACCCGTATTATAATTACTTCTTCCACATCGGTTGAGTAATTCCCCACACCCTGCGTTGTACTCATCTTTAGTACACGATACCCCTAGTTAACCCTCGTGAGCCTATCCTTTTCGCGGTTCTCGTGATGTTTCGGTTTTCGGAATATCAATGAAGAGCATTGTTTACAATCCACCCCCAAATGTACACCCAAATCGCCTTAGCCTATCTTGTATGCACTCACTTTTAGTGCATTATTGTTATCATACTAAACCTTAGTTCAATTATCTAGTTACTTGCATAAGTTGCTAAGTCGAGTCATATCCTTTGTATACAGTTTTGGGACGATTGGGACTCATGGGAAAAGTTAAATTTTATGAAGTGACGGGAAGAACGTTAAATTCAAATTCCTTTTATTTACGTAATAATGTACTCCAAGTGTTTTGATCTTTTCAATTCGGGTCAAATTAGTGTTAGAGTAATAAAAACTCAAGTTTAGGGATGTGCCTATAAATCCTTTATATTTTGATGTTATCGTAGAGGATGGTAGAGTAAAAGTGTATGAAAAAAAATCGAAAAAAAGAGTGTTAAAAAATAAAAATAAAAAAATAAAAAATAAAAAATAAAAAAATTTGAAAAAATGAAAAAAAAAAAAACATACGGGCTACCATCCTACATCTATCTTTATGTTTATGTTTGTTTGTTTCAAGTTATCTAGAGTTTAGAGTGTCGAGTCTTGGCTTAGCAATGCCATTCTTCTCATGCTTGTAACATAAACATTTTTGACTTGCCACCACTAAATCACCTATCCAACCAAACCCTTTGTTTCCCTACCGTAAGCCTAACATTACAACCCTTTGAAAGACCTCTTAGATAGTTTTTTCCTAGGTGCTTACGCCAAAGCGATGGAGGTTTGATCTAGTCTCAAGCCTATGGTAATCTATGTACTAGGATGTTAGGAATTGAAAATTCCATTGTGAAGTGTCGGTCACCCCAACTATAGACTAGCACAAGTTAGCTCGTAGACATATCGTTACTTATTGGTTATTAGTTTGTTGTTTAGTTATTAGTTTAGCTTAGTGCAATACCGTGGAGGACGGACGGGTCTTTACCTACTGTATGCCTGATCCACAGTCCGAAGGAGGACGTTTAGTATGTAACTATAAATACCCTCTACCTCCAAAGGTAGAGGGTTGGACCTTTCATTCAATCTAACCTTCTATCTTTTGTTTACTTTCTCTAGAAAGGCTCCCATTCTACTTTCTCTCTCTAAACTCTCTACCTCATTCGATCCATACTAGTGTTTGTTATGTGTTTATGAAATCCAATATCTAACAATTGGTATCAAGAGCCATGGTTTGATCATTCCTCTTACATGTTCTTGGATTTCTAGTGGTTTTATATGGTTTTTTTGGTTTGAAAAAGTTTAGAGTTATTTATATCATTTGGACCATTTCTAGTGTTAAAGTTTGGATTTTGATTGTACTTTTGTGTTTAGAATCATCATAAGTGTTTAGTTTATGATTTGGATGGCTTGAATAACTGTGGTTGGATTGTTTTTGGATTAAAAAGTGGCGTTTTGTTTATGTTAAAAGAAGCGATTTGTCTCTCGGTAAAGTGTTTCTGACGAGCGATTTGTCCCCTGTTGGAAGCGATTTGTGTCTGTTAAGAATCACTTATTTAAGCGATTTGTCCGGTTAGTGGTTGTACTTGTACGAATTGTACTGTTTAAGCGATTTGTCTTATCAAGCTACTTGTCAGTTTAAGCGATTTGTTGGTTTGAGCAATTTGTCTGTTTTGAGCGATTTGTCTCAAGCGATTTGTCATCAGTGCGTTTTGTTGACTTTTCCCGACAAAACTTCAAACGGCCATACCTTTTGAACCGTAACTCCGTTTTCAACGTTCTACCCATCAAAACGACCGTGAGAATGAGGAGAATGGCACGCCGAATAAACTAAAGGGTCAACCTTCGAGGCCTAAATCCGCTCTGAACAGAAGTTATTGAGGTTTTTATGTTTTTAGACCTAAATTTCTCTGTAAAAACGGGCATTAACCAATCCAAATCTCAACCAAACAACATCTCTGCTAATCCTATATACAATCATATGTCCTAACACACAACTGTCTATCATTATGTCGATCCATCAGTCATCTTAACACATTCCATTGGTCATTGCTTAACGGTTTGGTCTTGATTTTAGTAAAATCCGTGAAAGATTCCATTTTCGGCTTAAATCAAAGACTTGTAAAATCCATGTACACAAACAACATCATGTCTTACACTCGATTGATGATTTGGAAGTACTTAAATTGTATGATGTTGTGGACTACAATGATAATGTATGCTACATCGAGCAGTTAAAGATGATTGAATCAATCAATGAGGTTTTGAGTTCTTCATGCTCGAGTCCAATGAGAAAGATTTGCACTGCTCGAGGCTCACGAGAATGCCATGCAAAGGAAAGCAAGATTGAACCTTATCAACAACTTCACTCTCACCTCATGTTACTTCTACCCACAACAATGGAACGAACATGTATTGCCTTCTTCGTCGAACTCATCCACATTAACATGAATTTTGTTGTTAAACCTAGAGCAATTGGAGCTACAACTTGACGGAGAGAAGGTTCAAAAGGATAGTTCAGGTCGCACTTCAAGTGATCTACAAACATTTTCGGTCATTCATTAGAAGGAATTCACATCGATTATGATCAAGACATGGTGAAATGTCTTTCAAGAGACACACTGGAATGGAAATTTGCGTGTTCATAGAGACACTTATCCATCTCATGGATAATGTGGAGAAGTATATTGAGGAAGTTACTCAGAAAGATGAAAAAGTGGATGAGAGCCTGGTGCAATTGAGAGATAGTTATGATGAATCGGGGAATGCATCAGTTGAAAGGTCGAGTGTTGCTGAATGTAGAATATCAGAGACAACAAAGAATGATGTAACCAGCTGCTCAGTAACTCCTGTCACACAAGAAGTGGATACTGTGATCAGGAAGGTGAATGAATGTCGGGTACAATCAATAAATTGTAGTGTTGAGACGAAGAAGGCATCCGGTGATGGATCGATTAGCATTGAATCTGAGGCTCGAGATCTGAGATAAGCTTGAAATAGCCGATGAGTTCGGTGACTCTTGTTACACATAATGTGGATGCAAATATCGATCGACAAATGAGCAGTATCATGTGATGATGTACCTTAAGCTGCTCAACATAGTGCATCTGCTAATGTACCTAAACAAACCGATCTTAATCTGAACATGATTCGATAAATGTTCCTTGGTTGAGGTGAGACTAATAAACTCAAAACAAATGATATGGTTGATAAAAGGCTTTTGATGAACTTTCAAACAAATTCTCAAAACTTGAAAACATTGCATTTCTCTTGAAATTGCAATACAAAGAAAGGAGGAAAGTTTTCAGAATAAGAAACCATGTAAAAATCCGGAATTTCCTAAATTTTGTGAATTTTTTGAAATAAACGATTTAAAAGCTCAACTTCAAGCCAAAAAATCGACTATCAACAATTTGAAGAAACATATTTCTGGTATGCATGTGAAAAGTAATTTGGTTACAAGTAATTCTGATATTATTGCTATTGATGATATTCAAATGAGAAATGATGAATTAGCGGTTTGTGTGGCCAAATTACTAAAGGAAAATGAGTCTTTGAGAAAGCATCACATAGAACTAAGTGACTCTGTCAAAGAAGCTAGAACTAAGTCTATAGAACAAACAAATTCTTTGATAGAAAAAATTGATGAACTCAAAGCTCAACTTCAGGAAAAGAGTTTCGCTATTGTTGCCTTAAAAAATGAACTTAGGAAAAGCAGAGGGAAAAGTGTGAACACTAAGTTTACAAAACCATCAACCTTGGGAAACCGGTTTCTCATCCCATTAGAAATCGGTCCGTTGTTAGGCGACCTCTGCGTTTATATCCGAAAGACCAAAATTTTCAAAACACGGTTTGCCTCCCAAGTTGATGAGAAACAAGTTTTGTCAAAATCATCACTTCACTGAGTTGCCTAAGAATTATGCTTCTAGTTCCTCTAAACCACAACAAGCATCTACTTCTACTCCCAGCACCTCTAGGATTGGTTCGAAAAATGTGTCAAAACCAAGCATTATAATTTAATTCATATGATATGAATGACTTGTCAAAGAACTATTATCTAGAAGAAGCTAGGAAAAGGCATGAGACGAAAAGACGGAATTTTAGGTTCAAGACCTAGGGTGATGAATTCTACGAGGTTTCAAGGCACTGCTAGTAGTAGTAAACCACTACCTAGGAACACTCAAAAGACTAGGGATTGGCTTGCATCTAAGAGTAGGTATGTGAATAAGAATGCTAAGCATGCAGAAAACAAAACTAGAAATTCTAAGCCTTTTCCAAATAAGAAACATTTTCCTAATTCACATGCCAAGGTACAATCCACTAAGACTACCTTCATGGCTAAGGTTCAACATGTTATGAAGCAAAAAAAAACCCAACACTTTGCCTAGATGGATCCCAACTGCTAAACATTTGGAGTCTAGGAATAACGATAAGTCTTCCACTGTGCATAAGAATGTCACCAGTCCTAGACCTTGCCATAAGTGGATTCTGTCTGGTAAAATGTTTAAGGATGTTGGACTTAGGTGGATACCTACGGAAGTCACATCGATGACATTATCAAGGTTGACCGTGAAACCCCAAAGGGTTTGGATACTAATGTCACTAACTAAAATATATGCAATCAAGTTTGTAATATTAGTGCGGTAGTCCTTACTCGTTGCGAGATACTTGATCCATCACTACATGGACTGGCTTAAAGTATGGATTACAAATGGATTGATATCTCATAACTCACGGGTCCAAGTAACTCAACCTTGATATTCAAATCGTCTATGACGTCTGTTCACATCAGTTCAGGCCTCATACATCATCATTATGGCGTCTACAGATAACACTTCAGGCCCCGTTCCTCAAAGAAAAGAAAGGTGTACGCTTCAATGCGCTTTATCTTCAAAAGAAGAGAAATCTTCATGTGTATGACCATTCTCATCGACATTCTTCATCAACAAGCTTCATGTTTTTCCATACTCTTTCAACCCTCAAGTGGATCTACGTTCATTGGTGTATATTCTTATTCACTTGTTCAAATCAAAAATGGCAACTTCGGATGCAATTTTTAGGGAGAAGAGTGCATATACTACATGTTGATGGATGCTTGAATTATGGTCATATGACTCTCCTTCAACGCCTAATGCTTCATTTCTAAGGATAAGCGGGATTCATTGTTTGGGATTCATTGTTTCAAGATATGTTTGATGAGTACTTCCAACCTCCAATGAATGTTGATCATCTAGATTCGAAGCTCATGCTCCGGTTCCTCTCGACTCAATTGGTTCACCATCTAAGAAGTACTTCTCGAATTCTCAAGAAACCTTATCTCCGTTATTTCACAAGGCGTTGATAATGTCTATCATGATATTGTAGTTGCACTATTGAATAATGATCCGCTCTTTGGTATTTCTTTGCCAAATCTTCACGGATTATTGTTCCTCTCATTGTGCACACTATAAATCAACCACATGAACATTAAGGAAAATGACTACCTCATCCGCTCGAAGACATTATTGGTAAATCTTCCATATCAGTCTCTACATGTATACCTTTAGGAAGAATGCATTGATGAGGAATCATTTGTTCCGGTTCATTCAGTGGGTCAATGTACATCCGGTTGTATGTTTATTCACGTAGTGGGCATTTGACACAAGTTGATTACTTCAGAGTTAATCATTTATCACTTATTTGAGATTGAAGTTGACTTTCACAAAGGCATGTTCTTATTAGATAACTTGCTCTAGCTTAACAATTTGAGTTGAAGACTTGGCTTATCTAGTTACCAGAAGTAGGTATGGATGGTTGAAGACCTGGTTAACTATCACTTTAATGAGTTACGTTGTTTTACTCAGTGACACACGATAATGTCGTTGTGGATAATCGCTAGAGGTGTTAATGTCTCATACTTTGGTCGAGTATTGATTACTTAGAGATTTGCTTGGTGCATAAATTCTCAACAACGTTCTTCCATCATTAAGTGCAAGCTTAAGATACAAATGTGGGGAATTTGACTTCAGTTTCAAGTTTGGTATATCGGTTTTTCTTCTTTAGTAGTCACTTCAAGTTGTCTACGTATGGGTTGATAAAGATAGTCAAGGAGAGTTTCTGTAACAGTTGATTCTCAAAGGATTCATTTGAGCTAATTCTTGTTCTTCTCTATTTCAAGAATATTCGGTATGTATAATGTGTTGCTGATTTTGAGGTATCAAAACCAGAAGGGGAAGGAGATATACATCTAAATACACAACGAGTACACATGATGTACATAATACTTCTCTCTATTGAAGTAATCCGGGAAAGACAAATGTCATAACTAGTAGAGATACTCGAGTGTTTACTCGTAGCTTCGGTGTATTATTCCAACTATTTGGGGAAGGATATATTATTCCAACCATTTGGGGAAGTGGTCTGGATACTTTTGGTATGTGTTATCTCGACTTTCAAAGAGGAAGAAATATGAGAAGAATATGTGGGCGTGAGATGATATTGCTTATCGACATCTTCTATATGATTTATGATAAAGTGCTTCTGGTTAGTGTTTCATGTACACAATGTAATGATGATTCCGATGAGATCGCAACCATCAAGGGAGAGATATGTGTACATCTGGGTCGCACAACATATTCACATGATCGAGCTTAATCAGTTATTCCGGAGTTGACATCCGTAGAGAAGATCAGTGATTCAACCAGTTATTGTGATGCGTTGTCTCTTCTCTTGTTGGGTACATGTGTACGTTATGGGATAATTGGTTATATGTTAGATAACTGGAATGCATTTAGTGAAATGAAGGTGTTGATTTACTGTTCTCCTGAATTGACAACTGCTTAAACTCGAAGAGTTATGTGTACATCGGGGACGCACAACAAGTTCATGTGATCGGGCTCAATCATTTATTTTGGGTTTAATAACACATAAATGATCCGTGTTAACTTGTTACTTGGTGTTATCGTCTTCTTGGGTTCTTGAGCTTCATCTGATTAGACTATTTGCTTCACTTCTTCTTCTTGGGGAAATGGTCTTTTACGTGGATTGTCGGTTTGGGGAAGCTACCAAAGATTCACTTTTGAAGGCTCAAGCTCTTGCGATGATTTAAGAGCCTCGAATGCTTTGGTGGTGAAAGTTTAAGAGATGATGACTTCTATCTTCTACAAAGTGCTGAACGATTTCCTTATCTCGGTACTCGTATCATCATCTTCTTAAACTATTTCTCTATTGTTGTAAATATTTTTCAAAAAGCAAAATACAAAATATAAAATCAACAAAAGCCAATAAAATCGGAAAATTGAAAATACCAAAAATATGTTTCTCAAGACATGTCTTCGGTATCGATAACATCTACGGTCTTAGAAATGTCATTCAATAATGGCACGGGACTTTAGATGAAGTTCGAGCAGGAGGTGTATATATTCTTTTCAAAACATGTCTCAAAATATGGCTTGCAGTTATTTCAGACTGTAACCCGTTCTTAACTATGGCTTGCTATTATTTCTGATAGCAACCCGCTCTTCAAGGAAGGAAAGTGTTGCGCTAAACCATTTTTCAAATATTTCGTGCACTTATCCTAAAAACAAATTGAGGAAAGTATGTCGAAGGACTGCTGTTCCTACACAAATGTTTTTCCGTCTAAAATTCTTCAGAAAAATATTTGTTGTATTTCAAAATGGTGGTAAATGAGTTGCTTGAAAATCAATCAGATTCAGAGTTTTCGTAAAAATTAAAAACTCAATCAATGATTTCAGCGCGTTTAAACTTTTCTAAAAATGAGTCATTGATTGAGGTGGAGAATGTTCTTCAAATTTACATAATCTAACGAGCTTTCTTAATTATCCTACGTGCTTAATTAAAAATGATATTTGCCTATGTCGAAGGACTAGGAATTTAGGATATGATTGTTAGGATTAGATGATTAGATTTTGATGAACACATAAATCCCATGCTTTATATGATCTGATTGATATGTTGAATTGACTTTTATTTGTCGATTGCTGTTTGGGTGTTGTCGACCACTATATATCTGTTTGTGTTGAATAACATATGCAGATAAGATGGTTTATAAGAATGTTCCCGATCCGGATCCCACATAAGAAGATGATTGGATGCCGAAAGGAAAGGGTGACTATATCTTGGGTTGACAAATGAAGAAACGGAGCTTAACTTGACCTCTATGGAGAGTTGGCATGATAAAATGCAACGTAAGAAGTCTCACTGCATCAGCAGATGATTTTCTTCCAAACCTACAACAACAACAACAAAAGCAGCTCAACCACCTAATGTATCTTTGTGCAAGACAAGTAGTGGATGATAACATTTTTTTTAAACAATTTTAAATAATATTGTTTTGAAAAATGGAAAAATATTGGTTTTGAAAATAAATTGGACTTAATCTTGAAAATCACTGGACTTCATTTTATCAAAACTTAAGTCACTCAATCATCGACTACGGTCATCGATTGAGGGGGATAATGATTTAAAATAAAATATTTTCAAACGATATTTCTTCAGAAAAGGTCTGTTTGTACAATAATAAGTGGTGATCTAAAGATTTAATGTTATGTCATGGTATGATTTTCTTTAAAACTCAAAGATCTTTCAAAATGAAATTTTTTCTGTTCTTGTTTAATTGTGAAACTGTTTTATTTTACTTAAAGATCTCTTAAAAACTATCATACCTGACACTAACAATCTTTAATGTCTATAATTGGTCCTCATAAGTCAATTTCAAAAATTAAATCTTGCCACGTCTTTCCTCAAATTTTTCTAAATGATTTAAATCAATTGGGATCACAAATCTCAAGTGGTTTGAAATTTTTGATCGGGGGAGAGATCGTGATTTAAATCTCAAATCTGTTTTAGTTCTTTAAAGGCACTCCTGCCTCCATGTGCCAAACGATTTCAATATATGATGCACATGATTGAGGAGGAGCATTTATCCAAAAACAAGATGTGTATTTAAACAAGGCCACATTTTATCCCATGTTTTCTAAACCCTATTAAATCACTTGGGATCCAAAATATCAAAGGGTTTGATATTTTTGATCAGGGGAGAATTTGTGATTTAATTATGAAATCTGATAAATGATGATCGAATTGATTCAAAAGTGCATGTTGCTCTCCCATATGTGCTAAACGCTTTCGAATCTCAAAGCACATATTGAGGGGGAGCATTTCAAAAGAAAATAAACTTTCAAGGTACAATGATTTATATGTTTCAACATAAAGTACCTTGCTTGATTTTCCTAAGGTTTCTTAATGGCTATTGTGATCATGGATGTGCTTCAAAAGAACTCTTTCCTCTATGTGATAAAATGATTTCAAATATCCTATGCACATATTGAGGGGGAGAATTTACCAAAGAAAATCAAATGGCTTTTTCCATGAAAATTGTGATCAAGAAAAGATTTCAAAGTCCTCTTGCGTCCATGTGCGAAAAAATCTCAAAATCATATGCACATGTTGAGGGGGAGCATTTATAAAAGATCAAAAACAATTAAGGTACAAAATGCTTTGATATTATATCACAAGTACCGTGATTGATTTTCCAAATGATTTTTCAATTGGTTTTGAGAAGGAAAGAACAATACTAAAAGACCGACCAATTTACTTTATGCATGGTGTTATAAGGATGGTTAGGTTAGGTATTTGTTCCCACGATCCCTTGAGTAGGAGGGATCTACCGAGGACAATCCACTAGATAGTGTAGAGTCCTTAGGTATGATGAAAAAAGGAGAAAAGTGAGATATGGGAAGAGTGCGGACTAAGATAGAGCTAGGCTGGAATAAACCCAACAAGGTTCTAGTTATGAAGTCTCGTATAATGAAGGGTTGAAAAATGAAAAAGAAATGAATGTGAAAAAGGGTGAAAAGAAATAGCCTCCAATAATTCAACCTTAGGGCGTGAACGGGTTCAATACATATACTCTTGGTGGTTACTAAGGTAACGCCGGTATTGAAGACAAGACGTCATGGGGAACCTACATAATCTAT
Source organism: Chrysanthemum lavandulifolium (assembly GCA_022545495.1). Lineage (NCBI taxonomy): Eukaryota > Viridiplantae > Streptophyta > Magnoliopsida > Asterales > Asteraceae > Chrysanthemum > Chrysanthemum lavandulifolium. Next base: position 174,280,949 of record CM040241.1, on the reverse strand, counting down.
CGAATTTCTCTTAGAGATTGTTGATATTGAAGAAGGAGACCCTCTCCCTAGTCTCCGGCATAGGAAACCAAATATGCACAATTGAGTCTAGAGCCACCAGATCATCAATAAATCTCATTAGGACACAAAACTAATGAAGACTTACTGTTTCACACAATGTGAAAAGTAAGTATATATTGAGAGTCCTACGCATCATCCTTGTGATTTTTCCAGAATATCTGAGTGATATGTAAAGTATTCATGATGAAGATGGAAATCCTTCTAGAGCCAACATCAAACAAGCTCTTGGTGGGTGACATGTGAGATCTTTCATAAGATCAAGCTTGTGACAACTGGATAGAAACAATGGGGCGATTCAATCTTGAATCAAACTTGGTCCAGGAATGGAATTGACGAATACTTTTGGAAAAACCGTTCGATGCGCAAATCTTCTTTTCTCTAGCACATCGAATGTGTATTCATGTTTTCAAAACACAAAAAGTATCTCTGATTGAAAAAAATACTTTTGGAAAAACCGTTCGATGTGCAAATCTCTTCTTTTTCTAGCACATCGAATGTGTATTCTTCTTCAAATACAAAAAGTATTTTTGATTGAAAAATGATCTTTCTCATAAAACCTTTGTCGTATTGCAAAACTCTTTCTTCAAGCAATACACGATTATTTTCAAATCAATTTTTTCATCACTCGGTGAATCTCAATTATTTGGTTCACTCACTCCGTGTTGTCTTCTTTGAGGCGTTCGGTTTGAGAACAGCTAGAACAGTGCGAAACCCTGTCAAGGAGATTCTTGAATTATACCGATCACGGTAGTACTTGTACTAATCAACGGGAACCGTGGGCGTGTACCTCAATTCAACGAAAGTGATCAAAGACACTTCGTATGTTTTATTGCTAATTGTTGTTTGCGGTACATTTGGATGGTTGCGGTGATCGTAATTGAGAAGTCAATCCAAAGCCGCATGCTCACAACATCCACACTTAATTGAAGAAATCATGACTTGTGCATATCTACATAACACGGCTATGATATTTTTATACTATGCTTACCTCGCTACGCGCAAATATCATGAACCGAAGAAGGCTTCCGCTACTCTAATGAAAAGATGTCATGATCCAGAAAGTGTGAGCATGTCGGTCTGAAAGTCACAACATCACATAGAGGCAACACTACAAAGGGTGATTCAGAGATCTACTGTGGCTGATGATCTCAATGAAAGCTCGAAGATCATCAAAGATGTGAATCAGTTAAAGGCCTCCACTTAAAGTACAAAGTAATCGGATTTTGAAGAATCACTGCTAAAGTACAAAGATGCGAAAGTTGAAGAATTAAAGTCTACGAGCTCAAGACTAAAGATTAAGTAGAATGCTAGGATTCGAAATGTAAAACATGGGGTGACCTCCCTTAGGGGGAGATTGTTAGGAATTGGAAATTCCATTGTGAAGTGTCGGTCACCCCAACTATAGACTAGCACAAGTTAGCTTGTAGACATATCGTTATTTATTGGTTATTAGTTTGTTATTTAGTTATTAGTTTAGCTTAGTGCAAAACCGTAGAGGACGGACGGGTCTTTACCTACTGTATGCCTGATCCACAGTCCGAAGGAGGACGTTTAGTATGTAACTATAAATACCCTCTACCTCCCAAGGTAGAGGGTTGGACCTTTCATTCAATCTAACCTTCTATCTTTTGTTTACATTCTCTCTCTAGAAAGGCTCCCATTCTACTTTCTCTCAAGCTGATACCAAGTGTAGGGATATTTGATAAGGATTTAAAAGGTACACTTTTGAGGGGTCATTTAAGCCCTTAATCGACCACTTTTATATCCGTTCTTGCTTAATTTCGTTCCTTTTCACTTTTAGGTCTCTTGAAGGCAAAATCTTGGAATGATGCTTATTTAGGCGAAAAGGCGTGAATATGTGAAGATAATGGCTAAAGTCAAGATCAAGACACTTAAGTCTGGAAGTACACCGACGGCGTCACAAACAAAGCGGCGACGCCTCCTAATGCGACGGCTCGGAGTGAAATTGTTATTTTGTACACAGCGACGGGCTTTAAAGAGTAGGGCGTCATAACTCAGACGGCCTAGATCCAGATTCAGACGGCGTGTGACAACTCGTATTTTCAGGTCATTCTCAAAACATTATTCATGCTTCACTATTTCATCATTTATCGTAAACTAGGTTTACGAGCATCAAATTCACGTAACCGTAATGGTTTAGCTGTGAATTCATGATCATATCATCGAGGACATTTCATATAGACTAAGTTTGGTCTACATTTCATTAACATCATTGTCATCATATTAGTTCATGCATGGTTTTGCATTTTACATTAAACGTATAATTTTCATATTAAATAAACGTTATCGCGTAAACATTATTTTGAAACATTGATCCGTTACTTCCAAAATAATCTTAATATATTTTATACTCATTTTAGACTATAAAATTATATTATCAATTTACCGATGTTTTCAATTTATTTGAATATAAATTGTTATGTTTATATAATTACGACGGTTTTCAGTAAATTCAACCCGATAAATATTTATTCACTCAATTTTTGCAAGAAATATATTTTTATAATTTTTAGGACCTCAATATATATTTTATCTTGACCCGTTAAAAGTTTTGTTTATCAAACGCTACCCTAAATATTCAAATGTGTATTTAACTTACCACATATTTTCAATTTACTTACATCTAATTACTTGTACATGTTTAAAAGAAAAAATAATATCCAAGTGATGACTAACACCCCCTTGCCGACTCAAGGGGGGATGAGTCATGTATTAATTTGCAAAATATCTTTAGTAAAAGTCTTACACAATTAAAACTAAACACATTCACTCAATATCTCAAGGTGAAAAACCCATTTGTTTCCTCTCTTCTCTTCCAAAACCGGCAACCACATAGACCAAGGAGGATTTCATCCAAATTTTCAAGACAAGGTTTATTAAACTCTAGTATCATTTGTTGCATAGGTTTTGTGATACAAACCTCAAATGATTAGGAAAAACCCTTTGTCCTTAAACCTCATCATATTTCTTGTAAGCATTCATATTCATGTTTTTATTTCATATTCATTATTATGGTCATATCATTTTATTTGAGAAACATGCAAGTTATGTGATGTTTATACCACTTTTTCATGTTTTTAAGTGTTAAATATATATAATCCATCCTATAAATTACTCCTTGTTATATATAATTTTGGTGATTTCTAGGAACCCATGACACCCTAAGAAGGTGTATGGTAGGATTAGAATAGCTTCGGAGTTGTTTTGAATGGGTTAGAATAGGTTTGGCGAGAAAAACTCATTTCGACACGTTTTGAAAAGGGTCATCCTTAAATTAAATTCGGAAAATCCGACAGTAGGGTAAAATATTTGGCCTAGATATTTAGAAAATATACTTTAAAAGCGAAACCGTGGCCGCTTGAACGGATTAAAACGGAGTTATAACGAAGAAGTTATGAATTTTTCAATTTGGCGACGAAGAATACAAAATTCGAAATTTCAACAAACAATATGTGTTTTATACGAGTCAAAAATGAAGCTTGGGCGTTGTAAATTATGTCGATTTGTTAAAAATATGTTAGTATACTTTGATACGAAGTTAAGGATCTTTAAAACGAGAAAGCGGATTTGTAACAACTAAATTATACATGTTTACAAAAGTTGCCGTAACTATTATCATATAAGAAAAACTATAAAACATTTCTAATAAACAAGTTTTGCGGCAAAAACTTGTACCAAGTTAAAGGTTGTTTTAACATTGAATTAGAACTTTTCATAAAGTGAAGTCTTCTAGTAAAAGTGAGATCGCCAAGTATAATTTCCAAAATATCCGACCGTTTGATTAGCGGAGTTGTAATGAATTAATTATAGTCGCTTAAACTTTGCCGAAAAACCATCCTTAAATTATATTTTGGACTAAAAGTACCATACTTAACCACTATTTTTCTTTATGTTCGAGACCTCTAGGATGAAAACTCATGTACTAAAACTTTGAGATAATCATACGAGCTTCCCAAAACCGTTGAGTTTGTTTCCTAACGCTCGACGTGCACCATTTTACGACTAGCTTTTAGAGGCCGTTTTTGTCACTTTCATGGAAATTTCAATAACATTATTTTACGACTTAAAAGTTATAATTTCACCATAAATCACTAAATGATTATCGTCGGATATCATTTCAACGTAAATACATGTGAAGTAATTTAAAATGGTCAAGACGTTAAAAGATTATTTTGTCGATTTAAAAGTATTGTTTTCAAAAAAATTCATAAGTGGTATAAATATCATCCGAATTGCATGCATAACATTACATCATGACTTATTACATATCATATCATTCATAATAGGTCAGTTTCGAGATTCACGCTACATTTCAGTTTATCCACTTTTGTCATCATAATCATTGCAACAGGTGAGTTTTCATAGCCCCGATTTATTCAAGTTTTTACTTATTTCAAACCTACGGGGGAGAATACATTGTACATCATTTTTATTACGATACCAAGTATATCAAATTCATTACATTGCTTAAGTTACCTCATTGCCAGTTAAATGTCCCCATTTCATGAACATGAACCGTTAATTTCATAGAAGCGTGGTGAGTGGATAGATCTATCGAGGTGACACCTCCATCCGGGTTGGCGGATTCCAACCGGACGGATGCATTTCACTTCATTATCATTATTGAGTTGTTTGGAAAACACTCTGTTGGGGCGAACATCAGTCAAGCTTCGGTGTCATGGACTTATAGCAATTGTATCATTTTTTTTGTGACGACATTGTCATACATAATTTATACTTGTGGTAGTCGTATTGAACATTTTCAACAACTCTATGAACTCACTCAACCTTTGTGTTGACACTTTTAGCAATGTATTTTCGTGTAATTAAGGCATTCACATCATGGCACGATTAAGGAACCTCATAGAGTCGCGGTGACGACTTGTCTCAAAGTATATTATGGTTTTCTTTAAAACATCGTTTGACTTGTACCAAGCTTATTTTCCGCATATAGTAACTTTCATTTGGGACCTATCTTTGTAACTCGAATATTTTATTAAATCAAGCGATGTATTTTTCAAACGACACTTTAGGTCGTTCAATATAATTGTGATTGTGATGCTATGACAATCAATCCCGTGAATTCCATTCACGCAAAAGCAGTAATTTGGGGTGTGATGATTGGCATCGAGCTTGATTATAGAGAAATAGGTTGCATCATTGACCCTAGACTATAACTACATCATCATAGCATCTCATCATTTCATTATAAGTGCATAGTCACTATACATGCGGTTTCATACTCACAATTTACGAGTTATTTACTTTCATTTCAAATCGATTGTCACATAGATGCCTTCAAATACCCATCCCATCATACTCACACCACTTTCACATGGAAAATGCCCTGTCATTCCCTATTACAATTTTAACATTAGTTGACTCAACACCGATAACATCAGATGATGAGACTGAACTCTTTTAGGAGGACGAAGTTGCACCTACACCATCACGATCACCATTGATTCACTGTAGGATCAGGACAATTTTTATCATTCTGTTGAGACAGATTATATCATTTGGTAGAACTTATAGGTTTAGTCCCAATGAACCTATTTTCTTAACTCACCACAAGGATTGTCATTATCATCATTGTCATCTAGAGTACCATCCGTGTCATCACGCCTTATAGACACTACTCATACACCTGATTTGCAGCTTGGGAAGCGTGCATGATTTGACACACCATTATCATTTATCACTAAGACTATAGACACTACACCGTCTCATAGGTTTGAGGACTGTGAGATTTCTAGGGCTATTGCTGCTAGACCGCCTACTACTCCTACACTTGAAACACGATTGGACCATCAACAGGAACAGATAATAGGTACCTTTCAATCTTATGTAATCTTTATTCCTTATTATCTCCACTATAATCACAACCTTTGTTTATTTCATTCCTTATTCCAATTGCCCAATTTTCAATCATTTCGCGACAATACCTCACTATCTTACTAAGGGTTAGGCCAACTTTATTCTTGACTAATAAGGAAACTATTACCATTCTAGGAGGTTTCCCCGCGCATCCTACAAACCATTTAACAAATTTTATTTCAAGTTACTTTGCTACTACTTCATAACATTATTTCACTTAAGTATATTGCAAACCATTCTACACCATCTTAGAAACATTGTTTCATAAAATTTTAAAACAAAGTTGTTTCCTTACCACCCTATCAATTGGCTTTCAGTCATTTTATCAACGATTTAATATCATCATGCTAAACGATTTTCATGTTACTCGAAAATTATTGAGCCATTATCTTACAAAACAAAACGTTGAATACCATTTAAAACATTGGAGGAACATAATACCATTTCAACAAAACCAAGCATCACGTCATTTGTCCTCGATTATACATGGCTTGATCACCTATGTATAATTCAGGAAGAATTATGTCATGAAAGTAACAAGCATCATTTCAAGTCTCTTAAAACAATCTTCACTCATAAGCAAAGCTTTGTAATCAGATAAATTGTTCATAAACATTTCTTCTTGTTAACACTTTATAGAAGCCTACACCATTCATTCCTCACTCAACCGATAAGTTAGAATTTGATGAGTTATTTTTAGGAAAGGCTTTCTATATCATCTATGAGGAGGATTCCTCGATACAAGAAAACAATGAAAGGATTTGAATTTCCAACAAGGGCTAGAAGTATGTTGTAAGATCTTTCAAAACCCAACAAAATCCTAAGACATCACGAGACATTACGAACCACTATCTTTGGACTAGAAGCCAAAATATATCATTTCAAAAGTACTAGTTAGACCGAGTTACGAGATTAGTACGAAACAAATGCACACTAAGCAACACTATAGGGATCAACCAAGTCTTCTAACCAAGACTACAGAACATTTCATTAAACATGGCCTTAACAATATGTGAATTTCCCTTCAATGAGTTTTCTTTAAAGGAAAATTTGGTTAAACCAAGTTTATCGATATAAACTTCCTCTAAGATATTGTGTTCCCTAGAAATTCCAAGTAACCTCACTTCTATATCCAGAGATGCAACAGGTTTGAACATATCGGACAATGGATGACTTTCCATCTACAAGTGAAATTAGAACAAACATTCCTCGGTATAGTATCATCTGATATCTATGTTTTGCGGACATGATGACAATCTAGTGATGAACTATTATAGAAGCACTCAATATCGGAACGAGTCTTGAAAACCAATCACAATACTACATCACTTAAAAATGTAAGGTTTTGTGACTTTACAACATAAAGTATGGAAACACTTCGATAATCAAACAATAAACATTTTAGTCATGGAGACTAAGCACCTTAGGCAAGTAAGATTCATGTAATGACATTCGCTGGAACGAGAAACGCGAGGAATCACAACTGTTACCCATAATCTATTCCTTTCTATAAGGTCCTTTCCGACAGATTTAACATTTTGAAATTTGGCATGAGATACGTGGTATTAATTTCGCTTGTACCTAATGTAAGATAGCCGATCCTTCCTAGACTTCTAACAATCATTTCAATCTTTCCATGGAATCTATTAGGACATGAGTACCATCTATTATCCTCAGCTCAATGGTTAGAACGAAAGAATAATTCAAACATTTCAAGATATACTCAAGGCATGTGTAATTTTTAGAAATGATTAGGCAAATCATTCTTCATCGAACAAGTTACTTTACAACAATAGTTAGCACCTGAACATGTTGACTACACCAATTGATGCACTATATGGTTGAGGCGTCAATCACTTATTTACGGGCAAAAATCAGGAAAGTCCAACTCACTAGTCAATGAATCATTCATGAAACAACAAAGTAATCGTACAGGTCAAAAATCAGTTACAAATAACAACAAATAGCTAGATAAGCTACGTCGATATACGATGCAAAATATTGGAAGTATGTTCCATAAGTCGCAAACCATTAGAATTTCAAGTTGGCAACAAATTTATGTTCAAAGTCCCGTCTTGGAAAGGCGAGGTACGATTCGAAAAACATCGACGAACCAATGCGACTCAAATACCCTCATCTTTTCACAACTAACATCGTAGAACTTAACATGGGTGAATTCAGGATGAATTCCTTTTGGTCGGGCGAATGTGACAACTCATATTTTCGTGTCATTCTCAAAACATTATTCATGCTTCACTATTTCATCATTTATCGTAAACTAGGTTTACGAGCATCAAATTCACGTAACCGTAATGGTTTAGCGGTGAATTCATGATCATATCATCGAGGACATTTCATATAGACTAAGTTTGGTCTACATTTCATTAACATCATTGTCATCATATTAGTTCATGCATGGTTTTGCATTTTACATTAAACGTATAATTTTCATATTAAATAAACGTTATCGCGTAAACATTATTTTGAAACATTGATCCGTCACTTCCAAAAATAATCTTAATATATTTTTATACTCATTTTTAGACTATAAAAATTATATTATCAATTTACCCGATGTTTTCAATTTATTTCGAATATAAATTGTTATGTTTATATAATTACGACGGTTTTCGTAAATTCAAACCGATAAATATTTATTCATTCAATTTTGCAAGAAATGTATTTTTATAATTTTAGGACCTCAATATATATTTTATCTTGACCCGTTAAAAGTTTTTTTATCAAACGCTACCCTAAATATTCAAATGTGTATTTAACTTACCACATATTTTCAATTTACTTACATCTAATTACTTGTACATGTTTAAAAGAAAAATAATATCCAAGTGATGACTAACACCCCTTGCCGACTCAAGGGGATGAGTCATGTATTAATTGCAAAATATCTTTAGTAAAAGTCTTACACAATTAAAACTAAACACATTCACTCAATATCTCAAGGTGAAAACCCATTTGTTTCCTCTCTCTCTTCCAAAACCGCAACCACATAGACCAAGGAGGATTTCATCCAAATTTTCAAGACAAGGTTTATTAAACTCTAGTATCATTTGTTGCATAGGTTTTGTGATACAAACCTCAAGTGATTAGGAAAACCCTTTGTCCTTAAACCTCATCATATTTCTTGTAAGCATTCATATTCATGTTTTTATTTCATATTCATTATTATGGTCATATCATTTTATTTGAGAAACATGCAAGTTATGTGATGTTTATACCACTTTTCATGTTTTTAAGTGTTAAATATATATAATCCATCCTATAAATTACTCCTTGTTATATATAATTTTTGGTGAGGTCTAGGAACCCATGACACCCTAAGAAGGTGTATGGTAGGATTAGAATAGCTTCGGAGTTGTTTTGAATGGGTTAGAATAGGTTTGGCGAGAAAACTTATTTCGACACGCTTTGAAAAGGGTCTGTCCTTAAAATTAAATTCTGGAAAATCCGACAGTAGACAAAAATATTTGGCCTAGATATTTAGAAAATATACTTTAAAACGAAACCGTGGCCGCTTGAACGGATTAAACGGAGTTATAACGAAGAAGTTATGAATTTTTCAATTTGGCGAAAAATACAAAATTTCGGAAATTTCAGCAAACAATATGTGTTTTATACGAGTCAAAATGAAGCTTGGACGTTGTAAATTATGTCGATTTGTTAAAAATATGTTAGTATACTTCGATACGAAGTTAAGGATCTTTAAAACGTAGAAAACGGATTTGTAACGACTAAATTACACATGTTTACAAAAGTTGCCGTAACTATTATCATATAAGAAAAACTATAAAACATTTCTAATAAACAAGTTTTGCGGCAAAAACTTGTACCAAGTTAAAGGTTGTTTTAACATTGAATTAGAACTTTTCATAAAGTGAAGTCTTCTAGTAAAAGTGATATCGCCAAGTATAATTTCCAAAATATCCGACCGTTTGATTAGCGGAGTTGTAATGAATTAATTATAGTCGCTTAAACTTTGCCGAAAAACCATCCTTAAACTATATTTTGGACTAAAAGTACCATACTTAACCACTAATTTTCTTTATGTTCGAGACCTCTAGGATGAAAACTCATGTACTAAAACTTTGAGATAATCATACGAGCTTCCCAAAACCGTTGAGTTTGTTTCCTAACGCCGACGTGCACCATTTTACGACTAGCTTTTAGAGGCCGTTTTGTCACTTTCATGGAAATTTCAATAACATTATTTTACTATTTAAAAGTTATAATTTCACCATAAATCACTAAATGATTATCGTCGGATATCATTTCAACGTAAATACATGTGAAGTAATTTAAAAATGGTCAAGACGTTAAAAGATTATTTTGTCGACGAAAAGTATTGTTTTCAAAAAAATTCATAAGTGGTATAAATATCATCCGAATTGCATGCATAACATTACATCATGACTTATTACATATCATATCATTCATAATAGGTCAGTTTCGAGATTCACGCTACATTTCAGTTTATCCACTTTTGTCATCATAATCATTGCAACAGGTGAGTTTTCATAGCCCGATTTATTCAAGTTTTACTTATTTCAAACCTACGGGAGAATACATTGTACATCATTTTATTACGATACCAAGTATATCAAATTCATTACATTGCTTAAGTTACCTCATTGCCGCTAAATGTCCCCATTTCATGAACATGAACCGTTAATTTCATAGAAGCGTGAGTGAGTGGATAGATCTATCGAGGGTGACACCTCCATCCGGGTTGGCGGATTCCAACCGGACGGATGCATTTCACTTCATTATCATTATTGAGTTGTTTGGAAAACACTCTGTTGGGGCGAACATCAGTCAAGCTTCGGTGTCATGGACTTATAGCAATTGTATCATTTTTTTTGTGCGACATTGTCATACATAATTTATACTTGTGGTAGTCGATTGAACATTTTCAACAACTCTATGAACTCACTCAACCTTTGTGTTGACACTTTTAGCAATGTATTTTCGGTAATTAAGGCATTCACATCATGGCACGATTAAGGAACCTCATAGAGTCGCGGGACGACTTGTCTCAAAGTATATTATGGTTTTCTTTAAAACATCGTTTGACTTGTACCAAGCTTATTTTCGCATATAGTAACTTTCATTTGGGACCTATCTTTGTAACTCGAATGTTTTATTAAATCAAGCGATGTATTTTTCAAACGACACTTTAGGTCGCTCAATATAACGTGATTGTGATGCTATGAAAGTCAATCCCGTGAATTCCATTCACCGCAAAACAGTAATTTGGGGTGTGACACGGCGTCGAAGATGAAGTCGACGGCGTCACAATCACAACGTGACGCCGTCACAAAGTTGAATTGGTCAAGACGAAACCCTAATGGCGGCGATCCGATGACGTCACAGTTAAAGACTGACGTCGCAGTTGTAACTCTATATATAGAATTCGAATTTTCATACTTTTAAAAAAGAGGTAGAATTGTGGAGTAAAACCCTAAAACGATTTTGGTTTGTCTTGGGCAGTATCTTAGGGTTCTCATACCCTATTTTACAACAAGATAAGTAATTTACTTCATTGATTTCATTATGTCTTCAGTTGTATGTGTGTATGCTTGCATGTTTACCATGTCCGGCTAATTTACTTGTGTGTTTTCTTAGATCTATGAAACCTAGTTATTGAATATTGATTGGTTGTCTCTTATCTTAATTGTAATTGGCTTGGATTGCAATAGGCCATCGTTGTGTTTTTAATGCATGGGTAATCTTTATGAACATTAGTTTATAATCGCCTAGAGTTATTGTAGGCTAAAAATCCAAATATAACCTTAGAGTTAGTTTATGAATCCTAAAGATTTTGTAGGCAATAACCTTAAGGTATCCTCAAAGAGTTAGGGAAAAAAGCTTACCCTACGACCTTAGAAGACACAACGCGTTAAGAATAAGGATGTGACAATTCAACCATCAATAAAAGATAACTAGAGAGTAATAGTATCTAGGTAGAGACATTTTTAATCATCATACGAGCACACATCAATTAGACATAGACTATCCCTTAGCTTACTTAATTAGAATAGACAATAGGAGAGTAATCGGTAGAAATACCACGCCCCAAATCCAATACCCCGAGATTCGTACCTTTCAATTTTCTAAAAAATATAAAAAAAAGATAAAAAAATAATCTTCCTCAACCCCAACCTTAGCGTAGTAATTTCTTACCAGCATTCCTATTCCCCTAGAGAACGATATCAATCCCGAGGCTTACCCTAATACTACACTACAACGATTAGGTTCACTGCCTAGGTGGTTGAAAAACTTTCTCGAAGAAAAGGAAGTTTCCTTTAATCCCGAACGCGCGTTGTACGCGTATCATGCGTTTTCTGGAAAAATTCTGGAAAAAATACTTCTTTAAAGACCTGGAAAAATTCGTGCGAAACATCCATTATGACTCGATACAAGCATTTGAATCTAACAAACACACAAATATATACAATTACAATTATTGTTAATCTCATGTTCATGCAAGTTCTAAAAACATATGTGATCTTCCCTACACTTATCTTTTGTAAAATACCTTTATATGCAATTAAGACGAGGTTAAAAACAAAAAAAAAAAACATTTTCATAAAATAAACATGAGAATTAAGCAACAATGAAAAAGATATATACAACAATACAATAAAAATGAAATAACATGCAAACAATTAAACATGGGTTGCCTCCCAAGAAGCGTTTTTCTTTATTTATGACTCTTATAGCTAGACTCGAAGTCATACCCTACGTGACTTCATTACCATCATCTTCTTCCTAATGATGATTTCTGTTGGGATTTTCCATAGCATAGTGTTACTTATTGGTTTCATAAACACATGATCAAACACACATGAATCGAATGAGACTTGAGTTAGAGAGAGAAAGTAGAGAGAGTTGGGAACTTCTAGTGAGACAAAGAAAAATGTATTATGAAGCTCCAACCCTTTGCCTTGCTAGGCAAAGAGTATTTATAGTGTCTTACATGAAACGCCTCCTACGGGCTGTGGATCAGGCATACATTGGGTAAAGACCCATCCGTCCTCCACGGTGTTACTTAACTAACTACTAACTATTACTAAATGATTATGACTACGAGCTTTCTAACGAAAACATATACTTGAGGTGATCGAGTCTTTAACTACTGGATTTTCCAAATCTTAACAATCTCCCCGTAAGGGAGGTTACCTCAATTACAAACAGATATTACATTTTGTGTGTTCTTGAATTCTTTGTTAGTTGCAGCTTAGAAAAGACATTTTGAATTTTCAGCAATTGACCGATGAATCAATATTTGAAGCTTGGAAAAGATTCAAATATTTTTTACAAAAATGTCCTGATTAGAGAATTTTGCTTCTTGATCAAATCCTAACCTTTTATCATGGAATAACAATGATCGATCGAGGAAAAATTAGTTTATCGCGGCGGCAATCTCATCTGAAAAACTCAAGAAGCTTAAAATTTGATCGAGGATATGACACATCATCATTATCGCTGGGACGTCAAGTCCAAGATGACTCTACCACCGGTTTGAGTGATCATTATTCTTATTACATTTCCGCAATGAGTGCAAAAAGTGAGGCCCTTGGCAAACAAACAAAATGTACAAGTCAAAGTTGTCAATCCCAGCCAAGACCAGGTTATCCTAACACCGTTTTCTATACATATTCCGATGAGAGTGGTGAGGATGAACAATAACACCCCCAACTTCATGATACGCAGCGGAATTCAAACTAGGTGTTACTTCATGGCACAATAGTCATAACAATAGAAAACGATCTCTAATGGAGTCGTTTTAAAAGACTTATCATTCGATTTATATAAATATCAGATTTTACAAAAATGAGGTCCCAGTAGTTTCACGGTTTACAAAATACATTAAATAGGTTTTTGAATTATAATAAAATTTATAGCCTTCTTGAGTATCCGTGCTCCTCCGTGCCAGCCTCGTACAATATGGACCTGAAATACATGCTTAAAACTGTCAACACAAAGGTTGAGTGAATCCATAGGTTTATTGTTAAAAGTTGAACACATAATGTTTGTGTGGGTTACGTTGTTATACACCCACAATGTTGAAAACAAAACAGTTATTATTTCACTAAGCTCATGCAATCAAGGCGTTAACGTGTTCCAAAATTAATTGGTGAAACTGTTGGTACCAGCCCTAATAGGTAAAATTGCCGTTTTACCTAATGTTACTCAAATATAGTGCGTTTGTTTGCCTACCCGGTCAACATAAACGGGATTCGTCAATCCTAATAGATCTATTCATAACATTCACGCCCACTCTCACTAGTGATTAATGGTTCATGATTAGGGACTTATGTGTGGCAAATGCGGTAACTTAGTGCAAATAAAACAATCAAATAAGTATACAGTTTGAAAGCAATGTGTTCGGTTTAAAATAAAGCATGTATTTCCCCCAAGGGTTTGTAAAACAACTAAGTAATAGAAAGTGGGGCTATGAACTCACAGTAGTGATCAGCAGCGGAGTGTAACGATATAATGTATGTTAACAATAGAGTATGGCAAGATCACGATCTTTAAAGATTACCTAAGAAAGCATAGTATTCGTGTTTTAGTATATTGTACGATATAAGTGTACAAGTATATGTAGTTGGTTGGCTTATGATGTTGTACATGAATCCTTAAGTTAAAGTATTTCTTAAATGTTGTTTGGCTATCAAAATCAAGAGGTTGTGAAGTAGTTTAACATGTCATATGGTCATTTACTTAGTTTGTTAAAGTCTAGTGAACAAGTTTTAAAAATAAGTTTCGGTCATTAGACTTATATTAGCCGTGCGGCTAAGTTATGGTTAAGCAATAATAATCAAGACCATATTTTCATCTAGTAAAACTTAACTAGGCATAACTTTTTCGTTCATTAGGCTTTATATTAGCCTCAAATGATCAATATATCACTTAAAGTTCTTACTAAGGTTGTTTTCTAGTCAACAACATGTCAGCTTAGTTTTTGCCGTTTTTAGGTTTTTTCGTTCACTTTCTGCTTATGTGCCCGAGTTTTTGTAGAAAAGTCATTCGAGCAACTTCGTGCTTCACACTTTTCTTCGATTCGGATCGGAAAAGGGTCAAAATCTTGATTTAAAATCGTGTCGACAAGCTTTTGTTCCAACACTATATTTTCATCTAGTAAAACTTAACTAGGCATAACTTTTTAACCATAAGTCCTTTTTAAGTGGTTCAAAAGCTCAAGTTCATATTTTTATATTCTATAACAGTTTCTCAAGCTTAATTAAGTCTAAGGTCCAAAGTTTATGTATAACAATAGTCTAATTACAAGTATTTACTTATATTTCATTACAGAAAGTTTGGCTGCACATTCAGTCCTGCCAAAACGACCATAAGGTGAGTTCTACAACATTTTTTGACACGAAGCTTTCGCCAAACTTTAAGTTTAGGTCTTGGATACATTTCATAAAACTGAGTCGACTTCCAGAAATGACCAGAACCATGGGCTTTTCCCAAATGAAGTCTGGTATGCAGATTTTGACATGTTTTGCCATTTTGGCTCTCATTTACTCATCGGGATGAGTTATGAGGTGCGCCACCTGGCGAAATGACCATAAGACATAGATATACAAGATTATGTTATTGAATTAATCTCAAGGTTTACTGAGATAATCAGTTAAATCAATCATTGGAACTGTTGCAGAATTCAAGTTCATAGAACTTACCTAGGACTTGTTTTAGCTTGTTTTTATGGTCACAACCTCATGTACAACATCAATTAAGCCATATTACATTTACTACTTATATCAAATTTTATTAAATGAATATAAATTATTACAACCATATTAAATAAATATGAAGATAAATAATAGCTTACAAGGATTGGAATAACACAAGTATCATAACCACAAATCAACACCTAAACCCTTCCTAATCTTTCACCCTTTCTTCAATCTTCAACCCAAGTCTTGTAAACCCTTTTTAACCTTTTTCAAACCTTTCTAACTCAGCCTAAAAACTCAATAATATGATAAGTTTTGATGATAAAATGATGCTAGTTTGTTGTAATGGTCAAAAGGATGAATCTAGAGGTGTATAAATCTTGAAATCTCATGATTTTGGTGGTGTTTTGATAGAGTTGATGGTGATGGACGAATTTTTCAAGGGAGAGGGAGTTCTAGGTGAAATTTGCATGCACAAGATGATAATGAGGTGATATGGTTTCAAGTGGGGGACAAAAGTGGATGAGGGTAAGAAGTTAGTGGAATAGGAGAAGGCCATGTGGCCTTGGGGATGCCAAATTCGTCTACCTCATGGTGAGGTGATAAATGTGTGTTTTGTTTGATGAGTTTTAGTTTACGAGGTGTAGTTTGGTCCCGGTAATTACTAATGTTAAGCCCTTAAGTCACGAAACTTAAAACTAGGTAACGTAAAAATGTAATACTTAATATAAGGTTAAAACTTATCAATATACTCTAACTAGGTATATTAAATGTGTGATAAGTCTCAGAGGGTACGTCCATGTTGTTATAACCTAATAACGTAGGTTTGAGTACGCATCTTACATAAAAAGTAACATATCTACTTAAAATGATAAAATAGTAATAGTTAATATAGATTAATGATTATTGGTGAAAATAAAGTATTTTGAGCATATAGACTTATCGTAGTCTTGTGTTGGTCACAAAGAAAATTACCAGTTACTATCATTTATGGTATTTGATTTTACGTTACGGAAAAAGTCAAATAGTCAGAAGTCAAAAGTCAACTTAAAAAAGTCAAAGGGTAAAATAGTCATTTTACCTTATGAATAATTACGGGTTGCTAAAGTCTCTTCCCCTTAAGGGAATTCCGTCCTGGAATTCAGTGTGTGTTATCCGATGTTGAAGTGTTCTAGGAAAATGTGGGTGTATGTCTTGAATTTTTAATCTTTAGTTCTCAGTTTACGGTCATAGAATGTGTTATGCACCATTCTAAGTTTTTGTGGTGGCTTAAGTTGATAATCTAAAGGGTGTTGTTAAAATCTTATAGAGTCTAATATACCTCAAGTTTGGCTTTTCCCGATTCTCAAAACGAATCATATCTTATTGTATTTGAGGCTTTCAACACAACCTTAATTTCTAACATGGAGTTTTTGGTAAATATTAACGCCTTATATCTATGAAATTTTTGTTTTAGGTGATAGTGTGCGGCATGCAGCCTAATTTGTATTTGTATGGTTTCATTAGTTGTTTCGTGGGTGATCTCTGAACACCTTAGTCTAGCAAATGGTTGACAGACACTTTCGTCTATATAGTGCCTTAAATGGAATAGTTTTATTGTTGTTAGGGTAACTGTTGTTTAATCAAAGGTGTAAGATATTGTTGATGTGAAATGGTTTATATTGATGTGATAATTGTCGTTGTAGGAAAGTCTTGCTAGTGGCAAGTGGTTATCCAAACCATTTCCAAAGTTGATCATGTCTTAGGTAGTTTCGAGATGAAGGTTATATCGTATAGTGTTTATGTCTACTAATGTTTGAAAGAAACGTGATACTGTGATATGTTGATGATTAGAAGAGTGTAGTGTAGTGTATGTTTACCATTATTCTTAGGTAGAGATGTCAAGTTTGCTTTAAAATCAAAAGGGAATTTTAAAGGATTATGGCGGAATGATATCCTTGAAACCTAATCAGGCTAGTACTTCTAATAAATGACGAGAAGATTTGATGATTATCCCAAGATAGTAGTTAGGATTATTTCATAAATGAAAAACTTTCAAGAATGAAATTAGGTAGTATAAATAAGTGTTAAGATCTCGCTGAGTGGTAAGACACTATCGTGTCTCTAGATCTTTTAATGAATTACGTGGTTTATCGAGTTTAAGTAGGAAATTAACTGAATATAACCCTTGTATAACTATTCTCGGTGTTTGAAAATTTAAGTCGAACATAGTTAGTCGACTATGTTCCACTGTCCCTAGGTTAAATATAGGTGACTAGACTATATTTAGCCGAGGTTCGATAAATTTTCCAAATACCTAAATTAGGTATACTCGTGATATGTTCATAGTTTTTGTTAATACAAATAAACCGTAAAAATGTTTATTAATATTGAGCGATCTCTTTGTGTTTTGTTGATAACAAATATAATGTTATCATAAGTAAAATTATAAGGATACATGTTATTTTTGTAAAGTATTTACATATAGTCATTTAATACAAATTGTTGTAATAAATCATTTGTTGTAATAGTTTATTAGGATGGGTAAAAACTACAACCCATGAAGCATATCCATAACCCATGGTATTGACCAATATCCACTTGACTAGATGCATTGCATCTATTAGATACATTGTATCTAATGAAATACCCATGGACCAACCCATAACCCATAACCAAAAAACCGATGGGCAAAGAGGAGCGTCCCACGGATCCCTGATATTACACTAGACGGATCCCTTAAGGGAGGGATCTGTGGGATCCGTGCTACAGTGGCAAGTTTTTGCCTATAAATAGAGAGCCATTTCTTCATTTCTCTTCACCCCTCTTCTTACTAACTCTCTCATATACTCTTACTCTCTTCTAACAAAAGATCACTTGATCTAGAGAGTTGTTCTTCTTTCTTCTATTGTGATTCTCATATAGGTCCTTCTCTAAGGCGAGATCACGAGCTTACTACAAGTCATCCAAGCAAGGGGTCCTTGATTGATTTGTTCCTCCACAAGATTTCTGTTGGAATCACTCCTAAACCTAAATCAAGTGTTAGTGATTCATATGTAATAGTTAGCTTAATTATGGCCTTTATGTTTGTTATTAGCTTAAGCTTATGTAGAAGGCCCATGAGCTTAGGCCCATGTCCATTAAGGAAAGGAAGGGAGTAGGAGTGTTGCCCTAACTCCCCTTCCTATAAATACCTTGTAATAACCCTCACTTGAGGGTTGGTTGTTCAATATTTTCTCTCATTCACTCCTTACGCGTAACCGTATTATTATATCGTGTGTGTGTGTGTTTGTTTATTGTTCATCCGCCTTCATCTCTTCTCTATCTCTTTCTATTGTGCTTGTGTTGTAAACTTGGTGACCTAACAGTGGTATCAATCGCCAAATAGTTGGGTGAACGTATTGTTCTTGAAGTGGGTTTTGGTCCTACGCGTAGAACATACGGTTCGTTGTTGATACTTTGGTTCACTTAAAAACACGTTTTTTACACTTTTTAATCCAAGATTCTTGTACTTTCAACGTTTTAAGGTGTTAAAATAACTGTTTTTGGCAAAAAGTTTCAAACTTTACGCGTGAATAAACGTTTTTGAGCTTGGTTTTTTACGAGATTGCAGTTCTACGCTTAACTATTTTAGACACTTTGGATCATCAAGTTTCACACTTTTGTGTTATCTTGGTGATACTGAGGCTATTTCATCACAAAAATCTGGTTTAGAAACATCTTTGGGCAACAATCACTTTTACGAGTAAGTCTCACGCGTAGCAAAACCCTAAAACTACGCCGTAACTTATCATTTGTTTGATCTTCGTTTTGTGGTTTACTCCGTGTTTTCTTGCTTGGATAAGCCCGAAAATACGTCGACTTTGGATATCTTTTGCCTTTGTGATAGTGTAAAAGATCATTTGGGCAAAACCCCAAAATTACGCATAAGCATCAAGCTTACGCGAGAAAATCCCACGCATAAGATTTATCTTACGCCTAAGCTTAGTCTTACGCATAAGGTAATCCTCGCCTAAGTTTTCTCGCCTAACTTCTTGTTTTTCGCTTAACTTTAGTGTTTTTCCTTACTACGCGTAAGCTAAATCTAGGCGTAACTCTTTGCATTATTACGTAACTTTGGTGTTTTACGCATAAGTGCTACTTGGTTTATTGTGATTTCTACGCCTAAGGATACTTCATCAACAAAGGTTCATTCAACTACAAAGATCCATTTTATAACACAAGTTTTTCAACATGTCACAACCACCATACTCTAACTATTTCCCTCACACTTACACTCAACGACAACAACAACTAAGTCCACAACATCAACAATGGAATCAACAACAAGCAATTTATCAACAAAAATTTAATCAACAACATACTCCACAACTTGGAGCAATTCCACCACCACAAATGGTTCAACCACCACCAAGTCTTCAAGTTCAACCCTACACAAACGATTTTAATCAACATCCATCAAGGAACACTATGAAGGAACCCACTTGGTTTGCAAAGATGTGTGAAGCTTTAAGAAGCCAACAATCAATTCATGAGGCTGGATCACTTGATAGACCTCCAATGCTCACTCTAGGAAACTACAAGCAATGGGTAATTAGGTTCTTTAGGTTTTGTGATCTGAAGAAGCCACATAGAAAGTTCTTAAAGAAGGTTATCTTGGAAGGTCCATTTCGGATGCCTCTTGTCATTGTACCCGGAGATCCAAATGCTAATCCACCAAGAGATGAACAATCAAACATTACTCTTGTTGTAGACACGAAGCAGCGGGACTTCTACACTATGAAGTCGATGAGCTTGCAATGCAATATATCCTCTTAGGATTACCAAACCCAATTCTTCAATGTTGATGCTCAAAAGACCTGCAAAGGCAATGTGGGAACATATTCATCTTCTTATGGAAGGATCTCGCACTCAATCGGGAGGATATGGAATCCAAAATTTACTTGGCTTATGAACACTTCATGATTAAACACGGAGAGACACTAGAGTCTTATCATCATCGATTCTCGGACATCATAAATGATTTGGATAAACACAACATCATCATGCCAAGAATTGCGATTAATACTAAGTTCACGAGTAGTCTTGGTCACGAATGGGAGAAGTATGTCATTTTTCTCCGTCGGCGAAGAACATGCATCATTCTACATACGGATTGTTGTACGATTACTTGAAGCCTCATCAAAAGGAAGTTGATAAGGAAAGGATTCTCCGTGCTCAAATTGCTTCATCTTCACATTCGAAAAATCAACAACTTGCCTTGTATGCTCAAAGCAGGTTATCCTCCTCAACCAAGAACTCAACCAACCGCCACTATCACACCAAATAATCAATCACATCAATCTCAACATAATCAATTGGTTCCTTACAACAACAACAATGATCGGGCACTTTATAGTCAAGCTAATGAGGAATCCGATCCGTTCAAGCATTGCAACAAGGATTTGTTATGATTGCTAATGCTTTTGGCCGTTATACAAACAAATCCAACAATCGCATTCGTTCCTCATCAAACACAAGGAATCAGTTGTTGTGAATAATGGACGAGTTGAAGTTCGAGAATCGTGGTTATGGTCGTCGGATGGGCGGTGGTCAAGGGTTTAATGCTATGGGTAGGAATAACAACGAGCTCAAGTGGTGGAACAAGGAAATGCTCAAAATGGGTTGAATGGTCTTGATGCTACAACCGCAATGAGAAGGACACGGCTAATGCATGCCCAAAGCCGAGGACTAGGGGCGTGCTTATCACAAGGAGGCTTTACTTTTGACTCTTAAGGATGAAGTGGTGGAACTCTCACAGACAAAGAAAACAGTTTTATGGCGGATGCGCACTCGAGATGATGATATGGAGGACTTGCAGCCAATGCGGTTGTTATGTTGATGGCTAATATGCATGAGTTACACATGAGTGACACAGGCCCAGTGTATGACAATCGATGGCTTGTCTCAGTACTCGAACAAACCATATTTATCTCGATCTCATATCTCCGCTAACATCCGAACAGTGCAAGGCTCGAATGTTCAAAATGAGTCGCCCACATCTCATTCCAACGATTTTCAACTAGACCCGTAGTTACATTTGACGATCAAGATGACCTTATGGTTTCCTTGATAATCAAATTGACTCGTGGTTATACTTGAGGATCTAAATAATGATCATGTTGTGACTCACGTTGAACACACCGAACTTTTGCCTCGTCCATATGTTGATGCGGTAACAAAACCAACAATCCATAGTAGAGGAATGTCGTGCGATAAATCGGACTTAAAAGTAAAATGCATTGTTAACCAAGGATTTTGAATGTTTAGAAATGCAACTCAACTTTTTCAAAACTCAAGAAAACGTGAAAAGGTTTTGAAGCCGCCTTTGCTAAATCTCATCAAAACGAAAAATATTTAGAGACGGATCGTGATCTAGCCACTTGAAGAATGCTTTGTTATCGAAATAGAACAACTGAAACATGAACATAAAAAGCAAATTAACGCCTCACATTGGAAAATCAAAAAGCTAAGGTGAGTTGTTAACTTGTCAAAACAGTTCTCTGCATACAAAAAGCATTCAACGAAACGAATAGATGATCATCTTGAAGAAATTATCGGCTTGCAAAACAAACTTAAAGAGTTTAAAACTGTTGTTTACAAACATGGTGAGTCAAGAATCGCTATTGAAAAGTTTACTTTAAAACCCAATCCAAATGGATATGGACCGAATCTTGCGATTACAAACCTAAGCTTTCAACCAAAGCATTCAAACCAAATCTCAAGTTTCCAAATTGCATAATATAAAATTGATAATTACATTATGAGTGTTGTTGAATATCATCGTCAAGAGGAATTAGATGAAGAAGGCGAGAGTCGATCAAAATTAGAAAGCGTTGTTTACAACAAACCTTTTAACTATTCAAAACCGGTCACTTTCGTCACACCAACGGATTCTTCTAACACACCAAGGATTATCGTAAAAATGTCTCGAGTCTTCTAATGTTAATCCCAACCAGATTATGCACAAATTTATGGTCCTTTACCTTCCATCGATGAAGTAAATTCAAAACACGAAAATTGCAAAATTCTTAGATATTTTGACCTTTCATGGTGACCTCAAACTTTACAACATGAGATAGAATATCATTACGAAATCAAAGTTCAACACTTTCAATCGCCTCTGGCGCAAGAACAAAGAGACATTTTTCGAAAAATCTTTACCAAATGTTAAAAATTTGAAACATTGTGCATTGCCTTGGGAACGGACTTTCATAAGGAACTTGGAGTGATGAAGGTCGTTTCGAGAAAATGTAAACATCTATTTCTAATACTAAACGAAAAGAAAATGTTGAGAAAATATGTTGATCGACTCTTGAAAGTTGTTATCGTCTTGATATCCATAATGTTGTGTTATTGAATTCTTTGTCATATGCATCCGATTATATCTCTCGCGATCTGTTGATAATGTTGTAGCTGTTGAGAATATCGATAATGTGCCGAGATCGAGTCTTTAAAAGTTGAAAACGAACGTCCCTTAAACGAGCTTTCAAATGCAAAACGTCATCTTCAATGGTGTCAAAAAGATTGTCAAAATCGTGAACTTGCTTTGCAAAACAAAATCCACCAGTTGCAATCAAACAATTTTAATCCAAAATTTGAGCAACTGGATGATCAAAACGTGTCTTTGAAAAGTCAAATCTCAAAGGGTTTTTGCATCCAAAGGTCATTGTACTTTTTATAAATGTTTAATTTGGTCATTGTATTAATTTTTTGTTCATTCCAATCACTCTACTATTATTTATGTTTGAAGTACTAACTAAACTTTAAGAACTTACAAAGATAAGTCATCTAATTTTTTTATGCATATTGTAAACAAACATTTAACATTCCAACCGAACATTTAAACACATTTAAATTGGTTAATCTAATGCGATATTTACATACGTTTGTGGCGGAGTAAAACCAAAAGCACTAATCTCAATATTGTCTTCATCAAGTCATATTATAAGTTTAGGTGTACGATTGTATCACCTCAATATTGTCTTCATCAAGTCATACTATAAGTTTAGGTGTACGATTGTATCACGATACTCGTACTTGGCGTTGTGCATAAGAATTGTATAAACTATATAAAATTGTAACATTTTAAGTTATTATCGTTAAAACTTATAAACAAGCTTGGTTGATTGTAACTGATGTACGAATAAATACAAATTAGCAGTAAATAATATAGCTAAGATTTTATAAAAATAAATTCATAGAAGTAATAAATTTGTGAAAAGAAAAAAATCTCAAAATATGAACAAGAACTACGATGTGAAAAGTTAAAAGTTAAGCAGAATATGGTGTCATATTTGATTTACTCAATAAGACTCGTCATGAAGCATCAAACGAACTTGATCACTATCTTGCACACACTAGAGAAGTAATGAATTTTCTTTGGTAATATTCGCTCGAAAATCAAGATTTGATTCACACTATCTTTAAGTTAAGAGAAATGTTAGGAAAGTATGAACAACTTCCGCCTACCATCATTAAGAGAATAGCACCAAGTAACACTTAGTAATCGTGAACCTAGAATGCCTACCGCTAAAACACAAGTTGCTAACGTGCTTCCTTCTCTTGAAACAGAATAGTTGCCTCTTTTCCAAACGTCCGCACTTCACGACCTAGGACCACTACATCAAGAATAGGAAGTTGCGACCTAAGAAAAGATCAATAAGGAATGCTAAAGTAGAAGAACACCCTAGGGCTATGAATAAGACTCACGTTGCTTCCACTATAGATATTGCGTCCGCAAATGTAATAGAAATAGTGATGTAACGAATGCTAAACCTTTAAGTACTTTTGATATTGATCGATGCACCTTGTGTTATTTGTCGTAAAAGTATGAATTCGATTGTCATGACAAATGTGTTGCTAAAGCTATCATCTCTCGTTTAAGGAATCCTAAGAATCGAATACCTCTAGGCCCACTAATCATTCTAAGTATGTGCTTGGTAGACCGCCTCTTTAGATTCTAAGAACCGCATTGATGTCCATGTAGCTCGGGGCCACCCCCTAGGAATATAGTACCACCTAGTGCATTCACTAAGACTAAAGCAAATACTAGTTGGAGATGGCGAAATAGATATATAATACACTAGGATTTAAATGGATGCCTAAAGTTATTGATGTGTGTATGTCTACTATAATCGCTCGGAACCCTCTAACATTTCGGGTTCCACATCTACTTCTATTCCATCCGTGTGTATGCATGTGTGTAATGGTGATGATATGATCATTCTCGGATTGTTGATAGCGGATGTTCCCGACACATGACAGCAACCTTAAACTGTTATCAAACTTTATTGCAAAGTTCATTGGCACCGTCGATTCGGGAATGATCACTTGCATCTATCATGGGCTACGGAGACTATATCAATGGGAACATCGAAATTAGCGGTGGTTTATTATGTGGAAGGCCTTGGTCACAATCTTTTTTGATGAGGTCGGTTACGTGATGGAGATTTGGAGGTTGCTTTCAGGAGAAATCTTGTTTCATTCGTGATCTACAAGGAAACGACCTTATGTCCGCTCACGAACTCAAGTCTTTACACTATCTCTATACAAGACATGGTTGCTTCATCTCCCATCCGCTTACTTTCAAAGGCAACATCAACAAAATCTCGGCTATGGCACCGTCGTCTCTCACATTTAAACTTTCAAACTATAACCAATCTTGCTTGACACAAACTAGTTGAAGGTCTCCCACGATTCCGGTATTCTAAAGATCACCTTTGCTCACCGTGAACAAGGGAAAAGCACTCGTGCTCATTTTCCTTCAAAGGTGGAACACGCCTCAAAGATGTGCTTCATCTTCTTCACATGGATTTGTGTGGCCCGATGTGCGTGAAAACGATCAATGGCAAATGCTACATCTTAGTAATTGTTGATGACTATTCACAATGGACTTGGGTCTACTTTCTTGAAGCAAAGACCAAGCTCCACAAATGATCATCACCTTCTCACGAAAATTCAAGTTCACTCGAACACCGTCCGCCAAATAAGAACATACAAAGGAACCGAATTTGTTAACCAAACTCTTCGAGAATTTTATGAGAAAGTAGGAATTGAGCATCGACATCTATTGCACATACACCGTAATAAAACGGAGTTGTTGAAAGACGAAACCGAACGTTAGTGGAAGCGCAAGAACAATGTTAATCAATGCTAAACTTCCAGTTACTTATGGGCGAAGTTGTATCATCGCATGCTATACTCAAAACCGTTCTATGATTACTAAACGCCACAACAAAACACCTTTTGAGCTTCTCCACAACCATAAACCGAATCTCAAACACTTTCATGTATTTGGATCCCTATGCTATCCGAATAATGATCGTGATGATTTTGGAAAGCTCAAAGCCAAAGTCGACATTGAGTCATTATTGGATATTGTGAGAATTCTAAAGGTTACCGGATCCGAATCGTCGTACAAAGCAAAGTTATGGAAACGATTCATGCTCATTTTGATGAACTTACGAAATGGCTTCGAGCATATCGACTTGGAACCCGGTCACAACCGCTTAAACTTCCTCAAACCCCATCATCGGATGAACAAAGCCCCCACCACTCGTCAACAAATGGAAAGGTTATTTGCTCACTGCTCGGTGGCGATATTGATGAACGTGCTCTGTGTATCCGATGTTTCACCGCTCAACCCGATACTACTCTTATACCGATACACTGCTACAACAACTACGGTTGAAGAAGCACCACCACTTGACTCCACCACAACAGCTTGAACAAACCGCTTCCAACAATGATGAACCGCCGATGATGTTCTTAATGAAGTACCCCACCGCAGATTTTGATCCAAATGCGTTCTTTAACCCGTTTGCTAATGAAACCGCCGCACTGATGTCGCGGAATCATCAACAAACCATTTGAATCCTCGAACCGCACAATGTATACCAACATCAACCTCTACACATCGATGGACAAAAGACCATCCTCCGAAAATATTATTGGCAACCCGAATCAACCAATCGTTATAAGACAACGTCTTCACACAGATGGTGAACATTGCATTTATGCTCTCACCGTCGTCAATTTGAGCCTAAAAACATTAAAGACGCAATGACAAAAGACAATGGATTGAATCCATGCGGGAAGAACTCAACCAATTCAAACGTCTTGAAGTATGGAATCGGTTGAAAGACCAAAAGGGTCTACGTCATTGGTCTTAAATGGATTTGGAAGAACAAATTGATGTCAAGGAACGAATCGAAACAAGTCACGCCCGGTAGCTAAGGGTTATCGATGTGAGGAGGTATTGACTTTGAAGAATCATTTGCTCGATTGCTCGCCTTGAGGCTATTCGGATATTTCTCGCGTCGCGGCTCATATGAATATGACGGTCTTCGGATGGATGTCAAAACTGCGTTTCTCAATGGACAACCGAAAGAAACGGTTTATGTCACCAACTAGAAGGATTCGTTGATCCCGAGTTCCCGAACCATGTCTACAAACCGAACAAAGCTCTATATGGTCTCAAACAAGCTCCTCGGGCATGGTACGATAAGCTATCATCTTTCCTCATTGCCAATAATTTCACCAAAGGTTCGGTCGATCCTACTCTTTTCATACAATATCACGGGCACATATCTTAATTGTTCAAATTTAAGTGGATGACATCATTTTGGGTCTACACATAAAAAGTACTCAATCGCTTTTGCAAAACTAATGAAGAAAAATTTTGAAATGTCCATGATGGGTGAACTTACATTCTTTCTAGGAATGCAAGTTCATCAATCACCCGTGGTATTTTCTTGAGTCACCCAAATATGCCCTTGAATTGTTAAACAAATTTGGAATGAAAACTCGTGACACTTATGCCACACCAATGACTCATACCAAGAAGCTAGACGCCGATTTACATGGGAAATTAGTGGACCCTACCAAATACCAAGTATTATTGGGTCTCTCATGTATCTAACAACTAGCAGACCGACATTGTCTTTGCCGCTTATCTCGCTCCCGCTATCGATCGAGACCAATCGAAACCCACCTCTCGAGGCTAAAAGAATCCTCCGATACATCAAGGGAACCATTAACTTGGGGATCCGTATCCGAAGGATTCGGTTTTGAACTAATCGCTTTTTCGGATGCCGATCACGCAGGATGTTTAGATTCACGGAAAAGTACTTGTGAGCACTACAATTTCTTGGTGATAAACCGTGTCATGGCAATCAAAGAAGCGTAGGATTGTACATCGATGTCATCAACCGGCGAATATGTAGCCATGTCGTGTGTTGTGCTCAAGTCATCCGGATGAGAACACAACTCAAAGACTATGGTTACGATTTGATGTAATCCCGATGTATCGCGACAATCGAGTGCCATTGCGATCTCGCAACTCGATTCAAGACTCAAATCAAAGCACATCGATCTTCGCTATCATTTCATCAAGGACCATGTGGAACAGTGCAGTTGAATTATACTGGGTGCAGAATACCAATTGGCGATCTACTCACCAAAGCCTTGCCTCCCGCTAGGTTTAATGAGTTGGTCCACCGGATTGGTATGCGGTGTTTGACTCAAGAGGAATTGGATGAACTCTTAAAACAAGTCTTTAAAACCATCAAACACCAAAATCTCTTTTGTAAATAATTTTTCAAAACAAAATACAAAAATAGAAAATCGATAAAACAACAAAAATATTCTTCTATCTATATTTATTCGAACATGGCAAGTACATTTCTTCCGTCAACACTCAAATCTTTCAAAATTCAAGATTTTTCGATCAAGTGTTGAGGGGAGAAAATAAATTTTAACTGTTTCAAAATAATAACTGTACTTGCATGTTACCTTATCCCGGTTGTTTCTTTAATATTGGTGGTCACATTTACGTTTCTCGACACTCCTCGGACTAAAATTTATAACCTTTCATTATTTCTTAAGTCGAGGGGAGTGTCGTCAAAGTTATTTCCAAATATTCTTTCGTTTGGTAACCAAAATGGAAGTTAAAAGGCTTTGGATGAAAATGGAAAAGGTGGAGGGACTAAACCGTCAAAAGCTTAAAGTTATTTTTAATAAAACACTCCACCAACCTCATTTATTTCATCACATTTATTACACAACCAAACTCATCCTACGCCTATAAATCGCTCAACAAACCAAGTTTTGATCATAATTTCGTAAGTGATTTTGTGTTTGTAACACGTTTTTAAACATTGGTTTTGATTTTCAAACGAATCCAACGGTTAAATTTTGTATATGGTTGATTTTGTGTTCTACGATATGCGTAAGAACACATGATCATGTTTGTGTGTTTGTGGTTAAAAGATAGTGTCAAAACGTTTCTTTAACATCAATGATACCATTTTATACTCAAAACGCACCCATAATCACATATTGATTGAATTTGAAAAGCTAGGGTTTATGCGTGGGTTTGGGTATTTTCAAATGTGAATGTTTTGGTAAAAAGATAGTTGTGTGATGTTGTTATCATGGTGAATTGATGATATCTAGGCTTTAAAACAACCCGTAAACACTAATTGATCGAGAAATTGAGATTAGGGTTTATGTTCTTGAGATTTGGGTATTTTTGATTCATCGCTTGTTTGATGTTAATACTTGGTTATATCACTCACATGACTTCTTAGAACTACCGAAAAACTTTGGTGCAAATTCCATGGCTAGAAATCTTACGCGTAATTCATAAACTTTAGGGTTTTAGTTTACGATAAGACTCTTTACGCTAAACTGCTTGATTAAGTGTTTGTGAGTAAATCTGTTATACAATGAATGAGGGTGTTAATATTGATGTTATGATGAATTTATTTCGTGTTTGCTACTCGTAAAAATCGTAATCAAGGTTGTTAACCATCTACGATAAGGATCACCTTACGCGTAGCATGTTATCGCGAAGAGAAATCTTACGCGTAGCGTTACGCCGTAAGGTTCTACAAAGGGACCACGTGTATCCCGTGAAGGATATGCGCGAACAATGACCTCACGCATAAGGTCTACTCTTACGAGTAAGCCTTACGCGTAAGGTTTTATATACGCCACTGGCGTAAGCTTTACGCATAAGGTCCCCTTTTCCCACGCTGTAATATTTCTTACGCGTAAGTAAGGATCCCACGATAAGCTTGCGCTCACGAGTATACCTCTCCTGCTTACGCATAAGCTACCATTTCTACGCCTAAGCCTTGATCAAACCTTCATTATGAATTGTTACGCATGCAAACTTGTAAATAAATAAATCATAACGTCACGAAACCAATAATGTCACTAATAAGCTTAAACGCTTAATATGTTGTGAAAATAAGTGATAACATAAACTTTAAAACTTAAAGTTAACTAACTCATGAAACTTATCACAACTTCATTAGACTATTGGACAAACAAGTGACTTTGGACTCAGAACAATCATTGACTCATCACATTCAATAATTAGACAATAAAACCCTCTCGTTGACTAACATTATGTCTTTGATATGTTGGTTATTTTGGCTAAATGTGTTTGAGATCACGACATGGAAGCTCAAATGAATGTGGATGCACCAAACGTTCTCACCATTGTCGATATTTTCCGCATGGCTATCCAATGAAGATTGGAAAGAACAATCTCGAGTTGACTTTGAAAATCTCACCGCCGGAATCTTCTTGTCTCATTGCGGTGGATATTGTGAAGAATCATCCCTATCGAACATGCTCACCAACTCGCCACTATTAGGAGATCTACATACAACAATTCGGAATACAATGCGATGATCAAAGGTCAAAATGTTGTGACGGTGACGCCAATCACAAGCAACTCACCATCACTCCCGCAGACTTACGGGTTGTTCTCCTCATTCCCGACATCATACCAACCGAATTCTCTCCGCACCTACTCAAGAGACTGCTCGCAATTATTGATTGATATTGGGTATGACAAAGCTTCAGGGTTATTAATAAGCATTCTCACGGGATCTTAAAACATTCCTCACCTTGGAGAACCCTTTATATCATCATCACAAAATCCATTTTCGGTCGTGACAATGGCTATGAGCATCCCAAGCTCGTGGAACTCGCAAATCTTTGGGCTCGATCAACATGAAACACATCGAAGTTGAAGCTCGATATGGGATGACATGATGACATTCCTCAAAAGCTTGGCTCAAAGATTCCTTATATCGATATACTAAACTATTGATCCAAAGAGCACTTGGATATAACCCCGATATCCCCAAGAGAATCAATGACCCCGACAATCTTGATGTGTTGTCCGAACCCACTCTAACAATCGATTTAAGGAGTCAACTACCAAGAAACAAGGGTCAGGTTGCCGGATCTCCTCTCTCTCGATGAACTCAAACAACTCTACTCTTATAAAAGATATATGGTTGTGTGAAAGAGAACAAAGTTGGCTTTCTTGATGAAAAATCTTCCGTATGCCTACAAGAAAACCGTAAGAGGAAGTGCAGGAAGTGCTATAAGCATCGAGAGTCAAAGGAAGTTCCCAAGAGGAAACCTCCAAGCAAAAGGAAAGTTCCTTCTAAGGAAGCTATTCCTATTCCCATTCCAAAGCTTGAACCGCCAAGAAAGCTAGTGGACGAGGAGCTCGGAAGGTACCGCAATCGATGAAGAGATCTTCTACTCAATCGCCTAAAGATGACACTCCTTCGGTACCTAAACCTCCAAGTCCACCAGCAGATATAAGCAAAGGGAAGACTCGGTGATTGAGCTCAAGAGGAAAGCTCGGATGAAGAGCCACTAGATACAACATTACAGGAGGAAGTTCAAATTGTTAGACTCCAACACGTTGCTAAAGAATTTGCTAAGGATCAAATGGGTGGCCTGAGGGTCAAGTGGTGGAGTTCTATCCACACCAATCCCGATGCGGTTAATCGACCCGATAAGGATTTGGTGCCACCACTTGGAGCAACAAAAAGCGCGTGGAAGATTCTATTGAAGAATTGAAGAACCGAAAAGTAAAAGAAAGATAAAGGCGATGAAAAGCTAAGTCTAGAAATGAAGAAGATGTTGATTATGATAAGTTTCTTCCGGATAGTCCCGCACGCTCAAAGAAGGAAACTTCGAGCCACCAAAGGACCCGAGTCTCCTCACATCTCATCATCATCGGATTCATCTTCTCACTCCTCACCACCACCATCAAAAGAACAACCGATCCACATCCGGATCGGTGAAGAAGCCAACCGCCTCTTGGATTTCTCAAGCTAAGACACGAATCGTTAAAGTTGTCAAACAGTCGAAAGAAAGGCGTGCTTTACAAGAAGTCGGATTTTCTTGTCGATCGTGCATGATATCTTCATGATGAGAATGACAAGATGCAAGTTGAAAGGAGTATGTCCGTAAGCTCATGAAAGATGATCTTCAAGGAAAATGGACGAGATGATCAAAGGATACACTCACAAGTTCCTTCTTGACATCGTTCCTCGGAGTTACTAAGGAGATGCTCACCAAACAACTCTATCCGAATCTCTTACACTGCCAAGCAGACTATGAAATCAACTCCAATGCATGTGAACATCAATCCAGTTGATCCCATAATCTTCTCGGATGTTGAATTGGTTAACCGCTGGTAGCTCAAATGTCGAAACGATCGCAACATTTGCCTCCTATGAAGGTAAATTGTTTGAAGCATTTTGGAATACCAACTAAATCATCATGCGAGAAGAAGTCGAAGGCCTAAGCGCCCAGCGACGATGAAGATAAGGATAAGGATAAGAATGACGAGCATAAACGCCCAAAGAAGTCCGGTGAATCATCTTCTATGCAACCTCCACCCCAACGGACTCTAGCTCAACAAAGGTCTCCTCCTCGCTCTTCTACTTGAAAACCTCAGATTCTTCCGAGTTACCACCGAGACTCAAAACCGGTGATCACTTTGAGTATACAGTGGTGACGATGAGGAATTCCATGAGCCCCAACAACAACCCACCTCTCCCGACAAAGTTAAGAAACCGTAATCCTCATCTAGGCCTAAGAAAAAAGAAGAAGAAGGCGCCTATGGCCGACGTCGTATCATGGCTAGATGAAGATGACATCGATGATTACGAATGGTTTTCTACACTTGTTAATTCTACTCCTACCCACCGAAGGTCAAGATCCGGAAGACGGTAGTACATTGGAGCATGCTAAGTTCTTGCAAGAAAAATTCCGTGTTAAAAGATGACAAAACCGAGTTGAAGCGAATCAAGAATGAAGCATTTCAACCGCTCAAAGACAATTTCGGAAAGTGCTATTGAAGTTGAGTATCACCTTGATAATATAGCACGAGCTATGTCTAACAACATGGATTGGCTCAACCTCAAGCAAACATCGACTTCACCAAACGGGACAACCCTCCATATTACACCGATCGGTCTAAACCTCTACCAACAATTGGCCAACCAGATTAGCCTAGGATTCCATTTCGATATTTATTCAACAAAGACTTGGAATTTCTTTTACACGGTGGCGATGGTTCAAGGAAATACGCTACATCTCGACACTTCCATTCCCGATGACCATATACTCTAACCGCATAGCCATCGAGGAAAGGGCTAACCACATGTTCTCCAAAAAGTGGAAGTATATGACCGTGATGCATTGTATGGGATTCACCATTGGCCCGAACGCCGATGAATCTACTACGAAGCTACCCAGTCGAAGTCTCAACATGAAGTGTTCAAGACTAAAGCAATCGTGGCTATTAAACATGTTGATCTTTCGTCTAAATGGGACTACACTTTCCTCAAGAATACCGTGGTCAAAAGGCAAGACGAAAGGGATTATGCATTCTCTCGAAGCGGACTTTGAGAATTTGTCTATCAACGACATTGAAGACATGTACCTTGCCAAAGTATGTGGTCGCATGAGACAATTCTCGATCAAGTGCAACGTGAATACATCAAGTCCTTGCTTATCTTCATCAAGAATAGTAATCAAAGAACGTGTAGAAGATCTCCAACTTGCAGTTGAATCATATCAGACCCGTGTCAACTTCACTCCACCTCAGCTTGATCTTCCCGACATCAACCAGCTTTCATAATACACCCTCGTCAGCAAACCATTCGGCGTCGGTTATCGCAGTGAACTTCAACGAAATTGCTTGATGGCGTGTAGAGATCTTCACAAATTTGGGGATCACATATTGAAGAAGGTTAGGGATGGCTTGGCTTATTGGTTGAAGGCGATACATGAAGGCATTGGGTCTCCAAAGCGATGGAATTCTCAGGATCGAAGGGATGTGAAGAGGATCATCACTATGATTGATGAAAGGTTGTATCGAAGGGACCGATTCGTAACATAAGAGAGCTTTGTAGGTGGTCGACCCAGATTGCTCTTGCCGCTATCAACGCCATGCTCGCATTCTGGCAAGATTGATGGACTTCCGGTACCCTTGAACCGCTTCTATTTCATAATATTTTGGATGTGTGATTTAATTATGACTATGGCTTGTGCACACATAACGATGTACAACCCGTTCTTGTAATGAAAGGACCATGTGGTACGCTTGATGCCACAATCCTTATAAAAGGAGCAAAGCTTCTTACTTTTGAGTAAACCTTATCAAACCTTTCACTTTTAAAGGTTTTACTCAAAAGAACAAGTACTTCTCCTTATGATTTTCAAAACCTCAACCGCTTATATCACTTGTTGAGGGGAGTATTTGAATTAAAACTTTGTTCACCAAAATGTTCTTTGTGTCATCTTCCCGCAACACTCGAAATGGTCATATTTATTCTCAACTTTTCAAAAATAACATTTTATATGCCATTTTGAGGGGAGAAAATTATGTGATAAGAAATATGTTGTGTAAATGCAAATGAATCTTTGTGCTATAGACTTAACCAACGAATTGACGATACTTAATCGTTAGTAACTCGAAAAGACTTGTCCGGACGGGTAATAATTTCAAGCTAGTTCGCTAGTGATGTAAACGTGTCTCGCAAAGGACTTGTCCGAATAGAATGTACCATTCGAGAAACTCTTGGTAGACATGAACTCGACGGGTTTGACAACTTTTCGAGGTTTGTCTACACCTTCAAGGTAGTTATTAGAGCTAGTTGTCACCTAAAAGTCGACAATGTAACTCTTTAACTATGCAATGTAACCGTGTCTCGCGGGGATTGTCTATCTTGAGTTGATCAATTCAAAAGGTGCGCGCTTTCCTCACTGTGCGATTTCCGTAAAAACTCTTAAGCACATGTGGGGGGAGTATTTATGCAAAATATTTATCTCTTACAAGTGGTACTAAAATGTTTTTCATTCACAAACACTTTGAGAGATTTTCATGAAAATGGTTTTATGGCAACATAGGTTAGTCATGGAGTTATAAGGTGACTAAGGTTAGGAATAACTGTCCTATGATCCGCCAGAGTCGGAGGGATCTACCCAAGGACACTACCAATAGTTAGAATTAGAAGTCCTTAGGTATGATTGAAAAAGGAGAAAATGAGAATCGGAGAAAGAAGGAGTTGAAGAATCAAAAGAAATGCAAAGAAAAGGGTGAAAAGAAATAGCCTCCAAATTATTCAACTTAGGCGGACACGGGTTCAATTCATATACTACTTGGTTGTCACTTGATGACACCGGTATTGAAGATTAAAAGTCGTCATGGACCCAATGGACGCATGCACTAAACCTTCTTAGCCACTCAAGTTTCTCTCAATGGAAGCTTGTTTCATTCTCACAGGAACCCTACATAATCTATCGGCTTTTCTTAGAGATAGCCGATATTGAAGAAGGAGACCCTCTCCCTAGTCTCCGCCAGAAAACCAAAACGCACTATTGAGTCTAGAGCCACGAGATTCATCAAAAGATCTCTTAGGTACACTTGACATTTCATCACTTGATGTTCAACAATAAGAACATCGGTGATACGTTATCGAGTCCTTCACGATCTTAGCAACTGTCGAGAACATTTATGAGAGGTTCACAACCGTGATCCTCGGTGATTGAATGGAAACTCCGCCGTGGTCAACATCAAACAACACGACAAGCAGTCACTTCGGTAACTCCCGTGGATTACGCTTAGTGTGTCTCAAACGGTCTACGATCGTGAGGTGATGCTTCGTGTACCTCGACTCATCCGAACTGTAGATGTACCGGTACATCGCGTTATCTCACTTGTGGGACTCCGGTCAGAACGGCCTTTGTGAGAATTAGAGTTGTGTTTTCACACTATGTTGTTAACACTCTCAAGTTCAAACTTATAAGTGCCGGAATCCGCTTATTACTAACCGCTTTCATGTTTTCTTCCTATGGAAGCTCGGAGCGGAACGATCGTCGATTCTTCTCATGCTCATGCCAACATCATCACTAATGGAAGTTCTATCTAAAAGCAACACAAAGTCGAATGATTCTTCATCAAATCAAAGAATCTACAAAGTTAAAGACTTAAAGAACTTCATCAAGATCGAAATCCAACGCCAAAGAGCGTGTGAGCATGTTGAAGAATGACGTGGAGACACCAAGCATCAAAGCCGACCGAGGCGCACTTGATGCGCATAACAACAACATACTATCACTTCCATCACAAAGAACAATGAACAAAAACAAAGATAATTATGACGCCAAATCGAACTGCTCAAATAAGACAATTTCTACACCGGGAGATTGTTCGAATCAAGGAAAGTCTTCTCACAAGAAAGAAGAATGTCGAAGACGCCAAAGCTACTACAACACTTTGGGAGATTGTTGGAATCACTCCTAAACCTAAATCAAGTGTTAGTGATTCATATGTAATAGTTAGCTTAATTAAGGCCTTTATGTTTGTTATTAGCTTAAGCTTATGTAGAAGGCCCATGAGCTTAGGCCCATGTCCATTAAGGAAAGGAAGGAGTAGGAGTGTTGCCTAGCTCCCTTCCTATAAATACCTTGTAATAACCCTCACTTGAGGGTTGGTTGTTCAATTTATCTCTTTACTCACTCTACGCATAACCGTATAATCTATTTACAAAGTGTGTGTGTGTGATATTGTTTGGTTTATTGTTCATCCGCCTTTCTATCTCTTCTCTTGATGCTTGTGTTGTAAACTTAGTGACCTAACAACATCGAATCTAAAGTTTTTGAAACTTAAAATCGGAAAACTATTCAACCCCCATATAGTTTTCCACAATTGGTATCAAGAGCTAAGTTTATAAAAGTTTTAAAGTAAACCGTATTTTAAAACTTTTCGATCACTATGGGTTCGAAAATTACAAGGAAGGGCAATCCATTCAACGACCTCCACTACTTGAAACTAATGGTTTTATATATAAGAAAAATAGAATCGAAACGTATGTGAAGTCTAAAGATATTGATCTTTGGTACATCATTGTTGAAGGCGATTTTGAAGCCACTTCAAAAGATGAAAATGGAATTTTAGTTAACATACCTCATGATAAACTCACCGATGAAATTAAGAAAAAGCTTTCCAAAAATAGTGAAGCTAAAATGGTTTTATATAATGCTTTACCCAAAAAGGAATTCGAAAGAATCTCCATGCTTAAAACCTCTAAAGAAATTTGGAATTATTTAGTTGTAACTCATCAAGGTAATCAACAAGTGAAAAATAATGAAATAGATTTATTTGTTCAACAATATGAACACTTTTCAATATCGGATGAGGAAACCATAGATCATTCTTTTGCTAACTTTAATACTATAATTACATCTTTACAAGCACTTGATGAATCTTTCTCTAGCCGTAATCATGTTAGGAAATATCTAAGGGCACTTCCATCCAAGTGGAGATCTAAGGTGATGGCAATTGAAGAATCAAAAGACTTGACAATCCTCACCCTTGATGAACTCATAGGCAACTTAAAGGTCTATGAGCTCGTCCTTGCTAAAGATTCTGAAGCCTCAAAAGTGAAAGAGAAGCACAAATCTCTTGCCCTTAAAGCCAAGAAGGTCTCGAGCGATGAAGAGGACTCCTCTTCGGATAGTGATGACGAGGAGTATGCCATGGTGGTAAGGGACTTCAAAAGTTCTTTAGAAGGAAAGGAAGATCGTCAAACAACCATATGACGACAAGAAAGGATTCTAGAAAAGCAAAGAGGACGAGAAGGCAAGGGATGATCGCTTGCTTTAAATGCGGGACCCAAACCACTTTATTAGTACATGTCCCAAACGCGATGATCAAAAGGCATTCATGAGCGGTTCATGGGGAATGAGCGAGAGGAGGACGAAGAAATTTGTCTCATGGAAAATGACGAGGTATGTCACGAATACTATAGTGGCTCATCATTAGATGATGACTCATTGCATAATGAATATGATAAACTTTTCAAAATTAGTTTAAAGTAATCAACAAAACAAGTTTTGAAAACCAAAACCAACGTTTAGAAAAGGAAGTCATAGAGTTAAAGGCAAAATTAAAACGCCTAGAAAAGGGAAGATAGCAAGTGGCGAATGTGAACTTTATGTTCAACTTCAAACACTAGTTGATCATCTAGACTCTAAGATTGCTAGAATGAACACTAATACTTTAGATATGATATTGGATAGTGTTAAAACAGAAACAACCAAAAGGTCTAGGTTTTCGTGAACTTAATGCATCAACTAGTGAAAACAAAGAAACATAATTCATTAAGGCACGAGAAAAACAAACCACTATTGTCGTGGATCCCACGGATCCCACAAAAGGGAACCGCTAGTGTACGACCGAGGATCCGTGGGTCTGTCAAGCAAACAAAGTGGTAATAATTTAGCTTCTTGATCTAGAACTCGATTTTGTTATTGTTAATAAGAAGCAAAGGTCCATCATTTTCAAAACCGAACACATCTAGGAGACCTAATAATGTTTATCCGAGAAGTAACCATCAAATGCGATGGAATCCAAATATGCAAAATGGCTTTCCATTTCAAAACTTTGCACCATGGAACGCATATTCACCTTATCCATATATGTCTAACATGAATGGAATGTTTAACACTAATGGACCCATGAACAAATGGGGACCAAACTTTTGAGTTAATTATTTTCTTAGGTGTGCTTAAAGGTCGACCTAGATCCGGATGAATGGATCAAGGATAGCGGGTGCACAAGGCACATGACCGGCAATAAGGATCTATTCTCCACATATGAATCCTTCAATGGAGGAAATGTGGTATTTGGAAATACCAAAAGCAAAATCATCGGTAAAGGTACGATTTCTAACAAATCTCTAACCATCAACGATGTGTGTCACGTAAAAAACCTAAACTTTAACCTCTTAAGTATAGGACAAATATGTGACAAAAAGTGCAATGTACTTTTTAACGAAACCGGTAGTAAGATATTGAAAAACGGTATCACCACAGGTAGAGGAATTAGGAAACATGGAGTCTATGTCATTAAAATTGGTAATGAACCTAAAGACAAACTTATTCTTACTTCTATGGATGATACTTCGACCTTATGGCATCGAAGATTGGGTCATGCCAACATGCGACTTCTTCAATCGCTATCATCCAAAGATCTAGTAAGAGATATACCAAAACTAAAATATGAACATCACTTTTGTGATGCTTGTAACGTAGGAAAACAAGTCCATGCTAGTCACAAAGCTAAAAATATAGTATCTACAACTAAGTGTCTAGAATTACTACACATTGATTTATTTGGTCCATCCGCTATCCAAAGTTATGGAGGTAACTACTACACTTTGGTTATAGTGGATGATTACTCTAGGTACACATGGACTAAATTCTTAAAGAACAAAACTAAAACGTTCAATAACTTTGAAATATTAAGTAAGAAAATCCAAAGACAATTAGGATGTCCTATAGTGTCTATTAGAATGGATCATGGTAGGGAATTTGATAATGAAGTGCAATTTGGAGCCTTTTGTTACGCTAATGGTATTACTCACAAATTATCGGCTCCTCGCACTCCATAATCGAATGGGGTAGTTGAAAGAAAGAATAGAACCCTACAAGAAATGAGTCGCACCATGCTAAATGAGCAATCCATACCTCAAAAGTTTTGGTGCAATGCCGTTGATACCTCAACGTACATACTTAATCGAGTCTTAATTAGAACATTTTTAGGTAAAACTCCATACGAGTTACTTCGAGGCAAAAAGCCTATGTTAGACCACTTTAGAGTCTTTGGTAGCAAATATTTTCTACTTAACACTAAAGATTACCTTACAAAATTTGATCCTAAATCAACAGAAGGTATCTTTTTAGGTTACTCTCCTAATAGCAAAGCTTACGTCATATTAAATAAAGAAACAATGAAGGTTGAAGAGTCATTAAACATAAAATTTGATGAGAGTCCACCCAAACCTACTCCACCTCTTGTCGATGACGAGATTGTCGAAAGTGAAGCTATTGTAATAAAGAAAAAGACAAACGAAGAAGAAGAAACTTTAAATGATGAAATCATAAATATTAAAGAGTCCAAAGATCACCCCGTAGATAAGGTCATAGGAAAGTTAAATGAAAGAACCTTAAGGTCTCAAGTCCAAAACCAAAGTAGCCTATTTTGTTTTGTCTCAACCATAGAACCTAAGAATACACAAGAAGCCATAAAAGATGAAAGTTGGGTAATGGCTATGCAAGAAGAGCTAAATCAATTTGTTTCTAACGATGTTTGGACACTTGTCCCTCCACCTAGTAATCAAACCATAATAGGAAACAAATGGGTATATAAAAACAAGTTAGATTCAAACGGTGTAGTGTCTAGAAACAAAGCTAGACTCGTTGCCCAAGGGTATAATCAACAAGAAGGAATAGACTTTGATGAGACCTATGCCCCCGTGGCTAGATTAGAGTCTATAAGATTACTTCTTGCTTATGCTTGTGCTAATGATCTTAAGCTTTATCAAATGGATGTCAAAAGTGCTTTCCTAAATGGTTTTATTAATGAAGAAGTATATGTAGCTCAACCTCCGGGCTTCATCAATTTTGAAAAACCTAAACATGTGTATAAGTTAAAGAAAGCCCTTTACGGTCTTAAACAAGCTCCAAAAGCTTGGTATGATAGACTCAAGTCATTCTTAATCAAACACAACTACACCATGGGTTTAGTTGATAACACACTTTTAACTAAGAAAAGAGAGTCACATATAATCATTGTTCAAATATATGTAGGTGATATTATATTCGGATCTACTTGTCAAGACATGTGTGATGATTTTTCTAAAATCATGCATGACGAGTTCGAGATGAGTATGATGGGAGAACTTAGTTTCTTTCTTGGTCTACAAATCAAACAAGTAGAAGATGGTATCTTCTTTAATCAATCTAAATACATAAAGGAGATGTTAAAGAAATTCGGTTTAGAAGAGTCAAAACCCATTAGGACACCAATGTCATCCGATACTAAACTCACAAAAGATGAAGACAGCAAATCCGTTGATAACACAAAATATCGTGGCATGATTGGTAGTCTTCTCTACCTTACGGCTAGTCGGCTGGATATCATGTTTAGTGTTTGTCTATGTGCTAGGTTTCAAGAAGATCCTAAAACATCACATCTAGAAGAAACGTATATCAAAAGAATTTTTAGGTACATTAATGTTATTTAACATCTTGGTCAAAGAAGCGACTCAATTAGGATTGTGGTATCCTATGGATGAAACACGGGGTAGAAACAATTGTATATGCGATTCGACCATGCTTAAGAGACAATGTGATTATGTTATCCGTTCTCAAAAAGTACTAGTGGGGTATGTACTTTTATTTCAAAACCCAAGATAAGTTTTACTTATAATTCATAATTTTCTTTTTGTTTTCAAGATAAGTACCTTTTGCAAACACGTAATTGCATGCGTTTTTTTCTTTCAAAGAATAAAAGGTTTATTCACACATAGAAACCTCTTTTCAAAATGATTTCTAAAAGGATACCTCTTCCCGTATCATTTTCACAAAAGCCATTTCTCACGTCTAAGACAAATCGCTTTTTCATTATTAATACAAAGTAAAAACCCATTTTCATTACATCTCATGTCTTTTGAATGCTAAAGGGACACATAACTAATATGTGTTTTCGGGTACATTCATTTAAGCAACAATGAATTAGGAGCACTCGGGTTATCTCACATAATAGTGTGCTTTTTCACTTCTAGTTTATTTTCTTTTCTTTTAGGAGTCGAGATAACCACAACTCCAAATGGTTTGCATATAGACACACACTAGACACAAATGTTTCCAAAAGGAAAATTTTGAGTGCACGAATCACCAAGTACCACGGATCCCACTTTATCTTCGGACGGATCCCAAGGAAGGAAGGATCCGTGAGACATAAGCTAGTTTATCTTCTATTTTTCCCAATTTGGATGAAAACTTCAATAGTTTCATCATTTCTTTTATTTAATTTGGAGTATGCTATTTAATGCCTGTGTTCTCATGATCACATGCCTTAAATCCATATCTAATCATTAGATTTTAATCCACATTTTGGTTCAAGCATTCATTACAATGCATTATTTTTCTATAAATAGGATTCCCAAAATGCTTGCATATTCATCAAATCCCATCTTCACAAAAAAACATCATCATGTCACCCAAAATATCTTTCAACATAGGTAAATCATCTAGAGCAAACAACCCCTTTCAAGAAATCCAAAACTTTGTCCTCCCACCTTCCAAAGTACCACCACCCAAATCTAGAAAAACCGCACGGATTAACATCCGGCCTTGTTGCTTAGCAAAACCATCATCAAATGGTTCATCACCAACAACTCATTCACCACAAGAAGCTTCCATTATAGCACCTCCCTCATCACCAAGAAGTACACCAACTTCATCACCCATCAAATCACCACCTAAGATCACTCTTTTGGAACTCCTTAAGACTCCAACAAGATCTCAAAAAACAAAGCAAAAGGAACTAGTCTTTTTGACACCTCTCACTTCCCCAAACACAATTTTCAAAGACCTTGAAACCTCACCACCTATAGCTCCCATTGTGTTACAAGAACATCTAGGTTCTTTTCCACCACCACTTCCAAACATTCCGGACTTTGATCCGTATTTTTCAACTTTTCCACCACAACTTCCGCATCTCACAAATCAAAGTCACCCGGAAAACTTCCGCACTCATTACCCACAACACTCACATTGTGAACATTGCCAATCCACTAGGGATTTTGCAATAGAGATTAGAGAAGAAATGCGAGTCATACTCAACCTCATTCTTGATCGCATCAACATAATTACTCATAAAAACCTCTATCCATAACCTTATGCAAGCATGAAAGGAATCATTTTTATTACCTTTAGTATTTTTCTTTTGAGTCATTTTCAAGAAAAAGTCTTGTTCTTACTTTTACATGCTTGTATGTCGCATTAGTACCACTACATTTTGTTGTTTTATTACAAGGCCTTGTTTACATACCTTGGCTCCCAATCTTGATTCTCGTCAATCACAAGATTATGTATGCATGTTACCACTAACCCATTCTTTGTAGGATTTTTTTTTTTATTTTTCACACTTGACGCCCCAATCTAGGGGGAGCTACCGTCAAGGGGAGTAAGCGATACGTGGACTATTCTTCCACATCTTATTTCTTCGTTGGGTTAACTTTTTGTTTCGACAAAAAGGGGGAGAAGAAGTAAAACTTAGGCTTTCAAAACATACATCTAATCTTAAGTTTTACTCATCATAACATTATATTTTGTCATCAACAAAAAGGGGGAAATTGTTAATACAAATAAACCGTAAAAATGTTTGATAATATCGAGCGATCTCTTTGTGTTTTGTTGATAACAAATATAATGTTATCACAAGTAAAATTATAAAGATACATGTTATTTTTGTAAAGTATTTACATATAGTCATTTAATACAAATTGTTGTAATAAATCATTTGTTGTAATAGTTTATTAGGATAAATAAAAACTACAACCCATGGAGCATATCCATAACCCATGGTATTGACCCATATCCACTTGACTAGATACATTGCATCTATTATTTACATTGTATCTAATGAAATACCCATGGACCAACCCATAACCCATGACCCATGACCCATAACCAAAAAACCCACGGGCAAAGAGGAGTGTCCCACGGATCCCTGGTATTACACTTGACGAATCCCTTAAGGGAGGGATCCGCGGGATCCGTGCTACAGTGGCAAGCTTTTGCCTATAAATAGAGAGCCATTTCTTCATTTCTCTTTACCCCTCTTCTTACTAACTCTCTCATATACTCTTACTCTCTTATAACAAATGATCACTTGATCTAGAGAGTTGTTCTTCTTTCTTATATTGTGATTCTCATATAGGTCCTTCTCTAAGGTGAGATCACGAGCTTACTACAAGTCATCCAAGCAAGGGGTCCTTGATTGATTTGTTCCTCCACAAGATTTTCAGAGCAAAGATCTTGTACTTGATATTTCACATAGTTGTTGTGTAATAGTCGTGTTGGTTTGGTCCTCCGTGTTACGGACTCGGTATTTAGCTTTGTCTTGGAAAAGGTGTAAGCAACGTTGTGAAGGCTTCTCCGCCAAGTTGAAGGAGTTTGTTGACATAGTGCTTGAACTCGAGTAGGTGACTCGGGAGTGGAGTAGGGCAAGGAAGGTGTTCTTGTAGTCGAACCACTATAAATCGGTTGTATCATTTCTATCCCTTGCTTTACTTTATTTACTTTCATTACTCTTAGATCTATAATTTATCTTCATCCATACGATTTCACATAACATCGAATCTAAATTTTTTAGAAACCAATATAAAATCGGCAAAACTATTCAACCCCCCTTCTAGTTTTCCATAGTTTTTGAGAAAATATCCACAAAGCAAAGGCGATATCAAACCATTCAATTGCAAGTACCGGCCATAAAAGACTTGTAACCTATGTTTTCACATTCCATTGCATAGAAGATAGTATAGGTAGATACGTGTGGAAAGGAAGTCTTAAGTAATTCTAAAATAGTCCATACTTGGCTAGAATCATGAATTTTTAACAATGAAGGTTTCAAAAGAGAATTTTGATGAATGTAGAGAAAGTTGCTGAACTTTAGCTTTTGTAGATGATGAATCAGTTTCACCTTTAGAAATCCTATTTATTTTATTTCCATTAGGGAAATTGATAGACTGT
Source organism: Chrysanthemum lavandulifolium (assembly GCA_022545495.1). Taxonomy (NCBI): domain Eukaryota; kingdom Viridiplantae; phylum Streptophyta; class Magnoliopsida; order Asterales; family Asteraceae; genus Chrysanthemum; species Chrysanthemum lavandulifolium. Next base: position 174,236,331 of record CM040241.1, on the reverse strand, counting down.
GACAGGTTTCATGTAAAACAATATCACATAAGGTTTATAGGATAATTTCTAGAGACTATGTATAACTTACAATTTCTATGAAGTAAATTAGACCATTGTGTAACTCACAATGTCTGAGAAATAGTTGAGATCATTGTGTAACGCACAATGTCTAGGAAATAATAGACACCATTGTGCAACTCACAATGTCTGAGAAATAGTTGAGACAATTGCGTAACTCACAATGTCTGAGAAAGTAAATGAGACCACTGTTTCACTCATAGTGTCTGAGGATATAAGAGAGACCACTGTAGGATTTATAGTTTCTGAATGTAATAGAGACCATTGTATAAATTACAATGTCTGGGAAGTAGGAAAGACCATTGTAATCAGTTATAATGTCTTAGAGGAAGTTTCGTAATCCTAAAATGCACGAGTAAATGCATGATTAGGAGATTGGGAAAATATGATTGTGCCGTAATGCCTTAGAATAGGCATACGCAGATATGTTTAGTACATCATTTATGGTTGAAATTATGTCGAGTGTATATATCAATATACTAGTGTGTTTGTGTAGATTAAAATGCTTAAAAGTTACATAATCGTCTGGAGGATGGAAGGCACGGAGAACGGAAGGCTATAAAATATTTTTGCTTGTAAAAGTAGTTATAGTTTAGGTCACAATTAGACCCGTTTATCTATAATTAAGGCTCTGATACCAATCTGTAATACCCCAACTTCATGATACGCAGCGGAATTCAAACTGGGTGTTACTTCATGGCACAATAGTTATAACAATAGAAAACGATCTCTAATGGAGTCGTTTTAAAAGATTTATCATTCAAAATATCAGAGTTTACAAAAATGAGGTCCCAGTAGTTTCACGGTTTACAAAATACATTAAATGGGTTTTTGAATGATAATAAAATTTATAGCCTTCTTGAGTATCCGTGCTCCTCCGTGCCAGCCTCGTACAATATGGACCTGAAATACATGCTTAAAACTGTCAACACAAAGGTTGAGTAAATCCATAGGTTTATTGTTAAAAGTTGAACACATAATGTTTGTGTGGGTTACGTTGTTATACACCCATAATGTTGAAAACAAAACAGTTATTATTCCACTAAGCTCATGCAACCAAGGCATTAACGTGTTCCAAAATTAATTGCTGAAACTGTTGGTACCAACCCTAATAGGTAAAATTGCCATTTTACCTAATGTTACTCAAATATAGTGCGTTTGTTTGCCTACCCGGTCAACACAAACGGGATTCGTCAATCCCAATAGATCTATTCACAATATTCTCGCCCACTCTCATTAGTAATTAATGATTTATGATTAGGGACTTATGTTTGGTAAATGCAGTAACTTAGTGCAAATAAAAAAATCAGATAAGTATACAGTTTGAAAGCAATGTGTTCGGTTTAAAATAAAGCATGTATTTCCCCCAAGGGTTTGTAAAACAATTAAGTAATAGAAAGTGGGGCTATGAACTCACAGTAGTGATCAACAGCGTAGTGTAACGATATAATGTATGTCAACAATAGAGTATGGCAAGATCACGATCTTTAACGATTACCTAAGAAAGCATTGTATTCGTGTTTTAGTATATTGTACGATATAAGTGTACAAGTATATGTAGTTGGTTGGCTTATGATGTTGTACATGAATCCTTAAGTTAAAGTATTTCTTAAATGTTGTTTGGCTATCAAAATCAAGAGGTCGTGAAGTAGTTTAACATGTCATAAGGTCATTTACTTAGTTTGTTAAAGTCTAGTGACAAGTTTTAAAAACAAGTTTCGGTCATTAGACTTATATTAGCCGTGCGGCTAACTTATGGTTAAGCAATAATAATCAAGACCATATTAAGGATGTGTATAAGTTAGATAACCTCAAGACAACAATCTTGACTCAATCTTGGCTTTATATTAGCCTCAAATGATCAATATATCACTTAAAGTTCTCACTAAGGTTGTTTTCTAGTCAACAACAGGCCAACTTAAATTTTGCCGTTTTTAGGTTTTTCGTTCACTTTCTGCTTATGTGCCCCCATGTTTTTGTAGAAAAAGTCATTCTGAGCAACTTTCGTGTTTTAAACTTTTGCTGATTCGGATCAGAAAAGGGTCAAAATCGTGATTTAAAATCGTATCAGCAAGCTTTTGTTCCGACACTATATTTTCATTTAGTAAAACTTAACTAGGTATAACTTTTTAACCATAAGTCATTTTTAAGTGATTCAAAAGCTCAAGTTCATATTTTTATATTCTCTAACAGCTTCTCAAGCTTAATTAAGTCTAAGGACCAAAGTTTATTTATATCAATAGTCTAATTACAAGTATTTACTTATATTTCATTGCAGAAAGTTTGGCTACACATTCAGTCCTGCCAAAACGTCCTTAAGTTGAGTTCTACAACTCTTTTTGACACGCGGCTTTTCGCCAAACTTTAAGTTTAGGTCTTGGCTACATTTCATAAAACTGAGTCGACTTCTAGAAATGAGCAAAACCATGGGCTTTTCCCAAATGAAGTATGGTGTGCAGATTTTGATATGTTTTGCCATTTTGGCTCTCATTTACTCATCGGGATGAGTTATGAGGTGCGCCACCCGGCGAAACGACCATAAGACATAGATCTACAAGTATATCTTATTGAATTAACCTCAAGGTTTACTGAGATAATCAGTTTAATCAATCTTTGGGTCTGTTGCAGAATTTAAGTTCATAGAACTTACCTAGGACTTGTTTAGCTTGTTTTTATGGTCACAACCTCATGTACAACATCAATTAAGCCATATTACATATACTACTTATATTAAATTTAATTAAATGAATATAAATTATTACAACCATATTTAATGAATATGAAGATAAATAATAGCTTACAAGGATTGGAATAACACAAGTATCATAACTACAAATCAACACCTAAAGCCTTCCTAATCTTTCACCCTTTCTTCAATCTTCAACCCAAGTCTTATAAACCATTTTTAACCTTTTTCAAAACTTTCTAACTTAGCCCAAAAACTCAAGAATATTATAAGTTTTGATGATAAAATGATGCTAGTTTGTTATAATGGTCAAAAGGATGAATCTAGAGGTGTATAAATCTTGAAATCTCATGATTTTGGTGGTGTTTTGATAGAGTTGATGGTGATGGACGAATTTTTCAAAGGAGAGGGAGGTCTAGGTGAAATTTCCATGTACAAGATGAGAATGAGGTGATATGGTTTCAAGTGGGGGACAAGAATGGATGAGGGTAAGAAATTGGTGGAATAGGAGAAGGCCATGTGGCCTTGGGGAAGCCAAATTTGTCCACCTCATGGTGAGGTGATAAATGTGTGTTTTTTTTATGAGTTTTAGTTTACAAGGTGTAGTTTGGTCTTGGTAATTACTAATGTTAAGCCCTTAAGTCACGAAACTTAAAACTAGGTAACGTAAAAATGAAATACATAATATAATGTTAAAACTTATCAATATACTCTAACTAATGTGTGATAAGTCTCAGAGGGTGCGTCTATGTTGTTAAAACCTAATAACGTAGGTTTGAGTACGCGTCTTACATAAAAAGTAATATATCTACTTAAAATGATAAAATAGTAATAGTTCATATAAATTATGATTATTGGTGAAAATAAAGTATTTTGAACATATAGACTTATCGTAGTCTTGTGTTGGTCACAAAGAAAATTACCAGTTACTACCATTTATGGTATTTGCTTTTACGTTACGGAAAAAGTCAAATAGTCAAAAGTCAACTTTAAAAAGTCATAGGGTAAAATAGTCATTTTACCTTATAAAAAATTACGGGTTGCTACATGAACCTTTAGAAGAAGAGAATTCAGACATCGATTCACTTTTCAGAGAATCATTTGATACCTTTTTAATGGAGGACAAGGAAGTCATAGTCAATCCTCTTGAGGATATTGATGACCCTATTCCAATCCCAAGGGTATTCGAGAAACCTTTAATTTTCTTGATTCTATTTCAAAGTGATGAGTCCGAAACGGAGACAAAAATGGATGAGGTGCATATTCTTAGCTCGCAAAGTGTTGCACAAATCCCACATCCGATTATACACTTGATTCAGAGCCAGAGCTTGAAGAATCTCCCGTTGTTCCTACAGAAAGCCCTTATAAGCCATCTTTAGATACTGCCAACTTATTAGTTTACTTGTGTGAGAAATTGATAAATCTCTTTGAGAATTGTGGAAATGTGAATTTTGATATGACCATCCTTCGTCCACACCTTACCTCTTTTAGTGTTTTGAATGAGTGTGTCCACAAATGAGGTTTTGCTAAACTTAGCTTTCACAGACTTTTCTTGTTCAACCATTCTCAACTTTTCTTTTAATTCATCAATGATGAATTGTTGATCCTAGTTTTGGTTCTCAAACTCGCGTTCTCATATTTTGTCTCATTAAATGTTTCAATCAACTCATTAACGTCTTTCTTTGACTGAGCACGTATCTATTTTAAAGAATCGAAAATTGTGTTGTATTCGTTTTTAGATGTTCAATCTCTTTTTCATACTTTAAAACTTTGAGTTTCATAGACATGTTATCATCGTCAAGTTTTTCAGCTTTTGATGTCCATGATTTTTCAAAATTTGCTTTTTCAGCACGATCTGTAATTCAGTTCAAGATTATGACAATGATTTTGACATCTTTGAAAATTTTGTTCAATTTGAAAAATTTGATTTACAAGAATTTCTTGGGCATCATTTGACTCTTTTAAAATCCTCGCATTTTCATCTTTTAATATTTTATTTTCTTGCTATAATGCATGATAGCACGAAGGATCACAAAGATATAAAGCAACATATATCACATTAGTAATCATGAAAGCTTCAAGGAGTCGGTCGATCTCAGTTTCAAAACATTTATTTTCCCATTTTAGATCTTGAAATTCTTTTTCAAATGCATCGAAAATATTTGTCATCTCCTCTACTTCCTTTATTAATTTTGATTCAAAATATGTTATAAAAAGACGCAAATGATCAACGGTTGACTTAACTTCGGTTTTGAACATATCACAAATTTCTTTTGAAAATTTGGTAATTGAAAGATTGACACAGTTACTTATGTTCGCTTTGAAATTACTTGTTCAAGTAAACTTACATCGTCTTTAAAAGTAGCCATATACCGTTTGACGCAACTGTGTATTGGTAATTCTAGTACATAATTTTGATTATTTTGAAAAATCTTTTTGATCGGAACAATATCGGTTGTAGAAGACGAAGATAAAGACTGTTGAATATCATCAATTTCACGTTTTGCTATAAATTGCTCATAGAGAGAATTTAACTTTGAATAATCAATTGATGGTATTTTAACATATTGTTTATTAGATCGACTCCCTTTGGCCCATTCCTCATATTCATCATCCTCATGCACATACATTTTGATTAAAGGATCATAAAGAGTAACATCATTATATAACTTAGGTTGGATCTGAATATCTTGTCTAAGGAAACATGGATGTTTGTAACCAATTGCAAATTTGCGTTTACCATCATAATACATGCTAGGCTCGTGGTTGAGCATTTGAATCATTTGAATCGAGTGGCCCGTCTTGTGGATGATATTTTCAAGAGTATTAATTTTATGTTGCAACTCGATCACTTCGTCTCGGTATTTATCTATTTCACGTGATTTTCATTTGTATTCTGAAAGATTTTCATGACAAATTAAGAGCGATTTTCTTTGTTCATTAATTTGATCTTTAAGATCCAAATTTTCTGTTTCAACTTTAGCTGCTTTTCATTACCAAGAACGAGTTATGATCAAGAGTTTTCTGTAATTGTTGTTCACACATAAAAGACTCTTGAAAAGTGTTTTCAAAACTTTTTTTGTATCAATGATTGTTTCCAAAAACTTCACACGTTACTTATATTTCTCTAGATCTATGGTCAAAGCACTATTTGCTTTAGTCATATTCTGATTGACTGTATTGCACTTATCAACCTCATATTTCATGTTGTTGATGATTGATTCAATAGATTCTGATCATTTTGATTTGCGTTATGTTCAATTGTTGCATCATTAGGATTTACATATGGTTCTTCATTAGAAACAATATCACTTTCTATTTGATCAGCCATATGTAAATCATTTAATGATTTAGATTGTTCAGAATGCTCGTCTTCATGAGCAGACAATGAGAATATATTTTGCATAAAACAGGTGCCAGAATTTAGTACCTCAGACACTCCAACATCAAATGTTGGACCTCCATCTGAATCACTGAGAAGGATTTCCTGAATGTTGGCCATCAAAATCACTGGAGCATTGAGTTCTTCACACTCGTCATCTGGTTCCATACTTTCACTTGCTAAGAAATGATTCTCATCCCCATTCAGAGTCATCCCATTTTCATCCTTTTTAGCTAACAACATTTCTTCTTTAAGTATTTTGAATCATAAATCCTTGGTTGAGGACAAACAAAAGCCATATGACCTATAGCACGACAGTTATAACACCTAATCACCCTTCCCCATGTCTGAAAATTTCCATTCCTTATCTGAACATTCTCTGCAGTACCCGTATTTCTAACATTCCCAACATTGGCCTTAGTGACAATTGGCCTTTGAATTTCAAACCTCTGAACATTCCCAGTATTCCCAGCACTCATCGTGTTTCCAGTTATCTCCACAATCCTAGGTTGCTTGATTTGTCCACCTTGTATCACAACTTGATTACGTGGATTTGAAGAAGTTCTGAGACGATTGTTAGAGGTAGCAATCTGGTTGAAAGCTCTTGCAATTAGAGCCATTGCTTGATTAACATTGGCAAAAGGATCATCAACGGCAACATAAGTAGAGTCAGGTTGAACTTCAAAGTATTGTTGATCCGATGTGTTTGGTATAGCAGAATTGTTTGAGGTTTGTAGAGCATATGGTTGTTGGTAATTGTAAGGACTAGGTAAGGCGAGTGGTTGTTGTTGTACTGATGTGGGGTAGTATGAAGTCTGAGGGTTATTACCTTGAGCAACTAAAGCTAGTGAATCAAGGTTTTTAGTCAAGGCTCTTGCTGCATCAAATGCACCTTGATTAAGCTTGAGGAAATCAAACAAATGATCATAATTGACTTTATGTAAGTTATGAGTTTATCTAACAATGGTTGTGTAGTGATGCCATTCTAGTTCAAGTGAGTTCATAAACTTAGTGTTCGTCACAAAAACCTTAGGTAAGATCTCATATCATTCATATCATTGAGAATTTGTGAGAAGCGCTGGTAATACGACTCAAGTGAATCTTCTGGTGTCATCTTAAGTGTATCATAGATGTTGACTAACTTATTTTCCATATCATCTTTGCTCAACTCAGTTCCTTCCATGAGACGTCTCACACGCTCCCACATAAGCTATGCAGTTTTGCATGCGTCAAAACTTAAGTAAATGGTATTCGGTATTCCCAAGAGAATTTGTTGCATGACATTCCCATCAGCGTCATAATTACTTTTCTCGTTGGCGGAAAGTTCATCCCAAGTCCTAAGTCGAGTGTGTTCTGGACGAGGTGGAGTGCTATCTGGATCAGCATGCACAATTATTGAAGGCATCATGAATGGTCCATCTATAATAACTTTCTTCACCCATTTCCCCCATCCTTCTTTTGTTCAATGTATCTCATAAAACGACTAGCCCATTGAACATAACTTCCTTTCTCGAGCATAGGAGGACGATTCTCGGAATCGACATCAATGATGGATTGTTGTCCACTGGTGATTTGTTGAATTTGATTGAGTGATTGAGAAATTTTGTTTTGTGTGAATTAAATGATTTTATAGATCTTGTAAATAATAAAGATGTGTGTAATATGTTTCAAATGATGTATTAAATCTCCCCGAATAGTTCAAGTTTAGCAACAAGGTAGTGTAAGGGAAAAATAGTAATTTTGGTAGAATAGAGGTACAAAAGCGAGATAGTAACAACGAGGTAAGGTAAATCCCACTGAGCTGAATTAGGGTTTTAACTTTTTGAATTTTCTTATTGAGCTGGTATTATCCTACTGAGCTGATTTTCCTACTGAGCTGGTGATTACTGAGCTGGTTTGAATATTTGTCTACTTTGTTGAAGCGTATTACCAAAAACACCTTTAAATCGATTAAAACAACAAATTTTTGAAGTTTAAAACAATTCCACCTGTATAGAATCTTGTTATATCACTAGTTTAACTTGAAAAATGAAAGCTTTTTATGAATTAACCATTAAATAAACAAGATCTAAATTTGAAACACTAGCAGCGAGGTAGAAACTAAATAGAAATGGACCAGACTTTAGATTTTGATAATTTTTAGTTTTGAAGATACATAAGTAGTGTAAATCAAGTCACAGGTAATCTATAATGATTATATGTAACACAAATAAAACCAGCAAATCGTTTTGACTCAAATTCCTACTTCGCTTATATGAACGAGTTAAAAAAACTTGACATTTTGAAAACAAAACACACCTAAATCATAACCATGGTGCTCTGATACCAATTGTAGGTTTTCCTTCAATTATTATCATCACACAATGTTTATAACTTAATATATGAGAAGCGTTAATGAAAGAGAAGCGAGGTAGAGGGACGAGTTGAGAGAAAAGTATTATTTCTTAGTGAAAGTGAAACTACACAATCCTATCCAACCACACCCCTTACCACAAGGTAATGGGTATTTATACTAAGAGGACAGCGAGGTAGGGTTAGACAACGAGGTAGAGAATGGGCCTATTAGGCCAGTCTTTATTTACTTAGTTACATAATCACTAGCCCACCTCGCTTCTTATTACAAAATATGTAAACAAACTAAGATTGTTTAGACATATTACAAATGATAAGACCTTGAATAATAACACTTCTAGAACGAATCCTAACACGTAGAGTTAATTTGTTGTCGTGAACATCATGATAGTGGGAGCAATAGCTAGAAATGGTCTTCCCAAGATTATTTGGATGGCTTCATCTTCATCCATTTCTAGAATCACGAAATCAACTAGGAATTTGAATTTCTCAATTTTCACCATCACGTTTTCACATATCCCTATATGATACTTGATAGATTTGTCAGCTAGTTGAATACTCATTCGCGTTGGTTTCAACTCTGAGAGGCCTAATTTCAAGAATAGAGAGTAGGATATAAGATTATTCTTACCCCCAAATCTGCCAAGGTATTCTTTATAGTTATTGTTCCTATAGAGCATGGTAGGTGAAACTAATCGAGTCATCATTCTTTTTGGGTAATTTTTTTAACAATGACAAAGCATTCTTCTCCTAGGGTCACCAAGCTTTCAAGTTTCTTTTTTGTTAAAAAGAAATTGCTTGAAAAAAGTAGCTTATTCGGGGACGTAATGGAAGGCATTAAGTAATGGAATGGTGATTTTAGTGTCCTTAAGATATGATAAAAACATTTTGCTACCATTTTCAGCCTTCTGATTCTTTAGTCGGGAATGGTATGGTACCCGTGTAGACGGGACGAAAGTGATAGGTTAAGTTAGTGGCGGAGAAATTAGGTGGTCAGTGTTGGTTAAAGAGTCTCCTTTTCCTTGCCATCTTCCTCACTATGTGGAGTTTCAGTCTCATCGGTGATAAAGGATTGAAAAGGAAATGGTGGATCTTTGGTAGTTGTCCCAGATCGAGTTGTGATAGCAAAAGTCGGACCTTGTTGATGATGTTCAAACTCATTGTTTTTTCAAAACCAGAATAGAGTCCTGAAAATTGAGTTTATAACTCATTTTGTTGTTGCATAATAAAACCCCAAGCCCCTTAAGTAAAAGATTCTTTTCAAGCATAATATTTGCAAGTTCTTTCTCGAAGGAACTTCGAGTTATGAGATCAGGCCATTCTTCTCCCTCGACCTTCCTCCTTTGGTTATACCATAGGGTGCATTTGTCACCCTGGTAGTATATTAAAAGAGATGGGTCATCGAAAATGTCGTGGATAGAGATAAAGGCATGTTCAGTTGTTGTATCATTCTCGCATTCCTCCACTTCATGTGGTCCTCCACAAGTGTCACAAATTAGATATGGATTCACCATTCTTCTTGTTTCTTGCGATCTTGTGATATATGAGAGTTTTTCTTGTAGAATTCTTAAACGACTTTCTCGCGTAGGTTTAATTGCTTGTGAGATTTCAGAAATACTCATTACCGAGGTAGGTTCATCCTAGGCATTATTATGGTCTTGAACAGATGCGATTCCCTCCTTCTTCTGCACTAAGATTCAAATTTTTTTCGTCATACAGAGTGATTGATCGTTCTTTGATCTTCCCGAGAAATATTATCATAGAAAGTTTGAACGAGGAGCCAAAGATCTACTCCGTGATGAGGATCTTGGCGAATGTGATCTTTAAAATGAACCCAAATGTCACACCCAAAAATGGCGCAGTGGAATAGCATTTATGGGGTATGACTTCAAAGTAAAGAATACAAGGTGTCTAATAGATAAGTACTGAATGTAATACATTAAAGATAATAGTTATGAAACTCCCACAACCGGGATAATCCAAACATAGTCTTCAAAGCCAACTACATCATAAGAAAATAACCTAATCCAACTCCACGGATACAACCCGGGAGGGTATTTATTTAAGTCTTGCTAAGCCAGGCCAATACTCAACCTCCTAGTGGAACTTCATTGTTAACACCTGAAATGGTTACTCGAAAACGTTAACATAAAGTTGGTGAGCTCGTAGGTTTGAGAGTTAAACCACGATGCTGTGAATAATATAATGTAGGACAATAGTGAAAATGATGACAATATACATGCACTTAGTCACAAAACAAAACAGTATCGCGTCAACTGAGCCTAATATGTCCATATATCCAAAACCATGTGGGGAGCTACCCCGATAGATCTATCATCACGTGGGCCCTCCGCAGAGAGTTAACAGTTACGTAGTTATGTACTCACAAGCAAAATATTGTTACAGCACATAATCGCATCATATCACATATATGTCCAAAATCAAGTAAAACCATAAATCACAGCATGAAAACAGTTTAAAATATCATTTGAGTACCATTTCCCCCAAGGAAAAACAAGTTAAAAGTGGGGCTACGAGAACTCACCTTAAACAGAGTAATACGATGCAATCAAGTGTGTGCACGAAATTCGAGACGCGCTACTTTAACCGCAACCTAAAGTAATGATATGTCTTAGGTTCGACAAACTCGTTGTATATGCAATTATGCACTTTAGAATATCACCCGTACATGTTTGTTATAGAGTTTAGTGATTAAAAACGTAGTTACGTTAAACTCGTAGTCAAAATATACCTTTTTATAACATTACTAGTATTTCTCGTAATTTAAATATACTTGTTTTGTTATTTAGTATTTTAGAAAACTTTCAATGTGCCTAACAAGTATGTATAACATGCTACTATTTTGGTTCAAGTTATTTTGGCTAAAACCGCACTTAAAATATCCAAAATTCATTTTTAAAAATTCTATCAGCTTTTATATTAGTCAAAAAGCTGTCAAGTAATTACATTTCGTCAAAAACTTTATTAGGCCATAACTTTCTCGTTTTAGGTCTGTTTCTTAAGTTAAATATATCCCCGCGAAGGTATTTAAGTATACTAACAAGTTTTTAGTGTCCCGACTAGTCTGACCAACTCTTAACGTCCAGTTTTCTCAATTGAAAAACTCTAACAGCAACGTTTTGCTTCAGAAAAATAGTTTTCATCACCTAACTTAAAACTAGCATAACTTCTTCGTTATAAGTCTGTTTTAACCCGGTTCAAGCGACCACGTTTTCGTTATTAAGTATATTTCCTATTTCTTTAGTCAAATATTACTCAAAACCACTTATTTTTTTGTATTTAGTCGAATGGAACAGCCTATATTTTATTTAAATGTTAAACGCAATGGGCTAACCCAGTAATGGGGTTTGGGCTCACGAAGGCCCAAACCGAAGTTATTTATGGTTTTGATATCGGGTATCTCTTATTTATGAGATATGTATCAATTGACCGACTTAGGCGGATACGCGAAGGTTGGGGAATCTGAAACCAACAAGGATTTTGTGTGTATATAAAGGGCATCTCGGCCCTCATTAAAGGTACGATCACAAAACCTAACTCTCCACTAAACCCTAAAATCGATTACTTACTCTAACGCCGGAGGATAATCGTGGGAGACAATCCCACGATAAGCCTAACGGTGTTTCCTATTTTCTTAGTGCGCGGTCTCAAGCATCAAGGTCTAATTGATCACGGAACCGTAGTCCAAATAAGGAAAGCCCAACTTTTGTATCAACAAGTGGCGCCATCCGTGGGACCAATCACTAAGAACTAGAATGACAAAGCACGGAAACCTAAGCCGGCGATCGCATGGTGACCTACAAGGAAGAAGCGACAAAGCGGATCGGACTCTAGCAGTCCTGCAGGATAACCAGTGCGACCAGAAACCAAGAGTCAGGCACATATCTGGTCTTCACGACAGTGGAACCACGCACGGGGATAACCCATACCACTACAACAACCACCATCGCAGAAGATCTACTGCGCACCCTTTTTACCACTCCCCACCAATCGGTGCCAGAAACGGACCTCACAAATCCACCAGGTGCGCCTGGCCGAAAGAGGGGTCCAGAGGTGGAAACAGACACCCTCGCGCTAGAAGGAGTCGCACCTGAACTAGCGCCTAGTGACTTCGTGTCTAAAAACTACGAAGCCTTGGCTGCCCTTATACAAGAAGAAGCGAAAAAGAGGTCGAGTCAGAGCCTGCAAGCCCGACTCAACTTTGAACCAGAGTATGAGACATCCCCATCGCTTTACCGGAGGAGAGGCGAAGAGGGACGGCCGCCGGCCCCGGTGTTTACCAGATCGGGAGGAGAGTTGCGAGCGATGAAGAAGGCGACCTCGATGATCCGGGAGAACACGAAGATGATGGCGGCGTACCAATGCCCATGATAGGCTTGGTAGCGCGCAGGTCCATGACAGACTTGGACGATGGCACTCCCAGTGAAAGCTCTTGAGCTTGGATTACGAGGGACGGTCGGCGCCGAAGAGAGAAACTTCGTCCTCCGGTGATCCCTCGGACAACGAGGAGATAAGCAGACACCGAAGAGGAGGAGATATCGCGATCAGGAGGATGAAGATATGTCTCTTCCATGGCGCCGCCAAAAGGTGGATGCGTTCGTTAGGCGCATCAGCGATTTTTCAGAAGATAAGAGAAGGCGCATGCCCGCCAATGTGAAAACCTACGATGGAACAGGTGATCCGGATGATCACCTAAAAATCGAGTCAGCTGCTACTATCGAAAATTGGCCACAACCTGTGTGGTGCCACATGTTCAATTCCACATTAGTTGGAAATGCGCGAATCGGTTGATAAACTCCCACGTAGAAGCATTGGTGGTTTGAAGAGTTGCAAAGGCGTTTCACCGAACTTTACTCAAAGGAAGAAGTCGCCAAAAACCTTGTCGAACTTGCTAGGGTAAAAGCAGTGTGGGGAATCTACAAGCGCCTATGTGGAACGCTACAAAGACGAATGCATACATGTCAAGGCATGCCCCGAAATACTAAAGATCTCAGGGTTTATGAACGGAATCAATAACCCAGAACTCATCAAAAAGTTGAACGACAAGGTTCCCCAAACCTTTGATGAACTTATGAAACGCACAAGGTCCTTTATCCAAGGAGAAGCTGTTGCGGCAGACAGCAAGAAAGGCTACTCAAACTATAGGTCACAAGAGCAACCTAGGAGACAATCCATTGACCAGAGTAGCAACCGCAACAGGAACTACCGCGGTCAGGGGAGCGGACGAGATAATGACAAATATACTCCGCTAACCAAGACTCCAAAGGAGATATTCGCAATGGAAGGCGCGAACTTCCCGAAACCCCCACCAATGCGCACCCCAGAGGATCGTCGCGTGGGGAATGGATACAACGACTATCATGGACAGAAGGGCCACACCACCAATAAGTGTGTCCAATTGCGCCAACTAATTGATAAGCTGGTAAAAGAAGGTAGATTGGACCATTTAGTTAAGAACATCAAGGAGGGGAAAGTTAAGCAAAAGACTGGGAACAAGAAAGAAGCACCCAAAGATAAGGCTGATACCATTTACATGATACAATCATGGCAATGAAAGACTAGCGTAAGATCGCCCAAAAGTTTTCTGTGGGCGAAATTTCTTTCCCCACCTGGCTGCATGGACAACGCAGTGGTAGAACCACTTACCATTGAAATTAATGAAGGGGTCACGATATCCACCGCATGTATGTTGATGGAGGAGCATCCGCAAATATAATGTATGAACATTGTTTCAAGCGATTGCGACCGAGATCTGAAATCGTTAAGCCCGCCATGGCGTCGTTGATCGGTTTTACGGGAGAAAAGATATGGCCAATAGGGAAAATCGCCTACTAGTCAATGTTGGTAATAAGGAACACTCCACAACAGCCTGGATGAACTTTATGGTGATCGGATCCCTTCATCATACAATGGCATTATTGGAAGGCCAGGATATCGACCATCTACGCGGTACCATCTACAGCACATGGGATGTTCAAGTTCCCGATGGAGGGGCATTGTTACTATCTACAATACCACCGTACCACACGGAGAATGTAACACAATTACATGTGAGACGGCACATATCCCGACGAGAGCGCAACTAAAGTATCAAACCCGAGGGTCGCAATTCATCCCGATTACCCGAGCAAGAAGTATCGATCGGGGATCATTGTCGATAAAGGCGGGCAGCCGTGTGCGCACTCTTGCAAGAGATCTGGATATCTTTTCATGGGAACCAAAGCACATGACGGTGTGCCACGCTCGATTCTGAACACAAGTTGAGAATCCGACAAGGATACTCCCAGTCCGACGCGAGAAGAAGCGGGGCTCCAGAGCGCAAAAGCCATTCGGAGGAAGTACCAAACTTATGGATGCGGGATCATGCGGAAGTCTATTACCATGACTGGCTTTCCAACCCAGTAATGGTCAAGAAGAGCGATGGTAGTTGGCGGATGTGCGTGGACTTCACGGATCTCAACAAAGCATGTCCACAAGACTGCTACCCACTACCAGAGATAGATTGGAAGATAGAATCTTTGTGCGGATACCCACTTAAATTTTTCTTAGACGCATACAAAGGGTACCACCAAATCCAAATGGCTAAAGAAGATGAGGAAAAAACTGCCTTCCATACAAGCCAAGGCGTCTATTGTTATACAAAGATGCCCTTTGGCTTGAAGAATGCAGGAGCCACCTATCAGCGATTGATAGATAATGCATTTGAAAAACAGGTGGGCCGCAACCTAGAGGTCTATGTTGACGACCTTGTCATAAAAAGCCATACTGAAGATGAATTGGTGCGTGACATTAAGGAAACATTTAAGACACTACGAGAGATCAACATGAAGTTAAATCCTAAGAAATGCACCTTTGGCGCTACAGAAGGCATGTTCCTCAGATATTTGATAGAGCCCGATGGCATTAAACCGTGTCCAGAAAAAACGAAGGCTGTCATCCAACTTCCTTCACCACGCACGTTGAAAGAAGTCCGGTCTTTGAATGGAAAACTAGCGGTTTGAGCAGATTATTGTCAAATCGCAGACAAGTCACTCCTCTCTTCAAAACACTCAAGAAGTGTATAAAAAGGAGAATTTATTTGGACTACGGAAGCGAAGAAGCTTTTATCTGACTTAAACAACACATAGCGGCGCCCCACGCTAGTCGCGCCCGCCTGAGGAAGAATTAATTATGTACTTATCTGCGACTCATGGAGCGGTCGGTATGATGCTCTTGGCGGACACGAATTCAAGGTACAAACACGGTATATTTTGTAAGCAAAGCACTCAAGAAAGCGGAGGTTAACTATAGCGCAATGGAGAAGTTGATATTGGCATTAGTATTCGCCGCCAAACGGCGCGCAGTACTTCCAGCGCGCAATAGCGGTGATCACGGACCAACCTATCAAGCAAGTCATCTCCAAACCCGACGCACGGGACGACTACGAAGTGGGCGTGTTGCTAGGTGAGCATAACATCTCCTCTGAGACCACGTCTTTGCGGTTAAAGGCGATACTAGCGAGACTTCATCATCGAAAACCAGATCATCGATGATGTACCTTCACAAAGCAAGGTGGAACTACAAAAACCATGGATCCTATTCATGGATGGATCTTCATGCGTGGATGGGTCAGCGCAGCCTTATCCTCACGAATCCGAAGGAATGGAATTCACTTACGCATTGCGTTTGAATTCTGACCACAAACAACGAAGTAGTATGAAGCCACGATTCTTTGGATTACGCATTGCATTTCGAATGGGCATACGCAACCTAGAAGCAAATGTGGATTCCCGGTTAGTAGCCAACCATGTGTTGGGAGAATATGTGGCTAAAGAAGAAAACATGGTTCAATACCTCGACAAGACCAAGCCACTAATCCGTGGTTTCGGCGGGTTTACCATCAAACAAGTTCCTAGAGGGGAAAACAGAAAGGCGGATGCACTGAGCAAGATTGCATCCATAAGCTTTGCTTTGTCAAAACAAGTGTTGGTGGAAACTCATAAGAGCAAATCCATCTCGAGTTAGAGATATCCTTTGTGATAGAGGAGCAAGGTCCTACATGGATGACTCAATTGTCGAGTTTATAAGCAAGGGCATACCGCCCGGAGAGCGAAGGCGCCGACGAATCGTCGCACATCACGAGTTTTGAACTTCGAGATGGTATATTATATCGGCGTTCATTTCTACAACTATGGCTTTGATGTGTCGGACCTCTTCAAGCGGATTACGTACTCCGAGAGATCCACGCCGGTTCATGCAGTATGCACTCAGGACCACGGTCCATTGTAGCCCGCGCCTTACGGTCAGGATACTACTGGCCTACGATGCACCGTGACGCGCAGGATTTGATAAGAAAGTGTGGCGACTGCCAAGTTCATAGACCCATCCCACGTCGACCACAACAGGAGCTAACACCTATTACGTCGCCATGGCCATTCTATAAATGGGGTATCGACATTGCAGGTCCCTTCCCTGTTGCAGCAGGGGGACTGAAATTCTTATTGTGGCTATAGACTATTTTACTAAGTGGATTGAGGCAAAGGCGGTCGCGACAATCACAGGTAATCAAGTAAAACGATTTGTTTGGGAGAATATCGTATGCCGTTTCGGATTACCAGGGGAAATCATTTCAGACAATGGAAAACAATTCTGTGACAACCCTTTCAAGGAATGGTGCGAGAAACTAAATATCGCACATCACTTCGCGTCAGTCAAACACCCACAAACCAATGGTTTGGTCGAGCGTGCAAATCGTAGTATGGGTGAAGGAATTAAAGCACACTTAGACAAATACAAAGAGAGGTGGGTGGAGGAATTATCGCATGTTTTGTGGGCGCACCGCACTACAATAAAAATTAGCACGGGAGACACTCCCTTTTCTCTTGTCTATGGGACAGAAGCCGTCATACCAGCTGAAATTGGGATGCCAACTATTCGTACTGCCGAAGTTAATGTCACAACCAATGACGATGAACGGCGTATAGACTTGGACCTGTTGGAAGAAAGGCGCGAACGCGCAGCTATTTGTGAGGCGAGATCTAAGTCACAAATGAAAGGATACTACGATGCTAAAGTTTGAAGCACCTCGTTCAGACCAGGCGACTTTGTGTATCGCGCCAATGATGCGAGCCATGCAGAAGATACAGGAAAGCTTGGACCAAAGTGGGAAAGACCTTATGAAGTCATTGAAGCATTGGGAAAGGGTGCGTACAAACTGCGGGACATGGATGGTCGTGAGCTACCACGCACATGGAACATCTGCAATCTCAAACGATGTTATCTTTAGGAAAGGCTATGGCCCAGCGCACGGACACCCCCACACTTTAGTAAAGTGCTCAATAAGTATCCATGTATTTACATTACATTTTACTTAGGCAAATGTCGTTTTCTTTTACAAAAACTTGCAAGTATTAATAAAATGTCGCGGTTTCTAGCTAACTCCGCGACACATTTCAATTTGTTAATTACATATTATTTATGTCTCAACATTTTTGTTATCTTATCTTTTGCCTACATGGCGTGCATGCACTTAATAAACCCACGATGGTAAAAGGATGACTAAACCTACTAAATAACTCATTGAGTAAGAGGGTTGCAAACCCATCAACATTGGATCATGCATCCTTGTTAAACACCTTATTTTCAAGACGTTGGAATAAGTTTAATGTGCATTCCATGATGGATGTGCAACAATGCATATTGTGCGCGTTTAACAAACTAGGAATCAAGACTCTTGACTCCTTGATATGATATTTACAGTACGCTGCATATCACACCATACACGATTATGATACAAGTACTTAGAAATTATGTTTCCCGTATGATAGATCATGACTTTCATACATGATTATGGACTTCATATACTATTTGCGCTTATATAACTGTTTGATTCTTAGACAACAAGGACGTTTTTTATGCAAAAACAGATAACTAAGTACGAACGTTATATTCGCAACCACATATGGATCAACACACCTTGAACAAAAGGGAAATTTTATTATGAACCACGAGTTCTTACAAAATGATATTTACAAAGAAGTTATGGCCTATATACTATTACAACGCCTAAGATGTGAGCTCTTAACACGATTTGCAGCGTCCCCAGCCTCTTTCAGTTTCTTCAATAGGTCAGAATCCTGGAGCGATACCGTTGCCACACTAACAGGTACTCCGTCGGATCTCGGGAGATGTGTTGCGCCAAGACCATACAAAATGGCCTTTCCCTTCACGCCCGTCTTCTTTGCAAGCCTCATGGCATGGGCTTCTAAGGGTTCTTTCAAAGGAATTTCCTTCTCAAGGACAAAGGGGTTCAGGATATCGCGTGGGCGAGCAAAGATAGGCACTTGCAGCTGTGACCCATCAGGCTTCAAGAAATAGTCAGGCTGCGCCTCTGCATCATCAGCACGGTGGCGGGCCAAGGTTAATCCCTCCATAATCAAACCTATGGGATAATCCTGGTCGCGCTCCAACTACGCAATCTGAGGAAACTCCAACAGCTTCATCTTCTTCATTGCAGCAACAAGATCGACATAGGAATGCTCATTATACCCGGGCACCTGTGCGGCAGGCACTGTCAAAAGGCCGCCCTCATAAAGCTCTTCTATGGCCTCCGCCTTGCCACGCGCCAACGCGCACTGAACAACACCCCCAAAGGTGCCTGTCACCTCTCGAGATTCCAAAGTATTAAGGACAGCAAGGCGCAAACCATGGCTGATGAGCCACCTGCGCTCAGCGATCGTGGAAACCAGCTGAGGATATAGCTCTTCATCGTATTCGATGCTGAGCTGGCGTAGCTTCATCTCTTGCTCCTCCAGCAAGCCTCCCAAGGTTGCACGAAATTCCTCTAACCGAGAGAAATGCTCGTTCTTCCCATTCTCCAAATATTTTAGAGCCCAGAAGCAGGTAGCCTTGTAATCCTCTAACGCGGCACGCTCTTGACTCACTTGGGTAAGCAACGACATCTTTTCTTCAGCAAGCTTTTTGGCATAAGAGCTCGCCGCCTGCTTGACTGAGCCGCCACCGTGCGCCCCAGCAAGCAATTTCCTTATCCTTCATGCGCTCGCTACTCTCCCAAAGATACCATGACTTTAGTCACAGAACCAATGTAGCACAGCGCAGCAGCCCAACACAAGCTCCTCAACAAGCTGGTCCATTGGCACATTCCCGATACCAACGGATCGGCGCCTTGGCTCTTCAGCACGGGAGGGTCAAGGCGAATGGGACTCGCCTTGGTGGCGATTCCCGAGAATGCTCGGCGAAGATCCCCAACGGTTTCAACACTGCACGCAAACAAATATATTAGTGATTATTTCATTACATAAACAGGGAATGCGATAAGTGCTTCGGCGACAATACTTACTTGGGGAGCGGTCTCGGTTTGCGGAAGGCGATACATCGTCTGAGGACGACTCCACATCAAGAATGACATGACGTTTTTTCCTGGATGAGCCTGCGCCATCACCATCTAGGCGCTCTCTTGCGCTTCACTCCTTGGTCTACCTCCTCTAGCTCTACCCTGAGGACCCCTATGCTCTCTGCTACGTCTGTGCGTGAATGCTCCACCTCCGGGAGTGTACCACTGGGTTGGGCATCTTTGTGCAGAGGGTCGCCCAAGACAACGGGGAACCACCCCCTGATTCCTCCAGATTCATCTCCATGGTAGCATCCAAAATGGGGACTTCTCCTTCTCTCAGAGGGCGCACCGCCACTGTGACCTGGCGAGGCTTTGCCAAATGGACAACGCTGAACAAATCCATCTCTGCGCAGCAAAAAACAAACAAAAACACGAGTTATATAAAAATACAAAGGCGAAAGAAATGCTCACACTAATAAAGCAAAGGAGAAGGAAGGATGAGCACCCACCCGGTCATTCGCGTCTAGGAAGGTTGGCACCTCGTCAAGACTATCGAAATAGTTGCGATCGATGCCCATGTGCACCAAAAATTCCTCTCGGATAGGAATTGATGGGAATACGATTGGTGTTTTCGTTTCCGCATCATCCGTGTTGTGCATTCCAGGAATGGGCGCCATCCTTGATAGCGAACCCTAGGTATAGAAGCCAAAGTCCCGTGGGAACAACGCCTTATCAACCTAGAAAAATTTCTCTCCGCCCTAAGCGCGTCTAATTTCTCAAGATAACATTGCGGCCGTCACCCGCGCTTAGCAAAGCGAAACCCACCCGTTTGACCACGACGTATGGTAAAACGCGGAAGAGATAGATGGTGGGATTAATCACCAACAAACGACAATTCACCTCAAGTTTGTTATTTTGTCGCACCTATACAAAGGTGCTAGGATATGTGTGGCGATAGTAATTTAGAACGTCGCACAAGAATAAGGAGATAGGCACACGTTGATTTGCAAATTCAAAAACGTGCGTATACCCCACTTTCCTTCGGGAAATCCGCTATCGACGCTGCGCGGCGGAACTACGGATGCGCGCAAGCGGATATAATACTCAAGTGAACTCACGAAGTTCGTCCTCGGTTATATCGGATGAGAAGTTAGCTAATCCAAGAACCATGATGAGATTTTGACTGCGCACGCGCTGTTACCTTTAAAAGTTAGTGGTTTTCTTGATTGATATTTCGAGCTTTTTCTTTAACAATAGTGGAAATGATTTTTACTATGATAATCATAGTAAAAGGGAGGCGAAAGTTTATATAGGGTTCCACATCCATGCGATGATCGACACGTGGATCCCACTTTCTCTAAACGTGTGACTAGGGGTTGCTTACGTGACACACCTTCTACCCACTTTTTCACATTTTACGAAGCAGATATTTGACTTAATTCGACTAGATTCACTGTATTTTCTCTTAGGCGGGAAAACTTTGAAGCTTCCCCGCTACGCCTCAAGGAATATATTGGCTACAGTTATTAGTCTAGCATCCGCGGGTTTCACCCTGCGCATACTAGACTGGGGGGACATGATGACGTATAGTCCGCATTCGGGTCATGAACCCGACCAATGAACGCTAC
This sequence comes from Chrysanthemum lavandulifolium, assembly GCA_022545495.1. Taxonomy (NCBI): domain Eukaryota; kingdom Viridiplantae; phylum Streptophyta; class Magnoliopsida; order Asterales; family Asteraceae; genus Chrysanthemum; species Chrysanthemum lavandulifolium. The sequence goes on along the minus strand of CM040241.1, from coordinate 174,214,870 downwards.
TAGCAATCGAGCCCAGTACGAATGGGCTAACCCGGTAATGGTTTGGGCTCACGAAGGCCCAAACCCAAAGTTATTTATGGTTTTGATATCGGGTATCTCTTATTTATGAGATATGTATCAATTGACCGACTTAGGCGGGATACGCCGAAGGTTGGGGAATACGAAACCAACAAGGATTTTGTGTGTATATAAAGGGAATCTCGGCCCTCATTAAAGGTACGATCACAAAACCTAACTCTCCACTAAACCCTAAAAACCGATTACTTACTCTCACGCCGGAGGATAATCGTGGGAGACAATCCCACGATAAGCCTAACGGTGTTTCTGATTTTCTTAGTACGCGGTCTCAAGCATCAAGGTCTAATTGATACGGAACCGAGTCCAAATAAGGAAAGCCTAACTTTTGTATCAAGTGAATAGGCTAATAAAAAATATACATGGAGTTGTCTTGTTTGTGTGTGATCATCCGAAAAGAAGAAAAAAATAAAGGATGAGACATCAATTCTTGTCTTCTTTTTCTTAATATCCCATGGTTCAAGTTCTTATTTCATGTTTTATTTTGTCAAAGTCAAAAGGATTATTATTAGGTTTGAAATTTGTAATTAAATAAGCTATAGGATATATATATATATATATATATATATATATATATATATATATATATATATATATATATATATATATATATATATATATATATATATATATATATAGGTGGCACATTATTAAAATAATATATATGTATTTGTAAATATTTTGTAAATGTATTTTGTATATGTATTTGGTGTACAAAAGCAGGCATTGTGTAATAGTTTTGTAATTAAAGTTAAATATATATAATTAAGTGTTTTTAAATAAAAGAATTATGGAAAGTGTTAGAAATATATTTTTGTATATTTGTAGTAGTTTAAGTAGTGTAAGAATGTATAAAAATTATAATTGTTGAGAGTATTAGGTACATTATGTGTTCATGCAAATTGTGAAAAAAGTTTACAGGTGTCTATTCTATTCCAACTACTTTGGGTCCTATTGTGGAGTTTCTTGTTCCTTTGGCGCGCAAGAGATCTATTAGATGTGTTATCTCGAAGTTGGTCTTTGTTGCTTCATGTTACTTCATCTGGCAAGAGCGTAACAACCGTCTTTTCAAGAATAAGAAGAGGTCGGAAGCTCAAGTTATTGATGTGATCATGTCGATTGTTCATCTTAAGCTTCTCTCTTGTTCCTTTAAGAAGACGGCTAACGTAGAAGTGCTCCTTGATTTATGGAAGCTTCCTCGGTCTCTCATTCGTGTTACTCGATGATGGTTTCTTTTCCTATTTTGGTGGATGTTTGGCGCTTGCATTATCCGGATTGGGATCTTTACAGTCAGTTTGGTTATTTGGATCGTGTGGAGTGTCCTTGGAGTTATGACCCGCTGGGTGTTGTTGGTTGTCGTGTGGGTTCGTTGGAAATTCGGGTGAGAGCTGTACTCTTTTTCCCTACTCCAAGGTTTTCCCACAGGGTTTTTACTTGGACAGGGTTTTTAAGGAGGCAGTCTCATTTGGTTCATCAATCTCCTACGAACAGGTGGGCGGATTATTGGAATCACTCCTAAACTATATTTCAAGTTTTTGTAATCAATATGTAATAGGTTGCTTAATTAGGCTTTTATGTTTGTATTAAAGGCAAGGCTTATGTAGAAAGCCCATAAGCCTTGGCCCAAGTCCAATAAGGAAGGAAGGGACTTGTAGTGTTGCCTAGTCCCTTCCCTATAAATACCTTTGTAAACCTTCATTTGAAGGTTGGTTGTTCACTAATACATTTTCCTACTTAATAACTTTTCTCTTATCATACGTGTATTATGTGTATTGTGTGTTCATCCGATCACTTTCTATCTATTTCTTACATATTGATGCTTGTGTTACAATATGGTGACCTAACAGTGGTATCATTCGCCATCTAGTTGGGTGAAACATATTTGTTTTTGAAGTATAGTTTCATATGCGTGGGTTTTGTGTCTCAAATCTTTCATACGCCTTCAAATTTTACACTTAAAAACTCAAGATTTTTGTGGTTTAAGGTTCATTAGTGTTACAGTTTAAGTTTTTAGCATCAAGTTTGAAACTTTACGTGTGTAAAATAGTTTTTGAGCTTGATTATGTTCGTATACTTCTGTCTACACGTAAGGATAAAAGGTGTTTTAAATCATCAAGTTTCAACTTTTGTGTTATTTTGGTGATATTGAAGCTCTTTCATCATTAAAATCAGGTTACTAAACACTTTTAAGCATAAAAATCAGTTTTGGTGATAGTTTGTACTTTCTACTCGTAACCAAACCCTAGTTTTACTCGTAAGCACAAAGTCTATGCCTAAGCAAACATTACGCTGTGAAGGATTTCTTCACTTGATCTTGATCTTTGTTGGTTTACTTAGTGTTTTCTTGCTTGGATAAGCCCTGAAAATACTTTCGACTTTGGATATCTTTTACATGGTATAATCAGAAGGATTTTTGGGCAAACCCTAGTTTTACGCCTAAGCTAAACTCTTACGCGTAGAATCCTCCTTGCCTAAGAATTTCTTACGCCTAAGCTTGTCTTACGCCTAAGCAAATATTACGCATAAGGATTCTACTACTAAGCCTTTGGTTTACGCCTAAGCTAAGTTTTCCTCAAGTCTACGCGTAAGCTATTTCTACGCGTAAGCTCTCTTGGATATTACGCATAAGATACTTTCTACGCATAAGCTGGTTCTACGCTTAAGGTTACTTCATCAACAAACTCTAAGTTTCATTCGACTACAAAGATCCATCATCAACACAAGTTTCAAGATGTCTCAACCACCATACTCTAGCTACTTTCCTCATGAGTATCCTCAACAACAACAACAACAATTCTATCAACAATATCCTCCACCATCTCCACAACAATTGCAACAATTTCAACAACAATTTCAACACTTTCCTCATGGAGCAAATCCTCTTCCACCACAAATGGTTCCACCAAATCCTCGTCAACAAGTACAACATTATACATACTTTCAAAATCAGTATCCCGCCAAGTATGCTATGAATGTTACAACACCAAAGGAACCCTCTTGGTTTGCAAAGATGTGTGAAGCTTTAAGTAGCCAACAATCCATTCATGAAGCTGGATCCCTTGACAGACCTCCAATGCTCACTCCCAGAAACTACGATCAATGGGTGATAAGGTTCTTTAGGTTTTGTGATCTCAAGAAGCCACATGGTAAGTTTTTGAAGAAGGTCATCCTTGAAGGTCCTTTTTCAGATGCCTACTATCACTGTCCCCTTAGATTCGACTGCCAATCCACCAAGAGATGATATCACCAACGTTGTCGGTCTTGATCAACTTACTACTGATCAACTTCTTCACTTAGAAGCTGATGAACTTGCAATGCAATATATCCTTTTGGATTACCCAACCGATACCGTAGTGTTGATGCTCGAAGATCGCTAAAGAAATGTGGGAGCACATTCATCTTCTAATGGAAGGCATCGAACTCAATCAAGAAGACATGGAATCAAAAATCTACTTAGCATATGAACACTTCATGATTGAACCGGGGAGACATTAGAGTCATATCATCATCGGTTCTCGACATCATCAATGACTTGGATAAACATAATATCATTATGCCAAGAATTGCAATCAACACAAAGTTCCTGAAATGTCTTGGTCCTGATTGGGAAAAGTATGTTACATTCATCCGTCAAGCGAAGAATCTTCACCAAGCTATATACGGATTGTTGTATGACTATTTGAAGCACCACCAAAAGGATGTTGACAAAGAAAGAATCATTCGCGGGGTCCTCGCTTCACCTTCACTCCCGGATAATCAAACTCTTGCTTTATGGGCTCAAGCATGTTATCCTCAATTCCGACCTTGCAAATCAGATTCACAAACCCTCCACAACCAAGCGCTCAGACACACCGTATGATCCATCACAGCAACAATCCCAAGAAACTCAATTGGTTCCATACAACAACAACAATGATCAAGCACTCTAAAGTGAATCAAATGAGGATGCAAAAGCCTTCGATGCATTGAATCAAGGATTTGTTATGATTGCAAGACCCTTCGGACGATTTGCTAACAAATCCAACAACCGCATTCGCACCTTATCAAATACAAGGAATCAAGCTGTTGTTAACAATGGAAGGGTTGAGGTTCAGAATCGTGGAAACGGTCGTCAGATGAATAGTGGTCAAGGGTTTAATTGAAGGAATAACATGGGTGCTCCACAACAATGGGTTCAAGTGGTTGATCGAAATGCTCGAGGCCGGGTTAATGGTCTCCGATGCTATAACCGCAATGAGAAGGGTCATCTAGCTAATGCATGCCCAAAGCCGAGGATGGAGGCAACGCTTATCACAAAGAGGCTTTACTCTTGGCTCTCAAGGATGAAGTGGTGGAACTCTTACCGACAAGGAACAGAGCTTCATGGCAAATGCGATTCGATGATGACATGGAGGACTTGCAGCTAATGCATTTGTGATGTTAATGGCAAACATGCAAGAGCTCCACATGGTGACACAGCCCAGTGTATGACACCGATGGCTTGTCTCGGTACCGGATCCAAACATACTTATACATGATCTGATATCTCTATCAACATATGCATCTGACAAGGCACATAGTGTTTAACATGAGCCTTCTACATCTCATTCCGACGAGAATCAAATAGATCCCGTAGTCATATTTGACGATCAAGATGACCTTATGGTTAATATTGATAATCAAGTTGACTCCGTGGTCATATTTGAGGATCTAAATAATGACTATGTTGAGACTCAAGTTGAACAAGATGAACCTTTGTCTAATCCAGATCTTGAACTCATGACCAAATTAATTCAGACCAACAAATCTCAACTGGATAAGTGCAATGAGATCAATAAGAAATTGCAAGATAAAATTACACTGTTAACTAAGGATAATGAATGCTATAAGTTCCAACTCAACATTTTTCAAACTAAAGAGAAACGTGAAAAAGGTTTTGAAGTCGCATTTGCTAAATCTTACCAAAATGAAAAATATTTGGAAAAACAGATATGTGATCTAGTTGCATCCAAGAATGCTTTGTTGTCTCAAATAGAACAATTGAAATTTGATCATAAACAAAAACTTAACGCCTCACTGGAAACTCAAAAGCCAAGTCTCGAGTTGTTAACTTGTCAAAACAGTTTTGTGAGTACAAAAGCATTCGAGGAAACAAATAGATGACTATCTTGAGAAATTGTCGACTTAAAAACAAAATTAAAGAGTTTCGAAATTTTGTTTAGAAACATGGTGAGTCAATCACAACAATTCAAAAGTTTTCTTTTAAACCAAATCCTAATGGATATGGACCAATTCTTGCTGATTACAAACCACGTTTTTCAAATAGAGCATTCAAACCAAATCCTCAACTTTACAATGAAGAACATAGAATTGATAACTCTATTATGAGTGTGGTTGAATATAATCGTATGGAGGAATTAGATGCAGAAGACGAGAGTCAGTCAAAATTGGAAAATGTTGTATATTGCAAACCATTTAACTATTCAAAAGCCATATCTTTCGTCACACAACAGGATACTTCTAACACACCTTGGGTTGTCACACCAACTCGAGTCCTCTTCTAATGATCGTTCCGACCCAATGTTGCACAAATTAATGGTCCTTTACCTTCTTTAGTGAAATAAAGCCATTAGTCGAACGATGTCGGGTTCTAAAATACTTTGACACTTTCATGTCGACATCAAACTTTTGGAACATGCAATTGAAGTTAATTACAAATCAAAGTGAACATTTTCAATCGCCATTCTTCGCGACAACAAAGGGATATTTTTCGTAAAAGGCTTTTACCACATGTCCGAAATCTTAAAATGTGTGCAATATATTGGGAACGGGATCTTCGTAAGGAGATTGGTCTTATGAAAACGTTGAGTAAAATGTAAACATCGATTTCAAATACTAAACGTAAAAAGAAAATGTTAAGAAATCATGTTGACCGACTCTTGGAAGACGTTATTTGTGCTGATACCATAAATGTTGTGTTACTACATTCTGTTGCATATGCATTTGATTATATCGCTGTTGATTCTGTTGAAAATGTTAAGAATATCGATAATGTGTCACAAATCAAGTCTTTAAAAATTGAAAATAAGTGATTGTTAAATGAGCGATTGTTAAATGAGCTTTCCAATGCAAAACGTCGTCTTCAATGGTGTCAAAAAGATTGTCAAAATCGTGAACGTGCTTTGCAAAACAAGATCAACCAGTTTGCTCCAAAAATAGAACAACTGGATGATGAAAACGTGTCTTTCAAGTGTCAAATTTCAAAATATGAACAAGAAATTGACAAAGTCAAAACTGAATATGGTGTCATATTTGATTTACTCAAAAAGACTCGCGCTCATGCGTCAAAAGATGCTGATGATCATCTTGCATATACCAAAGAAGTTTTACGAAATAATGGAAACACTCGCTCTGAAAATCAAGATTTGTTACACACTATCCATGACTTAAAAGCGAAGTTGGTACAAATTAAACAAGATAGGATCAGTAACACACATGTACTTGCCTCAGGATTGCTTAAAATTGACACTAGAACGCCTAATGACAAACCACAAGATACTAATGTGCTTCCTTCCACTGAAACATGAATAGTTGCCTCTTTTCCCAACGTTAGCACGTCACAGCTTAAGAGCAAAACAAGGAAGAATAGGAAGTTGCAACGTAAGAGAAGAACAATAAAGACCTCTGAAGTAGAAGAACACCTTATGACTTTGAATAAAACTCATGTTGCACCCACTTTAGACATTGCGTTAGACAAATGTGTAGAAAACTAGAAGGGGGTTGAATAGTTTACCAATTAAAAACTTTGTTTTGAATCTTATTGAAAGATCAATTGATATTTATCTTTGATATGTTAATGAAATATGTAAGCAATATGTAAAGAGTAAATAAGGAAAGAAATGATCAAACCACAACAAGTTGTTTATAGTGGTTCGGTCTACAAGGACTCTTTCTCCTTGCCCTACTCCACTCCCCGAGTCTCACACTCGAGAGTTTAACTTCACTAGTCAACAAGCTCCTTTCACCGGTAGAGAAACCTTTACACTTCGCTTACCCTATTTCCGACACGAAGCTAAATTTCGAGTTCTTTCCAAGGGTACAACCACTCCCATACACAATGTATTTTGAGGACTAAAATACTAACCACTCACACTCACAAGATTATGATGGTTTAGTATAACAATGAAGTATGAATCAACACAAGATCATACAACACTAAACAAACAAGACTTCCAACTTCTTGTTGAAGCTTGAATGTAACTTGATCTTCTTTGCTACAAAAGAGATCACTAATATGATATGAAACTGAGTTAGAAGTGTTAGAGAGAAGATTTGTATGAGAGTATGATAGAAAGGGATGAAAACTACTTGGTTTGGCTTTGCTATTTATAGCCAAAACCATCAGCAGCCACCACGGACCGCGGACCCCTTAAAAGGGTTCCGCCCATTATGGCTTTTGGTGCCGCCGAGGCCTGACAGCAAGATATCAAGATCTTGCCAAAGTCAACCATATCTATGCAAGATTGACTAAGATATGAAGAGTTCAAATCTACACAAAATATCTAATAAAATCTTCCGATGATTTCCATGATGCATCACATGATGTCATGTGTTGTTTTTCTATTTTTAGAAATATGCAAATACATAAGTAATGTTTAGTTTTTAAGAAACTAAAACATTCAAAAAACTACTATCATACATTATGGTTAGAGTTACATTAAGATGTGATTAATCACAATGTAAATGCTTGAGTGATGAAGATATTGTTTGAAAAAGCTTGTTTTAATATCTATTAAACTTGACAAGCTTTAAGCTTTATAAAATTAAATTTACTTTTGTCGTTAACAAAACTTAGGTAAAGATCAAAAATATAAATAACGTTTAATGACTATATTTGTATTAACAATCTCCCTTTTGTTGAGGACAAAATATAAATTTTATTTTATAAAAGATACAAAGATTGTACAAGAGTTATAAAAATATTAGTTTTAGAACTTGAAAAGAAATGATAATGCAGTGTATGATGTTTGACTTTTCGTAAAGTCAAAGTCTTCACTAGTTGAGGCATGATGTTGACTTTTTCGAAAGTCAAAGTATCTGATTGACTTTCCGTAAAGTCAAGTATTACCAATGAAGTATCATGTTGACTTTTTCAGAAAGTCAATGTATGCAGTTTGACTTTTTCCGAAAAGTCAAATATAACCAAGTTCTATATATTTTTCCGCCTTTTTGTCTCAACAAAAAGAAGATGAGATGCGGAATGGATAATGAGCCCAAGCCATTATCTCCCCCTTGATCAAAGCTCCCCCTAAATTGGGTGCCAATGGGAAGATACATGGATTGTGAAAAAGCTACAAAAAGATTTGTTAGTAATAATCATCATTCACAAGCATTTCCAAACACTATGTAACAAGCACCAACAATATAGAAAACACCATTCACTTGTTAAAATTTTTCAAGATTTAAAAACCATGAAAAAAGAACACAATGAAGTGTTTTAGTACAATAAAAAAAATAATCCTAGAAAAAAAAATATGCTTAGAAAAGCTAATCTAGGACCATTCTAATGAGATGGTGGATGAGAAAGAGCGTTTAGTCGCTCAAGTATGTGATTGAGGATGAACCTCATTTCTTCTTGGAATTCATGGACCATTACCCGGGTCCAATCAACGGTTTGGGCGGTTTGCTCACAAGTTGAGCAACCATGCCTAGGGGGTATTATGGTTGATGAGGTTGTGGTGGTGGAATGGTAGATGTGTTGGTGTTGGTGTTGGTGTTGGTGTTTGGGCCGGTGATTATGGAGGCTAGCAAAGCACTTTGCATTTGCATAGTCTCACTTAAGTTAGAATCCACCATATTTGAGAATTGGTGGAGATGTTGGAGTTCCGCTTGAATCTCCTCTCTTGTGGGATTATCATCCCATGGACTCCTCAATGTCCTCTATATGAGGGACATTGATGTAGGAGTGGTTGATCCCCATACAAAGGACCATGGATGTCTTTGTGAATGGGGTGGAAGAGAAGAGGTCTTGGCCTTGCATGCGTTTGGATCAAACAAGGGTCTAGGAGACTCATGAGCGATCCGCTCAATAGTGCCAAATGATGGCAATGGTGGTGGATGATTGGGCCTAGGAGGCAATCTTCCAAGTCCTCCAAGAAAGGATTTGGAGAAGTGGGAGGTGTGGAGAATAACCCAAAGGAATGAGGTTGGAGACTTTGGTGGTGATGGTGTTTTGATGTTTGGAGAGGTGCGGTGGTCGTGAGGTTGGTGTTTTGTGGGTGGTGGAGTGGTGATGACAATGGGTTAGGCTTGTGTCATCCCTTATGGGAGATGAGATTGTGAGTGGAGATGACTCGGATGAGGTACTCAAGTTGACGAAACAACAAGGCCTTACGCTAATCCTAGCGGTTTTCTTGCAAGGCTTGGTTGAAGGTGAAGATTTTGTCATTTTGACTTGTGTTTTTGCTAGTTGATGGTAAGAATGAAGAAGGTGTGAAGATGATCATGGTAAAACCTCTTAATTTATAGAAGTGAAAAATTATGGAGAAATGTGTTTGATTTGATGTTAAACCATAGAAGGGATGAGGTTCCTAATGATTTGGAAGTGGGTTAAATGCTAGTCATATCACCCAAGTCAATCCATACAAGAGGGATGGAGTGAAGAGGCAAAGATTTGCAATAAATGTGTTCAAATGATTGTAAGATCCTAACAATCAGATTACCCACGGATTGCAAGGTACCAAAATTTTGGTTCATTCCTTTATGCAAAAGGGCTCCTTGGGTGAAATTTTCAAATTTTTGAATTTTGGTGGGAAGTGGATTTCTTATATGTCTAAGTATGTTATACTAGTTCTAATATGGGTACAAACTAGTTAAGATTAACTTACAAGCAATATATGGTAATTTGGAATGTCGAAATGATCGATATTCGTAAAGTTACCGGAGGATCCACGACACAAAATTTTACAGCGGAACCAAAAATGGTGCCACTGTCCGCCTGTTCGTGCAATGGCAACAATTGCATAATGACGGTACCAAATATTTGGTGCCGCCCGATCCGCTTGCACCGTAAAAGCAGAACGTATTTTCAAATGTCGGGGACATTTCCGAAACCTAAAATTTTGCTCAAAACATGTGACATTAATTACTTCTAGTTAGGAAAAGTAAATAACACATACACAAACATAGTGGAGCATAGATTTGGAGCAAGGCCTAGCGATTTTCACATTATAGTAAAAATGGGTAAAATTTGATAGCATACGTGTGCTATCCCCCTGCATAAGATTGTTAGCATACATCATTGTTTTCAGTTATATTATCATCCTACAAAACAAAAACAACCAAATTGTATCATACACCAAAGTTATTGTCTTGTTCCAAACACTCCCTTAAATGGACCTTCACTTGTCCAACTTCTTGTAAATCTTACTCACCATCCTACCAAAGCACTTGAACATTCCTTTGGTTTGCTTGAACTCTGCTGATTCATTCTCAATCTCGGGAAGCGATGCATAATACTCATGAGGTGGAAGGCGATAATTTGGAAGACCATCTTCAGAGCTATTTGATGATGATGATGATGGAGTTGGAGGTTTTGCTCTCTTGACTTTTGTCTTAGCAACTCGCGCGTCACTCAAGGGCACAAAAATGTGAGGGATGAGCTCATAGTGAAGGTGCATCCTTTTTGGGCTTGGTGGAATTGGGGCATAGGCTCTATAGAGACGGGTGAGAAGCATCCCGTATGGAAGAGCAACCGATCCTTGAGTTGGGATATCATTCATTCTCCTAGCGATGTAGTAGGCTAAGTTGAATGGTTGATGGGTGGACAAGTTGTAGAGCATGTGGCAAAGGCAAGCATTGATGTGATCCCTATTCCCTATGGTGCTAATGACATTTGCTCTAAGTAGTTCTTCCCATTTCTTAAATTCAGGCTTAAGTTCATTGAGTTCCATTCCATATGGATCTCGGTTCACTTCTTTTCCTTTTCGGGTGACTCGGGTTGTATCTCCCCTTGGGATAAATAGGTGCTCACGGATGACATCCTTATTTGCTAAAGGTGTTTGATATGGAAGAGAGCGGTCATTGATTGCATCAATGATGGTAAGTGACCACTTATCCGAGTAGACACATGCCCCTGGTTGGGAATTCCTAGCACTTGAGCAAAGTTGGTTAAGGAGATGGTGTAGTCAGTTTGATTGATCTTAAACCTAAGGCCATACTCATCATCTTCATCAATGAAGCCGATCACACTAGCATAGAACTCTACCACAAACCTAGGACAAATAGGTTCATCGATGTCAAGGAGACAATCGAATTGAATAGCGGCTAGCTCTTCACGGAGATTGGTATTTTCGATAAAAGAGGAGTGAATAGTTCTACCCTCATGGAAGTACCTAGTCTCTAGACTCTTAAAGATTTAGACTTGTTCCTTGGTGAGTCCTTTGGTTTTGTGATGTTTGGGAATGTAGCTAAGGGTATCCTTGTGATCATAGAATCTTGTGGCTACCATGGTTATTCCTAGGAGCAAGAATTAACATGTTAAAATGAGAAAAACTTAACTTTTGGTTCTAGTGTGCCTATATGAAAACGATTTGGAGTTGCGGTTATCTCGACTCATTTTATGCACAAAATGGTTTTAGAGGGTGTTTGGCAAATACCATGAGATAACCCAAATGCTCCTAATTCAATAAGGCTTCATTTGATTATACAGGAATGCATATTAGTTATGCAATACCTTTAGTATTCAAGAGCATGCAAGTGATGAAAATTTAACGTTTCTATTTGTATTAACAATGAAAATTTGTTTTCCTACAAGTGAGAAGCTTTTCAAAATATTTTGACATGGGGTGTTTGGTTATTTGAATAAGGCCTTATAGTCATTATCTATTGATTAGTGGGAAGCATGATTTGTTTATGCAATATGATAATGTAGTATCTAATTTCAATGACTAGTTATGCAATTTGCCAATTGAATCCTTGTTTTATATAAGAATATATACAAACCCCATGTAGTGATTTTGTGCACAAATAAGAATCCTAGACTCAGAATTAAGAGATAAAATGTAGTTAGGATACTTACAATGATGTTATCTCCAGTGATTAGTGGGTGAGAAGGTGTCAATAATAAGTTGGGTTTAATGTTTACACGTTTTGGTAAAGTGGGTTTTGAGGAAGAAGATGTTTTGTAGTAGCAGCTTTGCTTCAGAGTCACCACGGACGACGGCACCATAAAATGGTTCCGTCTTTGTTGTCGTTGGTGTCGTGGCTACAGAAGGTGTATAAAACAAAATAGTTTTGTTTTGATTATTCTAATGTTTAGGCTATGTTTATCCTACATGTTTGGTTCCATTAACCCCAAACCAAGTCTAAGATTATTGAATGGTTCTCTTTTGAGAGGCTTAGGTAGGATGTCAGAAATGTTGTCTTCGGAGGATACTTTCTAGATTAAGATGTTTCCTTTTTGAACATTGTCGCGAAGAAAGTGATGACAAATTTCAATATGCATTGTACGAGCGTGTTGAACGGGATTTTTGCTGAGATCGATGGCTCTTTTGTTGTCGCAGCATAAAAATATCGTTGAGATGAATTCAGTAATTCACGAGAGCTTTCTTCATCCAAAGAGCTTGTTGACATGCTTTTCCTACCGAGACGTGCTCGGCCCCGAGAGTTGAGATGGCTAAAGCCGTTTGCTACTTTGCAAACCATGAGGTGAGACAATGTCCAACAAAAGTGCAAATACCACTTGTACTTTTTCTATCGACATAGTCACCGGCATGATCCGAGTCGGCATACACTATGGTTTCTACACCTGTTCCTTTGGGATACCATAATCCTAAACACGTTGTTCCTTAATGTATCTAAAATCCTTTTAAGGCTTCTAAGTGTGATGCCTTTAGGTTTTCTTGAAAGCGAGCACATAGACAAACACTAAACATAATGTCGGGTCTACTAGCCGTAAGATAGAGTAGATACCAATCATTCCTCTATATTTAGTGTTATCTACGGATTCACCTTCCTCGTCCTTGTTGAGTTTAGTGTCCGAGGACATGGGTGTCTTAGTTGGTTTGGAATCTTCAAGACCAAATTTCTTAAGCATGTCTTTTATATATTTAGATTGGTTAAAGAATATGCCATCTTCTAGTTGTTTAATTTGAAGTCCTAGAAAGAAGTTTAATTCACCCATCATACTCATTTCAAACTCGTGCATGATTTTAGAGAAATCATCACATAGGTCTTGACAAGTTGATCCGAATATGATGTCATCAACGATACTTAAACAATGATAATATGTGACTCCTTTTTCTTGGTAAAAAGAGTATTATCTACTAATCCCATAGTGTATTTGTTATCAACAAGAAAAGTCTTAAGTCGGTCGTACCAAGCTTTTGGTGCTTGCTTAAGACCGTATAATGCTTTCTTGAGTTTGAAGACATGATGTGGTTTCTCAAAGTCGGTAAAACCAGGAGGTTGAGCAACATATACTTCTTCGTTAATAAACCCATTAAGAAATGCACTTTTAACATCCATTTGAAATAATTTAAAGTCATAAGCACATGCATAAGCAAGTAATATTCTAATAGATTCTAGTCTAGCTACCGGTGCATAAGTTTCATCATAATCAATCCCTTCTTGTTGATTATAACCTTGTGCAATAAGTCTAGCTTTGTTTCTAGATACTACACCATTTTCATCCATTTTATTTCGAAAAACCCATTTCGTTCCAATTATAGTTTGATCTTTAGGTTTTGGAACTAATTTCCAAACATCATTTCTAACGAATTGGTTTAACTCTTCTTGCATGGTAATTACCCATGATTCATCTTTTATTGCTTCATTTATGTTTTTCGGTTCAATGGTGGATACAAAACAAAAATAATTGCTTTGATTTTGGGCTTGTGACCTTAAGGTTCTTTGATTAAGTTGTCCTATGACCTTTTCTAAAGGATGACTTTTAGATTCTTTGATGTTTATAATCTCTTTATTTAATGGTTCATCTTCCTTGTCATTTTAATTATTTCTTGACTTTCTATCATTTGACTTTCAACTAAGTCATCATCTACCAAAGGTGATGTCTTAGAGGAGGTGGACTTTCGTCGAATGTTATGTTCAACGATTCCTCGACTATCATTGTTTCTTTGTTTAAGACAATGTAAGCTTTACTAGTTTGAGAATAACCAAGAAATACACCTTCATAAGACTTTGGGTCAAACTTGGTGAGATAATCTTTAGTATTAAGAATGAAGCATTTACATCCAAAAACTATAAAATATCCTAAAGTTGGCTTTTTACCTTTATAAAGCTCATATGGTGTTTTGTTTAAGAAAGGACATATTAAGACTCTATTCAAAATATATGTAGAAGTGTCAACCGCATTACACCAAAACTTTTGAGGAATGTTTTGTTCATTAAGCATTGTTCTACTCATTTCTTGAATTGTTCTATTTTTACGTTATACTACTCATTTCTTGAATTGTTCTATCTTAACTAGTTCAGTGTTTTGAATTTGCAAAGTGACAGCCTCAAGCTTGGCTTGTTTTAAAATAAGCAGTTCATCTCTATACTTGTTTAATTCAAAACTTAGCTTGTTGTATTTTGAAAAAAGATTTAATCTTTGATCTTCTACGAACTTAAGGTTAACATTAAGATAATTCATATAAGACTGCCAATCAGAGTCATCATCCATAGAAAGTAAGATGTTTACCTTCTTCATAGTGATGTTGACCCATTCCCATTTCTCGCATGATTCTTCCCAATTACTAGCTTGTCCTCTTCGAGAGGGCCATCGGTCTAATCGACATGCACCATTTCATCATCGATGATACCGCTCTTCATCGATCGAAGGTTTCAAAGAACGAGGCCCTTGTTTTTGCCATGCATGATTTAACACTGGTTGTTTTTAGGGACGGCCTCAAGCAATGCAAGCTTAGCTTTTGCTTTCTTATACTTGGTTTCATAATCAATTGCTTTGTTTTGATCAGATTTGCTTTGAAAATTTTGATGAGACTAAAAGATTTTGGTTGAAATTTGCTAAAGCTCAAGACCGTTTGACCACGATGGTTTGTAAGAGGGTTGGGAAATTGTTTTGAAAAGCAATCTTTTGCAAAATGACCCTTTTGTGACACTTAAAACATTCGGTGTCTTCATTAGCTTTAGTGTTTGAAAAACTTTTGTTTCTTGAATAAACCTTTTAGAGTTAGCGAGAGTGCTCTTTCACGAAACTCAATATTTAAATCGCTCGGTACTCGCTTGTCCTCTCATCGCCTCATCATCCGAGTTTTCCTGAAAATCTTGAATCACATTGTTAGAATAAAAGGCGCTTGACCTTTGGATTGAAATGGTTGTCGTGGACTTCTTGACTTCACGAGATTTTTCAAGTCGAGGTATCGTCTGCTGATGAGGTTTTCCTCATAGACAAATTTCCCATAAATTTCAAGAAGCTCAAGATTACGAATGTGGTTAGCATTCCTTAGTCCCCGAGAGAAATTCAACCATTTCTCGGGAAGACTGTTACAAAACCAACATTGATTTCATTTTGGACAATTTTACACCATCATTTGAAAGTTCATTTAACAAAGTTTTGTATCGGGTGTAAGTTTGAGACGAGTTTACGAGTCCTTAGCCTCAAGGTATTATACTCAAGTTTCGTGTCCATAATCATGTTTTCCTTGGTATCGATGGACCTTCATGACTATGAACCGGTCATCCTGTGTTTGTTTAGTTGTACTACGACTTATGATTGACTCCATAATATCATCGGGAAGACATGATATGATGATACTTTTGAGTCTTTGGTCCTGATTGACCACTCTCCTCTCATCCACGAGTCAGGCTTGAGCTTGTGTTTAGGCAAACCTTCGCGAGTCTTTGGGATAAATGGACCTTTATTTATACACTTGATATAATAAGGTTCCATCCCAATCAAATAGCAAAGCATACGCTAGCAAAGCATACGCTTTTTCCATTTGTTGAATTTTCCAACTTCAAGTCTAGCAACAGCATTGAATAAGCTCCACCCTTTTTATCGACTAGTTGGGGTACATCAATTTCGGTCATTTAGGATCCTAATTTAAAACTTCTAGAGCGGCCTAAAACGAGTTTTATAATTAGCCTTGCTCGATACCACTTGTTGTTCCCCGTTCACTATCGTTTAAAGCAGGTTTAAGTATATAAAACAAGTTAATAGTGAACTATGGTGAAATTAACACAAGTAAAACACATAAAGTAATTTTCAACATCATATTCTTATTAGAAATAAATCAACAAAGAATACGTTACCCAAGTACTTGCGGAATAGTACTTGGGATTGAAATGACAAAGTTTGGTGACTCCTCTAAGCTCAAAGCTAAGTCCGAGCACAACTCTTAGAGCTCACCGAGCTATCTCGGGAACTAAGTTGTATTTGGAGGGTGAAAAGATGGCTAGTGTATGTGTGTTTTACAATTCATGCTTAATCTTTTCACTCCATCTTTATGCTATTTATACATGTATGATATTTGACTCTTTCCTAAGTGACAAACCTGACATCATCTGAGAAGACAAAATACTTGTTGAAACAAAATAGACCTTGATAGATCTTGAGCTCGTGGATCGTTATGTATTCCTATGTAATCACAAGCACAATAAAGACAATCTCTACTACTTATATTTATCGGAATATAAACACAAGTAATAACTAAGAACTTTGATCCTCTATGGATCTTTATATTAACTAAAAGCGAGTTTTTCAATCGGTACATAACTCATTCTAATGTGTTCCTTTTATAGACAAGGAACCCTAAACAATATCGCTAAACCGTTTCCCAAGAAACGATAATCATAAAACTAAATAAGATATACACAATCACTTCCTAATAAAGCTCATGTATATCCACACTAAATAAACTAAACACGGAATAAACACTTCCCAGTAAACAGACTATTAACTATTATACTTGATGAGATTATGTCTTCGAGAATCCACTCTTCTTGAGAGAAACACTTTGGCATTAATTTCGACATAATCCGGACTTCACATAATTCCCAACAATCCTCCCTAAAGCGGAATTTGACTTGGTTAAGTTCCAGGTTCTTGATAGATCATACGATCACGTGGAGGATTGGGCACGAACAATGACAAAGACAAAGAATCCAAGAAGAACATCCTATGATGAAGAAACTACGAAACACCATATCTTTGCGGCAACAAATGACAATAGATACATCAAAACAGTTAGTTTCATACTATTCTCATCACATCCGGTGTGTTAACTCCGTGAGAGGTGAATCATTGAAAATAAATGGATTTGATGTCTCTACCAATAGCCATCACTTTGGGTAGCCATATGTTTAAGTTAAGTAAACTATGGTACATCGATAACCATCGATTTATTAGCAAACCAAAGAACCATATAAACGGATTTGAAATGTCTTTACCGTAGCCGTTTGCTCGGACTAGTCAATGCTTAGAATTGGTGAATTGATAACCAAATATGGAATGCCACCGCCTTTACCACAAGCCATATACATGTGGGCTAGTCAATTCTTGGATTCAAAAGGAATAGACCATGGTGAATTGAAAACCATACAACACTTAGCAATGAAGCATAGGTGGTTGCATACCCTATGATTTTAGCAAACCATTACGACTATCAATGATTTGATGTGTCTTTACCAAAAGTACCCTTTGGACTAGCTAACTCTTTAATATACACAAGGTATATCTGGTGAGTCAAGAACCGTAAAAATTATACAACAAACCCGCAAGGAAAGTTAGATAAAACCAAAACATTTTTTTTTTTTTTTTTTTTTTAACTAAGAAATAAATAAAACAAATATTACAAAATAACCGAGAGAATTACAAGCAAGATGAACCTTGATGTGACATAAGCGATTTTTAAGCAAACCAACACATTGAGTAGCATGAAGTTCATCATTGCCAACCGGATTAGGAGGCACTTCCAACTTGTGTCTCAAAGAACCTTTCCATAAAAGTAATGAGATAAAGGATAAAGCTTATCCGATAGCATACAAAATCATCCCACATGTAGTGCGTACTACATGAACACAAGGCGAGGATAAAATCTCCAACTCTCAATCTCCCACTTATGAGAATTCTTCCAAATAGAATACCTGCACCATTTGGAGAATGAGAATCAAACATAACACGAAGATCACCCAACAAATATAAAAGAACCATTTGTGAATGAAACTTATAATCTTGAATGACATGTTCATACATCATCTTCAAATCATGTCTAGTCACCAAATGAAGAATGTCCTTCAAGAAGTTAAACTCAAGAACAGTATTATCCAAACCTATAAACAAGTGTTAAGCTTTCCAATTTTCCAATTGACCAACACCACATGAGTTCCTTCGGAAAAACTTCAGAGATCCAACTTCAATAAAGGTAGATTCATCACCTTGAGATCTAAATCGATATTCCTTGAAGCATGTTTCTTAGCCAATCTATCGAACTCCTTGTAACCAATCTCGCTGCTCCATACCAACAATGTTATCGATGATCGTCGTAGATCATTGTCCTGACTCATAGGATCACTCAACTCCACACTAGACAACATTTCAGAAGAAACCAAAGATTATTCAGCAGCAATAACCACATCAGTAGAAGGATTAGCTTCAGTAGTTGTGTCAGAAGTAACACCTAAAGAGACCACCACAGGCAAAACAGTTTCAAAATTATCCACAATTTCAACTATTTTCTGTCTCTTAGCCGTAGGAACATCAGACATTGAAGCAATGCTTTCCAATTGAGAAGAAGAAGTAGAACCAGAAGAAGAAAACTTCATAACCATATTATACTGTCTAATCAAAGCATCATCACACAAAGTACTGATTTGCTTCATAGACATACCGAATTATACATAGCGAATTCTTCACAACTCTTCTCATATAATTCCTCTTCCGAGCAACATCATAGGTTTTTCTCTTTGGCTTTATTTCTTTGATCAATAAGAGCTCTTCTCCGCGTGCGCAGATTCTTGCTTCCTTTGATTACCAAGTTCCACCATTTTATCCACAAAATTCTCATCATTAAAGATGCTCCTAATATAAGTTTTGCAAGATTTGGATCGATACACCTTGAGAAGTATAAGCATCCCATTGATCATCGATGATCGTAGGAAGGAATGCATCAAGCTCTAATTTCCTTCAGAGACAAATTAGAAGCATCCGATCTTGGAGAAATTTAGCAACAACACGACTCTTCCGCATATTCTCATAATCAAGCAAATATCCGAGCTCGAGCTTGATTTTCTTCTTCACCACTATACCGAATTAAGCATATCATCAATCACGTGGTCCCGTCCTTCGAGAGATGGCTCGAAGAACCAATTTCAGCAGAACAAATGTGAGCTTGGAAGGAACAATCAATCCCACATCGGAGGAAACATGTTGAGACAATTCCTCAGCGGTGTAGAGAACATTCAGATGAAGAATTCAACTTATACATTCTCCAAAGAATAAAACCTCTTCATCATCTCGAAGGCGAAACATTTGGTTGTTCTTGTATAGACGAAGTTTGACCATGATCAAGCAACCTCCTTAACTACAACATCGCGGATGCATCAACCATATTTGGCCCTTTGAAGTGTCATCGAGATACCTTATTCAAATATTGTCTTCTTCTTTTGCTAGCATATATAATAGGCCCTTGCGCCTTGAAGATTTAGCAATAGAGAAGAAACATCGATGTAAGTGCTACATCACCAATATTCCAAGGGATGCATGAAGATTCTCTTCGTCCTCCTCCTTGAAGAAACCAAACTTCTCTTTTACCCTCCGACTCAAAGAATTCCTCCAAGTTCTCAACTTTAGTCTCCAATTCCACAATCTTATTACCAAGAATAGACTTGGTTTCGCAAGTTCTTTCTTAAGACCACCACCTCACCGTAAGCTTGTTCATCGAGCATATAATGAGGTAAGAGTAATAGGATTGTCATCTGCATCAGCTGATTGCTCAGTTGGAATTGGAACTTCATTCGACTGTTCAGGAGTAACATTAATATGATCAACATTAGAACATCCTTCACCAAATGGAATCCTAACAGGACTTGGTGTAGACAATCTATCAATATCATCCTGAATTTCATCAATATTAATCTGAACCTCATTAATATGAACTTGTACCTCATCTGTAGAAACATGTGTAGGTGATTGACTAGGACATGGTCTAGGTGAAGGTATAGATGCCTCAAGAAATGTAGGACCTCATCACCATCTACTTGAAAGATTTCCATCAGTAGGATTGGAAGAAGGTAAACAACATTAACCTCATTAGCGGATCTCATTCTCCGAGGTAACATGGCGGCTAACAAAGGAAAATGTGTCCTCAAATTTAGTTCTCATCGTGGCAAATAACTTAGGAGTCAAAACACTTATGGGATAAAAAGCTTGGGTTTGTGTAGAAACATTCAATATCATCTCGTAAGAACCTAGGGTACATCAAAACTTACCCTTTTTCCTAGTTATATTTTCTATCATATTATCAAAGATAAACTTAGAAAATTATAAGTCAAACCCTTAGATAAACAAACAATACCACATCCCATTTGTGTTGGCGATCCCATCCTCCGGACTTATTGCTCATACACCGAGCAACGTATGAACCAAGAACCTCCACATAGGACAAAGCTTATTTTTCAACCACATATCTATCCTCGTGCTTTGATATCCAATCGCTCTAAGCCCTTCAAGTACCATCGAGAATCAGAATGATAAACCCATTCTCATCATCCAAGCGGTTGTCTTCGATCGGTTCCTCGTCACCACATACTCTTTTCCATCAACACTTGAAACTATCTCATTATCACTTCTTCTTCTGCCGACGCCAGAATTGAGTAACCAAGGATTCATATATAGCATTTGGAGAATGTGTTAATGCATCTTGAATCTTTGATCTTTGTAAGAATGAAATCATCGGCCTATCTGACTCATCTCCTCGAGCGGGTTCAAGAAAAGCAACCTTATTATGATCATGTTTAAATTGAAGCGCCATGAGATATTTTGAAGATTAGGTAACGATTTGCACAAAAGGAAGTGTTTTGAATGAGAGTAATAATCGAATCACTTATTATGGAGCAAATATATGCTTAGAGATTAAATAGAAATTTCCCAAATTTGGTCAAAGTTGACCAACGATGACGATGATTTCTACTTTACTCATAATCACTTTTAACTTCGGTGGAAACATACACCATTCCGTCAAGTAGAACAATCGTGACAGACATTTCTTCAAGAAGCTTCAGTAAATATCTTTTTACTGTTTCACCCACACGCATTAAATCTCTTACCACTTGAAACCGTCTATAAAACAATCCCAAAGCATACATACTTCTTCATCAAAAACCCCCAAATATTATTCCAAACCCTAATTCCACCAATACTCCAAAATTAACCATAATAAACCATGAGTACCAAACCTGAGATCATAGATCTCACAACAACATCCTCATCATCATCATCATCATCTAGTGAAGATACCAATCCATGGCTTCATTACTTTCCAAAACCATACCCACGACCAAAGAAATCACCCTTTCTTCCTTCATCAGAAGATGAAAGTGTAGTGAATCCGAGTGATTCTGCTGATGATTCTGATGACTCCTATAAGGAGGGAACATCTTACTCCCAACCTCAGCACCTCGGCCTCAACGAAGGCCACGAGCCAAAATCCACCACTTCCGGAAGATAGAGAGGTGGTTCTTGGTCTTCTCGCATCATGTTTTGGTGCATCATCACATATCGTATAAGGAAGAACTTAAAGAGAGTAGATGGGTTGCATTTTGGTTGAAATACATAGATGAAGCACAAAGGACACATTATTTTCTCCATCATCAAATGTGGTCATTGTCATCATCAATCGCTTGCATCAATCCATCCTCTCCATTTTATCCTTAGCATCCGTTAGGGTTGGTTATGCTCATCACAAAAGCATAGCGAGATTTAGTGTGAAAGATGTGAGCGATCATGCATATCCAACGACTGTTAGATGTTGGAACAGATGATATGTAATAGATTAGGACTAGTAGATCATGTAGATGCATTTGATGTTGCTAGTACTCTGTAAGCTGTAAGCTGTAAACTGTTTCTTGAATGAATGAATGATCACTTTGCTTCAGTACTTCTTTTGATTGAATCATATAACTTCAGTACATCAACTTCAGAGGAAACAAATGACACTCTTCAGCACTTTAAAATCAGTAGAAACAAGCTTAAGTTTCTTTGACCATATCTCAACTGAACAGAACAGACACTCTGCAAAACAAAACAAACACAGAGAAACACACAAACCAACAAAGAATCACACTAAGATTACATTAGCAGGTTAGAGTTAGTTAAAATCAACCAAATATACAAAATTACATAGCAAAATGCAAAGTTATACACAAATCCTCCCCTGAGGCATATGCCTCCCCTGAGGCCTATGCCTCCCCTTAAACTTTGCAGTTAAGGGTTAAGCATGCCAATATGGACCACAAGGTGTTGAAACCTTGGTCCCTCAAAAGCCTTTGTTAACAAATCGCCACATTATCATCGGTATGAATTTTGACCACATTTATCAAATTTTTATCATATGCATCTCTTATAAAGTGGTGCACGATTTCAATATGTTTTGTTCATTGTGAAAAACTGGATTTTAACAATGCATATGGTACTTTGATTATCAATAAAAATTGTTGTGTTCATGAAATTGTACCCATAATCCAACAAGCGATTTTGAATCCAAAGAACTCGTTTCACGACAATTTGCAATGACAACATACTCGCTTCAAGAGATGAGGTAGCCACAATAGTTTGTTTCTTGCATTGCCAAGAAATCAATCTCTTTCCAAGGAATTGGCAACCTCAGGTGGTGGACCTCCTATCCAGATTAGCACCAAAGATAGTCACTATCACTATAAGCTTCCAACTTAAAAAGAGACTCTTTGGGTACCAAAGACCTAGAAAAGGTTGGCCTTTTAGGTACTTAAAGATCTTCTTAATGACATTGAGATGGAAGTTGGGATATGAAAGTGTCAAGATATCAAAGCATCAAGATATGAAAGTATCAGAACCGCAGCATCGGAAGAAGTCAAAGAGTCAAAGCATCGCTAAAGACAAAGTCAAAGCATCGCAGATAAAGTCAAGTCAAAGCATCGCTAGAATAGAAGAACTGTTATATTCGCTTATGGAAAGTATTGTATTCCATGTTTAGATTACTTGTCGACAAGGTTATCAATTGTAAACCGACTAGGATATCCTTGAGCCTATAAAAGGACTCCTAGATTGGCATTAGAGGTACGATTTCGTAAAAAGAGTTTTAGAGTTTACGAATTAAGAGTTTAGAGAAAAGTTCGAATATCTTAGAGTTGTATTAGAGTATCCGCATAATAAGCGATTTAGAGTTTGTTAATAAAGTTTTCTTCTTAGCTTTGTTAAGTAAATTCGCGACTTGATAAAGATTGCTCGTTGTTTCTTTGTTAATAACTTAGGATTTATCCGAGGTTATTAAACCTTAACAAGCTAGTTTAGTTTGATTAAAGTATATCGATCCAACAAGTGGTATCGAGCTTGTGTGGAAACTCGACTAGGAAGAAACCCTACAATATTCAAGATGTCGATCAAACTGCTCCACAACCCTCAATCACCTCACCGTAATTCCAATTATCAAGAAGGAGAATATGATCTATGGTGCATGAAGATGAGGCAAGATATTGCCATTATGCACCATGCTCGTGGAATGTAATTGTGAATGGGAATGAAGTTCCTCAAGAACCCATTCAAGTTGCCGGACAACCTTTAGCACCAAAGGCGCTTTTACCACAAGCAACCCTAAGGAATCAAGAGAAGGCTCTTAACATTCTCCTGTCTCGCCATTCCGTATGGTCATCTTCTCAAATTTCACGATGCTAAAGATGCTAAGCAGCCTGGGTCGCTCTCAAGACCAGATTTGAGGAATGAAGCCTCTAAGAAGATGCACGTAAACTTGTCAACAAAGCAGCTTGAAACATTCATGAGGAGGAGAGAGAGTCTTGATGTCGCATATGATAGGTTTCGTAATCTCCTCAACATGTTGGAGTTATACAAGGCGTAAGTATCATTGAGGATGCTAATTTGAAGTTTCTATGAGTTTGCCATCTACATGGCATGTGATCGCTACTATGATCGAGGACAACAAGGATTGATGTTATGGACTTTGATGATCTCTATCATCAATTGAAGGTGTATGAACATGAGATGAGTGGTCAACCAAATTCTAAATCTCACAAGATTGCTTTTCTATCATCTCGAAAGAAGAGCAAGATTCCAAAAGTATCGCTTCTCCTCAAAGTACTGCTTTCAAAGCATCACTGCTTACAATCCCCATCATATACTCAAGCAGCCCCACCATCAACCACTTTGAACTCGATGAAGTTGTGTGCTCCTTCTTTGCACAACAAGCAAGCTTACCCGTCACTTATGAAGAGGATCTAGCATGATGAAGAAGATGCACTTGAGGAAATTGATATCGTGGCAAGTTGCTTTGATCATCGCAAGAATCAAAAAGTACATGAAGAAGACAGCAAAAATATTGATTTCAAACCAAAACAAGGAATAACTTTGACAAATCTAAAATTGAATGCTTCAATTGTCAAAAGATCGGTCACTTTGCAAGGAGTGCAGTTTGCTAAGTATCAAGCAAATGTAACATCCGAGAAGCCTAAACTTGAGCTCAAGGAAATTCCAATAATCAAACAAAGGCGTTGGTTGCTCAAGAGAAGTTATCGGTGGACCGGAGTGAAGAGTTTGATGATGAACCGTGACTTCATCAGATGGTAGCAAAGTGGAAGATGCAATTGAAGACACAAAGGAAGCATTGACCGAGCATCGCTTTGATGAAGAATCAACATGCCGCTTTGGAATCGATGATGGCTTTGGAGGATTTGATTGGAGCAAAGAAAGTGAAGATGATCCTGTTCTTCTTGCTATGGTGGCTACTTCACCAACTCGCCTCCTATCTCTCGAGGTATGCTCAAACTGTTATGAATTCTATCAAAATTGCTTAACAGCTTATGTGATTGAAAGAGATAATTGTATTAGGGCTAGGTCCGAGGTAGCAGTTACCAAATCACTTTAGAGTCTATAGAAGCTAAAATCATAACACATGAAAATAATGAAATGGCTTCAATGAAAAGTATGAACAACAGATTACCGCTAAAACTCAAGTGAATGGAAACTAAATTGTAAAATTGTCAAATTGAGAAATTAACTAAGGAAAGAGATGATTTGTTAGCTAAGTTTGTCGCTTGGGAGAGTCCGCTTGTCCCATGTTACTTTTGTTGAAAAATGTAAAAGGGCTTACATTAGAACAAAGCTTAGGATTTGGAATGGATTTTAGTAACATAGATGAGAACCCACCTAGTGATCGTGATGATGGTGTTTTGAAGACATAACCACTAGTGATGATGAGCTCATTAACTATTTAGATTCATCTAGTAATGATGGCTCGAAGTGAACCACCTCCGAATATAAGAAAGACAATGGTTATCATGTCGCTCCTCATCCCATTAGTCATCACCCTCTAGGCCCGATGTTTCTCGTTATGGAGTAGATAGTCTAGAGTTTAGGAATAAGCTAATTGCTAAATCTAGATCCGAGAAACCCAAAGAAACCGTTGAAAACAATGTTCAAAATCCAAGAAGATTTTAAATCAAAGTATCGCTCAACAAGCAAGACTCTTCGCAAAACCTTTTCAAAACAAGATCGCTAAACCTTTTGGGATAATTTTGGTCAAAACAAATTTTATCATCCTCAAGAAGGCAAAACAATTTTGGGCATAGACATAGAAGAAATCACTTTGGACATATGGGTCAAAAACTATGTTTTGTGTGTTATAGTCCTACTCACTTAATCAAAGATTGTGACAAACACTCGTAATATCTAAGCAAGTTTTCAAGGAATAAGTCTTACAATCGAAACCTAGAGAGCACAAACCGTTTGGACTAATTCTAATAGGGTTAATCACGTAAACTTCACACCGCATCATAGATACCCACATCGAGAAGACCTTCAAGATCTCACAAGATTTTCCAAAGCATCGCCGTAGACAAGGTAATCGAAAACCATACTTGGGATAGAAATTCTAGGAGATCTCACTATCAACCTAGAAAGTATCATAATTCATATAGGGATCTAGATCACAAGAACCACCGTTAAAACCGAATGGATTAAAAGGACAAGATCACGAGAGATATACAAGACGCTCAACAAAAAGTGAATCGATGTTTTTGTGTTAAAAGAAAAGGCTAATAACGGTGAAAGAAATTTATGTTGAAAACCGAGAGTTTTGAAAATCCACATGCTAAACATCAAAAGATAATTTTGGATCATAACTGAGAGATAGTGAGAATTACATACTCAAAGAATTTGAGTTTGTAATCTCTCGCGGGAACACAAGTCAAGAATGGCTTGGGTTCCTAAAAGTTTCTAACTCTTTTCTTTGTGTGTGGCAACCCGTAAGAGGAGCTTAAAGATCATCTTATTGTGGATAGTGGTTGCTCGAAGTATGACAAAGATAAAGAGATCCCGTCTCGATTTTAGAAGTATTAGTGGAGGAAAAGTTGCATTTGGGAATGATCCCAATGGAGGAAGGATTACAGGAAAGGAACAATTAAAGTCGGTAGAATTGATTTTGAGAATGTCGATATGTGAAGGAGCTAAAGTTCAACTTGTTGTCGGCCTCTCAAATTTGTGATAAAAGCATCCCGTGTTATTCAACGACACGTAATGTCTTATCCTTTCTTCCGACTTCAAACCCGTTGATGATGACTTGGTAGTACTAAGGGTACCAAGGACAAATGATGTGTATAGTTTAGACATGAAGAGTCTACATTCTTATGGTAGAGCCACATGTTTGGTGGCTAAAGCAACATCTCAAGAGGCACATCAATGGCATAGAAGATTGGGCCATGTGAATTTCAAGAACATCAACAAACCGGTCAAAGGCAATTTAGTTAGAGGTTTACCTTCAAAGACTTACAGAATGATCAATCATGTTTGGCATGCAAGAAGGGTAACAACACAAAGCTTCCCGCAAGAAGCTTGATGAAAGAAATATTAGAGAACCATTGGAGCTATTACACATGGATTTATTTGGACCGCTCTCGTGGCAAGTTTAAATAAGAAGAAGTACTGCTTGGTTGTTACCGATGATTGTAGTAGATTCATTTGGTTTTCTTTTGGGCTTTAAGGATGATACCTTTGATGCTATTCAAACTCTTATAATAGCACTAGAAACCAATTAAGACTCAAGGTTAGAGGTATTAGATGTGACAATGGAACCGAATTCAAGAACAAGCCTATGGATGACTTTTGTGCAAATAAAGGCATAAAAGGAGTTTAGTATTGCTAGAACACCACAAAGAAATGGTGTTGCAGAGAGGAAAATAGAACCTTGATTGAAGTCGCAAGGACCATGTTAGCCGATTCTCATCTCCTATTCAATTTTGGGCGTGTCGTAAGCATCGCATGTTATGTACTCAACAGGTTTCACACAAAACCACGTATGAAGACACCATATGAATTGTCGATGGGCAATAAACCCAACATTCGCTTTATGAAGCCTTTGGATGCCCTCTTACTATTTTGAACACCATTGATAATCTAGGGAAGTTTGATGGCAAGTCCAAGAAGGCTACTTATTGGGATATTGCACTAACAAGAAAGGATTTAGAGTCTACAACAGAGTTACTAAGAAGATTCAAGATTGTCTTCATGTTGAGTTTTTAGAGGATCAAGACAATGAGAAAGGGAAGGGTCCCGATTGGATGTTTGATCTTGAGATTTTATCTCCTTCAATGAATTATGTACCGTTAGAGAAGAAAATCAACCTTGCATAATGAAGAAGATATTCAATATGTTGTTCATGATATTCATCTTAGACCGATGCTATTCCCGATAAAGATCCTATGAGTCCAAAAACAGCATCGATGTTCCTAAGCAAAGTAATCGATTCGCCAAAACAAAGCATCGTTGCACCACAATCCTCATTATCTCACGAGGATCAATCTATTCAAGAGGAACTTAATCGATGCTTCTTCAAGATGTATTAGCACATTCTTACACGATGAACAAAGGAGAGCTTATGAAGAGGCAAAGAAGAAGAACAAGATCGCAGAGTTCTCTTACAAGATTTTGACAAGATTTTCAACCAAAGTGTCACGCACATCTTGACAAGATTTTAGATGATTTGGATGATCCTACCATGCCCGGGCTAGAAGAAACCGATGATGAGCTTGAAGATGAAGGTATTTTCACAAATTCCAATGAAGGTGCCGATTATACTAACTTAGATGATACATATGAAGTTCCACAGCTCCAATCTTACGAATTCATAAGAATCATCCAATGATCAAATCATTGGTCCTTCTACTGGAGTTATGACAAGACACAAAGCTAAGGGTTTCACAAAACCTCATAATGCTTTACTTAGCTTTGTGTATAAACAAAACAAAGCTAAATCATAAGGACCATCAAACCCGCTTATTCACTGTTTCATCTCTCAAGAGGAACCCAAGAACATTGCTCAAGCTTTGACTAAAGAAAGTCGGGTGAAGCTATGCAGAAGAACTTCTTCAATTTAAACTTCAAGAGGTTTGGTTTTATGTGATCTTCCGATGGGAAGAAAGTTATTGGAACCAGATGGGTTTTAGAGTCAAAAGAGATGAAAGAGGCAATGTTATCAAAAACAAGGCAAGATTAGTTGCTCGTGGTTATAGAGTGGAGGAAGGGTAGATTATGATGAGGTATTTGCTCTCGTGGCAAGGATTGAAGCAATTAGAATCTTTCTTGCTTTTGCTTCTTATATGGGTTTTCGTGTATACCGATGGATGTCAAGAGTGCCTTTTCAGATGGTACTATTATCAAGAGGTGTATGTGAAACAACCTCCGTGTTTTGAAGATCCTAAGCACCCTAACAAAGTCTATAAGGTGGTTAAGGCTCTATATGGTCTTCATCAGCACCTAGAGCTTGGTATGAGAGGCTCTCTACATTCTTATTACAACATGGATACGTGAGGGAGCCATAGACAAGACTTTGTTTATCAAGAGAGACAAGAAGGATATCATGTTAGTACAAGTGTATGTTGATGATATTATCTTTGGGGCTACCAAACACCCATGGTTAAGGAGTTTGAGCAAATGATGCGTAGGAATTTCAAATGAGTTCAATGGGAGAGTTAACATTCTTTTAGGACTTCGTGTTAAGCAACCCAAGGAAGGAATTTTATTAGCCAAGACAAGTATGTTATCGATATACTTAAGAAGTTTAATTTTGATGATATGAAGGTCACATTACACCGATTAAATCTATCAATTCATTGGGAAAAGATGAAGATGGTCACCGTTGAAGTCAAGTTATACAGATCTATGATTGGCTCTCTTATGTATCTTATCGCATCAAGGCCCGATATCATGTTTGCAGCTTGTTTATGTGCCGATATCAAGTTTCACCAAAGATCTCTCACCGAATGTCACAAGAGAATATTCTCGTTATTTGAAACAACAACCTAAGTTGGGGTTGTGGTATCCTAAAGAGTCACCTTTTCACTTAGAAGCTTTTTCGATAGTGACTATGCAGTGATAACTATGATAGAAGATCCACAACGGTGGATGCCAATATCTTGGAAGAAGGTTAGTTTCATGGCAATGCAAGAAGCAGACAATTGCAAAGAACATCATCTATCAAGTCGAATATGTAGTCAGCCGCAAGTTGTTGTGGTCAAGTTTTATGGATGCGTAATCAACTCTTGGATTATGGGTTCAACTTTAAGAATACTCCTATCAATATTGATAATGAGAGTACTATTTGTATTGTGAAGAACTCGTATCATTCCAAGACAAAGCATATTCGATTAGGCATCACTTTATCGAGATCGTTATGAGCATAGGCTCATTAATGTGGTTAAAGTTCACACGGATGATAATGTAGCCGATCTACTCACCAAAGGTTTTGATGTGTCACGATTCAATCACTTGGTCGTGAGCATTGGAATGATTAACTACTAAGCTATGTTTAAGGGAGGACTATAAGGTGTTAGATATAGTCCCTGTATTGCTTGAGGGAGGATGTTAGTTTATACTTAGTTTCTATGAAGGCATTTGGCAAAGTATCGATTTCGAAAGTACCGCTTGGGAAAGTACCGCTGGGAAAGTATCGCTTATGTGGAAAGTATCGTTTGTCGATTAAAGCATCGCTCCAACGGTAATATTGAAGGGTAATTGGTAATAACGGTAACTTTGTTATTTAGGTCGTGATTTTCAAATCTCACCTATAAATAACTTCTTTCCGATTTTCCTCTCATATTATTACTTCACATCTTTTCCATACTTATCTTCCAATTACCATCTCTTTATTATTCGACACAATCTTTCTATTGTGCTCACTCTTTCAACAATGGTGAATCGCTTAACTGCTTCAAGCACAATATGGTGGCTAATTTGGATAAGACCGAGGCAAATGTGGCGCTTTATGATATCATTGATTATCTTACTGGTCGCCTATTAGTTATGCTCT
Organism: Chrysanthemum lavandulifolium; assembly: GCA_022545495.1. NCBI lineage: Eukaryota > Viridiplantae > Streptophyta > Magnoliopsida > Asterales > Asteraceae > Chrysanthemum > Chrysanthemum lavandulifolium. Next base: position 174,184,286 of record CM040241.1, on the reverse strand, counting down.
TTAGTGGAGCCGGATATAATTGAACCATGGATTCAAGAATTTTGGGCTAATGCTAGAGACAATATGGAGGAGGATGAATACTATATTAGATCAATCGTTGTCGGACGACTATCAAGATCACGTAAGCCTCCATTCGTGAAGATTTATTATTTGGTGATGAAGATGGGGCTATTAGATTTGATAAGCAACCGATTTGGGATACTTTTAGGAATCTTGGTTATGAAGGTTCTTTGATCGAACAAACTTTTAAGAAGGCCTTATTTCGTCCTCAATGGAAGTTTTTGATCCATGTCTTGCTCCATTGCATAAGTTCTAAAAGCACTTCGGGAGCAGCTTTGGTTCAAATATTGCATCCGCAGTGGTTGGTTTAGCTACGGACGAGTATTTAACTTTTCACGGCTTATTTTGGATGGATGCTATCGATATATCATCCGGAGCACCTTGGTTGATGTACCCAAGATTTATACAGTTTTCCTAAACAAGCAATTGGTCGATATTCCTAAACCCACCGCTTTACTACCGTTATTGTGCAACAAGCCAAAATCTATACATTCATGGCTAGGCGCAGTGATTTGTTCGAGGTGGAGATATTCCTTAACTACTTCCATGATGGAAGTTGTTCAAGTCAGACGTCAAGAGGATGAAGAAAGTGAAGGTACCGCTCGACAAGGTACCGCTTCACAAAGTGTCGCCTCACAAGGTATCGTGATCCGCAAGCACCGCTTTCGTGAAGGTACCGTGATCTTTACAAGGTGATGTTTCTCCAAGTCCTGAGGTTCAAGCAGAGATTGAGAGAACACCTACTCCATCTCCTCAACCATTTGTTTCTGGTTCAGAGGAACATTCACAAGTTCAAGGTGATGCTTCTACAATTCCTCGTGAAGGTTTAACTATGGATAACTATGCTTTGACAAAGGCGCTTGCTAGGTTGAACAAGACAGTTGAACGTCAAGCTAAAACTATTCGGAAGTTGAAGCGTAACTACTTCTGGTTGAGAAATTTTGTTAAACCCTATATTCAAGGTTTCAACTTATGGGTTAAGGAGGAGAATAAACGTCGAAAAGCACTTCGTAAGGAATTGAAAAGAAAGACGGTTCCTAAATCATCTTTCGTCAACTTGGGAGGAATTTAAAAGGATAATTTGAAAGAAGATGTTATGAAGGATAAAGAATCAAGAAGATGTTACAAAGAAGAAAGAATCAGGCACCGCAGAAAAGATTATTTCGAGGAACAAGAAGAAGTGCAAGTTCAAGGTATCGATGATCAAGGTATCGATGATCAACATCAAAGCACCGATACATCTAGGCCAAGTAATAACACCAATAACTCCAAGGGTTTTGAATTTTGAAGAAGAAGTCGGTCCTTCTACAGCTTGTTATAGAGGAAGAGGAGGAACCTAGATTTAAACCTATTCATTCACCAAGTGATGATGAATTAGTTGCTACAATTCTTGATCCGTCACAACCAAGAGGAGGTGTTACTATTAGAGAAGCACAAGAAGAAGAACAACCAAGAACCGATCAACCCGCAATTGATCCAAAAGACAAGGAAAAGGTGTTTTGGTTGAAGTTAAGAAAAGAAGCTTACTTTGGCGTAACTTAGAGCATTTGAAGTTGCAAGGAATGAAGTCGCAACTAGAAAAGTTCAAGAAGAGATAAATGCTAAAGATAGAGAAGAACGAGAAGCTCAAGAAGCTTTGGATAGAGAAGTACTCAAAAGTGCAAGATGAATTGATGTCAAGTCACGAACCTTTACGCCTCCAACACCGTTAGATTCATGTCAAGAAGACCTAATTTAGCTAAAGAAAGGAATGCAATGATGGCATATCTAAAAAGCAGAGGATTTAAAGGATTACGTAAGCTAAATTATGGATATGAAGAGATTATATGATGTCGAGAGAGAAGCTTATAAGAAAGATGTTTGCATTAAAGATTTTAGAGATGAAGCTTTTTGACCAAGTCGAAAGGAAGAAAAGCTTAAAGAGAAAAGAGAAAACCAAGCTACAGATGTTCGCTTTTCAAAGAAAGAGAAGGTTGAATTAAGATCCGAGACTAGTGATGAATTGAAGAATTATCTCGAGTGGTAGATTTTGATTATACAGATGAAGATAATGACATGAAGATGAATGATCAAAGATCGCTGCTTTCAAAGTTGAGAAATCTAAGAATGGAGATTACATGGTTTTTCACAAAGAAGATAAAAGTTTCGTAGTTTTTAAACGGCTATGGGACTTGTCGATATCATAGATGAGTAGATCTATTCTACTTGTATCATGTAGTAAAGACTTATTTTGAAGATAATCCGTTAGAAGGGATTGGATTGGTTTTACAAGGGGATCTCATAACCATGTGGGAAACCGATGAAAAGAGTAATCGATGATATTTGGAAGGATCAAGAAAACCGGGAGATAGTTTGTCGGAGATTCTTTGAAGAACTGGAGTTCATGTCTTGAGCTAGAAAATGGAACAATGATTCACATGTTTGCGTAAAGAAGATATCCTCTTATCGTTGAGCTCATGAGAAGAATGCTAGAGCATGGATTGGAAGTAGAAGAGGTCGATGAAATTGCTTGCATGGTTATCAATTTGCTTATAGACCGGACTACCATTGTCGAGAATGATCTATAACCGGTATGATTTTTGAATAAATACTTTTTGATATATCAAGATTTTTATTCAAAGTATCGCTAGTCGACAAGATTTCATCAAAGTATCGCTTTGTCGATTAAACCGCTTAAATGAATTTTAGAAGAAACCTTTGCTAAATAATAAATATTTTTCAAATAAAGGTTGAATAAATGGTTTTGTGATGATAACATCAATAGGTTATCAATCCACCATGGTTACAAAAGGATTGACTAATCCATGAGCAAACGGCTCGTAAAGATATATCAAACCGCTTTTAGTTGACAACTTGCTAATAAGTTGGATGGTCATCAACTCACCATATCAAGAATGTGAAGAGTTGGCTAGCCCACAAGAAATGGCTTGTGGTAAAGGCGTGGAAAACCATTATTGGTAATTAGTTCACCATTAGATAAAAGAACTAACTAGTCCGTAAGGGTACACTTTTGGTAAAGACAAAACAAACTGTTGATAGTCGGTGGTTTGCTAAAATCATATGGTTATCAATGTACCATGGTCTTACACACCAAAACATTTGGCTACTCCAAAGATAATGGCTTTGGTAAAGAGTTCTAAATCCATTGAATTTTCAATGATTCACTTAGATGTGATGAGAATAGTATGCAACTTAAACTTGAATTATTGTACACATTGTCATATGTTGTCGTGTTGTCGAAAAGATGGAGATTGTTGAATGTTGTCGTGAAGAAAACAATTCTAAGAGATACTTTGACAAAAGCACGATTCTACAGAGATATAATCTAAAGACTAAAGAACAATCCATTTTAAAGATGAAGTCATAAAGATATATTCATAAAGGAACTTGAAGTCAAGCAAGTAGAATTCAAGTTGGGGAGGATTGTTGGGATATGAAAGTGTCAAGATATCAAAGCATCAAGATATGAAAGCATCAGAACCGCAGCACCGAAGAAGTCAAAGAGTCAAAGCATCGCTAAAGACAAAGTCAAAGTATCGCAAGATAAAGTCAAAGTCGCTAGAATAGAAGAACTGTTATATTCGCTTATGGAAAGTATTGTATTCCATGTTTAGATTACTTGTCGCACAAGGTTATCAATTGTAAACCGACTAGGATATCCTTGAGCCTATAAAAGGACTCCTAGATTGGCATTAGAGGTACGATTTTAAAAAGAGTTTTAGAGTTTACGAATTAAGAGTTTAGAGAAAAGTTCGAATATCTTAGAGTTGTATTAGAGTATCTCGCATAATAAGCGATTTAGAGTTTGTTAATAAAGTTTTCTTCTTAGCTTTGTTAAGTAAATTTCAGACTTGATAAAGATTGCTCGTTGTTTCTTTGTTAATAACTTAGGATTTATCCGAGGTTATTAAACCTTAACAAGCTAGTTTAGTTTGATTAAAGTATATCGATCCAACAATGATAATCACAATCCTTAATTAAATGAGATTTACTTCACACACAAAACATTTCTTCCGATTAGAAGATTTATTTAAACCAAAAGAAGTATTCTTACAAGCGAAGTATTCAAACCAAAACCATGAAAAGAATTGTTTTAACAAGACTATTATGCAAAGAATTAAAATACAAGTCTTGAGGCAACTGCCTTGGAAGTGGATTCCTGGCAAGAACTCATCATGCTTATTGGTAGTCTTGGGTGCAGGGTGAAGACTTGGGAAGAGGCAGACTTGGGAAGGTCGACTTGTCATTTGAATCACACTCAGAGACCTTGCTTGGAGGACTTGTCTTGTTAACACAAGAGACAAAGTCATTAGTAGAAGTATTAGGGTGCCGCATGTCTCTTGACTTTTGCCATACGGATGGTGTGATCCATCAAAGTCATTAAGAGTGGAAATGTCAATGGGCATATGCTCACCTCTAATTGGTCCACGTCTGACATGTAGGTCACCTTCTTTCACAAAATTAGCTAGCCTCACGATGTAGATTTACGTGTGTCATCCCTAGCTTCTAAGCCTACATATTTCTTAAAGCCTAAAGCTCTCAGAGAATTGGGAGCTTGACTACTATAAATGAGACCAACTAACTTATTACCATTCATCATCCATTCTTTATGCCTAGCAATTTCCTCCTTAAGTTTCTCCTTAAGCTCTAGATTTTTCGACTCTACATCCGCTCTTAACTTCTCGCACCATTTTAATTCATTTGTAGCACATTCGAGATCTCTTTCTAAAACACCTATTTTCTCATCATAAGCTATTTCATTCTTAAAACCAAACCTTTTGTCTTTCTAGTGTTTTTAAAGCCTGCTTATAAGCTTCTACTTCCACATAGCATTCATTATATTTAGGTTCCATAATATCATAAGCTTGTTTGAGTTCATTATAACGCTCACTATAACCAAACAAACAGTTTTGTACCGAGATGCCCATCAAGGCAACTGATCATGCCTATCCTCTCAAGTACAATTTTGCAATCAACCCAACATTATCGGGACCATCATTATCAGCCTCCTCATGTTGCTTCCGGTCCACATTGCTATCCGAGTGACCAAAGGTGAACCCTTTGAAGTTCCTCGCATCCTTTCGACTGGCGATAAGTAGAGTATCTTGTCTCATCATGTTAGGAATTAGAAATTCCGGTATAAAGAGTCGGTCACCTCAAGTATATGTAATCATTAGAAAGCTCGTAGTCGTAGTTCTTTTAAGTTAAGTAGTAATTTAGTTAAGTAACACCGTGGAGGACTTGACGGTCTTTACCCCCTTGTATGCACGATCCACACCCAAAGTGTGGCGAGTTATGTAAGACTATAAATACTCTCTACCTTCCAAGGTAGAGAGTTGAGCTCATAATAATATCTTTCACTTTCTCTCACTAAGTTCCTAAACCTCTAACTTTCTCTAGAATTCCATCTATATGCTACTTTGTGTTATGGTTTGATGTGTAAGTGAAAAGTTATATCTTACACATCACCGCCTTTCTGTCTTTGCATTCTCTAGAAAAGTGACCCATCTGTTGACATGTGAAGCATTTAACCTTCCTTTTGTCAAACCTTGTCGGATCGCGTCCTTTGAATCCAAACCTTCCGCCACTTTGCGCTCAAAGTTCTTGATATCCATGGAAAGCATGGCCACTTGCCACCTCGACTTCATCTCTTCCATCTCAATCGGGTCCACCGATCAAAATCCTCATAAGCGATCCTGCCGAGGATCATAATCAAGAAAGAAGGATCCAAGTACATCTTCCATAATGTTGCTTGATTTAGAGTGAGAACTAGATGAAGGAGCGAGATAAGATGATGATGGATATGGGCTTGGACCATAGCTAGACTTTGGAGTAGAGGCTCCAACAAATGCAATATGACTAGCGTAAGAAGATGATCAAAAGGGCTTTTACATCATGTTCAAGAGCTTTAAGTTTGTGATCTGACTCATCAAAGGTAAGCATGTCCAAACCACCTTTAGCTTTTAAAGCTATGCTTACATGTAGCCGGGATGGAGGTAATGACCTCGAAACTTAGAGTTCTGATCATCATTATCCGGCTTTGCTCAGAAGCTGATTCAACCGACTTAAAATCTTGTGAAACTTATCATAGCCCTTGTGAATTCCTTCCTCTTCGAGATTTGAAAGTCCCAAACTGTTGTCTTAGCATGGACTTCTTGATCTCCTAGACTCCTCATTACCACCAAACCGCGCCTTTATTGCTAACCATATATCCTTAGCATCTTGCATGAAGTGAAAATCACTCAAGTGATCCTCGGGAATAGCTTGCGGAAGAATAGTTCGACCTTGGTTTCTCTCTCGAAGCGCCAAAGAACTCTTCGGCAGCTTTGGGAGGAACATTCATCATATTACCAAGAAGATCCGTGGTAGTTCTCTTCAAACTGCTCCTTCATAATTATCTCGCCATAGATTCCAATCAATGTTGGAGATCGAGTTCTGCATCTTCATCGCCTAAAGATCATATTCCTCCCTTTTAAGGTAAGGAAACTTAGCATTGCTATTAGAGACTTAGTTGTTGCAGATGGGTGGAGTTTTGGTTGTTGGTGAGTTCAAGATCAACATCCGAACCGTGCATGATGATTTTGTTATGGTTGTATGGGTGTTTAGAAAACTTGTCCTTAGTATCGTAGAGACTCTCACGAGGCTCGATACCACTTGTTGAAACAAAATGACCTTGATAGATCTTGAGCTCGTGGATCGTTATGTATGCCTATGTAATCACAAGCACAATAAAAGACAATCTCTACTACTTATATTTATCGGTGGAATATAAACACAAGTAATAACTAAGAACTTTGATCCTCTATGGATCTTTATATTAACTAAAACCGAAGTTTTCAATCGGTACATAACTCATTCTAATGTGTTCCTTTTATAGACAAGGAACCCTAAACAATATCGCTAAACCGTTTCCCAAGAAACGATAATCATAAAACTAAATAAGATATACACAATCACTTCCTAATAAAGCTCATGTATATCCACACTAAATAAACTAAACACGGAATAAACACTTGGAGAAACAGACTATTAACTATTATACTTGAAGAGATTATGTCTTCAGCAGAATCCACTCTTCTTCAAGAGAAACACTTGGCATTAATTTCAAAGATAATCCGGACTTCACATAATTCCCAACAACATCGATGTATTTTGTCTCATTTACAAAGACTATTCTAGGTAAGAGACAAGACTACTTTCCTAAGTTCGATGACACCGAGCCCGATCTTTGCCATTCAGTGAAAGTTGACTTTGGTTGATAAGGACTTGCCTTATCTCGATTCAAATTTATCCCGCCTTGTCCCGCTCTTTCTTCGTCTTTACATCCTTCGCCTTCTACTTCAGTTTGTCTTCAAGATAAGAGTTGGAGAGAGTCTTAGGGATTCAGTGAGTTATTGTCATCGCTCACCGAATCCATCATCTTCTTCTTGACTCGGCCTTCACCCTTTAAGTTCCACCCACCGAGTGAGAGGCTTCTTCTTTGCCTCATACCGATTATCCCGAAGATGACTCACCGAGAGACTATGCACTCAAGGACACGTTAGTGTTAATGGACTAAACACTTGGGCTATTTTCTATTCAAATCCTAGATTAAGGGGTTTGGGTATTTATTGAACCCAATGTAAGCATTTACATCCAAAACTATAAAATATCCTAAAGTTGGATTTTTACCTTTATTAAGCTCATATGGTGTTTTGTTTAAGAAAGGACATATTAAGACTCTATTCAAAATATATGTAGAAGTGTCAACCGCATTACCAAAACTTTTGAGGAATGTTTTGTTCATTAAGCATTGTTCTACTCGTTTCTTGAATTGTTCTATTTTACGCTCTACTACTCCATTTGATTAAGGTGTTCAGTGGAGCCGAAAAGTTATGTGTTATATCATTTGTATCACAAAAGTTTCCAAATTGAGTTTCATTGTCAAATTCACGACCATGATCCGTTCGGATCGACACAATTTGTCACACCCCAAATTACCTATCACATAATTTAATGCTAAGTGAATTGAATACCTTGGGAGGATCGTCATAGCATCAAAGTTACAAATGAATTGAATACCTTGGGGAGTTATATCGAAGCGACCTAAAGTGTCGTTTGGAAAACACATCGTTTAATTTATTAAAACAATCGAGTTTACAAAGTATTGGTCCCAAATGAAAATCAACTTGTGCGGAAATAAGTTTGTTACAAGCCAAACGATGTTTTAAAGTTTATAAATCCCAAGTGAGACGCGTCGTCACCACGACTCTATGATATGTCCATATGCATGCCATGAAGTGAATGCTTTAGATACCGAGATAAAACATGCTAAAAGTGTCAACACAAAGGTTGAGTGAGTTCATAGAGTTTGTGTTGAAATATAAAGCCTTTAAAGAACTTCATGCAACAAAGTCTAAGTTTTTGGTCATATAGAATAGTTCACAAAGCAAAGGCATTGTAAATCCACTCGGCCCAAGTTCCGCCCATACAAAACTTGCAACTGTGTGTTTACAACCCATTGCCAAAATATAGAATTGTCAATCTTGTTTGTAAGTAGGACATAGGTGCATACGATATATACATGTACTTAATGCAAAGAATCACACCAATCGAACCTCTTGACGAGTCTAACTTGTTTGTAATGTTTCATTGAATAACGGATTATATTCACCCCAGGTCGCGTCATCAAGGACACAAGGGTGGGGGGCCACCGATAGTACTATCAATACCTCTCCGCCGGCTCCCGCAGAGTTAACCATTGCTAAAGTTTGTATGTTGATGCATAATTGAAAACTAGTTTAGCACATTAAGGCACATATCGCAATAAACCACACATAATGTCCAAAGTGTATAAGAAGTATATTGTAACACAATTGTATAAATGGTTTGAGTATTCGCAAGAGTGAAACAAGTATTTAAGCATGTATCTCCCCAAATAGTTTGTAAGAATTTAAACGAGTAAAAGTGGGTATGAACTCACAAGAATATGTAAGAGTTTAAAGTACTTGTGAAAGTAAATGAAAATAGTTTGAGCATGTATCTCCCCAAAAGTTTGTAAAAACAATTGAAAGTGGGGCTATGAAAACTCACAAGAGTATGTCAAAGTTTAGAGTATTTGTGATAGTAAATGAAAATAGTTGAGCATGTATCTCCCCAAAAGTAATTGAAAATGTATAAAAGTAGGGGCTATGAAAACTCACCGGTATGATGGATATGCTAACAAAATGAAGTGCACGAAAGTGAGACTCGGAAACTATCCGCGACCTAGAATGAATGTTATGATATGTAATGAGTTATGATGTAATGTTATGCATGCATTTCAGATGTTATTTATACCATTTGTGAGTTTTGAAAATAATACTTATCGTCGAAAAATACTCTTTTGACGCCTTGACCATTCTTAAATTACTTTACAAGTATTTACGTCAAAATGTCATCCTACAATAGTTTCAGTAATGATTTATAGTGAAATTATCACTTTTCGTCGTAAAATAATGTCGTCGGAAATTTCATGAAAGTGACAAAAATGGCTTTGAAAAACTAGTAGTAAAATGGTGTACGTCGATCGTTAGGAAACGAACTCGACGGTTTTGGAAAGCTTGTATCAAAATCTAAAAGTTTCAGTTCAGAGTTTTCGACATAAAGGTCTCGAACATAAAGATAATAAGGGTTAAAGATGGTGATTTTGTCTAATTGTTGTGTAAAAAGTGAGTTTCGCCAAGTTTAAGCATCCGTAAATAATTTATTAAAACTCCGCTATACAAACGGTTGGTCGTTTTAGAAAATATGCTTGGTGATCTTGATTTTATTAGAAGACATTTCGTTACAAAAGTTCTACATCATAGTTAAAAACAGCCTCCAACATGGTCATTTTAGTTACCGTAATACTTATCTCGTAAAAATAATATAGTTTTTCTAAAAATAATAGTTACGGCAATTTTATGAAAACGTGTATATCTTAGTCGTTTCAAACCGTTTTCACGATTATACGTCCTTAGCTTCGTATCAAAGTATACTAATATATTTTGATAAGTCGAAATAATTTGTAAAGCTTAGGACTCGTTTTGACTCATACAAACCAAAAATAGGTTGCTGAATTTTTCGAAAAATATATATTTCGTCGTCAAACTTGTAAAATCCATAACTTCTTCGTTATAACTCCGCTTTAATCCGTTCAAGCGGCCACGGATTCGCTTTTAAAGTATATTTTCTAAATATCAAGGCCAAAATTTCGTGTTTCACTGTCGGATTTTCCAGAAAATCAAAATAAGGACAGAACACTTTATATACTTGTCGAAAATAGTTTTTCTCGTACTAAACCTATTCCAATCCCTTCAAATCAACTCCAAAGCTAATCTAATCCTACCATACACCTTCTTAGGGTGTCATGGGTTCCTAAACATCATCAAGACCAAAGTATACCAAGGGATAATTATAGGATGACTTTATATATATATAACTCTAAAAATCATGTAAAATGGTATAAACAACACAAGTCTTGCATGTTTGCTAAAAATGATAAAATAAATATGAAATGAAAAGGAAAGATGTAAAATGATAGTGATATGCTTACAAGTAATATGATGAGGTGCTTAGAACCAAGGTTTAACCTAAACACTCTAGGTTTTTATTTCAAAACCTTAAACAAGAGTGTAATCTAGATTGAAATTACTTGTCTTGAGAAAATTTTGATGAATCCTTGTACACCTCCATGTAGAACCGGTTTTGAGAGATGAAAACAAAGAGAAAAGCTATTTGACTTGAACTTGAATTATTGAGAATGAATGAAGTGTGAAAAAATAGTTTGAGTGTAAATCTATACTTGTAAGAAAATCTACCAATCACATTAATGAGTTACCCCCATTGGCCGGTTTTATGGGGATGTTTCTCCAAATATTTTTTTTTTTTTTTTTTATCATTGTATATATACTGTGTATTTTGTAAAAATGTGTAAGTAAATTGTATAGTTAAATAATAATAACTTGTAAGGTAAATGGTAGTTTTAGGTAAAAGAAATTTTAATAGATCAAAATAGAGTATAATGATATTATAAAATTGTAAAATACATTCCTTGTGAAATTTGAGTGATATAATAATTATCGAGTAGTTTTTAAGAAAAGTGTCGTAATAATATAAATTTAACGATTTATATACAAAATAAATTTAAAACACTAGGTAAACTCAAAATATAGTTTTTATAACTAAATGTAAGTATAAAAATATATCGGGATCATTTTAGAAAGTAACGGATTAAATGTTCAAAATAATAACTCACGCGATAACGTTTATTTAATATAAAATTTACGCGCTTAAGGTGAAATGAAAACCATGCATAAATTGATATGAAATGATGAATATGGAGTTTGAGAAATGACCGAAATTGAGAATTGTGACATTCTTCCCATGTTAGAGGAATCGCGTCCTCGCGATTCGATTAATGATACTATGGCCCAAAACGCGACAAGGGTTCTAAAAGTTTATGCTCATGTATGGTTTAAATGATTATGTCAATGCTCATGCATATGTCATGACTATATCCCATTCTAAAGACATGCTCCCTTATGATTAGGCTCGATGAGGCAGGCTTTCCCATTCTCGAGCAAAATTTTAAAAACTTTTGGTAACCGATTTTTACTTAATCCCACAACTCATCAAACAAGAACTGTCATACGATTAGGCTAAATCGGTTTAGGTAACAACTTGTTTCTAGCTTGATCTTTGCAACTCATCAAACAAGAACTGTCACGCGGATCAAACTGGAAACAAGTGGTTTGAAGAAAATCTTTGAAAATTTGGCTCGATTACGAATTGCTTACTCATATGAGACTACTACTCCCTTCATTGCATGATTCTTCCCGAATTAGACATAGGTGATCGTGCTATGTATAATTTAGAGTAACTATGCAATGCTTGGACTAATCGACTCATATGATGTTTGGTGTTGAGTCATAAGTTCGCATGTATAAAGAATATGCACTTATAATGATATGATGAGATGCTATGATGATGTGGTTATAGTCTAGGGTCAATGATGCAACCTAGTTCTCTATAACCGATGCTCGATACCAATCTGTCACACCCCAAATTACCTGCTTTTGCGGTGAATTGAATACCTTGGGAGGACCGTCATAGCATCAAAGTTACAGTTATATCGAACGACCTAAAGTGTCGTTTGGAAAACACATCGTTTAATTTATTAAAACAATCGAGTTTACAAAGTATTGGTCCCAAATGAAAATCAACTTGTGCGGAAATAAGTTTGTTACAAGCCAAACGATGTTTTAAAGTTTATAAATCCCAAGTGAGACGCGTCGTCACCACGACTCTATGATATGTCCATATGCATGCCATGAAGTGAATGCTTTAGATACCGAGATAAAACATGCTAAAAGTGTCAACACAAAGGTTGAGTGAGTTCATAGAGTTTGTGTTGAAATATAAAGCCTTTAAAGAACGTTCATGCAACAAAGTCTAAGTTTTGGTCATATAGAATAGTTCACAAAGCAAAGGCATCGAATCCACTCGGCCCAAGTTCCGCCCATACAAAACTTGCAACTGTGTGTTTACAACCCATTGCCAAAATATAGTATTGTCAATCTTGTTTGTAAGTAGGACATAGGTGCATACGATATATACATGTACTTAATGCAAAGAATCACGACCAATCGAACCTCTTGACGAGTCTAACTTGTTTGTAATGTTTCATTGAATAACGGATTATATTCACCCTGTGTCGCGTCATCAAGGACACAAGGGTGGGGCGTCACCGATAGTACTATCAATACCTCTCCGCCGGCCCCGCAGAGTTAACCATTGCTAAAGTTTGTATGTTGATGCATAATTGAAAACTAGTTTAGCACATTAAGGCACATATCGCAATAAACCACACATAATGTCCAAAGTGTATAAGAAGTATATTGTAACACAATTGTATAAATGGTTTGAGTATTCGCAAGAGTGAAACAAGTATTTAAGCATGTATCTCCCCAAATAGTTTGTAAGAATTTAAACGAGTAAAAGTGGGGTATGAACTCACAGAATATGTAAGAGTTTAAAGTACTTGTGAAAGTAAATGAAAATAGTTTGAGCATGTATCTCCCCAAAAGTTTGTAAACAATTAATAGAAAGTGGGGCTATGAAAACTCACAAGTATGTCAAAGTTTAGAATATTTGTGATAGTAAATGAAAATAGTTTGAGCATGTATCTCCCCAAAAGTAATTGAAAATGTATAAAAGTAGGGCTATGAAAACTCACCGGTATGATGGATATGCTAACAAAATGAAGTGCACGAAAGTGAGACTCGGAAACTATCCGCGACCTAGAATGAATGTTATGATATGTAATGAGTTATGATGTAATGTTATGCATGCATTTCAGATGTTATTTATACCATTTGTGAGTTTTGAAAATAATACTTATCGTCGAAAAATACTCTTTTGACGTCTTGACCATTCTTAAATTACTTTACAAGTATTTACGTCAAAATGTCATCCTACAATAGTTTCGTAATGATTTATAGTGAAATTATCACTTTTCGTCGTAAAATAATGTCGTCGGAAATTTCATGAAAGTGACAAAAATGGCTTTGAAAAACTAGTCGTAAAATGGTGTACGTCGATCGTTAGGAAACGAACTCGACGGTTTTGGAAAGCTTGTATCAAAATCTAAAAGTTTCAGTTCAGGAGTTTTCGACATAAAGGTCTCGAACATAAAGATAATAAGGGTTAAAGATGGTGATTTTGTCTAATTGTTGTGTAAAAAGTGAGTTTCGGCCAAGTTTAAGCATCCGTAAATAATTTATTAAAACTCCGCTATACAAACGGTTGGTCGTTTTAGAAAATATGCTTGGTGATCTTGATTTTATTAGAAGACATTTCGTTACAAAAGTTCTACATCATAGTTAAAACAACCTCCAACATGGTCATTTTAGTTACCGTAATACTTATCTCGTAAAAATAATATAGTTTTTCTAAAAATAATAGTTACGGCAATTTTATGAAAACGTGTATATCTTAGTCGTTTCAAACCGTTTTCACGTATTATACGTCCTTAGCTTCGTATCAAAGTATACTAATATATTTTTGATAAGTCGAAATAATTTGTAAAGCTTAGGACTCGCTTTTGACTCGTACAAACCAAAAATAGGTTGCTGAATTTTCGAAAAATATATATTTCGTCGTCAAACTTGTAAAATCCATAACTTCTTCGTTATAACTCCGTTTTATCCGTTCAAGCGGCCACGGATTCGTTTTAAAGTATATTTTCTAAATATCAAGGCCAAAATTTCGTGCCTACTGTCGGATTTTCCAGAAAATCAAAATAAGGACAGAACACTTTATATACTTGTCGAAAATAGTTTTTCTCGTACTAAACCTATTCCAATCCCTTCAAATCAACTCCAAAGCTAATCTAATCCTACCATACACCTTCTTAGGGTGTCATGGGTTCCTAAACATCATCAAGACCAAAGTATACCAAGGGGATAATTATAGGATGACTTTATATATATATAACTCTAAAAATCATGTAAAATGGTATAAACAACACAAGTCTTGCATGTTTGCTATGAAAATGATAAAATAAATATGAAATGAAAAGGAAAGATGTAAAATGAAGTGATATGCTTACAAGTAATTATGATGAGGTGCTTAGAACCAAGGTTTAACCTAAACACTCTAGGTTTTTATTTCAAAACCTTAATTAAGAGTGTAATCTAGATTGTTTTACTTGTCTTGAGAAAAATTTTGATGATTCCTTGCTACACCTTCATGAAGAACCGGTTTTAGATAGATGAAAAGAAGAGAGAAAACTATTTGACTTGAACTTGAATTATTGGAAGTTGAATGAAGTGAAGAGTGAAATAGTTTGAGTGTAAATCTATTCTTGTAAGAAAAATCTACCATTTTGATTAATTCTACCCCCTGGCCGGATTTTATGGGGTATGTTTCTCCAAATATATTTTTTTTTTTTTTATATTGTATATACTTGTGTGTATTTTGTAAGAAAAGTGTAAGTAAATTGTAAATAATAATAACTTGTAAGGTAAATGGTAGTTTTAGGTAAAAGAAATTTTAATAGATCAAAATAGAGTATAATGATATTATAAAATTGTAAAATACATTCCTTGTGAAATTTGAGTGATATAATAATTTTCGTGTAGTTTTTAAGAAAAGTGTCGTAATAATATAAATTTAACGATTTATATACAAAATAAATTTAAAACACTAGGTAAACTCAAAATATAGTTTTTATAACTAAATGTAAGTATAAAAAATATATCGGGATCATTTTAGAAGTAACGGATTAAATGTTCAAAATAATAACTCACGCGATAACGTTTATTTAATATAAAATTTACGCGTTTAAGGTGAAATGAAAACCATGCATAAATTGATATGAAATGATGAATATGGAGTTTGAGAAATGACCGAAATTGAGAATTGTGACATTCTTCCCATGTTAGAGGAATCGCGTCCTCGCGATTCGATTAATGATACTATGGCCCAAAACGCGACAAGGGTTCTAAAAGTTTATGCTCATGTATGGTTTAAATGATTATGTCAATGCTCATGCATATGTCATGACTATATCCCATTCTAAAGACATGCTCCCTTATGATTAGGCTCGATGAGGCAAGCTTTCCCATTCTCGAGCAAAATTTTAAAAACTTTTGGTAACCGATTTTACTTAATCCCACAACTCATCAAACAAGAAGCGTCATACGATTAGGCTAAATCGGTTTAGGTAACAACTTGTTTCTAGCTTGATCTTTGCAACTCATCAAACAAGAACTGTCACGCGGATCAAACCGGAAACAAGTGGTTTGAAGAAAATCTTTTGAAAATTTGGCTCGACACGGAATTGCTTACTCATATGAGACTACTACTCCCTTCATTGCATGATTCTTCCCGAATTAGACATAGGTGATCGGGCTATGTATAATTTAGGAGTAACTATGCAATGCTTGGACTAATCGACTCATATGATGTTTGGTGTTGAGTCATAAGTTCGCATGTATAAAGAATATGCACTTATAATGATATGATGAGATGCTATGATGATGTGGTTATAGTCTAGGGTCAATGATGCAACCTAGTTCTCTATAACCGATGCTCGATACCAATCATCACACCCCAAATTACCTGCTTTGCGTGAATTGAATACCTTGGGAGGTGTCATAGCATCAAAGTTACTGATTATATCGAGCGACCTAAAGTGTCGTTTGGAAAACACATCGTTTAATTTATTAAAACAATCGAGTTTACAAAGTATTGGTCCCAAATGAAAATCAACTTGTGCGGAAATAAGTTTGTTACAAGCCAAACGATGTTTTAAAGTTTATAAATCCCAAGTGAGACGCGTCGTCACCACGACTCTATGATATGTCCATATGCATGCCATGAAGTGAATGCTTTAGATACCGAGATAAAACATGCTAAAAGTGTCAACACAAAGGTTGAGTGAGTTCATAGAGTTTGTGTTGAAATATAAAGCCTTTAAAGAACGTTCATGCAACAAAGTCTAAGTTTTTGGTCATATAGAATAGTTCACAAAGCAAAGGCATCAGAATCCACTCGGCCCAAGTTCCGCCCATACAAAACTTGCAACTTTGTGTGTTTACAACCCATTGCCAAAATATAGAATTGTCAATCTTGTTTGTAAGTAGGACATAGGTGCATACGATATATACATGTACTTAATGCAAAGAATCACACCAATCGAACCTCTTGACGAGTCTAACTTGTTTGTTGTGTTTCATTGAATAACGGATTATATTCACCCTGTGTCGCGTCATCAAGGACACAAGGGTGGGGGCGTCCACCGATAGTACTATCAATACCTCTCCGCCGGCCCGCAGGAGTTAACCGATTGCTAAAGTTTGTATGTTGATGCATAATTGAAAACTAGTTTAGCACATTAAGGCACATATCGCAATAAACCACACATAATGTCCAAAGTGTATAAGAAGTATATTGTAACACAATTGTATAAATGGTTTGAGTATTCGCAAGAGTGAAACAAGTATTTAAGCATGTATCTCCCCAAATAGTTTGTAAGAATTTAAACGAGTAAAAGTGGGGTATGAACTCACGTAGTATGTAAGAGTTTAAAGTACTTGTGAAAGTAAATGAAAATAGTTTGAGCATGTATCTCCCCAAAAAGTATAAAAACAATTGTAAACAAGTATGTAGAAAGTTTAGAGTACTATGAAAACTGAAAATAGTTTGAGTATGATCTGATATGCTAACAAAATGAAGTGCTACTAAACTGAGGCTATGATGGATATGCTAACAAAATGAAGTGCACGAAAGTGAGACTCGGAAGTTATGATAGAATGAATGTTATGATATGTAATGAGTTATGATGTTATGTTGTGCATGCATTTCGTATGTTATTTATACCATTTGTGAGTTTTGAAAATAATACTTATCGTCGAAAAATACTCTTTTGACGCCTTGACCATTCTTAAATTACTTTACAAGTATTTACATCAAAATGTCATCCTACAATAGTTTCGTAATGATTTATAGTGAAATTATCACTTTTCGTCAGTAAAATAATGTCGTCGGAAATTTCTTGAAAGTGACAAAATGGCTTTGAAAAACTAGTCGTAAAATGGTGTACGTCGATCGTTAGGAAACGAACTCGACGGTTTTGGAAAGCTTGTATCAAAATCTAAAAGTTTCGATTCAGGAGTTTTCGACATAAAGGTCTCGAACATAAAGATAATAAGGGTTAAAGATGGTGATTTTGTCTAATTGTTGTGTAAAAAGTGAGTTTCGCAAAGTTTAAGCATCCATAAATAATTTATTACAACTCCGCTATACAAACGGTTGGTTGTTTTGAAAATATGCTTGGTGATCTTGATTTTATTAGAAGACATTTCGTTACAAAAGTTCTACATCATAGTTAAAACAGCCTCCAACATGGTCATTTTAGTTACCGTAATACTTGTCTCGTAAAAATAATATAGTTTTTCTAAAAATAATAGTTACGGCAATTTTATGAAAACGTGTATATCTTAGTCGTTTCAAATCCGTTTTTCACGATAATACGTCCTTAGCTTCGTATCAAAGTATACTAATATATTTTTGATAAGTCGAAATAATTTGTAAAGCTTAGGACTCGTTTTTGACTCGCATAAGATAAAAATAGGTTGCTGAAATTTCGAAAAATATATATTTCGTCAAACTTGTAAAATTCATAACTTCTTCGTTATAACTCCGTTTTATCCGTTCAAGCGCCACGGATTCGTTTTAAAGTATATTTTCTAAATATCAAGGCCAAAAATCGTGCCTACTGTCGGATTTTCCAGAAAATCAAAACAAGGACAGAACACTTTATATACTTGTCGAAAATAGTTTTCTCGTACTAAACCTATTCCAATCCCTTCAAATCAACTCCAAAGCTAATCTAATCCTACCATACACCTTCTTAGGGTGTCATGGGTTCCTAAACATCATCAAGACCAAAGTATACCAAGGGAATAATTATAGGATGACTATATATATATAACTATAAAAATCATGTAAAATGGTATAAATCAACATAAGTCTTGCATGTTTGCTATGAAAATGAAGAAATACTTATGAAATGAAAATGAAAGATGTAAATGATAGTGATATGCTTACAAGTATTATGATGAGGTGCAAAGAACCAAGGTTAACCTAAACACTCTAGGTTTTTATTTCAAAACCTTATTAAGAGTGTAATCTAGATTGTTTATCTTGATCTTGAAAAATTTTGATGAATCCTTGCTACTCCTTCATGAAGGCCGGTTTTAGATAGAGGAAAACAAAGAGAGAAAACTTTCTTGACTTGAAATAATTGAGAGTGGAAGAATGAGTGAAGTGAAGAGTGAAATAGTTTGAGTATAAATCTAGTTCTTGTAAGAAATCTACCCATTTGACTAATTCTTACCCCCCTTGGCGGATTTTATGGGGTATGTTTTCCAAATATATTTTATATATTTTTTTTATCATTATGTATATACTTGTATACTTGTAAGAAAAGTGTAAGTAAACATGTAAATAATAATAACTTGTAAGGTTTTGGTAGCTTTTAGGTACAAGTAAATTTTAATAGATCAAAATAGAGTATAATGATATTATAAAATTGTAAAAATACATTCCTTGTGAAATTTGAGTGATAAAATAATTATCGAGTAGTTTTTAAGAAAAGTGTCGTAATAATATAAATTTAACGATTTATATACAAAATAAATTTAAAACACTAGGTAAACTCAAAATATAGTTTTATAACTAAATGTAAGTATAAAAAATATATCGGGATCATTTTAGAAGTAACGGATTAAATGTTCAAAATAATAACTCACGCGATAACGTTTATTTAATATAAAATTTACGCGTTTAAGGTGAAATGAAAATCATGAATAAATTGATATGAAATGATGAATATGAAGTTTGAGAAATGACCTGAAATTGAGAATTGTGACAATTTGGGTTAAACATATCATTTATTTGATTCATGTATGGAAACGATGGGTAAGAGTTCCATGACATGTAACTGGAGTTTGATATGGTCTAGAAAGTTTTGATTCCAACCGTTGTGTTGGTAGTTGGGTTGTATGTTGTGGTTGCTCTTAGGAAAGGGCGTTTGGCAAAAGGTGTTTTATGTCGTTGTTGAGTAGTTTTTATCTAAATTCATTTTAGCAAGTCTTACTCCGGATGTAATTTGGTTTTAGTTTAACACTATCATTGGTTTTCTTTGTTACTTTGACAAATTCATTACGGTCCAGATCACAACATTCATCGTCTGCTAAAGTACCCACGACACCATTTCGTTCAACGGACGGAACCCTTATATTGGGTTAAATCGTCCGCTACTGCATCAGTAGCGCTTTTGATGATTGTTCGTCCTTTCTACCGTTTTTTTTACTCTTTGGAATTAATACCTCATTAAATCCTAGCCCATTCATGTCTCCGGTGTTTTATGTATTTTAACAATTTCATCGGCAAGAACGATGTTTTGTTAAACCTTTAAATTTAGAATTATGTTCGATTAGAACATCTTTGTGAGCTTTTAGTTTTTCTATTTCAAGATTAAGCTCTTGACATGATTTACAATCATCGTCATTTGCTTTTCCCTTTTCTAGTCGTTTTTCTTTTTCTTTTAACTCATAGACTTCATTTTCCAAAAATTCTTTTTAGTTTTTAAAATTTATTTTAGTTATGATTTTTAGACTTAGCTCGGACAATTGATTATATTGTTTTTGCTAAGTGTCATCATCAATAGAAGAGTAAGAAGAGTCGGAATGTACCTCGTTTGACTCATGTGCCATTAGGCGATCTCTTCCTTGCTTGACTCTTCATCATCTTCACTATCACCCAAGCACCACTTACAAAAGCTCGTTGAGTTTTGCTTTTAGGTGGCTTGGGACATTCTCCTATGAGATGACTTGCATCACCACATCTAAAACACTTTCTTTCACCTTTACCCTTTTTGTCATCCCGATCTTTTGGAATGGTTTCTTTTCTTCTCGAGGTTGTCTTACAAACTTTCCTCTTCTTCTAAAGAACTTTTAAAGTCTCTAACGGCCATGGCATACTCCTCATCTTCACCACCGAGCAAGATTCGCCATCATCACTTGATTCCGCCTTTGCTTTTAGAGCAACGGATTTGATCTTCTCCCTTTTTCCTTTGATGATCTCCAAATCTTTCTCCATCACCATTTCATGTACTTTGAGGTTACCAATTAGCTCGTCTAGTGACATTTTTGAGAGATCTTTTGATTCTTCAATAGCGGTCACTTTAGCTCTTCATTTCGGATGGAGTGCTCTAAGAAATTTCCTGACAAAGTTCTTACTACGAAAAGATTCATAAAGTGCTTTAAGTGATGTAATAATAGTATTAAAGCGAGCAAAGCCACAATCAAGGGTTTCATCTTGTGGATAACAAATTGTTCATATTGTTGAACAAGAAGATCAATTTTGTTATCCTTGACTTGTGAATTACCTTGATGTGTAACAATCAAAGATTCCCAAATATCTTTGGCGGTTTCACACATAAAATTCTTTCATATTCTTTTCTAGGCAAAGCATTATAAAGCATCATTTTAGCTTCATTATTTTTAGCAATTAATTTTTTGTTCATCAACGAAATATCCTTTGTTGTAGAACTAAAATCCCTTTAACAATAACAAACCAAAGATCTATATCTTTTGATTTTACATATGTTTCAAAACGGTTTTCCAATAGATAAATCCATTGGTTTCAAAGAGTGCCGGTCTTTGCATAGATTGCCCTTCTTTAAAGTTTTCAGAATCCATGGATCGTTTCAAGTTTATAAAATACAAATTATTAAACTAGAAGGGGGGTTGAATAGTTTACCAATTAAAAACTTTGTTTTGAATCTTATTGAAAGATCAATTGATATTTATGTTTGATATGTTAATGAAATATGTAAGCAATATGTAAAGAGTAAATAAGGAAAGAAATGATCAAACCACAACAAGTTGTTTATAGTGGTTCGGTCTACAAGGACTCTTTATCCTTGCCCTACTCCACTCCCCGAGTCTCACACTCGAGAGTTTAACTTCACTAGTCAACAAGCTCCTTTCACCGGTGGAGAAACCTTTACACTTCGCTTACACTATTTCTGACACTAAGCTAAATGTCGAGTTCTTTCCAAGGGTACAACCACTCCCACACACAATGTATTTCGAGGACTAAAATACTAACCACTCAAACTCACAATATTATGATGGTTTAGTACAACAATGAAGTATGAATCAACACAAGATCATACAATACTAAACAAACAAGACTTCCAACTTCTTGTTGAAGCTTGAATGTGACTTGATCTTATTTGCTACAAAAGAGATCACTAATATGATATGAAACTGAGTTAGAAGTGTTAGAGAGAAGATATGTATGAGAGTATGATATAAAGGGATGAAAAACTACTAGGTTTGGCTTTGCTATTTATAGCCAAAACCATCGCCACCACTGACGGACCTGGACCCCTTAAAAGGGTTCCACCGTTATGGCTTTTGGTGTCGCTGAGGTCCGACGACAAGATATCAAGATCTTGCCAAAGTCAACCATATCTATGCAAGATTGTGTAAGATATGAAGAGTCCAAATCTACACAAAATATCTAATGAAATCTTCTGATGATTTCCATGATGCATCACATGATGTCATGTGTTGTTTTTCTATTTTTAGAAATATGCAAATACATAAGTAATGTTTAGTTTGTAAGAAACTAAACCATTCTAAAAACTACTATCATACATTATGGTTAGAGTCACATTAAGATGTGATTAATCACAATGTAAATGCTTGAGTGATGAAGATATTGTTTGAAAAAGCTTGTTTTAATATCTATTAAACTTGACAAGCTTTAAGCTTTATAAAAATTAAATTTACTTTTGTCGTTAACAAAACTTAGGTAAAGATCAAAAATATAAATAACGTTTAATGACGATATTTGTATTAACAAAATGTAATAGAAAAAGTGATGTAACGAATGCTGAACCTTTAAGTACTTTGAATGTTATGTTTGAAGCATCTTGTGTTTATTGTCGTAAACGCATGTTTTCTGGTTATCATGATAAATGTGTTGCTACTGCTATCTTATCTCGTAAGTGGAACACTAGAAAACGGAATACCTCTAGGCCCACTAATGCTTCTAAGTCTGTGCTAGGTAAACCGCCTACTAATGTTTCTGCCACAACCATTTTGTACCCATAGTACCACTTCACCTCCTAGGAAGAGAATATCACCTAGTGCATTCACTAAGACCAAAGCTAAGACTAGTTGGACTTGGCAGAGATGGTTACAGAACATACCAGGCTTTAAATGGATTCCCAAGATCATTAACTTGTGGGTGTCTAATGCAATCAGAACGGAACCCTCTAACTCTTGGGTTCCACCTCTACTTCTATTCCACATGTGTCGTCTGTGTAATGCGGTGATACTGATCATCCTCGGATTGTTGATAGCGGATGTTCCCGACACATGACAGTAATCTCAAATCGCTATGAAACTTTGTTTCAAAGTTCATTGGCACCGAGTTCGGGAATGATCACCTTAACTATCATGGCTACGGATATTACATCAATGGGAACATCGAAATTAGCGAGTTTATTATGTGGAAGGTCTCGGTCACAATCTTGTTTCAGTCGGTCAATTTTGTGATGGAAATTTGGAAGTTGCTTTTAGGGAGAAAACTTGTTTCATTTGTGATCTACAAGGAAACGATCTTATGTCTGGAAACCGCACATCAAGTCTTTACACAATCTCAATGCAAGACATGATTGCTTCATCTCCCATCTGTCTACTTTCTAAGGCAACATCTACAAAATCCTGGCTATGGCACCGTCGTCTTTCATACTTAAACTTTCAAACCATAACCAATCTTGCATGTTACAAACTTGTTAAAGGTCGCCCAAGATTTCGGTATTCTAAAGATCATCTATGCTCGCTTGTGAACAAGGGAAAAGCACTCGTGCTCACTTTCCCTCAAAGGTGGAACACAGCTCCCAGCATGTGCTCCATCTTCTTCACATGGATTTGTGTGGCCCGATGCGTGTGCAGACGATTAATGGCAAACGCTACATTTTAGTAATTGTTGATGACTACTCAAGATGGACTTGGGTTTATTTTCTTCGAAGTAAAGATCAAGCTCCACAGATGATCATCACCTTCTCACAAAAATTCAAGTTCAGCTCCGGAATACAGTCCGACAAATTAGAACCGACAGAGGAACTAAATTTGTGATTCAAACTCTTCGTGCATACTATGAGAAAGTGGGAATTGAACATCAAACATCAATTGCACGGACCCCAGAACAAAATGGTGTTGTTGAAAGACGAAACCGTACATTAGTGGAAGCCGCAAGAACGATGTTGATAAATGCAATAATTCCAGATTACTTGTGGACAGAAGCCGTGTCAACTGCATGCTATAATCAAAACCGTTCTGTGATAACCAAACGCCACAACAAAACAACTTATGAGCTTATCCATAACCATAAACCGAATCTCAAACACTCTCATGTATTTGGTGCTCTTTGTTACCCGAATAATGATCGTGATGACTTTGGAAAGCTCAAAGCTAAAGCTGACATTGGAGTCTTCGTTGGATACGGTGAAAATTCTGAAGGATTCCGGATATGGAATCGTCGTACAAGGGAAATTATGGAAACGATTCATGCCAATTTCGATGAGCTCACTGAAATGGCTTCTGAGCAAAACAGCTTAGAACCCGGTCATAACCATCTAAACTTTCCCCAAACCCCATCATCAGCTGAACCAAGCCTACAGCTTACTCGTCGTCAAATGGAACATCTATTTGCTCATCTATTTAGTGATGATATTGATCAACGTGCTCGGATGTTTCAAACTGCTTCGCTACTTAACCCGATAATAATCCAATACCGATACACCAAACAACAACAAGCATTGACGAAACACCTCCAATTGTTTCTACAACAACAATAGAACAAACAACATCCAATGACGTTGAACCAACTGATGATTTTCTGAACCAAGAAGTACCTCCACCCGCAAATTATGATCCAAATGCGTTCTTCAATCCTTTTGCTAATGCAACTGCCACTTCTGATGTTGCGGAATCATCCACGAGCCATTTGAATCCTCCTAATCTACACAATGTATATCAACATCAACCCCCACACATCGATGGACTAAAGACCATCCTCTTGTGAACATCATCGGAAACCCGAATCAACCAATCGTAACTAGACAACGCCTTGATCGATTGAATCCATGCAAGAAGAACTTAATCGGTTTAAACGTCTTGAAGTATGGGAATTGGTTGAAAAACCAACAGGGTCTATGTTATTGGTCTTAAATGGATTTGGAAAACAAGTTGGATGTCAAGGTACGGTTATCGTAAATAAGTCACGTCTGGTAGCTAAGGGTTATAGACAAGAAGAGGGATTGACTTGAGGAATCATCCACACCGTTGCTAGACTTGAGGTCAGACGGATCTTTCGGCATTCGCGGCTCACGTGTACATCACGGCCTATCGATGGATGTCAAAACCGCTTTTCGAATGGTCAATCAAGGAAATGGTATATGTTAGTCGGTAGGAAGGATTTTTTATCCGATTTCCCGAATCACGCCTTCAAATTGAAAAAGGCTCTATACGGTCTCAAACAAGCCCATCGGGCATGGTATGATAAGTTATCATCCTTTCTCATTGCCAATAATTTCACTAAAGGATCGGTCGACCCAACACTTTTCATTCAAGATCACGGGCTCACATTTTAATCATTCAAATCTATGTGGATGACATCATTTTGGGTCAACACATAAAAGTACTCAAACGAAAACTTATGAAAAATATTTTGAAATGTCCATGATGGGTGAACTTACATTCTTTCTAGGATCGCAAGTTCATCAATCACCCGGTATTTTCCTAAGTCAAGACAAATATGCTCTTGAAATTTTAAATAAACATGGAATGCAAAGTCGTGATATATATGCCACACCAATAGCACATACCAATAAACCGAACGACGATTTGCATGGGAAATTGGTTGACCCTACCAAATACCAAGTATTATTGGGTCTCTCATGTATCTAACAACCAAGAGACCTAACATTGTATTTGTTGTATATCTTTGCTCTCGTTATCGATCGAGACCAATGAAACTCACATCTCGAGGCAAAAAGAACTCCCCGATACATCAAGGGAACCATTAATTTGGGGATCCGTATCCGAAGGATTCTCGTTTTGAACTAATAGCTTTTTGACGTTGATCACGCAGTTGCTTAGATTCTTGAAAAGTACTTGGTGCCTTGCAATTCCTTGGTGATAAATTGGTTTCATGGCAATCGAAGAAGGGGATTGTACATCGTTGTCCTCAACCGAAGCGAATATGTAGCCATGTCGGCGTGTTGTGCTCAAGTCATTTGGATGAGAACACAACTCAAAGACTATGGTTACGATTTGATGTAATCGATGTATCTTGCGACAATCGAAGTGCTATTGCGATCTCGTGCAACTCCGTCTAAAGTCCAAGCACATCAATCTTGATACCATTTCATAAAGGAGCATGTGGAAAAGGGTATTGTTGAATTATATTTTGTAGGTACGAACACCAATGGCGGATCTTCTCACCAAAGCCTTAGCTCCTCGCTAGGTTTACCGATTTGATCCACGGATTGGCATGAGGTGTTTGACTCGAGGAACCGGACGAATTTTTCACACAATCTTAAAACCAACAAACACCAAAACCTCTTTTGTAAATAAGTTAACAAAACAAAATAGAAAAATATAAAATTTCATAAAATACAAAAATATTCTTCTATCTAAATTTCTTTCAACATTGAAAGTAAAAATATTTCGTCAATACTTTGCTCTTTTAAACAATTTAATATTTTCACGGACAAGTGTTGAGGGGGAGAAAGTAAATATTTTCTGTGTCATAAAAACCTTGTACTTGCATGTTACCCAATATTGGTTGTATCTTTGATAATGGTGGATACATTTCTTGTTTCAAAACACTCCTCGGACTCTAATTTGTAAAATTTCACTATTCTAAAGTCGAGGGGGAGTGTCGTCAAGTTTCTTTCCAAACCTTCATGTTTTGTTTAACCAAAATGGAAGTTATGGGCTTTGGATGAAAATGGTTGAGGTGGAGGGGCTATACTTTTCAAAAGTTTAAACTAAATTTAACAAAAACACTCCACCTAATTTTACTTCACATTTATTTCAAACATTAAATTCTCCAACCAATATCATTCACGCCATAATTCAATCCACAAATCGTGCTATAAACTTCAACTTTGTAAGTGTTAAAATTTTCATTGAGTGATTTCAAACATAGGTTTTTAATTATACAAATCCAACGGTTTGATTTTCCTCTAGGTGTGATTGTAGTTTTACGATATGCGAATGAACTCATAATCACTTTAGGTTGATTTTGATGAAATGGTTTGTGTTTTCAAAGTATATATCATGTTTGAAAACCATTGTCATCAAGAACTTTAACCCAGAAAATGTTTTAATCATTTTTCTAAAATTAGGGTTTATGCGTGGGATTTGGGTATTCTCTATTGTGAGTGTTTAAGGACAAGTAGAGGCATGAAAAATGTTTGATATGTGCTTAATTAGCCTATGACACTTTTGGATCTAACCCAGAAACATCATAATGGTGAAATTTGAATTTAGGGTTTATGTATTCGTTAAGTTGGGTACTTTTGATTCATGTGGTGTTTGATGTTAAAACTCATTGTAAACATCTTCTATTGCTCCTAAAACATCCCAGAAAACATTTGGTAGATTTTGCATGGTTAGATTTCTTATGCGTAGGATTTGAATTGTTAGGGTTTAACGTTACGCTTAAACTAATTCTACACGTAACTAAAATTTACTTGAGATGCCATGTGAGGATTGAAAGAGGTTGAATATATTGTTAATAGAAGTGTTATGATTGACCTATTTCAGGTTTTACGCTTTCCAATTCAGAAACAAGGGTAAAATGGATTCTACGCTTATGGAAAACTTTACGCGTAGATGTTACGCATAAGAGTAATCTTACGCTTAACTCTTACGCGTAAGGGTCTACAAAGGACCACGCGTATCCCGTGAAGGTTATGCGTAAACTTGATTCTTACGCATAAGGCTTGCTCTTATGAGTAAACCCACGCCGTAAGCTCCCAACCCACGCCACGCTGTAAGCTTTATGCCAAGAGTCTTTTCCCACGCGTAAGCTTTCTTACGCGTAAGAGGGACTCCTACGCATAAGCTTAATTCTATGCGTATGGTTACAATGTTTACGCATAAGCTTACAATCCTACGCATAAGCCATAATTTTAACTTTTCTTATGAAATGTTACGCGTACAAACTTTGTAATAAGTTATTCATAACATCACAAGACCAAAATGTCACTAATAAGCAATAATTGTTAAAATGTTGTGTGAATGAGTGAAGAATTTGGACTTTAAAACTCAAAATTAATATACTCACGAAAGTGATCACATCAACTTTAGACTTTTGGACAACAAGTGACCTTGGACTCGTAACATTCATTAACATAACATATTTAATAAATTGGACAATAAAATCAACTTTTGACTAACATAATGTCTTTCGATATGTTGGTACTTTTGTCTCAATATCTTTCAGATCACGATATGGACATCACCATGGAAAATGTTAACGCACCAAATGAGCTCACAATGGCAGATATATTCCCTTCTGATTACAACATGAAGATTGGAAAGAACAATCTCAAGGTCGATTTTGAGAACTTTACCTGCTCTGAATCTTCATGCCGAATTGCTGTGGATATTCTCAAGACTCATCCTTACAACAACATGCTTACGAACTCTACAACTGTGCCGGAGATCTACATTCACCAATTTTGGCATACAATGAAAAAGGTGGATGGTCAAGATGCTGTCACGGTGACTCTCAATGATAAGGAAGTCATCGTCACTGTTGCAGATCTGCGGATAATTCTTCTTCTGCCCGCTATCCAACCTGCTGCATATGTACCGATTCTAAGTGAAGAGGCTACACTACAATTCATGGTCGATCTTGGCTATGATGAAGCTGCTGTAATAATTACAAAGCACTCCTCGGTCGATTTAAAGAATATTCCTCAACCGTGGAGTACCTTGTACATTATGATCGCCAAGTCTGTTTCTGAAAGAGACAGCGGTCACGAGCATCCAAAACTAATGCATCTGCAAACCTTCTTGGGCATGGTCAATAAGCAGCACATCGACTTTGGCAGTCTGATATGGGAAGACATGATGTCCCATCTCAAGAAACCCAGGACAAAGGTTCCTTTTATCAGATACACTAAGCTGTTGGTATGTGCTAAAACACATACCATTTATTTACCAAAATAGACCCAAAATAACCAAGAAAAGAGCCGTTTATGTCTAATATTTTCTGGTTTCTTGAGTTTATGCATGTGCAGGTACGGATATGACGAAACAGATAAAAGAAAGCCAAAACTGAAGAAAACCGAGCACGAGAGAAAGAAGAGTGCAAAAGCCGATGTCGGGGATGCTATTTCAGGGATTTTTGTGCTTAAAAGATTAAATTACGAAGTTCGGGACATGATTCGGGAGTTTATCACAAATTACCTTTCACTTTATCATTTTACACAAACGACCCCTCAACTTTCTCATATTGTCACTTTACACCCTTCTACTTTCACAAAATTACACATGTCACCCCTCATTTTACCAACTTACCATTTACACCTTAACATTTCACAAATTACCTCATTGGTCCTTGAAATTTCCAATTTCACATAAATGGTCCTTGTTATTAATTTGGAAAACTAAAATAAAACTAAACTAACTCATCTTTACTAGCCCAATACCCCAACGGCCCAAGTACCCCAACAAGTCCAAAAACCGGTCAAACCTCCTTCATAAAACTAAACGTGAAACCCTTTTATAACCCACCAGTCAACCCTTCCCTTCAAAGTCAAAATAAAATAAACAAATACCCAAAACTATCCTTCCCGCCACTATAGTACCACCTTCTTCCTCACCTGAAATCCCACCTTTGCCCCTCACCCAACATAGTACTAGCATCTTTGTGCCATGCTGGCAATCCAAACACCAATAGAATGACACGTTGGCAATTTGTGATTGGGTAGAACAAGTCATCAGGGTGATCCAAAGGTCAAGAATGAATGGGATGACTCACAAGATTGATCAATGGATGATATTCAAGGATCTAGGAGCTTCTGAAGATTAATCCAAGTTCTTGGTTCAGCTATTTATACCCCAATTCAGTCACAAGTGTTTTTTGTCCAATTCCTTAAGTCTTAGAGGAATCTTGGCCAATTTATTTCCTGTCAAATTAATTGCTTCAGTAGTATAATTGTTTGAATTCCTTCATAGTTTTGTAATCAGTTTTTAAATTCAATGAAATCTCATTCTTACCTTGTCTCTAGTTCAATTTTGAATTCACTTATGGTTGATTAATGTTCACAAGTTCTTGTTCCTGTTAATCTTAGCTCATATAAGCTCATTGTTAGCTTTTGGTTTAATTACTTGTTCTTAATTTCATGTTTTGAGAAAAAGTCATTGAAAGTCAACTTTAGTCAAATTTGAAGGTCAAATATCTTTTGGGTTAATTTCTGGTTAAATTTGTTAGATGAGTTTACTTTATGGTTTAGTTGGTCATTTTAATTCAAGTTATATCAGTAGTCTTCTAGTTTTAAGTTTTTAATTGCATTTTAGTTCATTAAAGGAGTGTTTGGATAAATGTTGTTTTACAAGTTCTAGGCAATTAAATAAGTAGGATTGGAGTTTAAATCAGTTTGAAATCTGTTTTTGAAGTTTTCTCAATCATTGTTTCAAGTGATTTACATCAGATGTATCATTTCATTCGTTTCATGAAATCATTTGCGCCTCATGAATCGTCTTAATCGCTTATGTTGAATCTGCATTTCTGATTATTTTATTGATATTTTAGCTTTATTTCTATTTCTATAGGTAGTTAGTATCATAAATAATTAGTTTTAGCTTTTAGATTGCACCTTAGGAGCTTTTAGTTTGACAAAATTAGGTCTGCTTATGCTCATTTTCATTACTGTCCTGCTGCATCAGTTAACTAGTGCTTATCCATTTAAATTAGCTTATTAGATTGTTTGAGGAATTAATGTAGTGTTAACTTAGGTTGCTTTATCATTCGAATTAGCTTAACATAGTTAGCTTCTCACTTTAGATTATAAAGCTCATCCATATCAGGTTACTCATAGTCTAAGTCTCCTTGTCCTCTTGATTTGTATGTTAATATTCCTTTAGCTTATTGTTTAACTTTGATTTAAGTTTCCTTTTAGAGTCATTTAGGAGCTTTTAGATGTGCTTTACTTTGACTGCATACGCCTCTAATGTCCAATTAATGTATCTGTTCTACTGCACTCAGTCCCCTTTAGTCCCAAATCACGTTTAGTTTTGATTTTTAATTTCATCACCTTTAGTCATTTTTAGCTGAAAATTTGGAATCTAGTCCTCTAGTTGGTGGTTGATAGCATGCCTATTTTAGTGTAATTTTAGGAATTTTCTAAACTGGCTTAATCAGTGTTCAAAGTAGCTAGTATAGGCCTTTTTGGATTTAGCTTTTTAGAATCTGTTTTAGTGCTAATTGCTTATAACTTGTGCCTTATTGATCCATTCCAGTTGCATTAGCCTAGTTTTAGATATTTTAGGTTAGTTTTAGCTTAAGATAGCTTATTGTAGCTTTTGGATGGTTTATTGCTTATTTCAAGTGCTTATTCCCAACAGTTTTGTGCCCAAATTGATCTTCCTGTGATCTATAGTTGAATCTGTTAATTTTCCCTAGTTCTCAGTAATATTTCAGAATGTTTTGCATTTTTTTATAATTTTCTCTGCTCATCTATTTTTCTGCATTTAATCTCATTTTTAAACATTTTTATTTAGCATTTAATGCAATTAATTCAGAAAATGTTTAGAAAATTAAAATTTCAATTTTCTCAGTTTTAGAAAAATAAATATGTCTTAAAAAGTATTTTTCCAGAATTTTATTAGCTTAAATAGTATTATTTTAGGAATTCAATTAGTTTTAAATAGTATAAAATTCATAATAATTAGAGAAAAAGCCAAAAAAAATGTCATTCCAGTTTTGAAAATTCATTTTGTTAGGATTTAGTAAATCCGGTTATTAAAGAGTCGGTCACCTCAAGTATATGTAATCGTTAGAAAGCTCGTAGTCGTAGATTGATTAATGTTAAGTAGTATTTAGTTTAAGTAACACCGTGGAGGACGGACGGGTCTTTACCCACTGTATGCCTAATCCACAGCCCGTAGGTGGCGTTTCATGTAAGTACTATAAATACTCTCTACCTTCCAAGGTAGAGAGTTGGAGCTCATAATAATATGTTCATTTTCTCTCACTAAAGTTCCCAACCTCTAACTTTCTCTCTCTAAAACTCATCTTATACGCCTCTTGTGTTTATGATTAGTGTGTTTGTGAAATCCAATATGTTACAAATGGTATCAAGAGCCACGGTTAGATCATCTCTTACATATCCTTGGATTTCTTGTGGTTTTTAGGTGGTTTTTGAGTTTGAAAAAGTTTAGTAGTTTTTGCATCATTTGGATCATCTCTAGTGTTAAAGTTTGAATTTTGGGTGTACTTTTGTGTTTAGGATCATTGTATGTACTTGGGTTTTGATTTGGTAAGCTTGAATCAACGTGGTTGAGCTTGTTTTGGATTGAAAAGTGTGTTTTGAAGTTTTCTTGGTAGCGACTTGGTTCTCGTTGTGATATTCATCGTAGCGACTTGCTTGATAAAAGGTAGCGAGTTATAGTGGTTTTGGTAGCGACTTGGTCCTAGCGACTTGTCTATTGAGACAAGCCGACAAACAATACACTTAGTGGATTCTCTACTACGGGTAGCGACTTGGTGAAGGTAGCGATTTGCTTTCGATTTTGTTAGCGACTTGTACTTAAGTGTTCTTAGCTACTTGGTGTTAGCGACTTAAACCTTAGCGAGTTGCTATTTAGCGACTTGACGACTTAGCGACTTGTTGTCAAAATTTGTAGCGACTTGGTGCTTAGCGACTTGTTGTCATAATTCTTAGCAACTTGGTGCTTAGCGACTTGGTTCAAGGTTTCTTAGCGACTTGGTTGAACTTTTGGTTGTCATACGGTTTTCTCTTGATTTAGTAAAATCTCGTGAAAGAATCTATTTCCCGGTTTAATCATAGAGTTTTAAAATCCGTGTAATCTGGTAACATGTCTACCAACGTACCTACAATCATCTCCATTGTTGAGGATGTTCAAGCGGTGGTTCGGATACTCGTCCACCTATGCTTGATGAGGCCGACTACGACTCTTGGGCACAACGAATCAGATTGTCTTGTCTTGGAAATGAAAAGCGGAGTCAACATTCTCAAGTCTATTGATGAAGGACCTTATCGATTGAGACTACAAGAGACTTAATTGATCTGAGTTGCAGATGGAACAATGATCTATGGAATAGATAGACCAAAGGCGTATGATGAGCTCAATGATAAGGAGAAAAAGAGGTTCGATCTTCGATATCGTGGCCTCAAACATCATACTCTGAGGGTCTTCCAAAAGACATCTACAAGCTAATCAATCACAACTTGAAGCCAAGGCGGTTTGGGATAATGTCAAGATGCTTCTCTCGGGTTCGAATTAACTATTGAAGGCAGAGAATCACAATCTGTATGATGAATTTGAACACTTCAAGATGAAACCGGATGAGAGTGTCTATGAGTACTACATTGAGATTCCATAAGCTTGTGAATGATATGAGGAACATCATGACCATGCCAAACATTCACTCAACTCAAAGTTTGTGAACAACATGAATCCCGAATGGCATAAGTTTGTCACCTCGTGAAGCTAACAAAAGGATTGAAGAATACAAACTATGAGCAACTCTATGCATTCCTTCTTCGAATGAGAGGCATGCTATGTTTGAAAAAGGATTCTTGATTAGTTCAAAACCAACGAGGGAGAAATAAGTTAGTCAAATGATTCAACGACCTTCTACACCAATGATGGAACTACTACCAAAGCATCTCAAGTCATTCGGATCCAAGTTTCAAACAACACGATGCCAATGCGGTCATGGAACACTTTATCAATAAAGCGGCTCTTATGGTTAAACAAAACTTAACCTTCACTCCACATACTAATGAGACTTCACACTAACAACGAAATCAGATCGCATCCAATCTACACAATCATGCTTTGGTCGAGATGGAAAGGTTACAATGCAACCAGCTCAAGGAAGACAATATGAACAAAGAAGAGGTGGAGTAGGAGGAGGTATGTGGAAAATCAAGTATAGGGAAGGAATGGAAATCAAGGACAATCAAAGTCAATTAAGTGCTACAAGCGTGGTGGTGATGGACACATAGCAAGGAACTGCACTTCTCCAAAACGCCTCAAAATGTAGAGTACTTCAAAGACAAGATGTTACTTGTGCAAGCTCGGGATAATGGAGTTGTGTTGGATGAAGAGGAGTCTGTTGTTTCTTCTTTGAAGGTAATGCCAAGACATATGATGCGAGATGTGGATGAGCACCGATTCGGGATATAGGTCATAATCATCGAATGCCTTTCAAGTTGCAGGCTGTGATGCATACGACTTTAGCGTTGATGATGAACCTCTTGCACAAACAATCTTCATGGCTAGCATTTCTCCAATGATCTCTCGAAGGTCCCTCACCACGACAAGCTAGTCCATCCAAAGAATCAATCATCTCGGAGGTATTAAAACTATACGATGATATTGATGAGCAAAAGATACATGACAAAGTACAATCAAGCTGAAACTTTTGAGTCGATATTGAAAATATGGCTAATATTAATGTTGTCCCATATGATCAATATGTGAAACAAAGTGAAAGTGAGGCTGTACCAAGTGATGCATCTTTGCGAGTCAATGATGACTATATTTTGATGAATACACCGCATGTGCTCATGATGATTCTGTTGTTTCGAATCGAATGCCTATAAAGAGCAAGTTGCTATTTATGAGCAGTGCTAAGTTTGAGTTAACCACCGTGAGCGAAATGGATGACCAAATGCGTACAATTATTAGAAAAAGTAAGTTTAGAGAAGAAGTATTAAAACAAGAGTTAAACTCCTTACAAGAAAAGCTTTCTAAAGCTGCTAAGCAAAAACAAGAACTTCAAGAAAATGTTAAAATGCTTAAGCAAGAATTCGGTGCCAAGGAATCAAAACTTTTGAATGATTTTTCTAATCTAAAAACCTTGAAAAACAAACTCGAAAATAAGTTATGCGTACAAGGAATACCATTGAGATCGCTCACATGATCACGAAGCATAGAGTTCTCGTGATAAGCATAGTATCCCCATTATAAAGGAATCAACCCTTAGTATGGTAAGATAGCAAAAGTCGCTCAAAATGTTATCTATGATGGCAATGAAATCCTTAAACCTAGGCGAAACCTAGTTATTTGAGTGCAATCGAGGAAGATAAGAAATCGGATGAGGTCACTAGGAGAAAATGGATAAGAAACTCAACAATCCTACATGTAAAGAGAAAAACATAATTATCGGACCCCATGACTACAAAAAGGAAAATTGGATTTCCTTGAACATGTTTAAGCCTCAAACGTTACTAACACCGAACAAGTGTTACGGAAAAGGATTTAGATAAGCAAAAGCGAGAGAATCTTGTTGTAACAAACCCCTTTAGGAAAATGCCTTGAAGAATCGTGTATCCTCCAAATACACCAATGCATTTAGTTCCTAGAACTATTGCCACTAAAAGCAAGACCTTAATCAGTCAATATGTTATCTTTCAATTATTTGTTGATTTTGAGAAAACTTGTAAGAAAAGGATCACACCCTGGGATAAGCGAAGGGAAAGGGTTTTGAGCAAACTAAAGAATGCTATTTAACAAAGATCATGCCTTTCTTTAAACAATTAAAAAGTCAATTTGAGAGTCTTAAAAGGGATGGACTTAGATATTAAAGAAATGGAAAAGGAATTTGATGCGATGATTGTTGAGGTTAGTGACTATGAGCGAGAATTAAAATATAATGAGATTGAGAGGAAGAACACATACCTTGAATGAGAATCTTATTTGAATGTATTG
The DNA here is from genome assembly GCA_022545495.1 of Chrysanthemum lavandulifolium. NCBI lineage: Eukaryota > Viridiplantae > Streptophyta > Magnoliopsida > Asterales > Asteraceae > Chrysanthemum > Chrysanthemum lavandulifolium. The sequence goes on along the minus strand of CM040241.1, from coordinate 174,148,650 downwards.
CTCAAGATGTGTTTTACTTGCTACAAATTGTTCCATTAATGCTTCTCAATTTCATGAATTATCTGTTGCTCGAAAGTCTCCCATGATCGTGTCATTGAGCTTGAAAAAACTAACTCTAAAATGCATGATAAAGTTGAACAGGATGATCATGATAACTGGTAAAACAATTTTCTAAATTAGAAGTTGAGCATCTTGCTTTGCAATTAAAATATCAACACCGAAGAAAATGTTAAAACCTCAAATATCAAGACATCCTTTGATGTTCCCGAATTTGTTGCGAGTTTTGAAATTAGCAAGCGTGATGAGCAGTTCGAGCTCATTGTTACACGATCGAAAGTTGAAAGCCCAAATCTCTCAATTAAAGGGTGAAAAGAACAATGTACGGCACCCAAATGCCTCCTCCTTTAGATTCTCGGTATTCTCAAACTTTTCATCTTGAACTTAGTAAATGCTTTACAAAGGAAAGCGAGAGATTTCTAAAAGAAAATGAAAAGGTTAAACTCACTTTAAAGAGTTATATGATTCAATAAAAGTCACTCGTGACAAAAACAACGAAAAAATAACCTCTTTACAAAAGAAATTGACAATCGAGTCGGGAAAAGGGAAGCGCCACTTGTTTTAATGAGAATGTTGCATCAAAGTCATCATCGATTGCAAATATATTGTATTTATTAAATACATTCCTCCTCATCTTAGGAATAATGAACCTGTGTTTCACAATTATTGCACTCACCTTAAGGATAGTCTAGAATGTCTCCGTGAGATCGTGGAAGAGGATTTCTTGAATAAGCCTCTTGATAGATAAATTAGGTTTGCTTGCATTCAGGCCAAACGATCTCAAGAGCTGCTAGAATGTTTAATAGCAACATGTCCTAAATCCTTAGGTGCAAAAGGTAAAGTTGTGATGCCTTGTTCTATGCCTAGTACCAAGCATACAAACCATTCCATGCCCAGCTTTAAGAAAGTGAACACTAATGTGCCTTCTAGTAGTTCAGATCCTTGCACATCTAGTTCAGGAATGCAAAAGTAGATCAACCAACTAATGTTCCCATAATTCCCTCTACAGAGTAATCGGTGACATTAAAGCAAGCGGGTCAAAGCCTCCATGCAATACCAAGCAAGATAAGACCTCGTAAGCTAAGAATGTGCATTGGAAGAGAGTAGAAGACCAACCTAGGAACTTTAAGTTTGAGTTGAATAAAGCGAATCGTGTTGATTCTAGTATTAGCCTTAGGCGTCTTGTAATTAATTCAATTCTAATACTATCGCAAACCATGTATGCTTGAATTCATTGCTAATCATGAATGTGGTGTGAATGTTTTGTCTAATCTTTGTCAAATGCCCGATTAAAATTGTTAATGCTAAAAATCATGCTAAGAAGCCTAAAAGGCAAAGCGAAAGAAAGTTAGAAAAGCGTGGAAACCCGGGAAGAACATTTAGAAAGATAGGTTATCAATGGATACCTTTTCTTCTAAGACAATGCCCACTAGAAAATGGATGCCTCTTGGTAGAACTATTCCTTTAAGAAGTGAACATACTTTGAATAGGTCAAATACATACACCAAAGACCGTATCTATTCCTAATGATTCCATTGCTTCTATTTACGATATGGGTGTTTCTATTTACGATGTCGGTGTTCCAATCATCGTTACTAACCAAATGGAACCCATTCTTGCATGGGGATCCCAATTATCCGATTATCCATTCTTGTGCATGTTCAGCTGCGGATCGTTCAAATCGATTACGTGGTTACGGACTCAGTTGTTCCAAGCATATATTTGGAGACCGGTCGCGCTCATGAACTTTGTGAGCAAATTCATCGAGACAGTTAGATTCGGAGCGATCATTTCGGTGCAATTATGGGCTATGGAGATTATGTGGTTGGTAAAAGTGTAATTTCCAGGGTATATTATGTGGAAGGTCTTGGTCATAACTTGTTCTCTGTTGGTCAATTCTGTGATTCCGATCTAGAAGTGGCTTTTAGAAAGCATACTTGTTTCGTTAGAGAACTTGATGGTGTGGAATTATTAAGAGGTACTCGTGGTTCTAACCTATACACCATATCTATCGAAGACATGATGAAGTCTTCTCCAATCTGCTTGCTGTCAAAGGCTTCAAAAACAAAGTCATGGTTATGGCATCGTCGTCTCAATCACTTGAACTTCGGGACCATTAATAATATTTCCAGAAAGGATCTTGTCAAAGGCTTACCCAGATTGAAATATAAAAAAGATCGTCTTTGTTCAGCTTGCTAGTTGGGAAAAAGCACGAAATATGCCCACAAACCAAAACCCACTAACTCAGTAATGGAAGTTCTTCATACCCTTCATATGTATCTGTGCGGACCAATGAGAGTGCAAACGATAAACGGGAAGAAATACATTCTAGTATTTTTTGATGACTACTCTCGATTTACTTGGGTAAAGTTTTTGAGGACAAAGGATGAAACTCGGATGTCATCATCAAACTTATCAAACGACTTTAGGTTCGACTCAACAATATTGTTAGAATTGTTCGAGCAGACAATGCACGAGTTTGTTAACAAAGACTTAATTCGAGTTTATGAAAGTGTTGGAATCGGTCATCAAAGAAGTGTTCCACGAACTCCTCAGCGAGCGGTGTAGTTGAAAGGCTAAATCGAACTCTTGTGGAAGCCGCAAGAACTATGCTAATTTATTCAAAGGTTACGATGTTTCTATGGGCTGAAGCCATTGCCACTGCTTGCTATACCCAAAATTGTTCCCTTATTCACACCTCTCATGGAAAAACTCCATATGAACTTGTCCATAAATGAAAACCTGATCTTTCCTACCTTCGTGTGTTTGGTGCGTTGTGCTATCCAACAAATGACAGTCAAGATTTAGGAAAATTAAGAGCTAAAGCGGACATTGGAGTTTTTGTTGGTTATGCATCAAACAAGAAGGGTTACCGAATCTACAACAAGAGAACCCGAAATATCATGGAAACAATTCACGTTACGTTCGATGAGTGACCGGTCAAATGGCTCTGGACAATCCAGTTCGGACCCGCACTTCAAAAACAACCCTATTGGTTCATCCTTGTACCTAATTCCTCTCCGGTGACTCCATATGTACCTCCTTGAAGATGATTTGAAGAAATTGTTTGATCAATGTTTGATGAACACTATGAACGAATCTTGATGAAATGTCAATTCCATCAATAGAGGTCATTCCTATTCCGTGAATGAAGTAAACCCTTGGTCTCAATATCATTAAGTCAAGAAGCGCGTATGTTGTTGATCACTGCATCTCATCAACAAATCATCAATCATCGAGTGTACACAATGAAAATGGTCTTTGCTGCATTACGGATGATGAAAACCCTTTTGCTCCTCCGGAAGATGAACCCTTTGAAAACATATTTGCTCACGAATCATCATCGGGAGATATAGACTCTGCTACTTGGTTCCTCAACAACAACCACATGAACATCTTAGGAAATGGACACATGATCATCCATTGGACAACATCATTGGAAACCTCTCTTGTCTAGTATCCACACGGAAACAACTTGCTACCGATGCCTTGTGGTGCTTCTTCAATTCAGTACTCTCTAAGATCGAACAAAAGGCGTGAAAGCGCCATGAATGAAGGCATTTGGTTCAATGCCATGCAAGAAGAAATTCATGAGTTTGATCGACTAGATGTATGGAATTAGTACTGCTCCAGTTGTGCAATGATCATTGCTCTAAAGTGGATCTTCAAAGTAAAACTTGATGAGCATGGTGATGTTTTAAAGAACAAGGCTCGATTGGTTGCAAAAGGATACCGTCGAGAGGAGGGTATTGACTTTGAAGAATCATTTGCTCCGTTGCTCGTGTCGAGGCAATCGAATCTTCTTGGCTAATCTTGCAAGTAAGAACATGGTTGTATATCGGATGGATGTAAAGACGGCTTTTCTTAACGGAGATCTTAAAGAATTCGTATCGTCGGCCAACTGAAGGCTTTGTGAATCGAGCATCCTACTCACGTCTATCGTTTGAAGAAGGCTCTTTACGGTTTGAAGCAAGCTCCAAGGCTTGGTATGATACGCTATCAAAGTTTCTTCTATCTCTTGGATTCAAACAAAGGAGCAGTTGATCCGACATTGTTCACCGAAAGTCGTGCAAACATTTAATTCATGTTCAATATATGTAGATGATATTATCTTTGCCTCGATGACCCCAATGAATGTGACCGTTTTTCTAATGAAATGGGTTCTAAATTTCAAATGTCGTTTTTCTTGGGATTACAAATTTTACAAAGTCCCGGAGGCATTTTTATAAATCAATCTAAATATGCAAATGAGATATTAAAGAAATTTGGATTTGATTCTAGTGACCCTGTTGACACTCCCATGATAGACCGTACTAAACTAGATGAGGATCACTCAGGGATCATGGTAGACCTAATGAAATATCGTAGTATGATTGGATCCCTGATGTACCTCACAGCTAGTAGACCAGACATCTTGTTCACTATTTGCATGTGTGCTAGATACCGAGGCTAAGCCTACCAAAAGCACCTTGAAGCGGTTAAAAGGGTCTTCGGTATCTCAAGGAACCATCAATATGGGACTTTGGTACCGAAGGACACCGGTATGTCACTAACGACCTATGCGAGATCTTGATCATGCGGGATGTCAAGATACTCATCAAGAAATGCGTGCGGAGGTGCTCGGTTTTGGGTGATAAGCTTGTGTGGACTTGAGAGAAGCAAATGAGTACTTATGTTTCCTCTACAGAGGTGAATACATAGCCATGTCATCTGTTGTGCTCAAATCCTATGGATGAGATCCCAATTATCGACTATGGCTTTGAATTCAACAAAATTCCTCTGTCTTGTGATAATAAAAGTGTTATTGCTCTCTCATGCAACAACGTACAACACTCAAGAGCAAAGCACATCGACATTCGACATCATTTCATCGAGAGCAAGTAGAAAGCGGTGTGGTGGAACTATACTTTGTGAGGATGAATACCGGTTAGCGACATCTTCACCAAAGCTCTTCCTAGAGAACGTTTGAGTTTATCCTTCCACGACTTGGTCTAAAGAGTCTACAACGGAAACACTCAAACGTCTTCAAGAGGAAAGCGAGGGTAAAGGTCTTTCTTCATCTATCTCTTGTAAATAGTTATTGAAAAACAAAATACAAACTTTCAAAACCTTCAAAAGCAAATAGAAAAATAGAAAATTTTTAAAAATCCATAAAAATTGAAAAATCTTGAAAAATTAAAAAAAAAATGTCTTTTTGTCTTGTTTTCCTCGATTCGATAATATCTACGGTCTTTGTGCTGTCATTCAAAGAATGACACGGGTCTTTAGATGTTGTTCGAATGTTAAAAAAAAATGCGAGAAAGTGAAGAAAAAAAAATATATATATATATATATATATATATATATATATATATATATATATATATATATATATATATATATATATAGTAGTGTCAAAACCGTCCGATGGACGGGTATGACTATGGTTTTATTTTATGATTTAGTAGAACAAATATATACTAAAAAGTAATTAAAAGTTAAATGAAAGGGTTAAAATATATAATTGATGTTACCATAATTCATTAAACGACATGTAAGTACTTTGATTTGTGGTTTTTATTTTTATGATTTAGTACAATATATATATAGTTAAAAGTTAAATAAAACGGTTAAGAAGTATAATTGATGTTACCATAATCAATAATACAGCTAAAAGGAGGTAGCTACTTTATAACATTTAATAAGATGTAGTTGTCAAAGCCTGCCCCGATGGGCGGGCATGTGTTATAATTTTACTTGTGATGTTGTTGGTTAACGTGCCTGCATGAATTATAAGCCCGCAAAAAACCGTAACAAAGTCTTTTCATTGTCATGTGCATTGTAGAAACTATGGATCATGTCAAGCACTCTTCTATGCACACCTTTTGCTGCCCGATGGGCGGGCATGACTTATGGATATCTTTGAAAAAAATTAAGATAATGAAAAGTAAGCTATAAACATTTCGAATTATTGAATGCATTAAGAAAGAAAAGAAATAAACATTAACTTTTATTCGATAATTAAAAGTTACAAAGTTGTTCGTAAGAACATAGTATGTGATTTTAACTCAGATGCGATCACCAACCCAATCTTGCACGCAACTGTCACGACGGAGAATGTTTGAATTAGCAGCGAGCATCAATCTACCACCAAAGAGCGCACCTGAAAAGTCATTTTTGACATACTCTTTTATAAATTATTCTATGAAAATTATTGATCTTTATCAAAACACATAGAGTCAAAGAATAAATGGTTTAACCGTTTAACACGAACCGAAACAAAATTCAAAAGAACCTTGTTTGGACAATGTATCATGACTCATGAGAATCACATTATCGATTAGTGCAACATATCTCCTTTCCCTTTTTGGCATGTTTTAAGGATGCTATTTATTAGTATGGAAAAACCAACAGGAATATGTAGGAAATTCATGCCACATTGGCATCAGTTGCAAGCCTTGAACAGATAGCTCCATTTGAATTAGAATATTGATCAAACCATCTAATTTCAAAGGTGAGTATCTTTGACAACATCCTTTCTCGAACCCTCTTCATTAAGTACTCACCCATGACTACAAAACTGTAATGTTGAATGATGTTGATAACCATCGTGAAAACCGCCAAACCTATAAAACATAATGCATAAATCATTGTTTTGAGTTTGATCTCATCATGATCTGCCAAGAAATAGACCGATAACATTGACCAGACGGAGAAGGAAAATACATGTTGAACTGCACCACATAGAACTACCCCACACTCCCAAATAGTGCTTGCTTCCATTCAGGAATGTTCATTGCTAAAAGCCTCTTATTGGATGGCACTGCAAGTTTTTGATCATCCAGTGTGCTAACATTAACCTCTCTAATGCAGTGTACAGAGTTTGCATAGCTTGACCGACTCACTATAGATTGTTGGTGGTTGCTTGAGTTGTGGACATCAAATATTGAGGAGATTAAGGAAGGTCCTGGTGGGTAAGGCCGGTTGAGTTCATCATTTTTCTTGGTTTCTTGAAGGCGAATGAGTGACGCATAGACACCGTTTTCAAGCTAAATAAGGCATTCATGTGAGCTAGACTCGACCACCTCACCATTCTGGACCACTAATATATAATTTGCGTTTATAATCGTGGAAAGGAGGTGACCAATAATGATGGTGGTTTGACCAATGACCAAACGATCAGCGCCTTACGAGCGACACGTCGATTAAAGTCGAGTGCACTTGTTGCCTCGCCCAAGAGAAAGGATACGGGGTGACTTTATTATTGCATGTGCAATTGAAATTCTTTGCTTTTCCCTCCGACATTTGGACTCATTTATCGCTAACCTATCATTTACAATGAATTCAACATCAATTAACATTAATGGCAACACCAATAAACTTTGGTGCTGTTTTTACTTTTTTTAATTCATGTATCTTTTGTTAGAATATGCCAAATATTTAGAACTATTTTCTAATGGTTTTTCCGGTTTAGCCAATTTACTATGAGAAGATATTAGCTATGACATATAAGTCGAAACAAAATAAGGCCATACGACCAAATTTAAGCTGAAACAAACATTTCCTAAAGCTAGCACTCTCTAAGAATAATTGTCATATGTAGAAATAAATAAACATAAGTATATCATCCCCTTAGAAAAATAATTGATCGATGGACGGGCATGTCTTATAATTTTGTCTATAACGAAAGAAGGTTGGTCATGAATCCATTCTCTTTCGTGATCACAAGAAATATGACTCTGAAAAGTCAAATGTGATATGCTTTTCTTGATTAACCAAATTAAGATTCATTACACAAACTGAATTCGAATAACCCATAACGTTCAAAATAAAAGAGTTATGCCGGCTCTCATTAGTAAAATCCTAAACTATATAAGATAATTAAAACCGGGTTTGTATTTGGTATTGCGATTTGTCAGGTGTAGGACTGGAACTCGTGAGTAATGGACACGGATACCTTTAACTCGTCACCCGCAAACATGATTTTTTTCTTTCCCATCACCCATCCGTTTGTACATTTTTTCCATGACCACGCGTAGGTTTGACAGTAGATAAATGTAATAATGCTATTACAACACTTACCCATATATATGACTATAGAATCGATAACGACCTCTATTTCCATCTATTCTAAAGCTTCACGACCTCCATGTAAGCTCGATCATGAAACTCTTTCATTGTTCTCCATGTTGACCCTTCATAAGGCCGGTGGCTGCGGTGACATCCTTCTTCACCTACAAAGTAGAAAGAAAAACTTATGCGTACTTAGTTATCTATAAGCGACTTCTCAACCCTCTTGCGGTCATATTTTTGCCCTTCAATAAAATTTAGTCGACTATTTGCTTCTTGTTTTCAAGGCGACAATCAATTTAGAAATCAACAAGTAGTATGTAGACCTATTAGACCGATAAGCAAAAGGCTAATGAGCAGATGTACATTGTAATCTTGAACTATTTATTGTAAATTATAGGTGTTCACATCTTTAATTTTTCTATTTGTTATTGCGGTGGTGACCACAGAGTGCACAATTTGTACATCAATAAACGTCAAGCCCGGCCATCGAAATCTAACTCATGCACAAGTTAAGCAAAATTTTCAAGGGGCATAATGTTGTTCGATTTTAGTAGTTGTATATGTTTAGCAAACACATATGATACTTATGTTTTATAAATGGGCATTACCTACATAATAGACTATGCAAAGACTGATGAATGACTTAAGTTAATCTTACCAACATAGGTTGACATCGTAAGAGGACATCAATAGGTATGTGAAATAGGATTACCATAAGCTGAAATAGAAATCGTAAGAGGACATCAATAGGTATGTGAAATAGGATTACCATAAGCTGAAATAGAACATATATTGGATAACATACCCCTTAACTGATGCTTATTTTGAATAGCCTAATGTAATTGGATACTCAGACATTATCAACTACACTAAAATTACATATTTGCTTACGATTCCAAGCTATAAGCTTAAAGTAAGGAATCCATAACACCCTCTTAAAAGGTTGCATGTCAATTTACCTTGAGCTGGTTCTCAATCCCTTAACCTCATCTATTAAAAATCATAAAAGCTGAATTTTCTAATGCTAAACTTCCACGGTTAGATGTTTACCAATAACCAAAAAATTAAGTAATGGTAAATCAATTATAAACATACCAAATTGTTTATTGAATGCATTAACAACGAAAAGAAATGAATGTTCATCCATTTTTCCGTAATTGATATGCATATAAATGTGTAGAATAACCTATCACACAATGATAGTACGATAGGTGCATCTATATATTTACATTTAAAAGCGTCATTATGGTGAAGAGTGCAATAAAGATAATGTATACAATACACATGGACTTTTTACCACCTTGAGTTTGATAATTGATATGATACCAAGATGAACATTTTTCCTTTTGTCAAATTATTAGTAAAATAAACCACCTCAGTGCTGAAACGATATATCATAGCATTGGGCATCTCTGAGATTGTAGTTAGACACTGAATAGCTGTCTCATGTACGAGCTGCACGTACCAACTGCAGTTTGGAAAACCTCAAAGCTTTCAAAATATGTTTGTTTAATAGAAGCCCGTGTGTGACCAATTTAGCAATTTACCTAAGGAAGTCCTTGTACTGTTCATCAAGATTTTTTATGTTCATTTATGTTAAGAATAATCTTGTATCTCTTCCGATAAATGCAAATAATAGTTACAAAATTATGATACATCGATCAATCGCTCAACAAGAATTGTATAGTTAGCTAAATCTTATTGTAATTAAAACTTACGATTAGTCTCAGACTCGCTATTTTTTGAAATCATTGTAATGTTGCATATTTAGACACAATCATGTAATCATCAAAAACTAAAAGTAAAAAATTATGTTACTGGTAGTCGTAAACGCTAAAAGCTATTACAAAGCACTAATTCAATTCTAAAATCAAAATAGTTGACAGCACACCATTCTGCTCAAGTTGGTCCTCTTTCGGATCAGTAGCCTTTTTGTGAATACCTTGACCACTTATGGTGTGGTCGAGAAGTAAATGAACCTCAAAAAGTATTATAAAACCTGCAAGTTGGGGATAAATTAACTTGGGTCAGGTCATGAACAATAAAATACACGTAGACTATAAATCCATATATGTCTACAATAAGAAAGAATTATCACCGATATCATACAAAGGTGATATCAAATAGAGTAGGTCCCTTGTAACATTCAAGGTCTACGAATCAATCAATCAAAGGTGATAATGTCGGGTTGTATCCAACCTTCTTCAAGTGTGATGACACTTCCTTCATGATTTCCTCATATCCGCTCTTGGAACTCGAGAGTGCTAGCATACACTACAAACAATTTAAACAAAACAGTTACCGACGAAATACATAACCAACACTTGCATCAGTTGAGCCAAATGATTAAATTCAATTATTTCACCTTGTTACAGCAACGAATCTTTTGCTTGACACCAGGGGTGAAAGCAAGAAGTGCATGCTCTTGGGTCTGACCATCCTTGGAAATACCAGGTTCAAAACCACCAATGATCAAATCAATAATCAAAACATCACGATAATCCTGTTAAGTTCGGTAGCATATTCAATAAACCTCATTAGCGAATAACAATATCCAAGCGAAGGTCGATTAACTCATTAATGATACCTTGATCTATTAAAGGACATGCCTGTCAGAAGAAATGGAAAATTGAGTATGTATTCAAACAGTCCCTAAGCAATCTACATTATACAATTTAGTTAAACACATAGTTAAACACCGAGCCAAAAAGCCTCGGTATGCTTGTTAAAACTACAACATTTCGCCTATGGGTCGCTATAACTATTTAAGTATACACTCGAACCGGAAGGATAATTGTCCCACCGGTGTTATTTTCGAAACAAAAGCATCAATCTTACCGTCTGAACCTTTCCAAATTTATGGTCCAGTTGTTTCATAATGGATCTAGAAACTAAAATAAGCAATTAGAGTTGTAACATAAATACAAAAAGTAGAAGTACAAAAAGAAAGCTACCTTTGGGTTCGCAGGATTCTCAAACTACTGAAGAATGTATGCATTTGGTGTTTTAGCCAATATTTCCTCAGCCTTTGCGACATCACCTTTCATTCCTTTCGCAGGGTAAGTAAGGACCAACTCATCACCAAAAGTTAGGAGAATCATCCATTCATCCTTCTCTCCAGACTCCTAACAATAAACACATGAATTAAATGAAATCACTTATTACATATAAAAAGTTGGTAATTATAATGTAGTCTACTGAGTGAATATTATCGCTCAATATTACCTAACAAAATTACTACTTGAAAAATTCAATCAAGGTTTTAGCTCATTTCGGATCTTGATATATTCGCTCTTAACGATTAAAGATTTTGTGATTTTAACCGTAAAACTTGATACAATGGCTTTACCTCAAAACTTTTCAAAGAATGGTCGCTATCCGTGCTCTGTCTTTACTACATGTCTTGTTCTATCGTATCTCTACTCAAGTTGATGACAAAAACTAACCTTGTATGTGCGAAGAACCATGTGTTGAATGTGTCATAATGTATTTGTCCGGTTGAATGTGGATCGAAGCGAGGCTTCTCAAACATAAATGAACCGGAAGGTTTAAATAAGCTTTATAAGATCTTTTTTAATGGCAATTTCTTCAAAAATGTTGGCGACTATGAAGGACAACTGAGCGAAAACCACAATAAGGATCATACGTGTCCATGCATATTAGCCAAATTAATACTTGTACATCTTCATTTTTAGTGAAAGAATAAACCACACAAAACCTGGATCAATATAAAAGAGAAATTAAACTTCAATTATAACTCAAAAGATTCAAATACGTAAGCAATCATGTGAGCTTTAGATCAAAATCACATAAACGACAAACCTGTTATATACAAAAAAAATAACAGGTAGCCATATGATATCTTTCATCATCCACACAACATACAATATACACGATAACACGATATAAATTTAAAGTGATATATTTATGAAACCTATCGATTGATGGGTAAAGGATATAAGGACTCTAATCTCTTAAGCCCCGCCATTAGGGAATACCAACTAAATAATCCATTTTTCAACAACTACAAGCGTGATTGACACGCCTAGGATAGAAGGGGTAAGATGGTAACACCGGCATGACCGCTCACAACTGAAAAAGCGATCATAGCATGATTGACACGCCAACCACCAAAGTTTATAAAAAAGTCAAATAGGTGCACAGATTCTTCTTATTCAAGATATCAACTATAGTCGTTAGAAGCAAATATATCGGTGAGAGAACCTAAGACCTTGATTGACTTTTCCAAATACTAATTTTATAGGCTAATATTGAAAGATAATACTCAGCTCCATAGACTGGATTACGAATTGACTATCCGAATTGACTTTCATGTACAAAATCAGACTTTTAAGCTCCATATTAGTTGCACCCACTTACAGAATCACTCCATAAGCCACATTTATACTATTTATATTATACATACATCCAAAGTAACCTATGCACCATGTTATCTCATCACCATTATACTCACAAGGGCTAATATCACAACTTTTTCTCAAATAGTGTGATTGTGCCTCCTTATAACATACTCCATAGGTTATAAGCCCATCTGCTTGCAACACATAGTAACCTAAAGCTGAAGAGTGTGTTCAAATATGTGGTATTATACAATCTCAAACATCCGTATTGATGTTTTTAAGAGAGTAAACTTTATAAGCGATGTAAACCAAAAAGATAAAGGTAAGCTTTCTCGTTTATATTTTCTGAATAGTTTCAATTAAGCCATGCTGACTGAAACTTTCCAGTAAAGCACCTAATTTCTTGCAAAACATAAATAAACGTTTAAACGTTTTGGTTAAACAAAATGCAAGAGATTAGGGTGAATGGTGGGTCATGTAACTTTGGATTCAAAAAGTTAACTTAAACAAACAACTTTGTTGAGTAATACCGCATGAAGACAAACACTATGCAACTACAATGTTAATGGTCCTTATATAGGTTTCGGTTTGTCCTTTATCAACTTTGTCAACATTACTTATCATTCACGACTTGGCCATTGCCATTGGGCGGTAAAGGTAATCAAATGATATATTAGATACTTGAAGCCTCATAGATAATTTTTCACAAATAAGCCTATTAGCTATCAAATGAACTCCATATTTTATGAGTACCCTTAACATAGTTCATGTCCATATTTGACGTGATAACGGAATTATATAAGAAATTCATTTATTGATTTTATAAAGATTAATGTGGTATTTTCTTACATTGTAGTAGAGATGAAACACTCATGTTTGGCGTAAATCTGAAGACACGCAGTGTCTTCCCACTTCCCCAGTAATAGGCCTTGAGATCCAAAACATTCGGGTGGCGAAGCAGAAATTTAGTAACTTTCTAGATACAGTAAGCAACTCTGTTAGAGTGAAATCAAATCCACCACAGAAATGAACCAAGTCTCTACCCGACTCATACCCTACATCAACTATTGAACCAATTGTGCCAACTCGTGTGTTGACTACTCTGTTGACATTCACACCAATGACCAAAAATTCTTACTCACTTTTGTATTTGCGTGATGATACATCTTTTCTATAAACATAATGCAAAATCAAGATTTGTTACGACTTGACCATAGTAGGCCATTGATTTGAAGACTATGCAAGCAGCTTCACGCAACACGTGCAAACTCTTTCAAACAATCGATCGCTATTTTCCTCTCAAATCGAATCAATAGATTTGGGATGGTTATTGAACTTTGTCCCCACCACCTGCGATGCTAAGACCGTGATTTCGCTTTTACGATCAGTAACCTTACCACCTTGCCATGATAATGAAACAAATCACGATAAGCTTGATAATAAATAGATACATCAAATGAGATTCAGTTGACATTTCAAACTACAGAGCATAGCGTGTTATTCTAACAATATCTAAACACGTCTAAGCAAGCGACGAAACATTATATCTTTCCTGCAAGCTCATACTCTTTCCATGCCTATGAAGCCTATTTATGATTCGATGTTAGCTTTTAATACATAAAATGAAGCTTAAATTTTATGTCTTATGAGTTTGCTAAATTTATTTATATATAAATGTGGTTATGGTCAGGTATATAACACGAAATCCAGAATCAAGAAGAAGCTCAGTCCAAGAAGCAATAGCTTTCTCATCTTCTTTCAACTCAATCTCAAATCTTCTTACGTCATTTTTCATACGCACATGATGATAAACTTAATTCTTCCACCATCAAAATGCCAAGCACTACTAATAGCTTTCTTAAACTTTCTCTGAATTCACCCTCTTGAGCGGGTGTTTGGGTAAGTATGAGGCTAGATATATCCCCGTAACTTGTATTTCATATCACATCCGTCGCACTATCGATCTAAGCAATTTTTCACCGTAAGCGAAGAATCGTCAAAATGAATAACCTTATTACAATCGTGATATTTTATTCACGAAATGAATAAAATATCACTTTATTGAATGTGTGTCAATCGCTTTTCGGTGATGTTGTTACAACACAACAAACAACAAATTTTATTGAACACCTCCATATAATAAGTATTGTGTCACTTAAGTGCTTATACTTACCTGTTAAACCATGTTTGCCTTTACAGCCTTTTCTAAGATACTTATTTAAATCCTTCCTTCACTGCCTTGAGCGAAAACAATTGTCTCCTTCATGGTCAATGTCCCTCTTTTGTCAAAAACAACTGTGTTCACTGCAGAAAACTTTTCTAAGATACTTGCACCACGCAATAGCAATCCTTTTGTAGCACCAAGAGATGTTCCAACCTAGAAAATTAGCAAAAATCAACTAAGACAAAAGGTCTTACCAGCACAACCATTGGTGTTGCTAAACCTAAAGCACATGGACAAGCAACTACATACTTGCATTCACAGAACAGAGAAAAATTTAACTCCTAAAGGCGTCCACTTTAACTGTAACAATAAAGTTGTATCAGTTGCTATTATCTAACATATATACTTGCTAATTTACAAATACTACTCTCCATTACGGGTGGTTTCATTGGCGACTTGATGAACCTTCACCAACACCACTTGAACTCCAGGCATTGTCCGCCTCTTGGTTGTGACATTGTATGCACTCTTGAAATTGTGACCTCTTGGTTCTCATTTGATTAATTTTTTGGAGCGAGATGGTTTAAGGCCGTTCTTACATTCCATAAGCACGAGCAATGACCACATGGCGAATCTCTAGGAAATCCCAAGGTTGTGAGTCTCAATAGTAGCATCTGCAGACTTGATGTAATCTCTTCTTCTTCTTTGATTCAATGAAAAGTCGAACATCGAATTAGTCTCGGATTCGTCAAGTCATCTAGAGCTCTTTGAGTTTCATTTCATTTCTTCTAAGCGCCTCAAAGAAGTTCCTTTTCAAAACCATATAATACCGTTCCTTTAACTTCTCGAGATTAACGGTTTCTTAAGTGGCGTAACTCCAAACTTCTTACGCTCCATAATTTCGTTTCTCCGCCTAATGTCATCCTCAAGCTTCATTCCTTCTTAGCTTTTTCCTCAATAAGAAAATCGACAAAGATGCTCAACATCTTGACGGTTCATGCGTAGGACCCTTTTGACCCTTTGTCCATACCCCATCCCCATTAGCATAGATAGCTTCTCATCCGGGACACGGAGGCGCAAGTATCTACTCCTAGCTTTGCTCGTGATATCTTTGCTTTTCTATATTGCCACTATGGTGCGCCACTATACCTTCAAGCGGTTTCAATCGCAAGTGCAATGCAAGTTCGGGATGGAATTTCCGTGAAGGAGTGCGAGGCAGTGGATTCCTTTCCGTGAGATCGTTCAATTCCTTCGAGCATCTTCAAGTCGTTTTCCGACTCTCGATAGCTTCTTGATGTCTTTGAGCATAAAGTAACACCAAACCATGTGTATTTGAAGTATTGGGACATTGTCGATTAGCTCAACGACCTTGGAATCACATAGCCAAAAGACTCCTCGCCCATAGCTAGAACTTCAACAACATCTTCATACATTTTCTTTTTACCAATTTTTTGCTTTTCCATGAAACATAAGCCCCATCATTAGCGCACGTTGATCGTTCTCGAACCAAGTCGCACTTTCTCTCCACTTTGTTTCTCCAATTCAAGATTGAAGTCTTCTAGTGCCAACGAACCATCAACATGTCTAGTGGCTAATGAAGTAGCGACCTTTAATCTTTGAAGCCTATTAGTCTTATCCTCTTGAAACCAACTCCTTGCCATGATCGGGAGACACTCTAGCAACCAAAATCTTGGAATTATTCTTAACACCAAATTCAACCGACTTTTTTTAGTGGGTCCCATCAAGATCAACTTTCAACACTTTGCCGGACAAATAAGGTTAATAGAATCATTATTGTTAGTACTATCGCTCTGATTGTTGTCTATTTTGGTTAAAATTTGTTGCTTTAAAAAGGGTGTCCATTCGTTTAAATCGCTTCTAGGATTCCACTCCATGCTCATGCGATCTTGGTTTGTAGTAGACATGGTTTTGCGAAAAAGGTTTTTTTTCCTTGGCTTAGGTAGTTGGCATAGTGGTGGCAACCGAAAAGCATAATAAAGAAGCAAGAGCAAACACCCCCACCAAAATCTCATAAGCCAAAACAATAAGCTAAAACAAACACCCTAAATAAGATCTTTCAAAATGCGCCTCAACCTATAACTTTGTTTGGGCGTTTAAAGCAGTTACTTGTTGTATATAAAAAATAATAAAAAAAAATAATAATAAGCAACAAAGGCACCTTTGGAGTACACACTCTTAGTCCGCCATTACAAGATATCCTCTCAAAATTTTTGGTATCGGACAATTTCCTTGCCCATCAAATATGGTCTCAACAATGAAAGCAAACCCACTTTGAACAGCTCATAACCAATAACACTTAGAACTTTTTTTTTACAATCAAACAATACCCATGTGATAAGAGAATAATAGATTTATGATCATACCTAAGTTCAACAAAACGGAATCAAGAAGCTCCTCGCATCAAGGGGAAACATCAATAACAAATAAATCAAGTTATTCACATCACGATTTGGTAACCATTATATTTTAGAAAATGGTGACCCACAATAAAAATTATATAACATAATTAGCATTTTGAACTATCAATCATTTTGACATTTTAACACTCAACATCAAAACTTACTATTGCATACATGGAGGCGTGCGTGTATGATTACTTTATTATACGAACCATTGAATATTGATCAAAGCTTCTTATACAGATATCATGTCCTATAGATGGACATTCAAAATATGGAAAGATATTGTAACCATCTTCACGTTGGTTATTATTCTAAAGTATAAAATCCTTTCATAAACCAATAGTAGTAGCGAAATAGTCGATTTTTTATTGAAAGTTTTAAGTATATAAATAAGCCAAACGACCCACCTTCAATGCATACACCTCTAAAATAGAAGAATAAAGACAGTTTACACTGTGAATTTTAGTAGCACACGAAACCCATGTAGTATGTTTAATTCATTACAAAACCCGGACAATGCGTACAAGAGAGTAATTTCTTGTTTTGCACAAAATTTAGATCGCGTAGTTGTGTTTAGTCTCCATCACAAAACATTCGGGTTATAAGCGAGACATGTTTGTGAATTGTGATGCATTTAAAAACCAATGCCTTTGGCTATAAAGTTTTAAGCCTACCATGTGAGCTGCAGAGGAAAGAGGTTGTCTAATTTACCACCTCTAGGTTTTAGTATTGTTTCAAGCGGTTAAATAAGGCAACTAATCCCAAATCGAAAGCCACTTGTAAGCACATTCTTTAATCCATAACTAAATTCACTCAAGCTCAAGCTTTTAGTAGGCATCGTGATGGACACGAAAAAGAGTGACAAAAAGTAACAATGTTTTGCATATCGATTATCGTTAATGAATTATCGTGTAGTATAAATATTAAATCAAGAACTCACCACAATCCTTCACGAATGAAACGCTGGCAGGATGAATGATTCTAACCTACACCGAAATTTGATTAATAGAAGCATTAAATAAAGTACTATTCTAGAGTGATAAATGCATACTTTAGCTTTTTTAATATCCTCCATCCCTCCTATATAGTCGTAGATTGTTTGTGCATAAGGATTGAACATCAATCTGCAAAATGGGAGCCAAAAGCTTAGCACCTTTTTGAGAATGACGATAAGTTCATAAAAAGCAAGAACAAAAAGATTCAGGGAGGTGAACCAATTCTAGATAATTATTGGAAACAAAGCCATTGAAGTTTTAGGTTTTCCTAGGGCCAGTGGCAAGCGAATCAGAGACATAATCCTGAGCATGAACCACACCATTGGCAAAATCAAGCACCTTTATCCTAACAGATGATCCTGTAATGCCTGTATAAACAAAAAATCTCATAAACACATGGCACATTAACATGTACGTTATGAATAAAACCAAAAGTAGAGTACGTAAAGCTTAGTGATTCATTGAAGATCATGTGAAGAATTCACAACAAACAACAACAAACATATGTAAATCTTGCATGAGCGAATCTTGGATAAATTATATTCAAACTCCTTTACGTGTGTAATTACACTTTATCGGAAAAAAAAAACATGTGAGTTGTTATTTAATTAGAAGAATGCATAATTTTAAATAATAGATCAAATAAACATTACCTGACATGTAAATCGTTCATGGTTGCAAACACTGCAGGAGAAAACACATAAATCCGTTGAGGAGATTGTTAGGAAAAAAAAGATATTAGGGTTTTGAGAAAAAGTATTCTTTTACGTATATCTTTGATTAACATTATCTAAGTTTTAGGGATTCTCCTACTTATCTCTTATAATTGGTTGCATAGGTTTATAAATTTAGACTTTCAAGATATAAATCAAAACATGTGTTGTTCTAGTGGTTATCATGTCTAATAATATTACCAACACCCTGGGTTCAAATCTTGCAAGTGGCGTTTTTTTTAACATTATCCAAATTAATCCGAAATTTGCTTACATGGCAATAATTGCAAGTGGCGTTTTTTTTAACATTTTCCAAATTAATCCGAAATTTGCTTACATGGCAATAATGTGATGACATGGAAATATGACATGCATTATGGGATGCCAAGTGGCATTTTATGTGGCATGCCTCCTCTTATATATAATGTATAGATATATATATATTTATATATATGGTTTATTGTCATTTCAGGCAATAACCCGTATTTCAAAGAAAGAACAGAGCCATGATTTATCTTGTTTTTCAAAAACTCATGCTCTGATTCTATAAACAATTACTTACCATCTAATGAAAACTAATTGCTTTGAAAAATAACTCGGTCTCTATTTTTGAAAATCATCTCGGACTTAACGTTTGTCAAAACTATCTATCTCTCAATCAACAACTTATGTCATTGATTGAGGGGAGAATGATTTCAATTAAATCAAAAGGTTATTTGCCATACAATTGCTTTCAAAAGATAAATCATGCATGTTTAATCAATGGAGTTTAAAGTCTCATAATCCGATCCTTATCGCTTAAAATGTTTTCATGATCAAGTCACAATTCTCCTTAAAAGCTTTCAAAATTAATTTAAATTCTGAGATCACAAATCTCAAATGATTAGAAAATTGTGATCGGAGAGAATTTGTGATTTAAATTGGATTTATCTTGATGATTCGATAAATGGTTTCACGGTGATTTGCAAGCATTCCTCCCACATGTGCCAAACGATTTCAAATTTTCCATGCACATGTTGAGGGGAGCAACTTTTAAATCATAAAGAATTGAAACGTGATTGATTTGTCTATAAGTGCGTGTTCCTTCTAATATTTGCAAAACTCTTTGAAACCTTGAGGCACATATTAAGGGGAGCAAATTGTGAAAACCTCATCCTTCCCAAATATGCTTTATATACTTGATTTAATCAGGGAAGTGATGTTAATATCTTTTAGAAAATGATATTCAAAGAAGTTAATTCTTCCTCTTGCCTCCGTGTGCTAAAACGATTTCTAATCCATGATGCACATGTTGAGGGGGAGCTCTTGCTCTAAAAATATCAAAAACAATTATGGTACAAAATGCTTTGACAATATATCACAAGTATCTGGATTGATCTTCAAATGGTTTTCAATTGGTTCCAATGGCAGATGAACAATACCAAATAGACCGACCAATTTTTGTATGTATGGTGATATAAGGATGGTTAGGTTAGGTATTCGTTCCCATGATCCGCCGAACCGGAGGGATCTACCAGGGACAATCCACTAGTTAGTGTAGAAGTCCTTAGGTATGATGATAAAAAGGAGAAAAATGAGATATGGGAAGAGTACGGACTAAGACTGAGCTAGGACTGGAATAAACCCAACAAGGTTCTAGTTATGAAGTCTCGGTAAGCACTGAAGGGGTTGAAGAATGAAAAAGAATTGAATGAGAAAAAGGGTGAAAAGAATTAGCCCTCCATTTATTCAACCTTAGGGCAGAAATCGGGTTCAATTCATATGCTACTAGTGGTTACCAAGGTAACATCGGTATTGAAGACAAGACGTCATGGACCCAAAGGACGTGTATCGCACTACAACTTCCCAAGCTACTCAAGTTCCTCTTAAAAGGACTTGTTTCATTCTCACGGGAACCGACATTATCTATCGACTTGCTCTTAGAGTTTGTTGATATTGAAGAAGGAGATCCTCTCCCTAGTCTCCGAAATAGGATCTAAATATGCACAATTGAGTCTAGAGCCACGAGATCATCTATAAATCTCATTAGGACACTTTCAATGAAGACTCTCTGTTTCACACAATGTGGAAAGAGAGATTATATCTTGAGTCCTACGCATTATCCTTGTGGTATTGCCAGAACATCTAAGTGATATGCAAACATATTTACAATGAAGATGGAAAGCCTTCTAGAGCCAACATCAAACAAGCTCCTGGTGGGTGGCATGTGAGATCTATTCAATAGATCAACCATGTGACAACCGAAGAAACAATGGGAGATTCAATCTTTGAATCAATCACAGTTCGAGTTATGGATTGACGGACACCTATGAAAAACCGGTCGTTGTGCTTAAAAACTCTTTTCTTTAGCACATCGTCGTACAAATATTTCAAAATAAAAGGTGGGTATGATTGATAATTGATTTTCATTAAAACCTTCGTTGTATTGCAAAAACAATTTCTATTGAGCGATATACGATTGTTTTCAAATCTCTTTTATCAATCAATGAATCTCAATTATTTGGTTCACTCACTCCGTGTTGTCTTCTTTGAGACTTTCGGTTTGAGAACAACTAGAACATTGCGAAACCTGTCAAGGAGATTCTTGTAATTATACCGATCACAGCGATACTTGTCTTGATCAGCGGGAACGCGTGGGCGTGTACCTCAATTCAACGAAGTGATCAAAGACACTTCGTGCACTTTATTGCTAAGCGTTGTATGCGGTACACCCGACGCTTGCGGTGATCGAATGAAACGGTCAATCCATAGCCGCATGCTTGATCGATCCGAACCGTCAAGTCTAATCACACAAGGTGGCCACTGTGAATGGCCAATCGTAATGAGACTTAAAACGACTTGGAACCATATACAATGAAGATCAGAGAATACAATGAATTCCCGGGTCGTTAAGTCCCACGGAGACTCAATGGTGTGCAAACGCTGATCGACGATAGAATGATCACTAATGATAGTGATCGAAGTGAATTTGATGGATAATTACACTCCTGAAAAAGTTTATAAAATAAAGCGACTTAAATACAAATTAAGAAAATTAAAAAGATAAAATATATTAAATAAACGCTATCACTATATTTAAAGTGATGAACGTTTAAAACCTAAAACTTACGTTTAAATAAAATAACGTAAACGAACAAAATAAAAAGTGAAACTAATACAATATAAATCCTAAAAATATGAAAAATACATTTTTACAATCGTAATGATAAAAGAAGATTTATAGAAAAAGAAAATTATTTTTATAACTAATTATCTAATTATTATTAATTAAAAACTATTTATAAAGTATTTAAAATGCACTAAAATATAAGAAAATACAAAATTAACCTAGAAAAATGAAATTATAACTTAGAAAAATCTAAAATATGATAAAACTTATTTTAAAACTGAAAATATATTTTTAGACTTTTTATGTATTTATTATTAATTTAAAACTATTTAAAACTAATTAAAATGCTAAAAATACTATTTAAACCAAGAAAATTATGGAAAAATACTTTTAGGCTTTTTATATTTATCTAAACTTAATAAAATGAAAATTATTTTTTGAACTTTTCTTAATTATTTGCAATTAAAGCTAATTAAAAGTGATTAAAAGCTGCTTTTAATTAAGAAAAATAGTGAACAGTAGCTAAAATTATGAAAATCTCGGGAAAATTCTAAAATCTTATTCGGATCTATGAAAATAAGAAAACATGGGCTTATGTGGGAGAATTGAGGGTGTAGTGTAAGCGAAATGGGAATAAGCTAAGGTAAATAAGCTAATAAGCACTATCTTGAACCAAACCACTACGAAGCTATAATATCCTATAACTACTCTAAAGCAACTTATAGCACCTACTCCTAGCGCTAATGTCTCGATTACCAAGGATTTGAACTAAGCGACACTATAAGCAAAAACAGATTTTGGACCTACTTTAAGCTACGCAAATGCTTATCCAATAAGCTAAGCGAGAACCAACTATGCAGTCCTCAAGACCACCAACCGAGATACAATATCCAAAATTACGACTAATAAGGACCTTTAATGAAGAAGTCTGAGCCAAAACAAAAGTGGCAATATAGAACTCAAAGCTGCAGATGCGAGAGCGAAGCAGTACCTATGTTTGAGCTTATCTATCGACTTATCGTAGAAGCTTTAGTGAAAAAGCAATGCGGTCTTAAAGACCACCCAAAGAAAGAGCAAATGTGCCAAAATGGGACCATGACAAAGCGAAATAAAACACATGCGATTCTTTGCAAGCTCTGCAATCGATTTTTCGACGGTTTGACTTTCTTAAAACAGTTACAAAGTTGACTAAAATGAGATTTAGAAGCAAATTATTGTGATTTCAATGTAATTTGATGTAATAAGACTTTAACAAACTTGCTTATCAAATCTAAACCTATATAAGCGATTTCAATAATCGACTTCAATGAGTTAAGCATATAAGATCAATAGACTAAAGATTTTGACTTTAGGTGCAAATGGTTCCCAAACAAAGAGCAGATGTGAGATCAAATGACTATCTCAAACCTACAAAGAACTAATCTAATCCATTATTTTAACCTCTAAAAGCAGCTTTTAATCCTTAAACCAAACACTACTTTATTGAACCAAGATGCATTAAAACTATGAAAACTTAGTAAAAACTGAATTTAATGGACCAGCAACAGATTATAAAGCACCATTAACAACTGAAAACTGAGATTAAACTAAAATCCACTCTGACTTTTGATTTTGACTAAGTTTGACTTTTGTTGACTTTACAAGACCTTTTTTTTTTGGAAAACTGGAAATTAAGGACAGAATTGCTTCAATCTTGATTTAGAAACTTAAAAATGCCTTATATGAACCAATTTGAATAAGCAAAGCAGAGTAAAACTTAAAACTGACAAGGATAGGATTTTGGCGCGAAAATGAAATTAACACAAAAACTTGGAACTGATTCTTCAAACTTGTGAATTTATACTTAAAACAACTAGAAAATTACATTAAAACTGAAACCCAGTAAATTTGAACATTAAACTTAAAGCAGAATTACAAGTTTACACTATAAATGGTCTAAAAACATGTGACACTTGCTACTTCTGTCTTCTATCTTCTTATAGCTCCTCAAAAAGTCTTTCTCTTCATTCTTGGCCATTGGATTTGTCCTACTTGATCTCAGCCATTGATTCATGAATTTGGCGCCAAAAAGTCTTTTGACAGTGGGCTAGGTTGAGTGAATGAGGGAGGGATCATTTAATGATTCTTGGAGTTTAGGTGAGGTGGAGGGACATGGAAAGTGATATGGTGAGGAGGGGGGATGGGTTTGGTTGAGTGATTTCAGGCAGATGTTGGGAGGAAGGGGAGATGGATTTGGCGGGTTGGTTGTTTGACTGCCATTTGACCAGGGATATTAATAATAGGGGGGTCCAAAATGTATATGACAGGGGTCACTAGGGTATTGACAAGGTCCAAAATGGTGAAGGGTTAATAATAATAAGGACCTAATGTGTAAGTTCTGAAAATTGAGGGACCTAAGCTGCCAATTCATCAAAGTTATTCCAAGGGACCACAAGTGACAATCTTCAAAAGTATAAGGACCAAACTTGACAATTTCCAAATTCCAAGGACCATTTTTGACAATTTTCAAACTTGAGGGACCAAAGTTGTAATTTTGCAAATTTTAAACTTTGAAAGGTTTGTTTTAACAACTTTTGAATCCCATGGACCTTAAATGACATTTTTCTTTATTTAGATATACCAGTGGTGATTTTGACAACTTTTGAAACTTGGGGACTAAAGCGCCAATTTTGCAAATTTGATCGTTTTCATCGATTTTGATATTTTGCATTTAAAACACATAAAACAACGATTTGTGATATTTTTATCATTTTGAAGCATTTTGAGTGTTTTCGGATGTTTTCTTGATCTAGATAGTACAAAATGATGAGTATTTAGACACTTTCATCAATGCTCACACATCACATTCATTTCAAAAGAAATCATGATTAGTGCATCAATGACTCCGATATTTTCACTCCATGCTTCGCTGTTCCGCCTATATCATGAATCAACGAAGCTTCCGTTACTCGATGAGAAGAAATCATGATCCAAAATGTGAGCATGTTGGTCCAAAAGTCACAACATCACATAATACCAACACCACAATGGATGAGTCGAGATTTATGATTCGATGATCTCACGGTGGCTCAAAACTCATTATCACGTGGATCGGTTAAAGACCTCCACATTGATTACCCAAACATGCAATAATGATGAATCAATGACTACGAGCTCTGACAAAGAACTACATCAAGAATGCAAGAACAATTTTTAATGTAATATCTGTTTGTATTCAATGTAATTTTAATGTGTGTTTGAGGTGACCTCCTTAGGGGAGATTGTTAGGATTTAGTAAATCCGGTTATTAAAGAGTCGGTCACCTCAAGTATATGTAATCGTTAAAGCTCGTAGTCGTAGATTGATTAATGTTAAGTAGTATTTAGTTTAAGTAACACCGTGAGAGACAGACGGGTCTTTACCCACCGTATGCACGATCCATAGCCCGTAGGTGGCATTTTATGTAAGTACTATAAATATTCTCTACCTTCAAGGTAGAGTTGGAGCTCATAATAATATGTTCATTTTCTCTCACTAAAGTTCCCAACCTCTAACTTTCTCTCTCTAAAACTCATCTTATACGCCTCTTGTGTTTATGATTTAGTGTGTTTGTGAAATCCAATATGTTATACATTTTTAGTTAATTTTGATTTTTGAAAAATAGTTTTGTAATTTTCTTGCATGTTTTCCTAATTTTTAGTATTTTAAGTATATTTTAAATGTTTTAAATTAGTTTTTAATTCAAAATAAATCAAGAAAAATCCAAAAATGTAGTTTTAAATTTGAAAAAAATTAAATATCATTTTTAGCTATATAAAAATAGTATTTCATTTTTATGGGTTAAAATTAGATTAGTTGCATTTAATTCACGTTTTATTAATTACGTTAAATCGCATTTTAGTTTAATCTTGCATAATAAGTTGTATTTCCTTATTTGCGTAATAGATCCAGTAGATTTACTTGCTTTTTATTACTTTCCCTTGCACCGTAGTTTAGAAAACCCAAAATTCCTTATTTTCCATTCAAATCCCGAAACGAGACGTGAGTTGATAAACTCCATTCATCCCTCGTTCGGAACGATCTCGGGACTCAAACCTAACACATTTGAGTTACCTAAAATACTACACTTCTATTATTGATCTCTTTCCGGAGTGAATCGGCTGTTGATCCAGAACATTCTCGGGAAAAATCAGGACATTCCCTTGAGACTTAACGACCCCAACAACCATTTTGTGTTGTATGAGCCCACGCTAAACATTGTCAGATTCAAGGACTCATCGACAAAGAAACAAGGTGCAGTACTTCTTGACTGCCTTCTCACTGCTGATATCAAAAGTCTTCTGTCATATTCACGATACCTAGAAGCAGTGAACAAAGGCAAAGTCGGTTTTATGGATGAAAAGTCTTCAGCTATTCCAGTAAAGAAGACCAGAAGATCAGGCAGTGCTGGAAGTGTAGAAAGCACTGGTAGTGCCCTTAAGTATCCTAAGAGGAATCCTCCCCGCAAAAGAAAAGTCCCATCTAAGGGTGCCATCCCTAACCCTAAACCGGCACTCAAACTTGAGGACAAGGACATTGATTCTGAAGATACTGAGTCTGAAGAAGTGATTTATCACTCCGAATCAATTACAAATGATACTACCTCAACAAGGTTAGAAGATAAACCACTAAGTCCAAAATCAAACAAAGGGAAGACACCCGTTGCTGAAACAGAAGAAGAAAGCTCGGATGATGAACCAAAGGATGAAGAAAGAGAGTACCACAAGACTCTTAAAGATCTGAGGATTCAACATGCTGCTAAAGAATTTAACCTTCAACAAACCAAAGGCCTTGGAGGTTCCAGTGGTGGTTGTAACACCCCCAAAAATCGGGTTTTAGCGGAAGCATACAAGTTTTGGGTGCTACTAATCGGTATCACAACACAAGCATAGAATAAAAGGTTTTTCTTAAGAAAATTCATTTATTTAATAAAATCAATGTTTACAATAAAATTTAATACGGGAATAGGCCCATAATAAATAAGCGGTCCCCAGAAAAAAATATTAGAGTCGTCTATGACCATGCCATGCCATTGCCCAAGCGCCTCCAAAAGTAAACAATCGCCTCAATACCTGAGAATACACGCTAAAAGTGTCAACACGAGGTTGGTGAGTTCATAGGTTTGCATAAAAGTATATCGGGTTCAAAAGAGTCTTTCGATCATTGTGGCGCCCACGATGTCGCGAAAACAAAGTTTACCTTAGCAAAAATAGTAAAGTGGACCACAAGGTTTTCAAGTGCAAATCATTTCTCATAAACAAGTCAAATTTAACCAAGGCATACCCTGCCTAATTCACAGTACCAAAATATTTATTCGCAAAAATAATTCAAAAACAACTACTTGCACCATATCAAAATTTATACACTACAACGAATATAGTGTCACGCAAGCTTAACTATTACGCAGGCTAAGTCAGGAAACCATCGCTAGATAGCACGAGCCGTGACTATCTCTAAACACACTAACAATCGACATGTTATACGTCCCCCACATGAGCCATGTTGGTCGGACGGGGTGGCCATTCCCAATAGATTTATCCATAACATTCGCACCATCCTGAGCCAGGATGCAACAATTCATAACAACGCTTGGGTTTCTAACCTTAACCTAGCACGTAATAGCTCACAAAAACATTTTCAGGTCCAATCCAAAACAGTTCAAGCACTTGTGTCCACGTAAAAACATATTTAAACCAAATCACGCATTTCATCAAATCAAGTAACAACAGCTTATTCAATAAAATCAAGCATTTGCATTTAATAAAAACGAGCATGTATTCTCCCCCAAAATAGTTTAAAAGCAAGTAAAAGTAGGGGCCATGAACTCACCTCGATACGAAGCAACGCAAGAATCACAACTAACAAGACTGGCATCTAGGAGCAAGCACAACTAAATCATGAAGGAAGGCACGTCGATATTCAAAGAGTACAAGTACAACGGTACTACATCGTCACGACCTAATAGTATACGTATTATCTCAAAATACGTCTCAAAAAGTAAAGTAATATAATATCCGAAAGACAGCGTGTCTTAGTTTTCGTGGAATACTCATGTCAAATGTTTCCAAAAATCCATTATCAATGTCTCAAAAGTTTAGTTTTAACGTTTCGTGTGGTGGTAAGAAATCAAGACTCGACATACAACTCACGCCAAAAGTAACTCACCCCAAAGCATAATATATATCCCAATATATTATGAGGAATAGTCAATAAGAATTGACCAAGACTCAACTCGAGTAAACAACGACCAGGAAGTAATCGGGGGAACTAAAGACACATAACTATGCAAGGAAAGTAAGTCAATTGGTAGTTTTGGTATTTACCCAATAACCCTAAATGATTTGAAAAGCCAGTTTGAGCTTATAAGAACACAAGTTAATATTTAATAAAGGATTTTGTGATTTAGTAAAACTCTAGTTTTCGTTCCTTGTCGGGTTTTATAAATAAAAAGAGATTTAAGAATAAACATTTAAGTTTAGTATGTTGGACGAATTTCGGCATGACACGTCCATTCGTATAACATTCCCAAGCCGTCGTGACTTTTTAAATAAACCGAATTTTTAATTACAACATTTTATAAATTTTTGTTTCGTTATTATTTACGAAATTATTAGTTTTGAGTTTATTGAATATTTTGTAAGTGTGTCGTGTCTAATATATTAAATTCTTTCGAGTCTAATATATAATACCGTTGAGTCCCAAAATGTCCAATTAGTCCAATTTATAATAATGTAATCGAATAACGATACAAATGTCAATTCACAATCCGAGTATTTTAGTCCAATATCAATCATATCTCAACCCAATATTACAATCCCAATGTCCAATTTCCGAAACGTACCAATTATACCAATGATCAAAGTCAACATAACAACTCATTAGTCCGGTATTTCGACAACTATAATTAATTTCAAAATCAACTTCTCAAAAATTTATCACATCTTTAATTAAAGAGCATTTTAAGCCAAAACCTATTTATGTGGGTTTAGACCCATTACTTAATCCAACACTCCCTCGAGTGGGCATTAAAGTCCAAACCAAACAATTTACACCCATACTTGGGCTTGGCCCGACTGTTAATCTACAACAAACGTACCCCAGTTAACAGGTAACAAACACACGACCAAATCAAAGCCCTCGTGACCCTTACATGTTTTAATCACGAATTGTGACCACAATATCAAAAATTTTACCATTTACTTCTTACCACCAGACACCATTAGCAGTAACAACAATAACAACTTATCATATCAAAACCACTCTAAAATTATTACAGGTTCACGACCTAATCATTCTCACGGGTCTTGAGCCCGACTCGACAGCAAGTAAAACATAAAGAATGACCACCATATTACAGATTCAAATCCCCACACGAAAACTAACGGAAGCAACATCAAATCTGAATTTTAAGTCGGGGCAAACAAATGACACTAGCACGTTTTTATACCACACGAAACTATCAAAACCATTAATAACAATTTTTAATCCAGTTTTAAATCTCACGAGTTTACTTAAAGGCTTCTTTACTCCGCCTTATCCACACGGAAACAATAACAAAATCGTTTTATCTCCAGATTTTATTCCACGAAATATGTACCAAGACAAGTGTTATAGATGGTTTACATCAAGACTCATGATTAGTGATAAAACATTCGACTTACCATGAAAACGAGAAGAAAAGAGATAAATAAAACGAGGAGATGAGGAGACGGAGGAGGAGTGGCGCGGCTGTGTGGCGGTTGTGGTGGCCGTGACCACCGTGATGGTGGTGGTGGCTCTCCAACGAAACTCCAAACCACGTAAACCCTTGATACTTGTATAATACTAGAAACCCTAGAAACTCAAATCTTGAAACCAAGATCTACGGGGCGTAGGTGGTTTTTGGGGCACGTGCTACACGTAAAAATAATCACAAGAACGAGATCTATCACTTGGTATAAGCGGTGTATATGTGTTACGGTGAGTGGCCGGAAGTTGGCCGGAAACAGTGGCCGGCGGCGGCGCGTGTTGTAGGTTTCCGGTGGCAGTGGTGGTGGCCGGTTAGTATAGAGAGAAGAGGGAGAGATTTATGTGTGAGAAAAATTTTAAGTGAAATGAGGGAGAAAGGAGATTTTGAGGGTATTTATACCCCTAGAGGGGTTAATTTTGCCAATTTTCCAAGTTGAGGGGAGGTAGGATAAAATATCACAAGGACCAAACGCGTAATTTATGTAATCTTTTGTAAATAATCGATTCGGGACATATTTGGACTAGCAAACGGACTCAAAAAATTACGAAACTTGCGCCTCTGTTCACGAAATCATTTTTCCAATAAAAATGAGTATTAACTTGACTATTTTCGTGCAAATAGAAATAGTGATCACTTCTAATGGTTTAACGAGTTTACAGTTGTGCCGGTACGCGTAGTATCTAAAATTTGCGTTTCGCGAGATAACTTTCTCGTTTTCACGTCAAATGAGCTCAGAAAAGTTCGTAAATGAAAAACAGATGAATTTTCTCGAAAACGAATATCTGAAAAAGTGCGAGTTGTCACAGACTTCCCTCCTCAACGAAATCGCGTCCTCGCGATTCAATTCTAGTTATCCGTTAGATTTGAAAAGAGATATAGATACTTTCTCAAGATTTCATTTTTCCGTTCTCACGCGAATTCGAGATATTTCTTAGAGTTTCCACCGATCAGTAAAAATAGGAAAACGACTTTGCTCAAGTCATTTGACTTCACGATTCACGATTTTGATAGGTTCCTCAACACAGCTTAGGCGTTCGTCGATATGGATATCTCCCAACAAAGACAATAATCGTTTTCAACAGTGAGGCATTACCTCTGATTACGCACATGAAAGTGTCATGAATAACTAAGCTACGACGGTAGCTCAAGGCTCTAAGCTACCAGTCCAGCTCTAGCAAGAGTCTTAAAAGAATTTTCACAACAAGGATTTGGCTTTCCACGTTTACTAAGCACATCACAAAATCCATGGTGAGATATCTGAGCATAGCCTCGTCTCCAATCATGGAGTCTCAAAGATTCATGTCATCCGTCCATCTTAGCTCTTCTGATGATCATGTGCAGTTTGTATTCTGCTTTTGATTTAAACAATCTCTCGACAGATTCATGAACAGTTTTCAGGATAGCGAGTTGGGTATTTCCCACTTAAATCTGACGAATTGTTGAGCCAAAATTTTCAACCATGAAGTACCTCGTACAACGTGGCTATGGTTATATGTGATTTCGACCAATGGGAGTTGTCTATCCCAACCAGTGTCTTAATCGATCACGAAGATACGCAACATGTCCTCTAACATTTAAATAATTCTTTCACTCAAGCCAACAGTCTATGGATGGTATCCAATACTCATACCAAGACCTGTTCTCATGGCTCTTGGAGTGATTACTAGAAACTTGATGTGAAACGACTTGTGAAACAGTTGAGAGGATAACAAGAATACAATCCATTGTGTACAAACAACGGCAAGCTCAAAATCTCGATAACAACAAAACATTTCGTAGGATGACCGCAAAATGGTTAGCAGGATCATCGAAATCAGCTTGTACGACTATAGTGGCACGGCTCAAAATTTCATAAGGAGATAGCAATATAATTGATATTCTTGAGAGATGAATGAAGGGTTAGGCGTCAGCTCCAAGGATCGCGGTTCAAGTTACTCCTTAAAGTCTTAAGGTTTCTGTTGGGTCAACAGAATCTCTGTCGAAAAGAGAGTTAAGCAAATTCAGAGTATGACTCTGAAGGAGAGCATTAATTACTACTAGCAATCAATAGATTGATTCCGTAGTGCACTTAATACTTAACGCAAAAAGATACAACATTCAAATCCAACGTCATAATTTCCAAAAGAAATTCGACTACCAATCGATATCAAATCAAATTCTAAATACGATTGAACGACACTGGTTCCAAAAAGTTATGCTAAAAGCATACACATCAATAGAGCGCAAGGTGCATCATCAAAAGAACAACATCAATGGAATAATCATTGATCGAAGATAAGGCTTGGAGTAGAGGCGTCTACAACAGGACCAAAACAAAACCACGAAAATAAGCGAATCCAATTTCACCATAGGACCCAAAAGCGCAGAATCTAACAATCCAAATTCAACGTAGCCAAGATCAATTCCAAATATTCCAAGAAACCCGATGAGCTTATTACAACTTCGCGCAACCAAAATGCAACTTGTGATCAATCGGGTCTAACTTGACCCGATGCAAAACAAGGTCTTACAGTTCCAACGATTCCAAAAATAATCCGAAATCAAATAATGATTAGACGGCGACGAATAACGATTCATAACAAAGGAAGGATATCGCGACAAACAAGAATTTGTGATGCCGATGTATTGTGTGTGAAGGAAAGCTTTTATAAAATTTCATGCTCAGATACACACACCAAAACTTTTCCATTTCCCAAAATCAAACCAAAACCAACCAGACATAATTCTATTATAACTACTCCAAGTATCGCAAAATTCACCTCTGAGTCGGACATAGGTGATCAGGCTATGTCCCACTGTCCCTGGTTGAATATAGGTGATCAGTCTATGTTCACCCGAGGTTCAATGAATTTTGATATACTTGACTTAGTTACTCTAGCCTCATGTCTTTCACTTTCCAAAATCCATTTTCAAAAGATTAAAACAAGGGTCCACACGCGAGGACGAGTGATGAGATTGTGCAGCGAAAGAGGCGCAATGCTACAATGAGTACGGTGCGTAAGCATAAGTATGTCAAAGATACTTATAGCATATAGCGAAAATAAATGAATATATTCATCCAATAGCAAGGCACACATCTCATCAAATATTTTAGCAATCAAAGTCACAAGTGAGGCATCAGCTTGGCAGGCAGGCACGTATCGATCATAGGGTTAGATTTTCATAAAAGTGGTTATAGTCTAGGTTTTGAAAATTTACCTAGTTCTCTATAACCTAGGCTCTGATACCAATCTGTAAAACCCCCAAAAATCGGGTTTTAGCGGAAGCATACAAGTTTTGGGTGCTACTAATCGGTATCACAACACAAGCATAGAATAAAAGGTTTTTCTTAAGAAAACTCATTAGCAAAAATAGTAAAGTGCACCACAAGGTTTTCAAGTGCAAATCATTTCTCATAAACAAGTCAAATTTAACCAAGGCATACCCTGCCTAATTCACAGTACCAAAATATTTATTCGCAAAAATAATTCAAAAACAACTACTTGCACCATATCAAAATTTATACACTACAACGAATATAGTGTCACGCAAGCTTAACTATTACGCAGGCTAAGTCAGGAAACCATCGCTAGATAGCACGAGCCGTGACTATCTCTAAACACACTAACAATCGACATGTTATCGTCCCCCACATGAGCCATGTTGGTCGGACGGGTGGCCATTCAATAGATTTATCCATAACATTCGCACCATCACGAGCAGGATGCAACAATTCATAACAACGCTTGGGTTTCTAACCTTAACCTAGCACGTAATAGCTCACAAAAACATTTTCGTGTCCAATCCAAAAGCAGTTCAAGCACTTGTGTCCACGTAAAAACATATTTAAACCAAATCACGCATTTCATTAAATCAAGTAACAACAGCTTATTCAAATAAATCAAGCATTTGCATTTAATAAAAACGAGCATGTATTCTCCCCCAAAATAGTTTAAAAGCAAGTAAAAGTAGGGGCCATGAACTCACCTCGATACGAAGCAACACAAGAATCACAACTAACAAGACTGACATCTAGGAGCAAGCACAACTAAATCATGAAGGAAGGCACGTCGATATCCAAAGAGTACAAGTACAACGGTACTACATCGTCACGACCTAATAGTATACGTATTATCTCAAAATACGTCTCAAAAAGTAAAGTAATATAATATCCGAAAGACAGCGTGTCTTAGTTTTCGTGGAATACTCATGTCAAATGTTTCCAAAAATCCATTATCAACGTCTCAAAAGTTTAGTTTTAACGTTTCGTGTGGTGGTAAGAAATCAAGCTCGACATACAACTCACGCCAAAAGTAACTCACCCCAAAGTATAATATATATCCCAATATATTATGAGGAATAGTCAATAAGAATTGACCAAGACTCAACTCGAGTAAACAACGACCAGGAAGTAATCGGGGGAACTAAAGACACATAACTATGCAAGAAAAGTAAGTCAATTGGTAGTTTCGGTATTTACCCAATAACCCCAAATGATTTGAAAAGCCAGTTTGAGCTTATAAGAACACAAGTTAACATTTAATAAAGGATTTTGCGATTTAGTAAAACTCTAGTTTTCGTTCCTTGTCGGGTTTTATAAATAAAAAGAGATTTAAGAATAAACGTTTAAGTTTAGTATGTTGGACGAATTTCGGCATGACACGTCCATTCGTATAACATTCCCAAGCCGTCGTGACTTTTTAAATAAACCGAATTTTTAAATACAACATTTTATAAATTTTTGTTTCGTTATTATTTACGAAATTATTAGTTTTGAGTTTATTGAATATTTTGTGAGTGTGCCGTGTCTAATATGATAAATTCTTTCGAGTCTAATATATTATTCCGTTGAGTCCCAAAATGTCCAATAAGTCCAATTTCTAATAATGTAATCCAATAACGATCCAAATGTCAATTCACAATCCGAGTATTTAAGTCCAATATCAATCATATCTCAACCCAATATTACAATCCCAATGTCCAATTTCCGAAACGTACCAATTTACCAATGATCAAAGTCAACATAACAACTCATTAGTCCGGTATTCCGATAACTATAATTAATTTCAAAATCAACTTCTCAAAAATTCATCACATCTTTAATTAAAGAGCATTTTAAGCCAAAACCTATTTATGTGGGCTTAGACCCATTACTTAATCCAACACTCCCTCGAGTGGGCATTAAAGCCCAAACCAAACAATTTACACCCATACTTGGGCTTGGCCCGACTGTTAATCCACAACAAACGTACCCTAGTTAACAGGTAACAAACACACGACCAAATCAAAGCCCTCGTGACCCTTACATGTTTTAATCACGAATTGTGACCACAATATCAAAATTTTACCATTTACTTCTTACCACCCGACACCATTAGCGGTAACAACAATAACAACTTATCATATCAAAACCACTCTAAAATTATTACGGGTTCACGACCTAATCATTCTCACGGGTCTTGAGCCCGACTCGGCGACAAGTAAAACATAAAGAATGACCACCATATTACGATTCAAATCCCACACGAAAACTAACGGAAGCAACATCAAATCTGAATTTTAAGCCGGGGCAAACAAATGACACTAGCACGTTTTTATACCACACGAAACTATCAAAACCAATAATAACAGTTTTTAATCCAGTTTTAAATCTCACGAGTTTACTTAAAGGTTTCTTTACTCAGCCTTATCCACACGGAAACAATAACAAAATCGTTTTATCTCCAGATTTTATTCTACGAAATATGTACCAAGACAAGTGTTATAGATGGTTTACATCAAGACTCATGATTAGTGATAAAACATTCGACTTACCATGAAAACGAGAAGAAAAGAGATAAATAAAACGAGGAGATGAGGAGACGGAGGTGGAGTGGCGCGGCTGTGGTGGCCGTGACCACCGTGATGGTGGTGGTGGCTCTCCAACGAAACTCCAAACCACGTAAACCCTTGATACTTGTATAAGACTAGAAACTCAAATCTTGAAACCAAGATCTACGGGGCGTGGGTGGTTGTTGGGGCGCGTGCTACACGTAAAAATAATCACAAGAACGAGATCTATCACTTGGTATAAGCGGTGTATATGTGTTACGGCGCGTGGCCGGAAGTTGGCCGGAAACAGTGGCCGGCGGCGGTGCGTGTTGGAGGTTTCCGGCGGCAGTGGTGGTGGCCGGTTGGTATAGAGAGAAGAGGGAGAGATTTGTGTGTGAGAAAATTTTTAAGTGAAATGAGGGAGAAAGGGGAGTTGGAGGGTATTTATACCCCTAGAGGGCTTAATTTTGCCAATTGTCCAAGTTGAGGGGAGGTAGGATAAAATATCACAAGGACCAAACGCGTAATTTATATAATCTTTTGTAAATAATCGATTCGGGACATATTTGGACTAGCAAACGGACTCAAAAAATTACGAAACTTGCGCCTCTGTTCACGAAATCATTTTTCCAATAAAAATGAGTATTAACTTGACTATTTTCTCGCAAATAGAAATAGTGATCACTTCGAATGGTTTAACGAGTTTACAGTTGTGCCGGTACGCGTAGTATCTAAAATTTACGTTTCGCGAGATAACTTTCTCGTTTTCACGTTACGAAAAACAGATGAATTTTCTCGAAAACAAATATCTGAAAAAGTGCGAGTTGTCACAGTGGTGCA
This sequence comes from Chrysanthemum lavandulifolium, assembly GCA_022545495.1. Taxonomy (NCBI): domain Eukaryota; kingdom Viridiplantae; phylum Streptophyta; class Magnoliopsida; order Asterales; family Asteraceae; genus Chrysanthemum; species Chrysanthemum lavandulifolium. Next base: position 174,112,399 of record CM040241.1, on the reverse strand, counting down.
CTAACCACACCAGTTCTCGATGCAATTAATCAACCCGATAAGGGAACTGGTACCACCACTCAGGAATCAACAGAACAACAGCAGCAAGAGGATGAAATCATTTTCGATTTTGAAGAAGAGGAAAAGGAGAAGACTGAGAAGATAACCGATGAAGACATAGAGGAAGCAGCTAGGGAGAGAGCTGAAGAAGAGGCTAGGATAAAGGACGAAGAAGAGGCTAAAGCTCAAAAAGAAGCTGATGATTATCTTCAAGATAATCCTGAACACAACCCTGAACAAACTTCTGAGCCACCTAAAGATCCAGAGCCTTCTCATGACTCATCTTCATCTGATTCAACGTCTCATTCATCACCACCACCATCCAAAGACGCTACCACCAGATCCACATCCAAATCAGTCAAGAAACCGACCGACACTTGGGCATCACGTGCCAAGACCATGATTGTCAAAGATGTCAGGAAAGCAAGGAAACGAAACGTAGTTAACAAGAAATTGAATCAGCTGGCCGACAGAGTAAACTTACTTCAAAATGTGATGAACGAGTTCTCGGACGAAAGAGACCAGATCCAACAATTTCTCAACCGAGATATACAGGGTGAAATGGACAAGACGATTAGGGACTACACTCATAAGTTCCTCCTCGACACACTCCCTGGAGTCACAAGAGAGATGTTCGCCAGACAACTCTATCCACATCTCATGGCATTAGTCAAGCACACACTGTCAACTACCCCTACGGTCATGGAAATCAAACCAGTTCAGTCTCCTGTTGTCACTGAACTTTTTGAGGCATTACTGGAATATCAACTCAAGACATCATGTAAAGAGTCGGCTGGTCAGGTTAAGCGACCAAGAGATGATGACGATGCTGACAAGGATTCTAAGCCTAAACGTCAAAAGAAAACAAGCGAATCCTCTTCCATGACTCCACCACCCCAAAAGACCACCACTACCACACGATCTGCTGAACGTCCTCCTGCATCAGACAAACCTCGGAACTCTGAGTCCTCACCATCAAAGGAGAAAACTGGTGACTATTTCCAATACACCGGTGGTGATGACGAAGAGATTCCTGAGCCCCAACCACAGCCCTCACCTAAAACATCAATTGAGCAACAATCAAGACCATCATCCACACCTAAGAAGAAGAGATCCAGCTCTGTCGTTTCTTGGTTAGATGAAGATGACACTGCAGAATCTGTTGGTTCAACAAGCTCGTTCATGCTACTCCGCGATTACCGGAAGGCCAAGAACCGGTAGATGGTCGTACTATGGAGCAGGTTAAGCTTATCCAGGATAAATTCAGGGTCAAAAAGATGACAAAGGGAGAATTACTCCGGATCAAAAATGATGCTTTCCAATTGTTAAAGGACATATCCGGCAGTGCTGTTGAAGTTGAATATCACCTTGACAACATCACACGAGCTATGTCTAACAACATTGACTGGCTCAACCCTAAATCAAACATTGACTTCACAAGACCGGATAAAACTCCATATTACATAGACTGGACCAAACCATTACCAACCATTGGTCGACCAGATCAACCTAGAATCCCTTACCAATACTTCTTCAACAACGACCCGGAATTTATACAACATGGTAGCAAAGTCAGCACGAAGTATGCTACGTTACTCACTTTCAACATCCCAGCAGCGGTCTTCTCCGACAATGTTGCCATCGAAGAAGAAGCCACAAGAATGTTTGTCGAAAATGTGGTGACTTATGATCTTGATGCACAATACGGCATTCATCATTGGCCTGAACGAAGAATAATATACTACCGCAGCCGCCAAGTTCAGATATCTAACAAAGAAGTGTTCAGTGACAAACGGATAGTTGCTATCATGAATGTCGATCTGGCTACTAAATGGGATTATTCATTCCTGAAGAAAATCGCCGTCAAATTCCAAGACGAACAAGAATATGACTTTACTGAAGCTGATTTTCCTAGGTTGTCGCTGAACGACATCGAAGACATGTATCTTGCTAAGGTACAAGGTCGGATGAGATAATTTTCCAAACATATTCAGCTCCAGTACATCACTGCCTTGTTAATATTCATTCGAATCAAAGTGATCCAGGAACGTGTTGAAGATCTTCAACTTGCCGTGGAATCATATCAGAAATAAGTCAACCTCACTAAACCATTACTACACTTTCCTGACATAAACCAACTTTCTTAGTACACCATTGTCAAGAAACCAAAATTTGGAGTTGTTTACCGCAGTGAACTTCACCACAATTGTTTAATGGCGTACAACGAGGTTCACAAGTTTTGCGATCACACGTTGAAGTCGGTTTGTGATGGGTTAGCATATCGGTTGAAAGACATTAAGCAAGGTATTGGGTCAAAGAAGCGTTGGAATTCCAATGAAAGGAGGGATGTTAGGAAGATAATCACAAGGATTGATGAAGGCTATTTCACCGGGATCGGATCACGGAGGCTAGAGAGCTTTGTCGGTGGAAGAGAGTTTCTCTCTTCACAGGCTATCGTCAAGAGAGAACTCTGGTCTCATTGAAGAATTGCTTGGTACTTCTTAAACTCTTTCATTGATTGATTCTTTTAGATATTACGATCTATCTAATTGACAATGGCTTGTGCACACATAACAGTGTACAACCTGTACTTGTAATGAAAGGACCCTGTGGTACGCATCAGTGCCACAATCCTTACAAAAGGAGCGAAAGCTTTTTACTTTTGAGTAAAACTTATCAAAACTTTCATCTTTTTCAAAGTTTTGCTCAAAAGAACAAGTACTTCCCCTTATGTTTTCAAAACCTCAAAAGTTTATATTACTTGTTGAGGGGGAGTATTTGCCAAAAATCTTTGTTCACAAATTAATCTTCGTGGAAATCTTCCCACAAAACTCAAAATGGTCATATTCGATATCAAAATTTCGTCAAAAATAACATTTATATGCTATTTTTGAGGAGGAGAAAAATTGTATGATACAAATATGTTGGAAATGTGATTGAATCTTCATGTGACTAAGACTTAACCCATGAATTGACGAGATCTGAACTGTCATACATCGAAAATATTTGTCTTCCAAGACTTATCCGAGTAGATTGTACCTATTCGAGAAAACATGAACTTTGAAGGGTTTGACAACCTTTCGAGGTTTGTCCACACCTTCAAGGTAGTTATTAGAGCTAGTTGTCACCTAAAGGTCGACAATGTAACTCTTTAACTATTGACATAACCGTGTCTCATGGGGAATTGTCTATCTTGAATCGATCAATTCAAAGTGCGAGCTCTACCCTCACCTGCGATTTACGTCAAAATACTTGAGCACATGTGAAGGGGAGTATTCTGAAAATATAAAACTCTCTAAGTGTTACAAAATGCTTTCACTCATAAACACTTTGAGAGATTTTCATGAAAATGGTTTTATAGCAACATAGGTTAGTCATGGTGTTATAAGGTGACTAAGGTTAGGAATAACCGTCCTATGATCCGCCAGAGCCGGAGGGATCTACCCAAGGACACCACCAATAGTTAGAATTTAGAAGTCCTTAGGTATGATTATAAAAAGGAGAAAACGAGAATCGGAGAAAGAAGGATGTGGAAAACTAGAAGGGGGGTTGAATAGTTTTGCCAATTAAAACTTCATTTTAAACTATTTAGATCGACTTATGTCAATCTATTTGGTTGTGTGTGTTGGATGTTGATAAACAAGCATATAAAGATATGTAAAGATAAGATAAGAGTAAGAAGCACAAAACCACAACGCGAGTATTTATAGTGATTCGGCTACAAGGACACCTTCCTTGCCCTACTCCACTCCCCGAGTCACCTACTCGAGAGTTCGTAAACACTACACCAATCTCCTTATGGTGGAGAAGCCTTCAGCGTCGCCTACCCTTTTTCGGTGCTAGGCTAACCACCGGGTTCTTTCACCCAAGGTGAACCACACCTACACAACGTCGCCTACCCTTTATAAGGTACTAGGCTAAGTACCTAGTTCTTTCACTCCAAGGTGAACTACACCTTCTGGCGTCGCCTACCCTTTATTAGGTACTAGGCTAAGCACCTAGTTCCATTGCAATGGAGGAACTACTACCACACTACACCAGCGACTAATCCCAAAGGAGATCTACTCCTTTACAACATCATCAAGGATATCAATATCCTTGGATCTAATGCTAGTCTATCTAGTACATGAAACATACCATATCGAATGTACATCTAAGGCACCTTTCACTAATGCCTTTGACTAGATCTACAAGACACCTTTCACTAATTTCTTGTGTCTTCACTTCTAAGCACCTTTCACTAATGCTTCTACTCTTGACTTCTAAGCACCTTTCACTAATGCTTCTTGTCTTAACTTCTAAGCACCTACCACAAGTGCTTATGCTATGAGCGATAGATACCCTTCACTAATATCTTCGTCTTGACACTTGAGACATCTTTCACTAATGTCTTCAACACTACACTTCTTTGAAGAAAGAAAGGAATCATCAACAAGAAGACTTGATGGCCTTGATGATGAGAAGCATGGCAACTCATGGACTTGAGCTTGCTCGACTTCAAAGGTGGTGATCTTGCCTTTAAGAGGAACCTAAAGAGCACACAAAACAAAACTACAAACATAGATCTATTGGATCGAGGTTAGTGAGTTTTAACTCGGGGAGAAAGTGTGTTAGAAAGGGTGAAAAACAATGAAGAAATGGCTCACTATTTATAGAGGAAAAATCCTCACTGCTCCCGGATCCCACGGATCCCTTCCACAAGGGATCCGTCTAGCGTTAAGCTAGGGATCCGTGGGACGCCTCCTTTACCCATGGGTATTTTGGTTATGGGTCATGGGTCATGGGTTGAACCATGGATCTTTTAGCTAGATACAATGTATCTTGTAAGATATAACTTTTCACATACACATCAAACCATAACACAAGGTGGCGAATAAGATGGAATTCTAGAGAGAAAGTTAGAGGTTTAGGGAACTTAGTGAGAGAAAGTGAAAGATATTATTATGAGCTCAACTCTCTACCTTGGGAGGTAGAGTATTTATAATCTTACATAAATCGCCACACTTTGGGGCATGGATCGGGCATCTGGTGGGTAAAGACCCGTCCGTCCTCCACGGTGTTACTTAACTAAATTACTACTTAACTTAAAGAACTACGACTACGAGCTTTCTAACGATTACATATACTTGAGGTGACCGACTCTTTAATACCGGAATTTCTAATTCCTAACAATCTCCCCAAGGAGGTCACCTCAATAATGTACCAAAATTACATTGAATACAAATAGATATGACATTTAACAATTGATCTTGCATTCTTGATGTAGTCCTTTGCTCCTAAGCTCGTAGTCATTGATTCTTCACATTGCATGTTTGGTTATTCCAAGTGGAGGTCTTTTCTTGATCCACGTGATGATAAGTTTGAGCCATCTTTGGAGATCATCGACTATCAAAAATCTACGAGACATCCATTGTGGTGTTGTGACTTTAGGACCGACATGCTCACATTTTGGATCATGATTTCTTCTCATCGAGTAGCGGAAGCTTTTGTTGAGTCATGATATTGGCGGCGCGTAGCGAAGCATGGAGTGAAAATATCGAGTCATTGATGCACTAATCATGATTTCTTTTGAGATGAATGTGTTAAGTGAGCATGCGGCTATGGATTGACCGCTTCATTACGATCATTTGCAAGCGTCGGGCGTACGCATACAACGATTAGCAACAAATCGCGCGAAAGTGTCTTTGATCACTTCGATGAATTGAGTACACGGCCCACGGTTCCCGTTGATCGATACAAATCTTGCTGTGATCGGTAGGATTCCTAAGAATCTCCTTGACGGGGTTTCGCGTTGTTCTATTGTTCTCAAACGGAACATCTCAAAGAAGACAACACGGAGTGAGTGAACGTGAATATTAAGTCCAGCGATTGATGAAAAGAGATTTGAAAAACAATCGTGTATTGCTCAATAGAAATTGTTTTTGCAATACAACGAAGGTTTTATTGAAAATCAATTATCAATCATAAAAATACCTTTGGTTTGAGAAATGAGTACACGGTCGATGTGCTAAAGAAAAGAGTTTATAAGCACAAAGACCGGTTTTCAAAGGTATCCGTCAATCCTAACACGAAACGAGGTTTGATTCAAGAGATTGAATCGCCCCATTGTTTCATTCGGTTGTCACATGGTTGATCTATAAAATAGATCTCACATGCCACCTACCGAGGAGCTTGTTTGATGTTGGCTCGAAGGCTTTCCATCTTCATTGTGAATATGTAAACATATCACTCGGATGTTACGGCAATACCACAAGGATAATCGTGGGACTCAAGATATAATCTCTCTTTCCACATTGTGTGAAGCAGAGAGTCTTCATTGAAAGTGTCCTAATGAGATTTATTGATGATCTCGTGGCTCTAGACTCAATTTGTGCATATTTGGATCCTATAGCGGAGACTAGGGAGAGGTCTCCTTCTTGATATCAACCATCTCTAAGAAAGTCGATAGATAATGTCGGTTCCCGTGAGAATGAAACAAGTTCTTTTAAGAGGAACTTGAGTGGTTTGGGAGGTTGAAGTGCGGTGCGTCCTTTGGGTCCATGACGTCTTGTCTTCAATACCGATGTTACCATCGATAGCATATGAATTGAACCGGTTTACGCCTAAGGTTGAATAAGTGGAGGCTATTTGTTTCACCCTTTTCACATTCAATTCTTTTAATTCTTCAACCCTTGATTGCTTACCGAGACTTCATAGCTAGAACCTTGTTGGGTTTATTCGATTACTAGCTCGGTCTTAGTCCGCACTCTTCCCATATCTCATTTTCTCCTTTTATCATCATACCTAAGGACTTCTACACTAACTAGTGGATTGTCCTGGGTAGATCCCTCCGGTTACGGCGGATCATGGGAACCAATACCTAACCTTATCATCCTTATATCACCGTACATAAAGTAAAGTTGGTCGGTCAATTTGGTATTGTTCATACGCCATTGGATCAATTGAAAACCATTTGAAAAATCAATTCGGATACTTGTGATATATAATCAAAGCATTTTGTACTGAATTGTTTTGATATTTTAAACGAGAACTCCCCTCAACATGTGCATCAAATATTTGAAAGAAATTTTTGCACACGGAGGCAAGAGAAAAATTAACTTCTTTGATTACCATTTTCTAAAGATATCAACATCGCTTCCTCAACGGATCAAGTAAATATGGCATTTCAGGAAGGATGAGGTTTCCATAAATTTGCTCCCCTCGATATGTGCCTCGAGGTTTGAAAAGAGTTTTGCACATACTAGAGGAACACACATGGGATAAATGATCACGTTTTAAATCAAAGGTTTTAAGATAGATGCTCCCCTCAACATGTGCATTGAAAAATTGAAATCGTTTGTCACATGTGGGCGGGATAGCATGTACATCCTATTATAACCATTTACCTAATTATCGGTTTAAATCCAATTTAAATCACACATTCTCCCCGATCACAATTATCAAATCATTTGAAATTTGTGATCTCGTATAATTAAATTGATTTGAAAGCTTTAAGGAGAATTGTGACTTGATTGTGAAAGCGTTTGAGCGATAAGGATCGGATTTTAAGACTTTAAACTCCATTTATAAAACATGCATGTATATCTTTTGAAAACAATTTTAATGCCAAATAACTTTTAATTTAATTGAAATCATTCTCCCCTCAATCAATAGCGTGGGTTGTTGATTGAGAGATAAGATTTTGACAAATAAGTCGATGATTATCAAAAATAGAGATTGAGTTATTTTTCAAAGCATTTAGTTTTAATGAGATAGTAGTTTATAGAATCGAGCATAAGATTTGAAAACTTGGTAAGATATGGCTCTGTTCTTTCTTTAAAACCGGGTTATTGCTGAAGATGACAATAAACCATTTCTCTTTCTCCCAAAAATATTTTTGATTTTTGATTTTTTTTTTTTTTTTTTTTTTTTTTTTTTTGAATAAAATTCGAACAAACATCTAAAGTCCGTGTCATTCTTTGAATGACGACAAAACCGTAGATATTATCGAACCGAGAAAAACATGACAAAATGACAATATTTTTGAAGATTTTTGAATTTTTGATTTTATGGATTTTGAAAGTTTTATAATTTTCTATTTGATTTTTGAGGGTTTTATAATTTTGTATTTTGATTTTCGAATAAATATTTACAAGAGATAGATGAAGATAGACCTTTACTCCTCGTCTTCCTCACGAAGGCGTTTGAGAGTTACGGTTGAAGGCTTTTCAAACCAAGTCGTGGAAGAATAAACTCAAGCGTTCTCTTGGAAGAGCTTTGGTGAAGATGTACGCTAGCGATATTCGAGACCTCACAAAATATAGTTCCACCACACCTTTTCCACTGTTCACGATGAAATGATGTCGAATGTCGATATGCTTTGCTCTTGAGTGTTGAGCGTTGTTGCATGAGAGCAATAGCACTTTATTATCACGATGCGGTGGGATTTTGTTGAATTCAAAGCCATAGTCGGATAATTGAGATCTCATCCATAAGATTTGAGCACAACAAGATGACATGGCTATGTATTCGACCTCTGTAGAGGAAATAGAAGTACTCATTTGCTTCTTTGAAGACCAGCCACAAGCTTATCACCCAAAAAGCGAGCACCTCGAGGCGTGCTTGACGTGTATCTTGACAACTGCATGATCGGCATCTGCATAGGCCGTTAGTGACATACCGGTGTCCTTGGTACCATAGTCCCATATTGATGGTTCCTTGGAGATACCGAAGACCCGTTTAAGCGCTTCAAGGTGCTTTTAGTAGGCTTAGCACGGTATCTAACACACATGCACACGAGAGAATAAGATGTCGGTCTACTAGCGATGAGATACATCGGGGATCCAATCATACTCCTATATTTCGTTTGGTCAATCATGATCCACGAGAGGTCCTCATCTAGTTTGGTTCGGTCAATCATGGGGGTGTCAGCGGTCACATGAATCAAATCAAATTTCTTTAAAATCTCATTGCATATTTAGATTGATTTATGAAGATGCCTCAGGGACTTTGTGAAATTTGTAATCCCAAGAAAAATGACATTTGTCCCATCATTGACATTTGAAACTTTGAACTCATTTCATTAGAAAAGCGATCACATTCCATTGGGTCGATCGAGGCAAAATAATATCATCAACATAAATTTGAACATGAGTTAAATGTTTGCACGACTTCACGGTGAACAATGTAGGATCAAGCTGCTCCTTTCTTGAATCCGGTTGAAAGAAGAAACTTTGAGTGTATCATACCAAGCCCTTGGAGCTTGCTTTAAACCGTAAAGAGCCTTCTTCAAGCGATAAGCGTGAGTAGGATGCTCTTGATTCACAAATCCTTGAGGTTGGGCGGCGTGAGCGACTTCTTTAAGATCTCCGTTCGAAATGCCGTCTTTACATCCATCGATATACCACCATGTTCTTACTTGCGGCATTAGCCAAAAGATTACGATTGCCTCGATTCGAGCAAGCTGGAGCAAATGATTCTTCAAAGTCTATACCCTCCTCTTGGCGATATCCTTTAGCAACCAATCGAGCCTTGTTTTTCAACACATCACCATGCTCATCAAGTTTTACTTTGAAGATCCATTTTAGAGCTATAATCATAGCACGATGGAGGCGGTACTAACTCCCATACATCAAGGCGATCAAACTCATGAATTTCATCTTGCATAGCATTGAACCGACTATCTTCATTCATGGCGGTTTAACGTCTTTTGGTTCGATCTTAGATAGTGCGGAGTTGAAGAAGCACCATAAGGCATCGGTTGCGAGTTGCTTCGGGTTGATCTGAGACGAGAGGATTTCCAATGATGTTGTCTAATGGATGATCGTGAGTCCATTTTACGAGGTGTTCATGTGGCATTTGTTGAGGCGAGGTAGGCGAGTCGATGTCTCACGAAGAAGATGGTTACGATGATGATTCGGGAGTAGCAAATATGTTTTCAAATGGAGCATCTTGAGGAGTTGCAAAGGATTAACTTCATCATTGGTGCGAAACATTTCCATGATGTACATTTGAAGAGATGATTTGTTGATGAGGCGAAGGATCGTGACGGTGCTTCTTGACTTCGAGATATAGAGGCGATGAATTGACTTCATTCTTTGGAATATGAGCATCCTCTGTTGTAGGGATCGACACCTCATTAGTAGTAGACTCATCAGAGTTCATCAAACATGGGATCAAACAGTTTCTTTACATCATCTTGGATGGAGGTACATATGGAGTTTCTTGAGAGGAGTTTGGAACAAGAGATGAACCAATAGAATTGTTTTGAAGTGCGGGTCTGGTGGAGTGTCCGAGGAGCCATTTGACGGTCGACTCATCAAGCGTAACGTGAATTGTTTCCATGATATTTGGGTTCTTTTGTTGTAGATTCGGTATCCCTTTTGTTGGGTGCATATCCTACAAATACTCCAATGTCGACTTTAGCTCTAAGTTTACCCAAGTCTTGACCCTCATTAGTTGGATAGCACAAGGCACCAAACACACGAAGGAAAGATAGATTAGGTTTCTGTTGTGGACAAGTTCGTATGGAGTTTTTCCATGAATGGTGTGAATCGAGGGAGCGATTTTGTGTGTAGCATGCGGTGGCAATTGCTTGACCCGGAGAAACATTGGAACCTTTGAGTAGATCGGCATTGTTCTAGCGACTTCAACAAAAGTGCGATTTAGTCTTTCAACTACACCGTTACATTGAGGGGTTCGTGGAACACTTCTTTGATGGTGATTCCAACGCTTTCATAGAATTCACTAAGTTGTTTGTTGACAAACTCGGTTCCATTATACATTACGATAATTCGGCGGTTTTGTTTAGTCTAACTGCATTTGTTTGATGAGTTTGATGATGATATCGGGAGTTTCATCCTTTGTCCTTAAGAACTTGACCGGTGAATCTAGAATAATCATCAACCACAACTAACACATATTTCTTCCCAAAGATATTACGCACCTCATTGGTCACATAAATCCATATGAATCATATGAAGAACTTACGTGACGAGTTAGTAGGTTTGGGTTTATGGGCATACTTCTTGCTTTTTCCCAATTGACATCTTGAACAAAGATGATCCTTTTCATACTTTAGTCTAGGTAAACCTACAACTAAGTCCTTTACGGAAAGATCGTTGATGGTGCGAAGTTCAAGTGATTGAGGCGACGATGCCATAACCATGACTTTGTTTTGAAGCCTTTGATAACAAGCATATTGGTGAAGCTCTCATCATGTCATCGATAGAGATAGTGTAAAGGTTTGAGCCACGAGTTCCTTTCAGCAGTTCCTTACCATTAAGATCTCTAACAAAGCGGTATGTTTTACGAAGGCCACTTCTAGATCGGAATCACGAAATTGACCAGCGAGAGAGCAGTTATGACCTAAACCTTCCACATAATACACTACGGAGATGACACTATCACCAACTACATAATCTCCATAACCCATATGCACCGAAATGATCATTACCAAATCTAACGGTCCGATGAATTTGCTCACGAAGTTCATGAGCCGTGACGGTCTCGATCATATGCTTGGAGCGACTGAGTCCGGTACCACGAGCGATTTGAGCGATCTGCGGTTGAACACGAGACAAGAATGGATAGCGGATATTTGGGATCCCCATGCAAGAATGGGTTCCATTTGGTTAGTAACAGCAGTTGGACCACCCGCATCGAAATAGAAGCATTCATATCAGACGGTGAAGTAATGGAATCATTGTGAATAGATGCAATACTAGTGTGCGTATTAGCCTATTCTGATGTGACCACTTCTTAAGGAATAGTTCTACCGGTAGGCATCCATTTTCTAGTGGGCATTATCGATTAGTCTTATGACCAGCGGTATCAATAAAAGCCTATTCTGCTGAATGTTCTTCTGTGGGTTTCCATTGTTTTCTAACTCTCTTTCGCTTTTGCCTTTTAGCCTTTTTAGCATGAATTTTAGCATTAACAACATTAGCTGGACAATTAACATCATTAGGAGAACATTTACATCACTTTCATGATTAGAAGCGAATTCAAGCAATCATCGGTACAAGGTTTGCAAATAGTATCGAATTGAATTAATTACGATGCGCCTATGGCTAATACTAGAATCAACACGATTCGTTTTATTCGATTCAAACTTAAGGTTCCTAGATTGTTCTTACTCTCTTCCGGTGCACATTCTTAGCTTGAGAGGTCCTATCATTCCTTGTATTGTCTTGAGACTTTGACTGCTCCCTTTAATGTCATGATTACTCTGTAGAGGAATGGGAACATTAGTTTGTTTACTACTCTTTGCACCACTGTTTAGATGTCTTTGGGATCGAACTACATGCATGGTGCACTAAGGTTCACTTTCTTAACATTAGAGTCTTGAGATTAGTACTCCTAGAAGGCACATTTGAGTTCACTTTCCTAGTATTGCGGATCTAAAATCGAACTACTCTTTGGTGCACTACTCCTCACATTCAAACCATTGGGAATCGAGTGCATGTCATGTTTGGCCTTAGGCATTGAGCATGGAATCAAGGGTTAACTCTCTCACCTAATGTTTTGGGCATATAGTGATCAAACATTCTAAGATTTCTTGAGATCGTTTGGCATATAGGCATGCATGTCCAATTGCATTATCATGAGGTTTCTCTAGCTTATCCTCTTCAACAATCTCACGCGAGCATTCTAAGCAATCCTTAAGGGATGAGAAATATGTTTGAATGGCAAGTTTGTTGTTCCTTAGGTGAGGGGACATATGTCACGAGATAAAGTAGATTTATTCCCAGTGAACCTTAGATACAACATTCTCCTCATTGATCATTGGCATTTTCCCTTTTACGACTCTTGATTCTCAATTTCCTTTTGCAATGAAGTTATTTGTTCGTTGTTTTTGTTCTGAGTGACTTTAATTGATTCAAACAACTCATTGAAATGACGTTTAACCTTTTCATTCTCTTCTAGAAAACTTTCGTTTTCCTTTTGTAAAACATTTACTAGGTTTTGAAGATGAAACGTTTGAGAATTACGAGAATCTAAAGAGGAGGCATTTGGGAGCTGTCATATTGTTCGTTTGACCCTTTAATTGAGAGATTTGGGCTTTCAACTTTACGATCGTGTTGGTGAGCTTGAATCATTCATCACGTTTGTTAATTTGAAAAGCGCATCAAACTCGGAGCATCGAAGATGTCTTGAAATTTGAAGTTTTGACATTTTCTTTGAGATGTTGATATTTTAGTTGTAGATTAAAATACTCAACTTCTAGTTTAGAAAATGTTTAACCAAATTGTCATGATCATCGGTTCAATTTTCTCATTAAGTTTAGAATTAGTTTTTCAAGCTCAATGACACGATCATGGGAGACTTTCGAGGCCGCGAGATAGTTCATGAAATTTGGAAGCATTAATAGAGCAATTTGAAGCGATGAAAAAGACATCTTGAGCAACACATTCGATAATAAGATTCTCATTCAATGTATGCGGGTTCTTCCTCTCAATCTCATTATATTTTAGTGCGCTCATAATCACTAACTTGACAACCATTGCATCAAATTCCTTTTCCATACCCTTAATATCGACTTCTACCCCTTTTAAGACTCTCAAAGTGATCTTTTAGAAGTTTAAAGAAAGGCATGACCTCGATTAAATAACATTCTTTCATTTGTTCAAAACCTCTTTCACCTTGATTATACCGGTGGGAGTGATCCTTTTCTTGCAAGTTTTTCAAAATCAACAAATAGTTGGAATATAACGTATTGGCTAATTAATGTCTTGCTTTTAGTGGCAATTGTTCTAGGTACAAGATGCATAGGTGTATTAGGAGGATACAGTTGCTCTAGGCATTTTCGAAGGGAGGGTTTGTTTCTACAATATTTTCGACTTTACGCTTATCTAAATCCATTTTCCGGAAGACTTGTTGGGAGTCAACAAAGTCGAGGCTTAAACTTGTTTAATGCAATCCAGTTTTCCTTTTGTGTCGTGAGGAGAGATAATTATTTTTCTCTTTGCATTTAGGGTCATCTAGTTTTTGTTCATCCTTTCCTAGTGACTTCATCGATTTCTTATCTTCCTCGGTGCACTCAACGCAACTAGGTTTACGCCTAGGCTTAAGAATTTCATTACCATCATAAATCACCTTATGAGCATTTCTAGCCTTTTGATTACCTCTGGTTTGGTTCCTCAACAAGGGAATGCTATGCTTATCGCTTAAGACTCGATGTTTGGTGACCATGTGAAGCGATCTGAATGGTGTTTCCTTGTATGTACAACTTGTTTTCAAGTTTGTTTTCAAAGTTTTGATTAGAAAAATCTCTTAAGAGCTTTGATTCTTTTACATTAAATTCTTGCTTAAGCATTTTCACGTTTTCTTGAAGTTCTTGTTTTGCTTAATTTGTTTTAGAAAGTTTTCTTGCAAAGAATTTAATTCTTGTTTCAATACTTCTTCTCTAAAATTACTTTTTCTAATTCTATGCGCACTTGGTCATCCATTTCACGCTCACGGTGGTCAACTCAAATTTTGCGTTGTTCATAAATGGCAACACGTTCCTTATAGGCATTTAGTTCGAGAGATAATGGAATCATCGGGGCACATGCGGTGTATTCATCAAAGACATAGTCATTGTTGACTGCGAAGATGCATCACTAGGTACATCTTCACTTTCACTTTGTTTCACGTATTGATCATATGGGACAATATTGATATTACCCGTATTTTCAATATTTGATTCAAAAGTTTCGGTTGGTTGTACTTTGTCATGCATCATTGCACATCGGCATCATCATATAGCTTTAATACCTCGAGATGAGTTTGTCCTTTGATGGGCGACTTGTGGTGAAGAAGTGACCTTGGGAGACACCATGGGAGAGATGCTAGCCATAAATATTGTGTGTGCGATGGGTCCATCATCCACATCAGTCGTAAGCATCGCGATCACCGACTTGAAAGGCATTTTGATGATTGTGACCTATCTCACGAATAAATTGCTCATCTACATACGCATCATAGGTCTTGGCATTGCCTTGACAAGCAATGATTCCTCTTCATTCAAAGTAGCACCATTGTCACGAGCTTGAGCCGGCAACATCTTATCTACGAAGTATTCGGCATTTTGTGGGCGCTTTGGAGATGTGCGGTTCCTTGCAAAGTGTCCTCACCACCACAGTTAAAGCATTTGATTGGCTTAGCTTGACACAGGTTACCATTCCTTCCTCGATTACGGTTTCCAACATAACCTCTCCCGGCTCCACCTCGTCCCTGTTCATCTTGTCTTTCTGAGCTGGTTGCACCACGATCCTTCCATCTTTAATAGTGGCTTGATTATGTGGGTTAGATGCGATTCGAGGTTGTTGTTGGTTTGTGGAAGAGAATTCATGTTTTGACTAATGAGAAGAGCAAGTTGATTAATGATGTTACCAGCGTGTGCATCGGCATCGACTTGTTTGAGCGAGGATCGGGGATGAGTTTGTGATTACCATTACCCGAGGAATGACTTGTGATGCTTTGGTTGTGATTCCAATGTTTGAGTAGAAGGCGGTTGAATCATTAGGCGAGCTTGTCTCTCTGGGTTAGTTTTGAGCGATTGAGAATCAATTTTCAAACATGGCATGTCTTTCATTACGAAGGAGGAAGGCATAGAGTTGCTCATAGTTTGTGTTTTCAATCCTTTAGTGAGCTTCACAACGGTAACAAACTTGTGCCATTCGGGTTCATGTTGTTCACAAATTTTGAGTTCAAGCGAATGTTAGGCATAGTCATCTTGATGTTCCTCATGTCATTCACTAACTTATGAAATCTCACATAGTACTCATAGACACTCTCATCGGTTTCATCTTGAAGTGCTCAAATTCATCATAGAGTTGGGATTCCACATCTTCCATAGTTAATTACGAACACGAGAGAAGCATCTTAACGTTATCCCAACGACCTTTGCATCGGTGTTATGATTGATCGACTTGTAGATGTCTTTAGGAAGACCTTGAAGAACAATGTTTGAAGCCACGATATCGCATCGAATCTCTTTTCTCCTCATTATCAAGCTCATTGTACATCTTAGGTCATCCATTCCGTGAGCAGAGTACCATCTTCATTAGTATCAAGTATGTCTCTAGTCGTTTCAACCCGATATGGTCCTTCATCAATGGATTTGAGAATGTTTACACCATTTTCCTTTCAAGGCAATACAATCGATTCGTTGAGCCCAAGAATCGTAGTCGATTCTGTCAAGCATTGGTGGGCGAGTATCTCGAGCCGGTGCTTGAACATCCTCGACAGCGATGGAGATGACGGTGGGAGCAGTGGGAATGTTGGTAGACATGTTAACAGTTATCACGGGATTTTATAACTCTATGATTAAGCAGGAAATAGATTCTTTCACGGGTTTTACTAAATCAAGAGAAAACCGTAAACAATCACTCAAGTTGCTAGATGATAAAGTGCTAACTCGCTACCAAATAATGCACTAAGTCGCTGAAATTAGTGCACTAAGTCGCTAACCCTTAACTCGCTACTGCGTCTAAGTCGCTAAGTCCAAGTCGCGGAAAAGCAAGTAGCTAAGTAGTAACTGCTCTGAGACTAAGTCGCTAGCCAAATTTGTGCGATGATTAGCTACAGTCGCTAGATATGCAAGTCGCTAAAGAGCAACTCGCTCTGAGACTAAGTCGCTACCACAGTCGCTAACCGTGGTGGAGATTCCACTACTTGTACTTTAACTCGCTAGCTCTAACTCGCTAGCTTTTATAGCTGTAAGTCGCTACAAAACTATGAGTAAGTCGCTACCAAGAAAACAAGTCCAGAGAGCTAAGTCGCTGGCTTGAAAAACCAAATAACCTTCACATTTCAATCCAAAACAACCCAACCAAGATGATTCAAGCTTACCAAATGAAAACCTAAACACTTTTGATGATTCTAAACATAAAAGTACCAACAAAATTCAAACTTTAACACAAGAAATCAACCAAATGATGCAAAACCACTAAACTTTTCAAACTCAAAACCACCTAAAACCACTATAAATCCAAAGATGTGCAAGATATGATCTAACCATGGCTCTTGATACCAATTGTAAGATATAACTTTTCACATACACATCAAACCATAACACAAGGTGGCGAATAAGATGGAATTCTAGAGAGAAAGTTAGAGGTTTAGGGAACTTAGTGAGAGAAAGTGAAAGATATTATTATGAGCTCCAACTCTACCTTGGGAGGTAGAGTATTTATAATCTTACATAAATCGCCACACTTTGGGGCATGGATCGAGGCATACTGGTGGGTAAAGACCGTCCGTCCTCCACGGTGTTACTTAACTAAATTACTACTTAACTTAAAGAACTACGACTACGAGCTTTCTAACGATTACATATACTTGAGGTGACCGACTCTTTAATACCGGGAATTTCTAATTCCTAACAGGGTTGATCCATGGGTTATGGATTTTATCCATGTATGATATAAGCATGATGTCATGCAATGGGTTATGGTTCAAGCTCCATGGGTTATGGGCTTTGGGTTGTACCCAACTACATTCAATGTATTTGCCCAATGGGTTGTGATACTTAAGTTTCTACCCATTTATATTACCCAATATACTACATAATAGTTATGTGTATATTTTACCCAAATATGTAAACACTAGTTGTTGTACATATGTATTATTAAATCATAAAATCACTTATACTTGTTTTAGTGTTTTATGTGAAAGTGTGAATATTTTAGAAACTATTAGTTCAAACCATTTCGTATTTTATTTGTTTAGTT
The DNA here is from genome assembly GCA_022545495.1 of Chrysanthemum lavandulifolium. NCBI lineage: Eukaryota > Viridiplantae > Streptophyta > Magnoliopsida > Asterales > Asteraceae > Chrysanthemum > Chrysanthemum lavandulifolium. The sequence continues at coordinate 174,094,664 of CM040241.1, read as the reverse complement.
AACATGATTTTACGTTTGTTATCGACAAAACATTAGAAGATCGTAAAATATAAATAAACGTTTTACGGCTTATTTGTATTAACAATCTCCCCTTTTGTTGATGACAAAACATAAAATTATTTTAAGGAAAAGCTTAAAGTTTGAATTTAGTTTTACTTTCTTCTCCCTTTTTGTCGAAACAAAAAGTGTTTGAAGGAAAGCAACACATCGTTTTAAGAAAAACATGTGAAAGAAGTAAAAATAAAAGAAATAGAGAGCAAGTAGCAGGAAAGGATCTCGTCTTTACTCCCCTTGACGAGTCCATCCCTATGTAAGGCGTCAAGAAAGTAATACTAATCTAGATTGTTTGCAAGTAAGTTTGTAAAGATTTCGTCTAAGTGACGAATGTGCTCCCCTTGATGATTGCAATTTTGCAAGGGATATCACAAAAGTAAACCTAGTATTGCAAGTAATTTGCAATATATTGCTTTGACATAAAGCTCCCCAGCTTTAGGATGTCAAAGTCTTCATGTGTAGATTGAATAACTACAAAACAAAGGTTAGAAAGCAAGTATAATTCACAATTTCCGCAAATGTGGTCCAAGTTAGTAGAAAAGAGCTTTCGTCTCACGGATCCCGGTTCCCTCTAGTAGGGATCCGTCTAAACAGTCTGAGGGATCTGTATTAGGTGATTAGTTCAAAGAAAGGTGATATAACAAGTAATGTTATCACAAAATGAGATATGAATACAAAGTAATCATATGCTCGGAAAAATAACAAGTAGCATGTAATTCCATTTAATAAAACTAGAGTTATGATATACATGACTCTAAAAACTAAGAAAATACATGACTAGGAATTTCTAAACCAACTATAAAGCGATGCTAGGACACCACTAAAATCTTCTAGCTCAATTTTTGTTTAGGTTTAATCTCGTCGAAACGTTTGAGGAGATGATAGAACATGAAACATTGGTCTTCTCGTACTTCATGTATCAAACTTTCAACATGTTGACAATGATAGCAATCTTTGTCATGGCTAGGTAGTAATGGTGAAGAAATGAAATGGCTTGATGCGAGGGATCAAGTGAAGTGGCTTGTGGAGCTTCAAACGATGGAGGGATTGGTGGAGGCACATTTGAGAATGGTTCGACCAAGAATGATGGTGGTGGTAGAGAAGTGTCAACTTCCATATGGTCGGGTGGTTGACTTTGATGATTTCTCATAATCCAAATAGGATTATATGATGGAAGCCATGAAAAGGAAGCGGAGCAAGTGTTGACTCAACACCTTGATTTTGTACCATTATTCCTCCTAATGAGGAGAATGTTGTCGTGAGCGGATGAGGCGGCCTAGGAGGCAAGTCCTCTAAATTGTAGAGGTGTGGTGATGATAGTGGGGATGTAAATGAAATAGCTCTAGGAACCAATGGTGATGGTTTAGTGGAGATGATATTGTTTGGCCTAGGAGGTATGGTGTTGTTTGGCATTGGTAGTTTTGTGGGTACTATCCTTTTAGGAATTAGTTTGATTGGATGAGGAGGGATCCTATCATTTGTTGGCTTGACCGGAGATGATTCGGTTGAAGATATTTCGTGTATAACACGCGCCTTTTCATGGGTGGTTCTTTGGTGGATAAGTTACTACTTGGGGTTTTCCTCATGATGAGATGATTACAAGAGGTTTGCAAGGGTTTCTAAAGTCTTTGAAAGTTAGGATGAGAGTGATGACTATGGAGGTCCTAACAAAGTGGTTTATAAACCAAGAGATTTAACAAGTGCATTTAAGCCTTAAGCCACTAGGATTCATTGGAATGTGATGATTAACATGCACAAGAGTCAACTTTGAGTTTGCATTGATCTAGGAACTCATTTAAGATGAGATGGAGTGCTTGAGTTAGGAAGATGAGTTGAAATGATTGTTTTATCAAGATTTGACATAAGCGTCATCCGGATCCCACGGTTCCCTCCTCGAGAGGGATCCGTCTAGGCTAATCCTAGGGATCGGCTCTCGGTGACTATGAAAGAGTATAAATGATGTTTCTAAGATCTAAGACCTATAACATCTTGAGTGTTCCAGTCCTCCTAAGTGTCTTAAATGAAGGGGTGCTTAAGTACTTGAAGGTAATGAGTGATGTAGCTAATGATTGTCTTTTATGGAAGGATTTGGAACTTTTAAGAGTACCAATGGATGAGCAACGATGACACTAAAGATGAGAGTGTCAATTGAAGCTAAATGATCCTAGAGATCAGGTTGTGACTTAGGATAGTGTTTTAGAAAATATCCTAGAAACTTTGAGATGGGAAAACTAGAATTTGATCAACTTTGATCAATTTTGAGGTAAGGATGATTTATGATCAATTTTGTCATAATCGAAGATTTCTAAATCTAGATGTGAGGATCATGTGAGAATGATGAGGGATCTAGAGGCGGAAGAGTAATGGATTAAGGTGAAAATGATAGATCTACAAGCGTCTTAGAGTGTGATCTAGGTGAGTTATGTGTGAATAGGAAGGATCTACTTATCTTGATAAGGACTTAATTTGCCTTAAGACACTATGTTTAGCTTAGTGTGAGGTGTTCTAAGGATATGTTTGAAATATAATTCTTGCAATTGCATTTTACATTTCTTAGGATCCCACGGTTCCCTAAGTGTAGGGATCCATCTAGCAAAACTTTGGGATCCGCCTATCTTTCGTGAGGACCTTTACTAAAGGTATGCAATGATCTTGACAATGCATTATATTCCAAGGTTAGTTTAAAGGGTTCTAACACTAAGATATCAAATGTAAGATGTTTTATTTCATGAGAGAAATAGGATTACATTGATAAAGCACGAGTACAAGAGAATTGATCCTATTTTAAAATACTACTAGGTTTCTTGAGTGTTTTCACTAGGAGGATCATTACGTGATTGATGAGTGTTGGTGGAATCAAGAATGAAGAAAGTCTTCATGAGAGATATGTTTAGCGGTTCCATCATCTTGTTCACAAATGCGTACAACGGACTTTGAAATTGAGGATGGAAGTGCATAACTGATATGATAGAGGCATGTCAAGAACATTCCATAAGGGATGAGTTTATTCTTGGAGCCTTGAAGATTTACAATTCGCCTTTGAAGAAGTAGGCGGATTGTATGGTTGTTGTGTTAGCAAGCGATTACAACATGTGAGCACAACAAGCGGGAAGGATTTCTCGATTTCCCTAAGACTCAAACATTCTCACGTGGGATGAGTACAAGAGGCTTGTACTCTTCTCGGATGTTCCGTGTGAAGATAATGTTTGGATCGAATAATATGGTCGAGGTTTGCATATTATGCGATTTAAATCTTTCGGGAGGGTATGTGTGAACAATATGGGCTATTTTCTTCACGAAAGTTGAAGAGAGAATCGAGACCAATCTTGATGAAGGCGCATTGTCCATGATTTGGAATCCGGAGGATGTGAGCAAAATGCCCAAGGGTTAGAGTAAACTTTTGGTTTTGATATAAAACCAAAGAGATGAGAAGCGATCCTCGTTCTGAGCGAGTTCAACTTGACGAAATAATTCCATTATGAACCTTGGACATATCTTCGTTGACTTCAAGAAGACATTCTAGTCCTATGGCTCGGAAGGAGGTATTGATACCTTCTTCAAATTGTAGAGAGGTGTCTGTCGTCCTTCGTGGAAGTAGCGGTTTTGAGATTATTGAACCCGAGACATGATTGCTAGGCGTGTTGGGTTCAAGAGAGATGTTCGAGTGTAGGCGCTAGTGGTGAAAAATCAAACTCATATTCATGCGTCATAGTTGATCCTATAGAAATGATAAGTTAAAAGCAGAGATGTTTGTGGTCAACCTATGATTATCTAATGTTTTACTAGATTTTTATTAACAATGGTTTTAACACTCTAACTCACTCAAGGTTTTGACTTTCAGTGGATTATTAATTTTAGAAAGATAGTGGTTTTAATCTTGCATGAAAAGCTGTTTTCGATGGGGACGGATCTCGGTTCCTTTACAAAGGGATCCGGCTAGTATATCATCAAGGGATCCGTGGATGCGTAGTAATGTAACAGATTTGATAAACACATAGGTTTTATATTTTATACCACGAAATATGTTTTATCCTACAATTTCTTTTAGCATGCATACCTGACTTCAAATGTATCACGAAAGAATATGAAACAAATAAATCAAAGGAAATGACAAACATATTATGATAATAATAACCTAGATAACTAGATTATTAGTAGTATTGCATTTCAATACTAAGGATGATACAAAGGATTGGGTATATGATCCCAATGTAGATTAACAACACAAAGTAAATGTCTCCATATTTGAACTTCATCATAGGGAACACAAGTGCGATGAGTGTTAAGGCGATGAGCACGAGCGCTATGTAAACCATGTTGATGACGAATCTTCTTGGTTTCGGTTGAGATGGAATGAGGAAGATGAAGTTTATTGAATGAGAGGAAATTTTTGAAATTGAAAGATTTGAAAAAGTGAGGATTTGATAGAGTGGTCGACGGTGGGAGTATTTATGGGGAAGGAGGAATTTTTTGAAACTCGTGTTTTATTTTATTATTGGATTAAAAGAAACAAAACATAAGTTTTATATACCACGACTTTAGGCGAGAAATAAAACACGTATGTGAGAAAAAGGCTTCTAATGAAGCTTCATGTAATACATGTATAAGCACAAAGATAATCATATAATTACCTAAATAGGCATACTTAATTATCAAGCAAACTAAAAAGAAAATCATACCTCTAGCGCACTTAGGAATGTCTTTACAAATGACACAACAAATGTCACTTAGGCGATTCCTGCTCCTTTGTGTTTAAGATACCTTCTTAAGGAAGGTATTCTTGTTAAGCGATTCCTATAGCTTGGTGGGTATGAACTTTGACTAATCAACATGACAAAGAGGATTAGTGCAATTAAATGAAACAAGTAAAAAAAATGTTGTTATCAACTCAACATCCAAACATATAGTTTTAAAAAAAAACATGGTGTTTGTTTTTATGAAAAACCTTCTTTGTAGTTTTCAATTAACCATGGATCGTATCAAGTTTGTAAAGTACAATATACTTCAAGAAACTTGGTAGCGAAGCTCTGATGCCAATTGTGGAAAACTAGAAGAGGGGTTGAATAGTTTTGCCAATTAAAACTTCCTTTTAAACTATTTAGATCGACTTATGTCAATCTACTTGGTTGTGTGTGTTGGATGTTGATAAACAAGCATATAAAGATATGTAAAGAAAGATAAGAGTAAAGCACAAAACCACAGCGAGTATTTATAGTGGTTCGGCTACAAGGACACCTTCCTTGCCTACTCCACTCCCGAGTCACCTACTCGAGAGTTCGTAAACACTACACCAATCTCCTTATGGCGGAGAAGCCTTCCTGGCGTCACCTACCCTTTTAGGTGCTAGGCTAACCAGGGTTCTTTCACTCAAGGTGAACCACACCTACACTGGCGTCACCTACCCTTTATAAGGTACTAGGCTAAGTACCTGGTTCTTTCACTCCAAGGTGAACTACACCTTCACATCGTCTCCTACCCTTTATTGGGTACTAGGCTAAGCACCTAGTTCCAATGCAATGGAGGAACTACTACCACACTACACCAACGACTAATCCCGAAGGAGATCTACTCCTTTACAACATCATCGAGGATATCAATATCCTTGGATCTAATCTAGTCTATCTAGTACATGAAACACACCATATCGAATGTACATCTAAGGCACCTTTCACTAATGCCTTTGACTAGATCTACAAGACACCTTTCACTAATGTCTTGTGTCTTCACTTCTAAGCACCTTTCACTAATGCTTCTAGTCTTGACTTCTAAACACCTTTCACTAATGCTTCTTGTCTTGACTTCTAAGCACCTACCACAAGTGCTTATGCTATAGACGATAGATACCCTTCACTAATATCTTCGTCTTGACACTTGAGACATCTTTCACTAATGTCTTCAACACTACACTTCTTTGAAGAAAGAAAGGAATCATCGCAAGAAGACTTGATGGCCTTGATGATGAGGAAGCATGGCAACTCATGGACTTGAGCTTGCTCGACTTCAAATGTGGTGATCTTGCCTTTAAGAGGAACCTAAAGATCACACAAAACAAAACTACAAACATAGATCTCTTGGATCGAGGTTAGTGAGTTTTAACTCGGGGAGAAAGTGTGTTAGAAAGGGTGAGAAACAATGAAGAAATGGCTCACTATTTATAGAGGAAAAATCCTACTGTTCCCCGGATCCCTTCCACAAGGGATCCGTCTAGCGTTAAGCTAGGGATCCGTGGGACGCTCCCTTTTACCCATGGGTATTTTGGTTATGGGTCATGGGTTGAACCATGGATCTTTTAGCTAGATACAATGTATCTTTGAGTGCAATGCACTTGGTCACTTGGGTATGGGTTGATCCATGGGTTATGGATTTTATCCATGTATGATATAAGCATGATGTCATGCAATGGGTTATGGGTCAAGCTCCATGGGTTATGGGCTTAGGGTTGTACCTAACTACATTCAATGTATTTGCCCAATGGGTTGTGATACTTAAGTTTCTACCCATTTATATTACCCAATATACTACATACTAGTTATGTGTATATTTTACCCAAATATGTAAACACTAGTTGTTGTACATATGTATTATTAAATCATAAAATCACTCATACTTGTTTTAGTGTTTTATGTGAAAGTGTGAATATGTTAGAAACTATTAGTTCAAACCATTTCGTATTTTATTTCTTTCGTTAACATGATTTTCGTTTTTATCGACAAAACATTAGAAGATCGTAAAATATAAATAAAGCGTTTTCTGACTTATTTGTATTAACAAAGGAGTTGAAGAATTAAAGGAAAAGTAATGAAAAGGTTGAAAAGAAATAGCCCTCAAATTATTCAACTTAGAAGGCGAACAGGGTTCAATTCATATATTCTTGGTTGTCAGCTTGATGACACCGGTATTGAAGATCAAAGTCGTCATGGACCCGGTGGCGCATGCACTAAACCTTCTTAGCCACTCAAGTTTCTCTCAACGAAGCTTGTTTCATTCTCACAGAGGAACCCTCGTAAACTATCGACTTTCTCTTGAGATTCTTTGGTATTGAAGAAGGAGACCCTCTCCTAGTCTCCGTCGGAAAACCAAAGCGCACTATTGAGTCTAGAGCCACGAGATTCATCAAAAGATCTCTTAGGAACACTTGACATTTCATCACTTGTCATTCAACATTAAGGACGCAAGTGATACTATTCTAGAGTCCTACGGATCTTAGCAATTTGTCGAGAACATTTATGAGGGGTTCACAACCGTGATCCTCGGTGATTGAATGGAAACTCCTACCGGGGTTGACATCAAACAACCACGACAACAGTCACTTTGGTAACTCCGTGTGAGTTACGCTTAGTGTTGTCTCAAGCGGTCTGATCGTGGGGTGATGCTTGGTGTACCTCGACTCACTGAGCTGTAGATGTACTTGGTACATCGTGTTATCCTACTTGAGGACTCGGTTCGAGAAGCGACCTTTGCTAAAATTAGAGATGTGTTTTCACACTATGTTGTTAACACACTCGAGTTCGAACTTGTAAGTCTTTGGAAATCCGCTAAGGAGATTCCTTTCAAGAATCGAGTCACGAAGATGTGGGTCATTACTTGAACTTGTTCAATGTAATGCCAATATCCTATGGGATTCGGATGGTGATTCGCCGACCAAGGTGAATGGAATCAAGACATTCATCGGAAGAACAATCGTAGGGTCAATTCTCTAAGAAAGCGACCACGTTGATCGATTGGTGTTTAACACTAACCCATTCTTATGTTTTCTTCTTATGGATGCTCACGGGAGATGATCGTGCTGATTCTCCACATGCTCATACCAACAACAACAAAAATTGAAGTTCTCTCGAAGGCAACACAAAAGTCAAATGATTCTTCGTAAAGCCAAAGAATCTACAAAGTTTAAAGACTAAAGAGAACTACATCAATCTTGAAATCCAACATCAAAGAGCGTGTGAGCATGTTGGAGAAGGACGATGGAGACACACGAGCAGCGAAGCGGACATGATGCGATTTCGACAACATAACATCACCATATCCACACCGAACAAAGAACAAAGATAAATGAAGGCGTCAAAGCGAAAACTTCAAAGAAAACAAGATCCTCACCTTTGGGAGATTGTTAGAATCAAGCACTTCTTCTCACAAGAAAGAAGAATGTCGGGAAGGCGTCAAAGCAACTATTACATCGGCACCAACAACGTTTCAAGATTACTTTAGTTATTAATTACCAACACTTAGGGGAGATTGTTGGAATCACTCCTAAACTATATTTCAAGTGTTTGTAATCAATATTTAATATGTTGCTTAATTAGCCTTTTATGTTTGTATTAAAGGCAAGGCTTATGTAGAAAGCCCATAAGCCTTGTCCCAAGTCCAATAAGGAAGGAAGGGGACTTGTAGTGTTGCCCTAGTCCCTTCCCCTATAAATACCTTTGTAAACCTTCATTTGAAGGTTGGTTGTTCATAATACATTTTCATCGCATAACTTTTCTCTTATCATACGTGTGTGTATTGTGTGTTCATCCGATCACTTCTCTATCTATTTCTTACATATTGATGCTTGTGTTACAATATGGTGACCTAACGAGGATTATTGTGGTGAATCTGTGTAGCTAAATGGTTTTCTGTTGGTGTTTTAGTTTTAGTCTTGTCTAGGTATTATAACAGCTTAATGGCTGTCACTAGCGGTTTAGTTGGTCGTTCAAGCTTTTGCTTGAGGTTAATGTGCACTTGACCACATTCCGATGTCTTATTTGGTTGATTTTTAATATATTTTACGGGTGAAGCCCTTTTACCAAAAAAACGTTTATTAATTTCATTAATCGTACGCAAATAAAATGCAATTGTGATAGTAATTAAATGTGAATTGTAGTAGTGGCAATGTACTAAAAATATGTAGACTAAATCTTAGTCCAAAGTCATAGTCTTGCAAGAGGTGCTACTTGTTTCTGTGATTCAACTAAATAATTATACGAAATGGTGAATGTGAAATCTTCTAAAATAGAATAGATTTTGAGTTTGAGGTTGAGTAAGGACTTGAAAATTTGTTGGTTGTTATACCAAAAATTTGGAATATATACCCTTTTCACAGGTGAAGCGGAGGATTGTCTCTAATTGTCGTAGTCCTTCTAGCGGGAAGAATCATCATATAATTTTGAGAGTAATTGATCCCATGTGAAGATTGACCTTAAAGGTAGCTTGTCAAGTCATTCCTTAGCCTTTCCTTGAAGAGAGAATGTGAATAATCTTAGTCTAGATATGTCTTGTGTAGCTTTGTGGCGACTATTTTCAATTTTTTTTATATGATGGATTGGGTTTTTAGTACGCAACCCGTGAAACATACAAACATTTTGAACAAGCCAAATATCTGTAGTGTGTAATATTTCATTAGTTTGTTCATCGGAAAAAAAAATTGTGTTTGAGAATCTGGAGGAGGTGGGTTGAATAAGGGTTGCTCGTTATAGTTAGGTTCGAGAGATGATGGAGTTCTTCATTAAAGAGGGTTTCGTTATTGCACCGACTTAGTAGTGACGACGTCACTTAGGAATTGTGACACCGACAACCTTCATATTCTTGGTCTTGACACCGTCATCTCGAGGCCGTCTTAGAGGTTTGAGCCGTCAGAACAACATAGGTGACAACATCACACATTTGGTCGTGACGCCGTCACATGACCTTTTCGTGACGTTTTTCTCGGTGTTATCGTTTTCTTCGTTTTCCCATCCAATCGAGCTCAAAATGTATCCTTTTCCAACATTTGCTTTCTATGTACTTAAAACTCAAATAGAAACAACTTAGGACATCAAATGATCAAATATGCACGAATTTAGAGGCTAAATGACCTCTTAAAAACGTATAAAATTACACCTCATCAACTACCCCTCTCATTTCCAATGTGTGAATGAAGAGTGAGTGTTCATTTGTGTGTGTGAAATATAATAAAACTCTCTGCATTCTTCATCTTGGCTCCTTTCCATCTCTCTCTCTAAACTTCTTATTGTTATTTGGTGATTGATATAACTATGTTAGAGACCTTACAGTGCATTGGGTCTATTATAGATTTGATGATACAAAACAAGAAGAATGAAACATGAAGAACTAAAAGTGACAAGAAGGAAACTACAAAAGATGGAGGATTTGGAAGATTCTAGAAGATATGCTTAAAAAATATTTAGTTTCCTTATTGTATTATGATTCCTCTTGTAAACCCTAGATGTCTCTAGTATATAAAGAGACATAGGGTCATTAGTTTATATATGCGTACAAGATGTAGACGTCTAAAGGTGTGTGTGTATGGGACCTAGGCGTAGGGATTTGGGAAAACGCCTAGGGTTTAGTGGTTTAGTTGTTTAGTTAGTTAGTGTTAGATCAAGTCTTTGATCTTTATTATAATTAGTTAGTTAGTTTATGATAATGAAAAACCTTGTTCATAATAATGTTGATTCTATGTTTGAATATTTCGCTTTCATTATTACGTGTTCCTAGATATAATATTAGACCTCGTCTAAGGTTACAACGATCTTTACATGTGGTATCGAGCACGGGGCTCGTGATATCTAGGGTACAAGGTTTTTGAAGAAGAAGGAAGAAAAATTTGAAGTCATCAAAATTAAGTAATATACGCATCTTTGTTTTCGAAGGCATAACTTTTTATTGAACCGTTGGATCGGGCTAAAATTTGAGCTGGAGCTTCTTGGTATATCTATCTTTAATCTCACGAAGGATTGTCAATCTGAGCTCTCAATCAAAAGTTATAAGTTGTCGAAGTCTGCTTCTTGATTTTCGTAAGGTTACAAATGACCTTTGTTTGAAGCGATCATAACTTTTAGATTACCGATTGGATCGTAACGAAATTTTTGGTGGATGTTCTCTATATACTCATCTAACTTTCCACCGAGAAGGATTTTCCATCTGAGCTTTTATGTGAAATCTTCTTTGAAATCTTTGCGTGTATTTTCAAAGTCTTCTTCGTCGTTATTGGTCCCTACAAGCAAAGTACTACTTGGACAGAAAGTCTTGCATGGAATTCGAAATCTTGCTCTTGGACATGAAAGTCTTGCTCATTGGATGCAAAGTCTTGCTTGGATTTTTAAAATCTTGCTTATGCTCAAGTCTTGCTACTTCTCAAAGTCTTGTGAGGAGGTTTCAAAATCTTGTTATATTGAAATCTTGCTTCTCATATGGTTTCGATTTAAGGGAAGTCGAGCATAATTATTGTTATGGTTTTGGACGACACACACAAAGTTATTGTTCACACACAAGGAGTTTGGTGATTTATTCTTAAAAGGATTTAAAAGGCTCGTTTTGGAGATTTATTGAAGAATTGATTCTGAAGAGGATTATTTATCACTTATTTGAAGGTGAAGTGGAATTACTTGGTTTGTGTTCTTATCATCTAGCTTGATGAAACTAGCAATGTGTGATTTTCTTATCTTTGCTCTATGCACATTGGCTATCACTTGAAGGAGTTACATTGTAGTGCTCAGTGTCTCATACTAGTTGAGGATTTTTTTTTTTGTCAAGGGATTGCGGTCTACTTATATTTGGTGGGTATAAGTATGGAGTTCCGTGGATAGTAAAAGATTTAAGATACAAGTTTGGGAAATTCTACTTCTTCATCAAGTTCGTTATATTTGGTTTTCTTCACAAGTAATCATTACATAAAGCTTACAGATTTTGAAGAATCATTGATCTACATGCATCACTCAAGGGGAAGTGTTTGATTTTTACTACTGTTGATCATTATTCCTATTGCTAGTTGGAGTTTCTACTGTTTTGAATCCATTTTTTCTATGGTGCGTAATGGTGGGCGATTTGAAGCATTGGAAGTCTTAGATTGGAAGTATGATATTGGTTAGGTGGTGGTCAAGATCATTATTTGCATCGTTCCTATTTAGATAATAACAAAAGGGAAGAGATGTTTGAGTGACATGTTTAAGTCGAGGGAAGATTGTTTCATTCATGGTGAGATTTAATTATCTCAACACGCTACTTCGTCTAGGGAAGTTCGTACAAGAATCGTGTTTGTTTATCATCATCAAATAGGGAAGATTGTTGGGTGTATTATAGATTTGATGATACAAAACAAGAAGAATGAAACATGAAGGACTAAAAGTGACAAGAAGGAAACTACAAAAAGATGGAGGATTTGGAAGATTCTAGAAGATATGCTTAAAAGAATATTTAGTTTCCTTATTGTATTATGATTCCTCTTGTAAACCCTAGATGTCTCTAGTATATAAAGAGACATAGGGTCATTAGTTTTATAGTACGTACAAGATGTAGACGTCTAAAGGTGTGTGTGTGGGGGACCTAGGCGTAGGGATTTGGGAAAACGCCTAGGGTTTAGTGGTTTAGTTGTTTAGTTAGTTAGTGTTAGATCAAGTCTTTGATCTTTATTATAATTAGTTAGTTAGTTTATGATAATGAAAAACCTTGTTCATAATAATGTTGATTCTAAGTTTGAATATTCCGCTTTCATTATTATGTGTTCCTAGATATAATATTAGACCTCGTCTAAGAGTTACAACGATCTTTACATGTTGGGGAGGATTGTTGGGATATGAAAATGCTGAAGATATGAAAGTACTGATGATTGATAAAAGTATTGTAAGCTGTTAAGTACTGGGAAAAGTCAAAGAGTCAAAGTACTGCTAAAGACAAAGTCAAAATCTTGCACTTTGAAGTCAAATCTTGCAAGAACAAAGAAGCGTTATATTCGTTTATGGAAAGTATTGTAACTCTAGAATATTCTATGTTTAGATTACTTGTCGTGACAATGATACAAATTGTAAACCGACTAGGATATCCTTGAGCCTATAAAGGACTCCTAGATTGGCATTAGAGTGCGAGTCTATGAGTTTTAGAGTTCTGAATTCACAAGTTATTTAGTGTTTTAGAGAAGTTCGATAATCTTAGAGTTGTTTAGAGTATCGCATAATAAGCGATTTAGAGTTTATAATAAAAGTTATTCTTCTTAGCTTTGTTAAGTAAATTCGCGTACTTGATAAAGATTGCTCGGTGTTTCTTTGTTAATAACTTAGGATTTATCAGAGGTTGTTAAACCTTAACAAGCTAGTTAAGTTAGTTTGATTAAAGTATATCGATCCAACAAGTGGTATCGAGCTTGTGTGAAACTCGACTAAGAAGAAACCCGAAAACCGATTTCAACAAACTCGAAGATGTCGTGGTCGCATCAACTCCTATCACGAGGTATGTTCTAAGTGTCATGATTTTTATCAAAAAGTACTTAAAGCTTATGTTTATGAAAGAGATAATTGTGTTAAGGCTAGGTGCAGAAGTAGTGGTTATTAAATAACCTTAGAATCTATGGAAGTCAAAATTCTAGCACATGAAACTAATGAAGTAGCTTGTTTGAAAATATGAACAATGAGATTACGGTTAAAACTTAGTGAATGGAAATTAAAGCGTAAAATTCTTTGAAATTGAGAAATTAACTAAGGAAAGAGATGATTTGTTAGCTAAGTTTGATGCACGGAAAGAATCGGTTTGTCACATGTTTTTTATGTTCAAAAACGACAAAGAGCCTACCTTAAAAGCGGATTAGGTTTTGGAATGGATTTTAGTAAACTAGAAGAAAACCAACCTAGTGATCGGGATGAAGGTGATTTTGAGGACATAACCATTAGTGATGATGAACTCATTAACTATGTAGATACATCTAGTAATGAGGGCTCAATAAGTGAACCACCTCCGAGTATAAGAAAGATAATGGTTATCGTCTTGTTCCTCATCCCATCGGCATTCATCAACCCTCAGGCACGATGTTTCTCGTTTTGGGGTAGATAGTCTAGAGTTTAGGAAGAAGCTTGTAGCTCAATCTAGGTCGAAAAACCCGAAGAAGTCTGTTGAAAATAATGTTCAAACTCAGCGGTACCTTCAAATCAAATTCTTGCTACACAAGCGGTACATACGCAAAACCTTTTCAAAGCAAGATTGCTAAACCTTTTGGGATAACTTTGGTCAAAACAGGTTTCATCATTCACCAAGAAGGCAAAATAGTTTTGGGCATAGATATAGAAGAAATCACTTTGGACATATGGGTCAAAAACTGTGTTTTGTGTGTTATAGTCCTACTCATTTAATCAAAGATTGTGATCGACACTCAGAATATCTAAGCAAGTTTCCAAAGAATAGGTCTACCAACCAGAAACCTAGAGAGCACAAACCATTTTGGAATCATTCAAATAGGGTTAATCACGAAACTTCACTCCGGATCATAGATACCCGCATCGAGAAGACCTTTTCAAAACCTTGATTATCTCGCGGTACTTTCCAAAGTCTTGCTCATTAAAACAAAGTCTTGATCACACTATTTGGAATAGGAATCCTAGGAGATCTCACTATCAACCTAGAAGGTATTACAATTCACATGGGGATCTAGATCACGAACCACGTGTTAAACGAGAATGGGTTAGAGGGAAGAGTGCTGGCGAGGACACACATACTTTCAACAAAAAGTGAATCGATGTTTTTGTGATACAAGAAAAAGCTAATAATCTTGTAAAAGAGATTTATGTTGAAAAATCAAAAAGTTTTGAAAATCCATGCTAAAGATCAAAAGATAATTACGGATCATCATTTGAAAGATAGTGGAATTACATACTCAAAGAATTTGAGTTTGTAACTCCACAAGGGGAAACAAGTCGATAATGGCTTGGGTTCCTAAAATCACTAACTCTTTTCTTTGTGTGCGGGCAACCCGAAGAGGAGCTTAAAGATCATCTAATTATGGATAGTGGTTGCTCTGGAAGCATGACAGAGACAAAGAGATCTGTCTAATTTTAGAAATATTAGTGGAGGAAGAGTTGCATTTGGGAATGATCGATGGAGGAAAAATTCTGGAAAAGGAACTATCAAAGCGAGCTTATAGACTTTGAGAATGTTAGATATGTGAAGGAGCTTAAGTTCAACTTGTTATCGGTCTCTCAAATTTGTGACAAAAGCATCATGTGTTATTCAACGACACAAAATGTCTCATCCTTTCCTCGATTTTAAGCACTGTTGATGATGAATTAGTAGTCCTTAGAGTACCAAGGACAAATGATGTGTATAGTTTAGACATGAAGAGTCTACATTCTTATGGAAAAGCTACATGTTTGGTGGATAAAGCAACATCGAAGAGCACATCAATGGCATAGAAGATTGGGCCATGTTAATTTCAAGAATATCAACAAAGCGGTCAAAGGCAATCTAGTTAGAGGCTTACCTTCAAAGACTTAAAGAATGATCAATCATGCTTGGCATGCAAGAAGGGTAAACAACACAAAGCTTCTGTAAGAAGCTTGAGGAGAGAACTATTAGAGAACCATTGAGTCATTACATATGGATTTTTGGACTGTCTACGTGGCAAGTTTAAACAAGAAAAGTATTGTTTGGTTGAGTACGGATGATTGCGATGAATTGAGTTGGGTTTTCTTTTGGGTTTTAAAGATGATACTTTTGATGCTATTCGAGACACTCATAATAGCTCTTGAAAACTAATTGAGACTCAAGGTTAGAGGTATTAGATGTGATAAGGTTCACACGAGATGACAATGGTGACTTACTCACCAAAGGCTTTGATGTTTCAAGATTCAATCACTTGGTGGTGAGTATTGGCATGATTAACTCTTGAGCTACATTTAAGGGAGGACTATAAGGTGTTAGTATAGTCCTATGTATTGTTTGAGGGAGGATATTTTGTATACTTACTTTATCTGAGAAGATTTTGGTAAAGTACTATTTTTTCTGAAAGTCTTGCTTGGAAAGTCTTGCTTGGGAAAGTATTGCATCGTGGAAAGTACTATTTGTCTTATTAAATCTTGTTCCAACGGTTATATTGAGGGTAACTAATGCTAACGGTAATTTTATTTTGGGCGATGATTTTCAAATCTCACCTATAAATAACTACTTTCCGATTTTCCTCTTATATTAATACCTTAGCATCGTTTCCATATTTCTCTCATTCTTATTCGATTTCAATTCTTATTGTGCTTACATAATCACCAATGGCGAATCGACCCTCTTGTTTCAAAGCACAATATGGTAGCCAATTTAGACAAGGTAGAAGATAATGAGGCGTTTCATGATATTATTGATTATCTCCTTGGTCGCCCATCGGTTATGCTCTTTTAGTGGGCGGATATTATTGAACCTTGGATTCAAGAATTTTGGGCTACTGAGGATAATATGGAGAATGAAGAATTTTATATTAGGGCTACAGTTGTTGGAAGAACTGTAAAGATTACTGAAGCATCTATTAGAGAAGATTTGTTGTTTAATGATGACGATGGTGCTATTCGTTTTGCTAAGGAGTTGATTTGGGAAACTTTTGGGCATATTGGTTATGAAGGTTCTTTAACAGAACAAACATTCAGGAAACAACTCTTTTGTCCTCAATGGAAGTTTTTAGTCCATGTGTTGCTACATTGTATTAGTGCTAAAAGTACTTCTTGGGAGCAGTTTGGGTCAAATATAGCTTCTGCTATGGTGGGATTGGCTACAGATCGTGTTTTTAATTTTTCAAGGCTGATTCTCGATGGCATGCTTTCTCGCATCAATCATGGATCCAAATGGTTAATGTATCGAGGTTTGTACAAGTCTTTCTCGAACAAACAACTGGCGATGTACCTAAGCCTACTGGTTTACTTCTGTTATTGTACAACAAGCAAAGATTTTTACTTTTATGGCGTGAAGAAGTAATTTATTCGGAGGTCCCGATCGCCATTAACTACTTCTATGATGGAAGTTGTTCAAGTTGTTAGAGGCGATGTTGAAGAGGATGAAGCCGGTGAAGGTATTGCACTGCAAGCACGCCTGCAAATCTTTATAAGCACCGCCGCAAATCTTGGTTCTCAAAGTCTCGCATCTTCTCCGTAAGGTGCGCAACTCAAGTCTTGCTTCTCCAATTATTGAAGTTCAAGAAGAAGTTGTAGGTTCACCTTCTCCATCTCCACAACTTCTGTTCACGCTTCTCAATCGGAGGAACATTCATCAATTAAAGGAGATGATTCACATACTATACCCCCGAAGAAATGACATTGGACAATTATGTTTTAACAAGGAGTTGGTTAAGTTGCAAAAGACTACTAAGGCTCAATCCCGGCAAATAAAGAAATTGAAGCTAAAATTTAGAAGGCTAAAAACTTTTATGCGGCCTTTGGTTAAAGAATTTAAATATCACGGGTTAAATCAAAGAAGAAAGCACAAAGCGGTCTAAGACACGTAAACACCCAAAGGTTCATCAATCATCTTCATCGATTTGGGGAGGAATTTAGAAGAGCAATTTGAAAGAAGATGCGGTTAAAGAAAATGAACACGAAAGTTCTAAAAGTCGAAGAAAAGATCATTCAAGATCTTGAGGAGCAAGTTCAAGTTCAAAGTCGCTAATGATCAAGGTCTTGAACAACAAAGTCTTGGTTTTCAAAGTACTTTCAAGAAGTAATAACTCAAGAGTGTTAGATTTTGAAGAGGAAGTTGGTCCTTCTGCGGTTATACAAGAAGAGGAGGATACTCTCAAACCTATTCATTCCGCAAGTGATGATGAGTTCATTGCTACAATTTTAGGAGATTTATCACAACCAAGAGGTGGAGTTACTATTAGAAGTACAATAAGAAGAACAACAAAGAACTTCTCAACTGCAATTGATCCTAAGGATAAAGGAAAGGGTGTTACGGTTGAAACTAAGAAGAAAAAGCTAACTTTAGCGAACTTAGAGAAATTGAAGTTGCTAGGAATGAAGCTGCTGACTAGAAAGGTTCAAGAAGAGTTAAATGCTAAAGATAGAAGCTCGGGAAGCTCGAGAAGCTAAGAGTAGATAAGCGACTAAGAAGTTACAAGATGAATTAGATCTTTGAAGTCTGTCTTGAACCATTCTGATACCTACTCTGTTAGATATATGTCAAGAAGACCTAACTTAGCTAAAGAAAGGAATGCAATGATGGCATACTTGAAAGCGAGGATATAAAGGATTGCGTAAAGCGAACTATATTGATATGAAAAGACTTTATGATCTTTGAAAGAGGCTTATAAGAAAGATGTTGCAGCATCAAAGACTTTAGAAGAAGTCTGCTTGGACCAAGCGAGAGAGAAAGAATAGTTTGAAAAGAAAAGGAAAGCGAAGTTCTGAGATGTTCAATTTTCAAAGAAAGAAAAAGTTGAATTAAGATCCGAGACAAAAGATGAACTAAGAAATTATCTCGAGTGGTAGATTTTGAATACTCAAAGAAGATGATGACATGAAGATGAGCAGATCAAAGATTAGTGCTTTTGAAGTTGTGAAATCCAAAGATGGAGATTATATGATTTTTCATAAAGAAGATGAAAGCTTCAAAGTTTTCAACGAGCTATGGGACTTATTGCACATTATAGATAGAGTAGATTTATTCTATTTATATCATGTGGTGAAAGCCTACTTTGAACATAATCCATTAGAAGGGATTGGTTTAGTTTTACATGGTGATCTCATAAGCGCATGGGAGGCGAAGAAGAAATCGCGATGATATTTGGAAGAATCAATAAATTTGGGAAATTGTTTCTTTGGAGATTCTTTGAAGAGTCTAGAGTTCATGTTTTAGATTTGGAAAATGGAACAATGATCTTGATACGCTTACAGTGCGTTCGGGGTCAAAGGAACTTCCTTTTCGTCGAGCAAGTTTTTCAACACCCTAGGCGATGAACCTAATCGTTGTAGTGTAGTATTAGGGTAAGCCACGGAATTGATATCGTTCTCTAGGGAATAGGAATGCTAGTGAGAAGTTACTACGCTAAGGTTGGGGTTGAGGAAGATTATTTTTATCTTTTTATGTTTTTAGAAAAGGAAAAGTCTGAATCTCGGGGTTTGGATTTGGGGGTTGGTATTTCTACCGATTACTCTACTATTATCTAATTATCTAAACTAAGGTGGTGGTAGTCTATGTCTAATTATTGTGTGCTCGTATGATAGTTTAAAGATGTGTTTACTTAGGTTTTACTACTCCTTAATTATCTCATATTGGTGGTTGAATTGTTACGTCCTTATTCCTAATTGCGTTGTGTGTCTAAAGTTGTAGGGTATGCGTTTCTCCCTATTCTTTGAAGTTACCAAAGGTTCTCGTCTACAAAACCCACAAGGGATGATAAACTCTACTCTAAGGCCTCTTTGGATGGTTTAGCTTACAACAACTCAAAGTGCTATAACCTAAGGTTCACAAAGATTAATCAAGCATTAAGTACACAACGAATGACCTATCGTATTACTAGATCATTAATCAACTAAGATAAGAAACAACCAATCAATATTCAATGATTAAGTTTCATATTCCCTAAGCAAACACACAAGTAAATTAGCCGGACATGGAGAACATGCAAGCATACACACAAATAATTGAAGACATAATTAAATTAATGAAGTAAACAACTTATCTTGGTGTAAGATAGGGTTTAGAACCCTAAAATACGACCTTGGTTCGGTTTAGGTTTTACTCAAAGTTTACCCAAAAGACTACTTCTTAAAACCGAAAATTCGGATTCTATATATAAGATTACATGTGCGACGGCGTCACCTTATGATTTGTGGCCGTCGTGTCACCAAATCATTAGGGTTTCGTCTTGGTCGAGTTAATCTTGAGGCGGCGTCACCTTATGCTCGTGGACGTAGTCCTCTTTAACCGGCGCCGTCGGATTGAATCTAGGCCGTCCCGAGTTGCGACGACCTACTCTTTTAAAGCCCGACGTCGTCCTTCAAAAACTAGCAATTTCTCTTACGGCCGTCACAAATTCCTCCGACGGCGTCATGATTAACGATGGCCGTCCCTTGTAATTTAGCGACTTAAGTGTCTCGATTCTTGACTTTGGCCATTTTCTTCATATATTCGCGCCTTTTCGTCCAAATAAGTGCCATTACAGTTTGCCTTCAAGAGACCTAAAAAGTGAAAAGGAGCGATATTAAGCAATAACGAATACAAAAGTGATCAAATAAGGGCTTAAACGACCCTCAAAAGGTACATTTAAAACCTTATCAAATATCCCTACACTTGGTATTTGCTTGTCCTCAAGCAAATGTGCTTTAACCAATTAATTTATAAGTTAGGGGTCATGAAGCATTGGTTTAAAAGCAGTCCACAACACATATAAGCCCCACAAAAGTTATAACAAGCACGGAAATTATATACTAGCACCTCACATGGGGTGTTTGGATACTCACATCTCTCGGGTGTATATGAAATATAACAAATTGGAAATGGAAGATAAACACTCATTAACCGGTCCTAGTACATAGATTACCATAGGCTTGAGAATAGATCAAACCTCCATCGCTTTGGCGTAAGCACCTAGGAAAGACTATCAAAGAGGTCTTTAAAGGGTTGTAACGTAAGGCTTACGGTAGGAAACAAAGGGTTTGGTGGGATAGGCTATTTAGTGGTGGCAAGTAAAAATCTCAATGTTACATGCATACGAAGAATGGCGTTGCTAAGCCAAGACTCGACACTCTAAACTCTAGATAAGCGAAATAAACAAACATAAATTTAAAGATAGATGTAGGATGGAAGCCGTATTTTTTTATTTTTTTGAACACTCTATTTTTTTTCTTTTCTCTTTTCTATTTTTTCGATTTTTTTTTTCATACACTTTTACTCTACCATCCTCTATGATAACATCAAAATGATAGGGGTTTATAGCACATCCCTACACTTGAGTTTTATTACTCTAACACTAATATTACCCGAATTGAAAAGATCAAAACACTTGAGTACGTTATTACGCAAATAAAGGAATTGGCGTTGCCTTTTAATCATTTAAAACTCTAACTTTTCCCATGAGTCCCAATCGTCCCAAAGCGTGTACAAAGGATATGACTCAACTTAGCAACTCATGCAAGCAACTAGATAATTGAACTAAGGGTTTTGGGTGATAACAACAATGCACTAAAAGTGAGTGCATACAAGGTAGCTAATGCGATTTGGGTGTATATTTGGGGTGGGGTGTAAACAATGCTCTTCATTGATATTCGGAAAAGCGAAACATCACGAGAACCGCGAAAAGGATAGGCTCGAGGGTTAACTAGGGGTATCGTGTACTAAAGATGAGTACAACGCAGGTGTGGGGAATTACTTAACCGATGTGGAAGAAGTAATTATATTACGGTATCAAACAAGGGTTATCCTAATGCCTCTTATCATTTAGTTATTCCTAACTACACAAGTGTAGTCTTACTAGCGATCTCGGGATGCATCACAAAACAAGTTCTAGAATCTAATATACTACGGTTCACACTCTTAAGCATTAAAGATGAATGCTTTAATTCCTACTAATCTAAGGGTGATCCTCGCATTTTGGGTGGAATTTAGGTGGTAAAGGGTTTGTGCTAGTCATACAACTTCCTATCCGTGAGACGCTTTTGTCAAGACTAATGGCCCACTCCTATATGTCATGAAAATTTTAAATTTGGTGCCAAAATTACCCTAACCGACATTTTCTCATGGTTTATTACGCAAATGCAATTGGACAAAGCAAATAATCAAGGATAAGCATAGTTTCAAAGTTCCGCTTTGTTTTCCTCCTACACTTAAACCGAACATTGTCCCCAATGCTCCCGAAAGTATCAAAGTTATGATAAAAGAAGGTAATCAAAACAAAAGAAACTAATACTCCACGATTAGCTCGGTAGGATCCGTGTGTGAAGTAGTGGTTAAATCCTTTCAAAGAAGAATGTATGCGTGAAAAGCTCCTTCCAACTTTATGTATCTTCTTCTTGATAAACAAAACACGCACACTTGAAGAAAACAAACGAAACCTTCGCGTAAAATCGGTAATAATATATATATAAGACTCGATTTAAACTAGGATATAATGCTTGTTGAATGGATGTTTACTGAATTTCTAAGAAAATTAAGACCGGAAAATTCCAAAAATTTTAAGTAGCTCGAAAACGAGAAAAAGTAATATGATGTTTTACTCCTTCGACGCCGTCAGTTGCAATCTCGACACGTCGGTTATCCACGACAAAAGCGGTGCGATTTTACAAAAAAATTCGGAAAATTTACATCTTTAGAATCGGAAAATTTACGCAAAACATCCATTATGACTCGATACAAGCATTTGACTCGAACAAACATGCAAATATATCTTTTAATTAATTGTTATTCTCATGTTCACGTTTCTTGTGAAAACGTGTGTAATCCTCCCTACACTTATCCTTTATGTAAAATACCTTTATATGCAATTAAGGCGAGGTTAAAAACAAAATAAAGCATTTTACAAATTTAAACATGAGATTAAACAAGCAATAAAAGATATATGACACAAACAAGCAAACAATTAAACATGGGTTGCCTCCCATGAAAGCGCTTTTCTTTATTTAAGAGTCTTGTAGCTAGACTCGTAGTCGTAATCTCACGTTACTTCATTACCGTCACCTTCTTCCTCATGACGGTCTCCGATTGGAGTGGTTCCATGTTGTAGAAGTGCCCTATGATACACCTCTCTAAAAATTAGTCCTCTCCCACTTATTTCTATATTCGGTCCTAAGTTTAGGCAATCCTTATAGAAATCGAAAATCTTGGCCATTACATAATCCACTCCTTTCTTTTTATCCTCTTCATTCCTATAATAGACCGACAATTTAAGTTCCTTTTCATCATTAGAGAGTGATGAAAACTTCTCGATCTTAAACGACATTTGGTAAGCTATGTCGTCAGTCTCATCTTTGAATCGCACCGTGCTAACGAGGATCATAGGTCATCCGGTGCTTTCTATGAAAGGTTTTCCTAGAATAACGTGGGACAAGCTAGGGTCTATGGCGTGCTAATATCATTAACAATTATCAAGTCCGTAGGAAACATTGAAACTACATACATAAGCGGGTAATTCCTTAACTCTACCAAGAAAATTGCAACTAACACTAGGATCATCGGGGTCTTGCCTAGTTGGAATCGGCTTCTTCACTACCCAATTGTAGTAGGTGCTAGTCATTATGTTGATTGGGGATTTGCGATCAATGTAGGCCTTTCCACAAAAGATGCCTAGGCAACATGGTATGTTAAGATTCCAAGGGTTCCCAAATTTGATTCTAGGGCTTCTCCAACATACATGTGGCGGAGGTCACGCACTAAGTGAGGTGGCGAGATAGTTCTTCTTCCGTAGGAAACTTGTTGAAGTAGTCATTGTCTACTTTATCTACTTCCTCGGTCGTTTCATTATCCTCAGTGTATGGTCCTCTTCGTCATTTGTTCTATTAGGTTTCACTAAGGCGATGGTATTGACGAATTGAACGTGCTTAGCTAGCTTACTTGGGTCCTTAATCTCTACACCGGAAGGATCGGGAGTTGAGATAGCACTAACCTTCCTATCACTATTGGTTATGGCTTTCAAAAGGTTATCTATCTTCCTATCCATATCGGCTTGTTGTTGGTTGAAACGGTCCGAGAGCTTAGCTATTTAGGCTTCTTGGGATGCGACAAGTTGTTGCAACATTCCTTCAATGTTTTGGCTAGGGCCATGAGATAAGGGTAATGAGAAATCATTAGAAGTGAATTCTTTGGTTTGTCCCCAATGAAGTCGGGCTTGCCCTTCCATGCTTCTCGGGTGTCATTAAAGTCCTAGGTCGGGTGGAATCTTCCTCTGTTCCATTAACACGCGAGGATGCGTAGTCAGCGAGAAGCATGTTCGGGGATCGGGTGTAAGTGCGTGTTATGAGGATCACTACGGCTCACACGAGGAGGAAACTTTGTTCACATGGCGTGAAGACTTAGGATTTTCGTAAGAGCTCATAAGGAATTTTACTTGATCTTCAAGTTCAAGCATCCTACGGATCGGAAGGTTGTGAGTCAATTGGAGGCAAGGAGATTTCCTTAACGGTTTTGGCAACTCACGGGGTCATTCCAACTTTCGTTGTCATAGAGAGCAAGGTCCTCTATTATACCCCATGATTCTTCCGGTGAGATCACTAAGTTTTCCACCGGCCGCTTGGTCAATGGATCGCTTAGTGGGAAAGTCGCTCAAGCCAATTACTAGCTTGGTCCCGTGAGAGAATTGGAAGAGCGCAGATCGTGGTCTCCGAGTAGTAGCATCAAGGTCAATAGAATCGACAATTTTAAGGAAGTCCTTAAGATCTTGATTAGGATCTTGGATGAAGTCCATGGAATGCACATCCATTTTGCACCAACCGGATGGTGTCGGATCGCAGGCCGTAATTTGGGCTTGGTCGGAAGCTCAATGGTGTTCCTATAGCCTTGGTGGCTAGGTCTCGAGTATTCACCAAGAGTACGGTCTCTTGGCGGGACAATGATTTGAGGGGTTTCACCTTCCATGATGAAAAGTGATGGGGTTCTGAACAAAGGTCACGAAGAAGGGGATAGACTAAAAAAAGCTAAAATGAGAAAAAAAAAAAGTTTACTTGATAGGAATCAAGCAAAGAAACCTAAGCGAGGTGGACTACTAACTAGCTATTCTATTCCCGTGTGCGCCTAAAACTTGATACGCTTACACGTAGCTCGGGGTCAAAGGAACTTCCTTTTAAATCGAGCAAGTTTTTCAACACCTAGGCGATGAACCTAATCGTTGTAGTGTAGTATTAGGGTAAGCCACGGAATTGATATCGTTCTCTAGGGGAATAGGAATGCTAGTGAGAAGTTACTACGCTAAGGTTGGGGTTGAGGAAGATTACTTTTTATCTTTTATGTTTTTAGAAAAGGAAAAGTACGAATCTCGGGGTTTGGATTTGGGGGTTGGTATTTCTACCGATTACTCTACTATTATCTAATTATCTAAACTAAGGTGGTGGTGGTCTATGTCTAATTATTGTGTGCTCGTATGATAGTTTAAAGATGTATTTACTTAGGTTTTACTACTCCTTAATTATCTCCTATTGGTGGTTGAATTGTCACGTCCTTATTCCTAATTGCGTTGTGTGTCTAAAGTTGTAAGGTATCGTTTCTCCTACTCTTTGAAGTTACCAAAGGGTCTCGTCTACAAAACCCACAAGGATGATAAACTCTAACTCTAAGGCCTCTTTGGATGGTTTAGCTTACAACAACTCAAAGTGCTATAACCTAAGGTTCACAAAGATTAATCAAGCATTAAGTACACAACGAATGACCTATCGCATTACTAGATCATTAATCAACTAAGATAAGACGCCGCCACTTGTGAATGGCGGCATCGTAACAAGCTTGAAACGGCTCAGAACGAACTCAATGAAGATCCGAGGAGTATAGTGTTTCCGGTCGTTATGTCCCAATGAGTCATGCAATGGATTATCAAACGTATAGTGATCGCGAGATTTGAGCGGAAAAGGATTTGGAATGATTATAACTACGGAAGAAGGACATAAACTACAAGGGCTTAAATGCAAATTAAAGGAAATTAAAAAGATAAAATCTATTAAATAAACGCTATCACTATATTTAAAATGATGAACGTTTAAAACTTAAAACTAAAAACTTACGTTTAAATAAACATTACGTAAACGCACAAAATAAAAAGTGAAATCTAAGAAATAAAAGTCCTAAAAATATGAAAAAATACATTTTTACAATCCTAATGATAAAATAAAATATTTGGAAAAAGAAAATTATTTTTACAACTATTTAATTAATTATTATTAATTAAAAACTATTTTTAACTATTTAATAATAACATAAAAGGCAAGAAAATAGGAAATAGAGCTAGAAAAATAAAATTAAGACTTAGAAAAATCTAAAATATCAAAATAGAATTTTCAAAACTATTTTTGTATTTTTTCGATTAATTTTGGATTTCTTATGAATTTTAAACTATTAAAACTACCTAAATTATTTAAAAATACAAAGTTAACTAAGAAAAATATGGAAAAATACTTTTTGACTTTTTATATTTATCTAAACTAAAGAAAATGAAAATTATTTCTTTGAACCTTTTCTTAATTTTTGTATTTAAAGCTAATTAAAATGCTTAAAACTAATTTAAATTAAGAAAATAGCAAACAAGCTTGGAAAAATCTGAAAATTTCAGGAAAAGCTTAAAATATTATGAGGAAGCTAGGAAAAATAGAAAAACAGGGGCTTGTTTGGAGGAATTAGGAACTGATGAACAAAGTGCTTATAAATAAGCACTTTGAAGAAGCAAATGGAACCCCAAGAAGCACCAAACTGATACACAGGCTATAATAAGCTAAGAGAACTAAAATGGAACAAGTTTCAACAAGCTATAACCTCTGGATAGGCAAATTGCAATGATTGATGAGTTGAGCTTATAATCTAAAAAACAGTTTCTGGGGCCATCTTGCAGGCAGAAAATAAGCAATCAAATAAGCTGAGAACAGAAAACCACCAATTGGAACTTGGAGAAGACCTGGCCAAGAACCTTAGAACCAAAAATCAGGCTTAGAAGAGCTCAAATGAGCTCTACACAAGCTCTGCAAAACCTGGACAAACCCTGTGCAGTCAACAGTGCCCTGCACAGGGGATTTGACACCATTTGGACAAGCTCTTTTGAGCTTGTAGAAAAAATTATAAAAATCTACTAAAATGGTCATAAGACATTAGACCAGGGGAAGTTTTTAAAGCAACAAGTTTCTATGATTTTGGCCCAGAGATGAACCCATGAAAAATCCTCCCATGTTGGCCAAACCGACTTGTGCAATTTTGACTTTTAAGCAATTGAGAAAGTTGACTTATTTGAGTTTTAATATTGATTTAAGGACCGATAATGGTGTATTAAGGTAGAATGATGCTACCGCAAGTTGTATATATGAAAGTTAAACACAAAACAAACTTTTGGCTATCAAAATTCCAACAATGGGATGTTAGGACATTTGATAGATGATTTTGACTATAGGGCTTACAGGCACAAGATTAAGGATGAAATGGTTACAAATAAGCTAAACAAGCATGAACTACTAGACACCAAGCATTGAACCATCCTCAAATGAAGTTTTACAAACAAATCCAAACACCCTATTACTAAGCATAGCAACTAAAATTGATAGAAATACTACACTAGCTTGTACCAATGATCAATCTGAGCTTAATCATGTTTAATACAACTAAATAAACACATTTAAACTAATAAAGGCCACAGATAAACAGATAAGCAAAAGCGCAAATTGACTTGAAATATGGCGAGAAACTCACTTACATGTGTCCAAATTGTGCGGGCTCAAAACCAAATCCAAATCCTACACTATCCTAGTCTATTTCAACCCAACACCATCATCGCATCAACCTATGTTCATTTCGAATCCAGATTTGACCCAGTTTGACTTTGTTTGACCAAGATACAAAATTTCTTGGAATTGAATTCCGACTTATCAAAAGCTTCAATGAGCTTAAGTGAGCTTGTATGAGCTTAAAATGAACTACTAACACTTGTACCTAGGATTTTGAAACGAAAAGCATGTAATGAGAGCATGAACTTTGGAAACTTATATGAAAATTTAGATTGATAGTCAAAAGTACAATACAAAGATGTTTTAACTTGAATAGGATACAAATAAACTTGAACTACAACATTTGATTTTAACTAATACATTTTAAAGAAAAAACGACATTAAAGGAAATTATCAAAACTAGCTACCCCTCCTACTTGCTTCTCTTTGCATCCTTTTATATTCCAAACTCCTTCCCCACTTGTTCTGAGCTTTTCCCACCTCCCTTTTTGACCCTTGGATGAGTGGAGACAATCTTGGCCACTCATTTGGTTTTGGCGGGAAATGGAGTTTTAACAGTTATGTGAGATTGAGTGTGGGAAAGGGGAGGTAATCAATGTATCTTGGAAGGTTGTGTTTGGAGGGAACAAGTTGAGTGGAAAGGTGAGTTGGAGGAGGGGGGTTGTGTGTTGCAGGGTCTTGGCAGAAGAAGCAGGTGAAGAAGATAAAAAGGGCGCGTGTGTGGGATTTGACCAAGTGGTTTGACCACAGGCTATTAATAAGCCAGGGGGTCCAAATGGTTATTTGACAGGGGTCCAATAGATAGGCAAGGGTCCAAATTAGGTTTAATGGGTTAAATAACATAGGGACCAATGTTGTCATTTCTGAAATTGCAAGGACCTTGGCTGCCAATTCATCAAAGAGGTTTCAAGGGACCAAAATTGACAATCTCACAAAGTACAAAGACCAAACTTGCCATTTTCACATTTTCCAGGGACTAATTCTGCCAATTTTGAAACTTAAAGGACCATTCTTGTAATTTTCTCAAAATTTTGACATTTTTCACCAAAGGACTAAATTTGACAAGTTATGATTTTAAAAGGACCTTTGGTGACTTTTCTTTTGAAATTTTGGCTCAGGGACTAGTTTTGACAAATTTTGAAAGTTGAGAGACTGAAACTGCCAATTATGCAAACTTTGCTCATTTTTCATCTGTTTTTGAACATTTTGCATCTGAAACATATAAAATGCATTTTGGAATATTTTCGGTATTTTGATGCATTTCGAGCATTTTTAAACGTTTTGCGATTCAGATTGACCCAAAATGATGAGTATTTACACACTCATCAATCCCCACACTAAACTATTGCTAGTCCCTAGCAATCTTTTGAGAAAACATAATGGATTTGAAACTCTTTACCAAAAGCCATTACTCGGAGTAGCCAAATGTTTCAGTTCAAGTAAGAACCATGGTACACCGATAACCATGTGATTTTGAGCAAACCACCGACTTTCAACGGATTTGATTTTGTCTTTACTAGAAGCCGTTTGCTCGGACTAGCCAACTCTTAGATAAATTATCAATATTATCTTTGGTGAGTGATTACCAATTATGGTTTTTCCATCGCCTTTACCACAAGCCATAAACTTGCGGGCTAGCCAACTCTTCACTTTTTAGGATATGGTGGTGAATACCATACAATTTTGGGCAAATTGCAAGCCGTCAACGGATTTGAGATATCTTTACCAAGAGCCGTTTGCTCTGGATTAGCCAATCCTTTTGTTTATTAGACAAGGCGGATCGATAACCAATTGAGAAAGTGTAAAACACTTACTCAAAAAAAAATTGGCCAAAAAGCGGGAATTGGTATAATTATATGATAAAATTCGTGAGAATTCCCCACACTTAGAAATGAATATTGCCCTCAATATTCAAAGTACCGCGGTTATGCCAAACCGAGAACGTAAAAGGGAAATACTACGGCCAATATTTAGAAAGATATATATATTTTTTCTTTTTTTTTTTATGAACAACTTATATATATATAACATGTGGGGCACTCCCCACACTAGGGTGGTACACACGGGTGAAAACCCATGTTAAGCTATTTTTGATTACCGAGTCGCTAGCTTGACTCGACCCCGAATTCATTGGTTCATGGGGAAGCAAAGTGGAAGAAACAATCTCCATCGGACTTTCATTCAAGATGTTTGGATAAACATTGAAGTACGTGAAAGTTCCACACCGATGAGATATACATAGACAGACCCGGCTCAAAAATGATAATTGAAAATGCCGGGGTCAAAGATAGTGTCTTCATTCCCGAAGGAGTGAAGATGAAGAGAAATCACCAGATATTTGAGGAAAGGAAGAAAGGTTTTGATAACAATCAAGATCCATTCTTCATCCTCAAATGTAGACATATCGGGAGGAAGGGTGAGGGTAGTATCATTAATAAGCAAACTCGTACGATAGAGTACACCTTCCTCCGAGCTAATATCATCCTCAAGATCAAAGTAGAAATGATCATGTTCCGGAGGAGATATGTCATGAGAGAGTTCACCGGAGAACTCTTCATGAAGAGAATCATTCACATGAAGTGAAATTTTGAACACTTGTTCCATTGTGGGCTCATCACTATCCTCAATCTGAGTGTCAAAGAGTGGATTCTCAGAAATTGAAGTGAATTCAGAGTCGAATTCAAATAGAGGATTGGTGAAAGTGGCTTTGAATGTTTCGGGAACAAAGTGATCAACATTCTCTATTGAATTGTTGGGATAAGAAGTGAGTGAGCGATCATTATCAAGGAGACTTTCGTCTCTCCTAGATCGGCTTCAAATCAAAGAGTGGATTGATGTGAGTGAGTTCACGGAGAACTCCTCAAGAAGAGGTCGACATCAGTTGTGGAAGTGATGCCTCAACGTACTCGATGTTTCCAAAGGAAGCACAATCTTCGCTAAAATCGGAGAAAGTTTCAAAATGATCTTTTGAACACTCAAGAGGGAAAGAGAATCACACATATGAACAGGAGTTCCTGTGGCTCTCTCGGGATTGGGACAAGGTTCTCAACACTAGACTTTATGAATTCGTCCGATTCCTTTTCGTGAACAGTGTCAAGATGCTCGTCCCCATGTTCGAGAGAGTGAGTGGGAGCTTGGTGTGATAGCGATTGTTTGAGATGGAATCTCAATCTTTGGAATATCAACCGATCGAGGAGTTGAGAAATATTATCTTTAAAAGGATAAAACTCTCCTCTTCATCATCATATAGAATGCCTTAAGAAATTGGGAGCGCCTTAGAGCCGCTTGCTCTAGGACTAATAATTCTTCCCTAGATTTACGGGCCTCTCGCTCTTGACAAGCAATTCTCCCATGGTCTTTTCACCACTCACTTGATTCTTAAAGTTACTAATCATATCATCAAGTGTTTTCATTGCGGTTTCAAAGTCTTGGGAGATTTCTTGAGACAACGGCTCGGTGGAGTTTGAACCGTATAGTCTTTGTGGAGGTTGGAAATTGTCAAACATGTGAGAGTCATGATTGTTACAAGGAATTGGGTTCCCTATTTGACAATCGAGTGAAATGAGGACCTCCACAGACTCACAACAAGAAAGCTGCTGAGTGCAGACAGTGAATCATATGGATTTTGGTTATAACCAAAGTTCGAGCATCATTGGAAAACTGTTCATAGACAAACGTGTTTCGGATTGACACTCAAATCCTTGGTGAGGACCTCCACAAAATTCACAGCAGTAATGTTGATTATATGAAGATAAGTCGGTGTGGTGGGTAATTGGAAAAGTTGGAGGGTCGTTAAATGAGTTCGATTAGGATCATAATCAAATGAATTCCTCGAACCACAAAACAAACAACTCCGTTATGAATATCATTACCACATTGTACACAAGTACACCAACGACGTGGTGAACCAAAAGAGGCTCACCACAACCGACACAAGGAATAAACGATTGCATTTGAGAGTTATGAAAAGGAATCGGTTTATTCAAAGAATCAACAAAACCAACATGGTGATCCGAATGACTATCAAGACTCGAAGAACATTTTGAAAAATCCGGAGGTGGGACAAGTGGTGTGCTCGAGAGCTAGCAATTTCCACCACTTCCGTTATGGTCTCGGTTCGGTTCTTGAGAAACGTGAAGATTAAGCAAGTCATTCTTGCTAGTCACCGGACTGAATTCTGCATGTTTGCTTTTAACCGTAAATCGTGAAAGTTTAGAATCAATTCTAGACGGTTTAGGAGCAATTGAGGGTTTAGGTCTTTGGATAACCGTAGGTTGGACGTATTTAGTACCTCCATTATCAGAGGGAAGTACTTGGTCCTTTGTCACCC
This sequence comes from Chrysanthemum lavandulifolium, assembly GCA_022545495.1. Classification (NCBI taxonomy): domain Eukaryota; kingdom Viridiplantae; phylum Streptophyta; class Magnoliopsida; order Asterales; family Asteraceae; genus Chrysanthemum; species Chrysanthemum lavandulifolium. The sequence goes on along the minus strand of CM040241.1, from coordinate 174,063,161 downwards.
CGGTTTCTCGTTCCATTTCCCTACGCAGAATAAATGGATCATCACGAACAACACGAATTCTAGACATTTGTGATAACGTCTGAAGTTTTTCAACTTCGTCCCAGAATTCGTCCTCGAGAGATTCCATGAGAATAGAAGAAGTGAGAATCAAAAGGATAGAGGGTAAAGGGATAAAGAATCAAAAAGGGTAAGAGGGTAAAGATGAATATTTTTGGGATTTTTGGAAAACATTTTGCAAAAACAGAGAATGAAAATCTTTTTGGGTTTTTGATTTTATAAGAAGATACAAACATATCTGAGATGGTATAGACAAAGAGTGAATATCCAAATCACTAATCGCTAGAGCGGAAGACAATCAAGACTGACTCCCCGTGGCGCTAAAATTTGATGCGCCCCGAACAGTCAAGCTAAATCACTCAAGCTCGCCACTTGTGAATGGCAGACCGTAACAAGCTTGAAATGGCTCAGGAACGAACTCAATGAAGATCTGAGGAGTATAGTGTTTCCCCGGGTCGTTATGTCCCAGCGAGCTGTGCAATGGATTATCAAACGTATAGTGATCGCGAGATTTGAACGGGAAAAGGATTTGGAATGATTATAACTACAGAAGAAGGACATAAACTACAAGGGCTTAAATGCAAATTAAAGGAAATTAAAAAGATAAAATCTATTAAATAAACGCTATCACTATATTTAAAATGATGAACGTTTAAAACTTAAAACTAAAAACTTACGTTTAAATAAACATTACGTAAACGCACAAAATAAAAAGTGAAATCTAAGAAATAAAAGTCCTAAAAATATGAAAATACATTTTACAATCCTAATGATAAAAGAAAATATTTGGAAAAAGAAAATTATTTTACAACTATTTAATTAATTATTATTAATTAAAAACTATTTTAACTATTTAATAATAACATAAAAGGCAAGAAAATAGGAAATAGAGCTAGAAAAATAAAATTAAGACTTAGAAAAATCTAAAATATCAAAATAGAATTTTCAAAACTATTTTTGTATTTTTCGATTAATTTTGGATTTTTATGAATTTTAAACTATTAAAACTACCTAAATTATTTAAAAATACAAAGTTAACTAAGAAAAATATGGAAAAATACTTTTTGACTTTTATATTTATCTAAACTAAATAAAAATGAAAAATTATTTTTTGAACCTTTTCTTAATTTTTGTATTTAAAGCTAATTAAAATGCTTAAAACTAATTTAAATTAAGAAAAATAGCAAACAAGCTTGGAAAAATCTGAAAATTTCAGGAAAAGCTTAAAATATTATGAGGAAGCTAGGAAAATAGAAAACAGGGGCTTGTTTGGAGGAATTAGAATCGATGAACAAAGTGCTTATAAATAAGCACTTTGAAGAAACAAATGGAACCCCAAGAAGCACCAAAGCGATACACAAGCTATAATAAGCTAAGAGAACTAAAATGGAACAAGTTTCAAAAGCTATAACCTCTGGATAGGCAAATTGCAATGATTGATGAGTTGAGCTTATAATCTAAAAAAGCAGTTTGGGGCCATCTTGCAGTAGAAAATAAGCAATCAAATAAGTCGAGAATGAAAACCACCAATTGGAACTTGAGAAGACCTGGCCAAGGACCTTAGAACCAAAAATCAGGCTTAGAAGAGCTCAAATGAGCTCTACACAAGCTCTGCAAAAACTGGACAAACCACATGGGTCAGCGGTGCCTGCATGAGGATTTGACACCATTTGGACAAGCTCTTTTGAGCTTGTAGAAAAATTATAAAATCTACTAAAATGGTCATAATACATTAGACCAGGGAAGTTTTAAAGCAACAAGTTTCTATGATTTTGGCCCGAGAGATGAACCCATGAAAATCCTCCCGTATTTGGCCAAACCGACTCTTGTGCAATTTGACTTTTAAGCAATTGAGAAAAGTTGACTTATTTGAGTTTTAATCTTGATTTAAGGACCGATAATGGTGTATTAAGGTAGAATGATGCTACTGCAAGTTGTATATATGAAAGTTAAACACAAAACAAACTTTTGGCTATCAAAAATTCCAACAATGGGATGTTAGGACATTTGATAGATGATTTTGACTATAGGGGCTTACAGCACAAGATTAAGGGATGAAATGGTTACAAATAAGCTAAACAAGCATGAACTACTAGACACCAAGCATCGAACCATCCTCAAATGAAGTTTTACAACAAATCCAAACACCCTATTACTAATCATAAGCAACTAAAATTGATAGAAATACTACACTAGCTTGTACCAATGATCAATCTGAGCTTAATCATGTTTAATACAACTAAATAAACACATTTAAACTAATAAAGACCACAGATAAACAGATAAGCAAAAACTGCAAATTGACTTGAAATATGAAAACTGAGAAACTCACTTACATGTGTCCAAATTGTGCAGGCTCAAAACCAAATCCAAATCCTACACTATCCTAGTCTATTTCAACCCAACACCATCACTGCATCAACCTATGTTCATTTCTGAATCCAGATTTGACCCAGTTTGACTTTGTTTGACCAAGATACAAAATTTCTTGGAATTGAATTCCCAGCTTATCAAAAGCTTCAATGAGCTTAAGTGAGCTTGTATGAGCTTAAAAATGAACTACTAACACTTGTACCTAGGATTTTGAAACTGAAAAGCGTAATGAAGAGCATGAACTTTGGAAACTTATATGAAAATTTAGATTGATAGTCAAAAGTACAATACAAAGATGTTTTAACTTGAATAGGATACAAATAAACTTGAACTACAACATTTGATTTTAACTAATACATTTTAAAGAAAAACGACATTAAAGGAAATTATCAAAACTAGCTACCCTCCTACTTGCTTCTCTTTGCATCCTTTTATATTCCAAACTCCTTCCCCACTTGTTCTGAGCTTTTCCCACCTCCCTTTTTGACCCTTGGATGAGTGGAGACAATCTTGGCCACTCATTTGGTTTTGGCGGGAAATGGAGTTTTAACAGTTATGTGAGATTGAGTGTGGGAAAGGGGAGGTAATCAATGTATCTTGGAAGGTTGTGTTTGGAGGGAACAAGTTGAGTGGAAAGGTGAGTTGGAGGAGGGGGGTTGTGTGTTGCAGGGTCTTGGCAGAAGAAGCAGGTGAAGAAGATAAAAAGGGCGCGTGTGTGGGATTTGACCAAGTGGTTTGACCACGAGGCTATTAATAAGCGGGGGTCCAAATGGTTATTTGTGAGGGTCCAATAGATGGCGAGGTCCAAATTAGGTTTAATGGGTTAAATAACATAGGACCAATGTTGTCATTTCGAAATTGCAAGGACCTTGGGCGCCAATTCATCAAAGAGGTTTCAAGGGACCAAAATTGACAATCTCACAAAGTACAAGGACCAAACTTGCCATTTTCACATTTTCCGAGGACTAATTTCGCCAATTTTGAAACTTGAAGGACCATTCTTGTAATTTTCTCAAATTTTGACATTTTCACCAAAGGACTAAATTTGACAAGTTATGATTTTAAAAGGACCTTTGGTGACTTTTCTTTTGAAATTTTGGCTCGGGGACTAGTTTTGACAAATTTTGAAAGTTGAGGGACTGAAGCGCCAATTATGCAAACTTTGCTCATTTTTCATCGATTTTGAACATTTTGCATCCGAAACATATAAAATGCATTTTGGAATATTTTCGGTATTTTGATGCATTTCGAGCATTTTTAAAGCGTTTTTAGATTCAGATTGACCCAAAATGATGAGTATTTACACACTCATCAATTGCCTTTGGTAAAGGCGTGGAAAAACCATTATTGGTAATTAGTTCACCATCGGATAGAAGAACTAACTAGTCCGGAAGGGTCGACTTTTGGTAAAGACAAAACAAATCATTGATAGTCGATGATTTGCTAAAAATCATATGGTTATCAATGTACCATGGTCTTACACACCAAAACATTTGGCTACTCCGAGATAATGGCTTTGGTAAAGAGATCTAAATCCATTAAGTTTTCAATGATTCACCTCTCGGGAGTTAACACACCGAAGTGATGAGAATAGTATGCAACTTTCGAATTAATGTACAAATTGTCATATGTTGCTGTGTTGCTGAAAAGATGGAGCTTGTTGGATGATGTTGTGAAAGAATCATTCTAGAGATACTTTGACAAGCACAAATACTACATAGATACAATCCAAAGATTAAGAAACAATATGTTCTTAAAGATGAAGCTGTTAAAGATAAATTTACAAAGGAACTTGAAGTCAAGCAAGTAGAATTCAAGTTAGGGGAGGATTGTTGGGATATGAAAATGCTGAAGATATGAAAGTCGATGATTGATAAAAATCTTGTGGTACATTGAAATCTTGGGAAAAGTTAAAGAGTCAAAGTAATGCTAAAGACAAAGTTAAAGTACTGCACTTTGAAGTCAAAGTACTGCACTTTGAAGTCAAAGTACTGCAAGAACAAAGAACTGTTATATTCGTTTATGGAAAGTATTATAACTCTAGAATATTCTATGTTTAGATTACTTGTCGTACAAGGATACAAATTGTAAACCGACTAAGATATCCTTGAGCCTATAAAAGGACTCCTAGATTGGCATTAGAGTGCGAGTCTATGAGTTTTAGAGTTTACGAATTCACAAGTTATTTAGTGTTTTAGAGAAGTTCGATAATTTTAGAGTTGTTTAGAGTATCGCATAATAAGCGATTTAGAGTTTATAATAAAAGTTATTCTTCTTAGCTTTGTTAAGTAAATTCGCGCACTTGATAAAGATTGCTCAGTGTTTCTTTGTTAATAACTTAGGATTTATCCGATGTTGTTAAACCTTAACAAGCTAGTTAAGTTAGTTTGATTAAAGTATAACGATCCAACAAGGTCCTTGACATAACCATCATAATGCTGCAACAAAAATGACCAACATCACTATTTATTATAAATGCATTCTGTTTTGCAATAACGAATACTGGTTGTAACTCATTCCTTTCACAGAACACCATCCATAATGATTTTATTCTAGGATTTCTACTTGTCTTAATGCTTACCTCAACATACATAAGATTCCTGTAGATCTCTAGATCTAGTGCTAATAGCTCATCAATAAAGTTATAGCGGCTTAGCAGCTTTTGTACAAAAACATGGGAGAACGAGTAATCTATATAGTGATTAGCAAAAGTTGATACTCTAAATTCAGAAAGTAATGTAAAGTGGAAGGTATCAAAACTATCTTCAACTTACTCGGGGGTAGGAGCAGCTTTAACAATGTTAGTTAGGAGCTCCTTTTCATCGATATTTTTTTTAGTAAAAAAATCATTAGATATTTGACAATCAAGTTTGTTATATAAAAAAAGTCGTAAATAGCTAAAGTACATGGTAGTTATCGTTGATCGCCACATAGCTTCAGGATATGTACATTTTTTTTGAGTAACAAAACGACATGCCCTTTGTTTCCCTTCTTAATTCTTATCAAACGACAACCTCACTTTCACAAAACGACACTTTCTACAACAAAACAACGCGGTTTTATTTTCTCACGTAAACGACATTGTCCGCACGCTTAATGTTGCCTGACGTATAATAAACGAATGATATATTTGATTTGAAATAAAAAATTACTTGTAATAGAACACATCCTCCATTTTGTTAAATAATTTTTAGGCTTAATTTGAGACTTGTCAGCTTATATAAATTTATCATAATAATAAACTTATATAAGCCGACAAGTTTTAAAATAAGTCAAAAATTGACACTTATCAAATATAAGATGAAATGAAAATTTTCGAACTATTTTGAGACTTGTAATTTATATAAATTTATCGTAATAATAAACTTATATGGTGACAGTTTTAAAATAAGTCGAAAAATTGACACTATCAAATATAAGATGAAATGAAATTTTTAGAACTATTTTTGAGGATTGTCGACTTATATAAATTTATTATAATAATAAACTTATATAGTGACAGAGTTTTAAAATAAGTTGAAAAATTGACACTTATCAAATATAAGATGAAATGAAAATTTTAGAACATTTTGAGATTGTCAAACTTATATAAATTTATTATAATAATAAACTTATATAAATCGACTAAAGGTGTGTGTTTTTTAAAAAATGTCTTATAATTTCTACTCTTACTGGGTAAAAGGTGGGCGGACGTTTTCTTGTTTGTTTTTCTTTTGAGTAAGGCAGGTTAGACATATAACATCTACTTTCGATGAAGGTGGGAGGCTTGTCTTCTGCGCTTCTTACTGTTTTGTAAACTTTATATAATATATTTGATTGTTTATTAACTATGTTATATTTATGATAAAAGTATTCTTTCGTATTTACATAAGTTATTTATTATCGCATTCGTTGGTTTAATAAACAAATTGCAAAAACGAAAGACTTAAAATCGTTCGGACGACATAAAAAAAACAAAATTATTTCGTTTAGATTTAGGCTTTTTACCATGGCTCTTATCGATGAATCGCGGAATCGATTCGAATCTCAACACATCTTAATAAACACACACCTACCTAAGTTTCAAAATAAGCCGAAAATTAAGGCTCCACATGGCTTATTACGTTTAAGAAGATTAGCCCTTAAGATCCTTGCCGAATATCCCTTCCAATTTGAAACCCTACATTTCTGTATACACAGAACACACAAACACCAGACCATAAATCAATCAGGTATGTTTTTTCCTTCCTTTAATCTTATTAGTTACACTTTATTAAATATATATATCATTTACAAATCATAATAATTCGCTCATTAGGTTTCCAACTTATCATAATTCTTATTTGTTAAATTATATAGGTAGGGCTCATAACTGACTGTGTAAATAATACAATGAGTGTGGTTGGGTTCGATATCGGGAACGAAAACTGCGTTATTGCCGCCGCCAGAAACCGTGGAATAGACGTGCTTCTAAACGATGAATCCAATCGCGAGACGCCTTCTGTTGTGTCTTTCGGTGAAAAACAGCGTTTTTTAGGTTCCGCAGGTGCGGCGTCTGCAACTATGAACCCTAGATCTACTATTTCGCAAGTTAAGAGGCTCATTGGGGTTAAGTATAGGAGTCCGGCTGTACAGGATGATCTTAAGTTGTTGCCGTTTGAGACGAGTGAGGCTTTGGATGGCGGCGTGTTGATTTGTTTGAGGTATTTGGATGAACGATGTACGTTTCGCCTGTTCAGATTATGGCGATGTTGTTTGCACATTTGAAGTATATGGCGGAGAAGAATTTGGATGGAGCGGTTACGGATTGTGTGATTGGGATTCCGTCGTATTTTACGGATTTGCAGAGGCGTGCCTATCTTGATGCTGCTCGTATTGCAGGGTTGAGGCCTTTGAGATTGATGCATGATTGTACTGCGATTGCGTTAGGTTATGGAATTTACAAGGCGGATTTTGCGGCTTCTGGACCGACTAATGTCGTGTTTGTTGATATTGGACATTGTGATACTCAGGTTACTGTTGCGGCTTTTGAACATGGACGTATGAAAATATTGTCGCATGCTTTTGATAATCATTTGGGTGGTCGAGATTTTGATGAAATTTTGTTTAAATATTTTGCGGAGAAATTTAGGGAACAATATAATATTGATGTTTATACCAACACTCGTGCTTGTATAAGGCTAAGGCGTCGTGTGAGAAGTTGAAGAAGGTTTTAGTGCGAATGCAGAAGCGCCGCTAAATATTGAATGCTTAATGGATGAGAAAGATGTGAAGGGTTTATAAAGCGAGATGATTTGAGAATTTGTGTTCTGATTTGTTGAAAGCAATTAGCGTTCCTTGTGTTAATGCGGTAAATGAGGCTGGCATTGGGGTCGATCAAATATATGCTATTGAGCTTGTTGGTTCTGGGTCCCATACGGCTATTATGAGAGAATTAACTTCTATCTTTGGAAGGAACCGAGAAGGACTCTAAATGCGAGTGAGTGTGTTGCGAGAGGATGTGCACTTCATTGTGCAATGCTTAGCCCGACTTACCGTGTTAGAGAATATGAGGTTTGTCTATAATACTGTCTTATTCAAGTATTCCACGCATCTTCAATGTTAACTTTTACGAGTATTTGTGTCACTTTTTTTTGTACATTAAATTGTTATTCTTGTGAAAAGTTAAACGAACTATGCTACACTTGGCATGAATGTGCTGTTTTTGTTACATTATTAAAATTTAAGTGCAAGATAAAACAATCATGCTGACAAAGTTTGTCGAAGGTCGCCAATTCGTGTTGTTTCCAGGAATCATTTATCACTCTATAGAGAAGCAGCTGACTTAGATTGTTTGAAAAGTCAATAACTTCTTAGTTACGGACGTCATCAAACAATAACTAAACTATATAAAGAGACACCAATTTATTTGTGGAGCTTTAGGTACTATGTATTAGTTATTTTCTTATATATTATACTTACTCTCAAATGAAAATTTGCCCCATTGGAGTAGGGCAGAACCTTTGAATAGTTCACCAGGCTGTATCCAGACACAACTATGCTACAGGATTAGTTTTCATTTTATAATTCTATCTTTGCTTTCTATCATGTCATTTAATATATTGTTGACAATTAAAAATATAACTTGTTGGTTTTGGATCCTGCTTGATCATATTAATCTTCATTTCTGTTTAAAAGATGGGTGGTAAATCGTGTAGCATGGTGATTAATCAAACCCAAAATGACTGGAGTGCCATTTAGTAATCCCGTTAAGAAAATATTTAATCTAGGGAGGGGTCATCCCTTTGAAGTTGGAGTACCCTCAAGTTATAAGTTAGGTTTAATATGTAGAACTTATGTGATTATGTCTAAAGAGAGCTGTCAAAGTCGTTTTATGTACATATGCTTATATAAAAAGTCAGTATGTTAAGAATATCATAAAGTTTGCGTATTCAATTGGCCTAGGCATCTTAACAATGAGATCAATCTTCAGTGAAAGAGAAACTGCTATTTTAACATATATCTAAATGTTAACATACCTCATTTATATTATGATACTACAGCTAATTTGAAAATGTTATCTTATATTATATAAGGGAAGAAGCTCACCATTCTTCCGTTTTATCCATTACATGGGCTCAAATGGAGTGAGAATTCATTTTCAGGCATTAATTATGCTCTAGAAATTGGTTCCACAATTTGAATCTCTTACAAGGGACAAGTCTACCTACTATTTTCGTTTGAAGGACTTGTAAGGGTAGGGAAAAGTATTTTTGATCATCAGTTTCTCATGTATCGTCATATTAGCATTTGCAATTTTTATCAGGATGGATTGTGCACTTAACTATCTGTAGTGTTGAGCTTATATCTAGGTTATAGACCTTATTTTCCGATTTTGGTAATTCTCTAGATATGTTAATATGTATGAAGTTTCTTAAACGTAGACATTTGCTGTTACTGTGGATTCAGTTTGCAATTTTTTTTTGCAGGTTCAAGATTCGTATCCTTTTGCCATCGGACTTCAATCAGAAGAAGGTAACACCATCTCACTGCCCAATGGTGCGCTGTATCAAAAAGGGCATCCATTTCCAAGCTTTAAGATGCTTACATTGCATAGAAGTAATACATTTCATTTGGATGTCATATATGCCAACGAAAATGAGTTGCCTGCTGGAGTATCACCTAATGTCAGTCGTTTCACTGTAAGAACCACTACTCAGCTACTAGTTTCATCTGTTAAGTATTTTTGAACTTTCAACTATTTGAATTTAGTTTCAGGTTTTTATATAGAGGTCCCAATATCTACCTGGCTAGTAATAGATGCACCGAGTAATGTTTTCTCTAACAAATTAAACTGGCACTAAAAGTTTTAGCGTAATAGGAAGCGTAAATTGGGGTAAATTGGGCTGAAGTTGCGTAATGTATAAATCCTCCCAAATCTTGTTAAAAAAACTGGATTTGGAGTCCTGTGCACACAAAGGATTTTGACAGAAGTTAAATTTAATGAATATTTGTATTTATATATGTTATAATCTCATGCATAGACGGGGTTTTAGTATAAAAATTAATTTAGTTTCATGACAATATTATAAATAGTGTTTCATTAGAACACTGATGTTTAACGACAATAAAATAACTTTTGTAACTCATTTAGCATCTATAAACGCTAAAATAAACATTATTTTAATTAATAATATTTATGCAGATTGGTCCTTTCTCAAGTTCACACAACGTGAAGGTCAAAGTTAGATTTCACCTAAATCTTCATGGCATTGTATCGATAGAATCTGCTTGGTAAGTATATGATTCAATTTGCTTGAATAACTAACATCAATTTCGTCATGCTGCTGGGACAGCATTCGAAGAGCATTTATGATATCTATTCCATCCTTTGTGTTTCTTATTTCAGCTTATAGAAGAAGATTACTCAAGTAACAATGCTCATTCGCCTTCTGAACAGATGCCTGCTGACATTCACATGTCAAACGGTGCTTCTGAGTATAGCCCATCCACAACACATCCTGTAAGTAATATCATCTGAGTTTAATGTGATGCATACTCATCGAGTTTTTACGCTACTTGATGTGGGATCCTTGACGAAATCTTCATTTGATTTTTTATATTATCATGCGCATATAATTGTGTTCTATGGGGCTACCCGTATTTTTGATATTATTTTTTTTCCTAATTAGCTAGTGTATACGATTACGAAATTTATTATAACACAATTTGTTATAATCAAATATCTTAGTAGGCTTAGTGCATTAAACTTACACTTTGGGGGATTTTCAACCTGTTAGACCTGGTTTTTAATCTGCGAACTTTTCAATTCCAACAGTTTGAACCGTTAGAGATAAAACATAACCCGATACAAGTCATTTAGGCCATGTTTAGTTGCAGAAAAAAGCTTCATTTTCCAGAATTTTTTTCTAAGAAAATTAGAAAACAGAAAACATGTTAAAATCCACATTTTTCTTAAAATGTTTCCCAAAAAATAGAGAATCAACTTTACTAAGTTAAAACATGATATCAGAAAAGTGAAACATGTGTTTTCTATCTTTTCCTCCCACTTTCCCAAATAACCCCCACTTTTCTATAAGAAAATAGAGCAGCCATTTAAGCGCTTTTTTCTAATATTCAACACTTTTCTAGTAAAAATAAAAACACATCCAATAAAAACAGAAAAATAGAAATGAAAAATAAGAAATTAGAATTTTTTCCATAACTAAACACAACCTTAACCTTTTATAACTAAATTGTTTGAAGTTGCCACCTCTAATGTGTAACAACTGTGGTAGTAATTAAACAACGCTATTTCACTTAGCAGGCTGATGAAACAAGAAAAGGCAAGGCCGAAGGCAGAATGTTGCTGTTTCTCAGGATGTCTTTGGGGAACCACAAGAGATGAACTACTTCAAGCTTTGGAAATGGAGAGAAATTAGCAGATCAAGACATAAAAGTGGAGCAAACTAAAGAAAGAAGAACACCCTTGAATCTTTCGTTTATGACACACGCAATAAGGTATGTAACCGATTAAAACAAGTAATTTGGTAATTAATTGACGTCATGTAATTTAAATTTATTTGCGTTATACTTAGGAAGGGCGAAGCCAGAAAATATCCAACTGGGGGCAAACTAGGGGGTGTTTATATTGGATTGAAAATCAGGTTTCTCGGGTTCAAAATGTCTAGTTCGAAGGAAACTCGATCGAAATCTGAATTACAATTCAATTTGGTTTCGATTTCGACTGAAATCTGAATGCTAAGTTTTTAATTTCTGGATTATGGGGAAAAGGAAAAAACTTGTCACCAATAAGCAAGAATAAGTTCTAAACTATTCTTTTATAGTGGTAGAGTTTTCATGTAGTTTGAATTATGTTTAGTATGGATTTCAACTAGAATGTGAATCAAGAATCAGTTATTTTCCATTTCAACCAGGAAACATGAGTCTATATTTTAAGTGCTTTAGCCATTGTTTAGTTAGAGTAAAAATTTATAGATTTCTACGTCTAATTTTGTAGGGACTAGGTGGGGATTTTTTGTTTGTCTTTGATATGTTGGGAAATACAAATTCCCAGTTTTGTGGTGAATAATAATACTTTAGCTTGGCCACCAAGCTAATCCATAAAGGAAACTAATAATAATAGAAACAACTCTTTTAATTCAGCCCCTACACTTATGAAAATTGCCTAAAAGTGTTGGATCGTATCACCAATTTAAATGCGATTTCCTTATTCGTTACTTTCTACAAAAAAAATTGTGGAAAACAAGGGTGATTTCCCTCTAATTTCTCCAACTAAACGCCCCCTTCGATTCTGGTGAAAAGGGAAAAAGATGTCACTAATTAATGTGAGTATAGAGTTAAGAGTTTTCTTTATAGAGGCAAACTAGCGGGTTAACCCGCGTTGCGACAGTCGTTGCCCTCGATCAATTTATTCACGGAATGAATTTGCTAAATTTGCTTTTTTTTTTTTTTTTTTTTGCGCACTGTTCATGCGCGTACTGTTCATGACCGCGTTACTGTTCATGACCAAATGTGTTTTAGTATATATATATAATTTGTTTAGATACTCAAATCATGGGAATAAGGAAAACAGAGTTTGATCTCTGATGAGTTTATTTGGGTTGTGTTTGATCTCTGACGGGTTTATTTGGGGCTCTGTTTGTCTTAGAGGGGTCAAAATAAAATGTTTAGCTACTAAGGGAACATTACAAACATGTTGGAAGTCGCCCAAATTCTATTTTTTTTAATAAGTCCGCATTTATCATTTATAAGAAATTGGACAACAAAAGTGGTAGCAGTAAACCCAATCTGTCCCTACTGTTTTGAGGTATACTGAAAATGGCCTCTTTCCAACTATTAGTGGCTTTTCACTTTTAAAGCTACATAAGAGTTGAACATAATTTCTGTTATTTAGCTTCTAAGTTCGTGCGGAGCTTTGCCACAGACGAAGAGAGGGAGGATATCGTGAAATCTTCAAGAAACTGAGGACTGGTTATATGAAGATGGTGATGAATCTGAACAAGCCTATACTGGAAGGTTGGAGGATCTTAGAAAGGTATCTGAAATGTCTAATTTGAACTCTACCTTGTTATGCAGTAGTAGTAGTGTGTACATATCTGATTCTTTTTTCTTTGTCATTGTAGGTGGTAGATCCTATTGAAAGTAGATACAAGGAAGAAGATGCTAGAGCACAAGCTACCAAAAATCTTTCAAATTGTATTAAACATTATTATATGGCTGCAAGCTCATTACCTGCTACCGAGAAAGAGGCGGTATGATTCTAGTTTTAAGCTGTTATAATTCTGAAATCGATCTTCACTTTCTTGTATTTCATATGATAAATGGGGTTAGAGTAGAACTTGTAAGGGGAATGACAACCCTACAAGTATGGGTGGAAAAAATAGGCAGACGGGCTGGGTATTGATGAAAATTGGTAAGTTGGGTCTTGGGTTGACTCACAAACACTGTTCTGTCAGTTAATAAATTTATATATATAAATAGTGGTAATTGTGATTACATGAATAATATTGCCACAAAATTATCTTGTTATTTAGTGTAATTTTGGATTTGTTATGTTATAAATTTGCACTTTGGGTTACTTTTGATATGTTATCCAATTGACCTGCTAGAGATAAACGCAACCTGAATTAACTGACTTATAAGTGAGCAGAGTCAAATCACTTCCTTTAATCAGCAGTCACAGAATTTTTGAATTACTGTACCATGCTTTGCATTGCATTCCAGCAAGCAAGTGCCAGACAAATTTGCTTTTTGTCGAAATGAGCAGTTTTGGATAATCTGTGGAAATAGCAAAAGCAAGAAAACAGTCATTGTACTTGGCACTTTCTTTTTGTCAAACATATAATGCCTTGTAATGGTCACTACTAGGGTGAAGATGCTATCCTTCATTGGGATTTTGCTGAGGAGAATGTTTAGTTATTTGGGACATCTCAACGTGAGATTTTATGCATTTATTTCTAGATAAATGGTGTGTATCATTTGGAACTCTGTGGTAGATATCTTTGTTTTGTAAGAATATTAATTTATAATTATGATGTCAGCCAGTCATAGGTGAGTAACTTTTTAATCATTTGGGCAGGTTTGCAGTGAATGCAGCAAAGCTGAGCAATGGTTGCACGAGAAATCCCATTTGCAGGATTCAATGCCCAAACATTCTGATCCTATAATCTGGTCAAGTGAAATAAATAAAAGAGCTGAGGTTCTTGAAAGGTAAGTATCAACCAATTATTAACGGGGCAAAAAACACAATAAGCTAGATAAGACACAGGTCAAATGGGACGAAGGTTGCCCCACGTGTCATTTTACTCATGCAACCTCTTAAACCGCCTTATTGAATATACTTTGATTGAAATAATATAAAATGTGTAATAATCTTTGATACACCAAGTTGTTCCTAATAAATACGTAGTTATCAAGTTTCTCTGCTGTTCTATCTAGGCCACTCAAATATTTTATTGGGTTAACCACTCAAGTTTCAATATTTAATTTAGTGAACAAAGTTTTTTGACTAAGGTACGAGTGATGTAGGTGGAACTCATACGAAACTTTGTAACTAATTAGTGGCATCTCTCATAAAAGTTAAAACTCTGAACAAAATAATTTTCGGGTAAACCTTTACTCGACTCGAATCGACCCTCACATAAATTACGCATTTTGACCTGAATCCGTTTTGACATATAACTAACCTTTCTGACCCACCCTTGTAGTCACCTGACTCACTTCTACTTTAAACATTAGATTAGTTGCATACTTGCATAAACTGATTAAATTATCAAGTATTAATCTACTTGCCTTACTGTAGTCAAACAAAGACCCTAGTAATTGTTGGTTTGAGGTTGAAGCCAGGTGAACTATGGTTATGCTTGAGATTAGTTTTCAGGTGAACTAAATGCGTTTCTTAAAATCTCATATCAGTCCAAGAAAAATGATCCCTAATTCGATTTGTTATGCTCGTTGCAAATATAGGAATTTCTATAGGTGGCAAGATGGGCAGGTTCGCTTGGCTCACAGAACTTGTATGCTTTTTCAAGTCTTGATAAATAAATAATGTGTCAATTAGGATTATAAAATTAACAGTATCACAATAGTAATCAAAGTTTTGGATGACTTTTGCTTGTTTGACTCATTAGAAATGATCCCCTTGTTACTAAATTATATATGACCATTTTTTGGTAAAAGGCAACCCAAATCGACTTATTCGTAAGTAAATGGGTTTAAATATATGACATCTACAAATTTAAGTTTCCGTACTTGATTTGTTATGTCATGGTTTTAATGTGATTATGAGCATTATAAAAGGGTAGTCTAGTACTTTAGCTATTAAGCCATTTAAGAAGTGCTGCGCATGTGCATACTGCTACAATTGTGTGAAGTGCATCACCAGAATTTCCTTACCCAATACTTGTATTGTTAACCCTATAACTCCTTACTTTCGTAGCCATTCTTTGCTTATTGTGTTAGAAAAGAGTACTCTAGTTATGTTCTCTTATATTGCTACTTACATCGTGATCCTGCTGACTTCAGAATGTTCAAGCACATTACAAAAAACAAGTATTCGACATCAAATCAAGAGGAGAACCATAGGGACAAACCCGATGACATGTATATAGATTGATGATGATATTCAGCCTATGGATTTTCATGTATCTAAGGAAACAAGCAATTTGAAACCTGTTTGTCAATCAAGATTGAAGATTCAGAGGTAAGAACTAAATTTTGTTTGTTGAACTCACCATTTTGACTTGAAACTTGATAGTTGACAATGTGATGTTTCCAATATTATATACTTACATGTATCCCTTTTGATTTGTTGTGCTATATGAAGGGGGTTTTAAGCTGTATACTTGAATCTTGGATTAAAAAATGTGAAATGTTTCTAGCTGTGTTTGTCATATTATGTTTTTCATTTCATAGGTTCTATGTGCTGCTGGAGGAATGGAGAACTGAAAACCCTGAAAATTATTGTGTTAGCATTTCTAGTGGTTTTTGAAAATGGTCTTCAATTCTCAGTGATGCGTAAACAAACACTTATGAATGACATGCAACTTTTAGGCGGCCTTTCTGACCTATCCACTTATGAATAAGAGAATTTGGTTTATGTTTTATTGCAAACGGTTCAAATGCATAATTTTGTTAAAATGTGTCAAGCAAAATGGGTTGAGACTTGAGACTAAAATGCATATATAACCTCCTAGCTAAAGGTGTTATTCAATATTGGTTGAAAGTAAGACGAAGTCATCTTTAATGGACACTAGTAGAGCGTTCGTTCAAAGTGGTGGTGGTATCGAGACTTTGAGGAAAGATGACGTGGTGGTTGAGTTACGTGTTTTATGAGATGGTGGCATAATAAGGTATCCAATTGCTCAATTTCATTAGTGATTAATTTAATAAAAACTCAAAGATCCATCAAAGTTAAGCAGTTAAATAATCTGAAAATACATAAATGATGAGAATATACTGATATGAATTGCGGTAGGCAGGGAGTACATTTCACGCATAATACTCGTCCTCTATACACTAGCGGTTTAATTACTAAAATGGACAATTCCACGAGTAGGATATGCTTTTGTGACTACGGTTATAAAAGGTTACTACTCTTTCACTATCTTATTCATTATAACATTCAAATTTAAATTAAGGTTGTCTTAGCATTACTGTCAACTTTTTCTCAACGATAGCATCACTTGGCCTGGTATTTTGAGCTCAACAAAGAACATTGCAAATGAGATGGATCGCAGATCTCATGAACTTACACCCACCAAGTCCCAAATCACAATATCTTGTTAAGTACTATTCATGTAAAAAGTTTTCTATCTAATATAATTTTACTATTTCACCAACCTTGTATGTACAGTCGATGAAAAACAAAACAAAAAATCAGAAAATTTGGATGTACAAAATGAACTCCAAAAATTGAATCGGTGATTCGGTGTTACTAAAGTTTTCATTTCTGGGGATAAATAAATGTAAACATTATTTTAGCATCCATAATTTTTTTTTCCTTTTTTTTTTCCAGTTAAATACATCAGTTATCTGATCTTCCGATTATTTACACCAGTTGATTGATCATATTAAATGCACCAAAGTGCTTAATCTTCCTGTTGTGTTTTAAAAGACCGTTGTCACATTGGCAATGTTACACATAATAGGAAGATTATGCAGTTTGTGTTTATAAAAGGAATTAATAATTACATTGATACACGCCAAAAGATTGTAACAAGTTAGATAAATTTCAAATTATCTAGACAAAATTACTGCGGTTGGTTCGCATGGTTTCTTCAGTATTATTGAGTTTGATGCAAAGTCGTTTTAATTCCCCATGATCATTTATTTTGAAGCGTTGCACTCTTTTAGTCCCTAATTTGGATGGCGTTATTGCGATCCGTTAAGTGTTTTCTTATTTGTTAGTCATTCGTTAATAAATTTTGCGTTAGTCTTTATTTTTAAAATATAGTTTTCACAGGTAGTCACTCCGTTAATAATAGTTATCGCCCGATTTTTACGTTTTGTTCGTTTTTATCCGTTTCCTCGTTTTTTCGTTTTACGCCGTCCGTTTTCTTTCGTTTTTTATAGTTTTGTCCAGTTTTTTCACGTTTTATCATTTTCATCCGTTTTCTAACATTTTTCTTCGTTTTGTCATTTTCTTTCGTTTTGCCCGTTTCATTCGTTTTTGTCCATTGTTCTTACGTTTTGTCCGTTTTAAATGCGTTTTATCGGTTTCATCCGTTTTGTCCGTTTTCTTACATTTTATCCGTTTTTTTCGTTTTGTACTATTGCAACATATTGACACTTTTTCAAAAAGAAAAAATTCAAAAAAATTGGAAAAAATATTCGAAAAAAAATTGAAAAGAAATAAAAAATTTCAAATTTTAAAAAATTTCAAAATAATTTTGAAATTTGAATTTTTTATTATTTTTCAATTTTTTTCGGAAATTTTTCTAATTTTTTTTGAATTTTTACAATATGTCCAAATTTGAAAATATTGAAAAAAAGTTTTGAAACAAAAAGTATTTCGACATATTGTAAATTTTGAAAAAAATTTCAATTTTTTAAAGATTAAAAAATATATTTGAAAATATTTTTTTATTCAAATTTTTTTGAAATTTTAATTCAATTTTTTTGAAATTTGAATTTTTTTTTTTTCGAAATATTTTTTCCAATTTTTTTCTTTTTGGAAAATTTTTCAATATGTTGAAATAGTACAAAACAAAAGAAAAGCGGATGAAACCGATAAAAGCGTGCGAAAAGCAGACAAAAGCAACAAGAACAACGGACAAAAACGAAAAACTAAAGAAAGCAGACAAAACGTAAGAAAATGTTAGAAAACGGATGAAAACCGATAAAACGTAAAAATGGACAAAACTATAAAAAACGAAAGAAACGACGAAAAACGAAAAAAGCGGAAACGGATAAAAACGAACAAACACAAAACGAAAAAATCGGGGATAACTATTATTAACGGAGGACTGCGTGAAACTATATTTTAAAAAATAAGGATTAACGGTGCAAAATTTATTAACGAAGGACTAATACACAAAATCTTAACGGACTGCACTAACGCCATCCAAAATAAGGACTAAAAAGTCTGGCGTTCAAAAATATATATATAGAATTAAAATGACAGGGACCAAACTGCAATCTGCAAGAACGTGGACCAACCGTGTAATTTTGTCAATTATCTATCATTCCTTTTTATTTTGTCGCAGTGGAAACTGGGAAGAATATGTATCAGTCCATGATGAAAATGGATTTCACTTGTAATTATTCGAAGTTTAGGATTATAATGTTGTATAGTTTTGTCATTATCAATTGCGAGATTGTGTAGTTAATGACTTCATACTTTGAGCTATTTAGATTTAGTGCTGACAAGTAGATACTAAGAGTTGCAATAGCGAATCATCGAAACCACATATAACTCATGAAACTCAAGTTTCTAAGCCTCAAATCAAGATGTCGATAGTGGTCAAGTGAAACATTAATTGTTATTCAAGGTGAAAGCCGAAAGGTCAATTTAAGTTGTTGATTGAGTTGTATGCTTTGAGTTAAACTGCACAAGAAATATAAAGTGTTTCAAGTCAAGATGTTGATTTTCAAGCATCACTAGTTTCATCTTCAATGTTTAGTCAGTAAGTCGTAAAAATTATGGAGTGGTTGAATGGGTTTTGTATCTTTTGCAAAATATAATAGGAATAGATTAAGGCTGCTCAGGTAAGGATTGATCACTTCTTTTTAATCTCGCGTCATTTTCTCTCTGACCGGTGATTAGGTCTTGATAAAATTTCACCAAGTTCGTTTATTTTATTTATTTTATTATTATTTTTATTTAAAAAAAAAAACATTTTTAACACAAATTTTTTTTTTCATTTGCTACTTTAATAGTCTATATCTATACCAGCTTGAGTTGTATCATAAGTGTGTCTTCCTCTTCTCAACAACAGCTTACCAAGCTCTATCACCCAATTCACGTTCACTTTATTTGCAAAACGTTAATAACCAGCAATACTAACACGCAACTCACTTACATTTGTGGTGTCAAAAGTTGGATGTTTGTGGTTTGTGGTGTGACTGGTGTCGATCGAGCAGACGACCAACATAGTTTTTTTTTGGCGATCGACTATCACCACAACAGGACGATCGATTGTAATCGATCGCCCAATCACCCCCGATCAATTGGAGATCGACTCTATTGTAACCAGCATAAGAAGATAGGTTGATCATGGCAGTCAGTTGTAATCAATTTGGTCTTCAGCTCTATGACAAAATGCTATAAGTCAAGAAGTTTGTTTGTGCTTGAGAAAACGACACTTGAGGTTGAGGTAAAACTAAGAATTTTTTAATTGAGCGAATCAAACAAAAAAGACAAACATGTCGTAAGGTTTTTTTAATTTTTTTTGGCACTACACTGGGACAAGGACTTCGAACGCATGAATAGGTTTGTTCAAAGGGCTGACATGAATTCTAACACCGATATTTTTGTTAAAAATTCGATACTTTATTATAACAAACTAGTCGGGCGTTCGCACGATGCGTCAAGCATAACCTTTTCAGTTGTATATTTTTTTTGTGACAATTATTTTTTTCCCCTCCAAAAGAATTTGAATGGAGTGTGAATATGATAAGACATCAATTAGAGAGATTTAGAGGATCTCAAAGATATATAGCTAATTGAGTTAACAACAATTGAGAAAGGAACAAGAATACTATAATCAATTTTCTCTTCTACTCATTCGAATGAATAGTACCTTAAATAAGAACAAATGCAACTATTCCACTAGCCAACTTTAGCACCAAAAATAGAGACGTGTGGAAACAATAAAATGGAAATGTGAATATGGAATAATGCATCTACGTAGAGGTCCACTTATTCATCCTAAAATCATGCATGACAATTGACACAGTAATCTTTCAACTTGCATTAGAGAGTGGTGTAAGGCTTGATCAACTTTTATAGACTTGGCCTTTCTGGTCTTCCATATGTGTAACTCTTTGAGTACTCAGGTTTGGCTAGTACCATACCCATATCAATACCCCGTGCCTCAAACGAGCCTTGCCTCAAGCTCACGCTGCTTCCAAGAAGGGTCGTGTTCGGATTGAAGAAAAACAAACTTTGGGGGATGACAATGTGACCGATATGAAAGTATCTTCATACAACGAAATTTGGCTAACTTGTCCTTAATGAGCGTGGCAAGGCCATAATTCTGACGAAGGGCGGTTGAATGAAAGATGGTTTTATTATGTTGGAATGGTAGTGTTTTTAATCTCGGTAAGTAGGCATGTGGCAATTTCATTAACAAGTTTGTGATTCATATTGGTAGTTGGAGGTGGTAGCGGGAGAGGGAGCTTGCGTGGTGACATCGGTGTCAATGTTAGTGATGTTTGTAACAAGGTCGGTGGTGGTGGTGATGTTTGGTGCGTCAAGATCTATTTGGTTAATTTGAATGATGTGTGAGACTTAGCCATGGTGATTTATGTTGAAGTATGCTCATTGCACAATGAATAATTATATTGTAGACACGTAGTTCACGACTTCATACACATGAACACTTAGACATCACTAGTAATATATAAAGAGAAAAGTACAAAAAGGGGGCCAAACTCTTTCTTGGAGTCCCCATTGTGGTCATTTTGAAACTCAATCTCCAAAATGGTCATGCGCAACTGCTCGACTTCGCAACTCCACCGAAAATGCGCTATGTGTCCAATTGCAAGTACAGTTTGTTACTTTTCATAGGACCAATTTAACTTCTAATATTGCGCAACCGCCGGCTACTCAACCTCATTTTACTCAACTTACATTTATCCACGTGCAAAAGTATCTCGGCAAAAAAAAAGAACACATTGGAAAAAGAAACTAAAGTACACAAAATCTTTTAACCATATTCCCACATAATCCACAATATGCCCTGATTACTGTTCTTCTTCTTCTTGATTACCGTTCTTCTTCTCGATAACTGTTCTTCACCGATTAACACAAGAGATCTCTTAACACAATTAACATATATCACACAGATTAAATATGGTATTTGTATTATATAATATAAAATAAGGGCTTAGATGGAAGGGTAATGGACCACAGTGCAAAATGTGAAATTACTTAGTTATATAAATAATGCTTTTTGATTATTCCAAGGCATGCAATTTTATATCCGAGACTTATAGAGTATTTTGGGGGTTATTATCAAAAAGTTCTTAAATTTTTCAAAATTTGTCCTAAGTTACTAATTTTTTCATTTGTTCAATCAAGCTTACTCAACTCACGAGTTTGTTAAATATATTCTTGAACCTTTAAATGATGACATGACTTATTTTTAAGTACAAAGCAGTGCTTGTAGTTAGTCGGGTTTCATGGATTTAGTCCCTAAACCACTATTTATGTTAGTTTGACCGTTTTCATACGCCTTCGTGCTTTTCTTACTTTTTCACCCGCTTTTCTTATGTTTTCATTCGTTTCATCCGTTTTTCGTTTTATCGCTTTTATTCCTTTTCAATTTGCTTTTATCGTTTTGTCCATTTTATTTGTTTTATTCGTTTTCATTTGTTCGTATACATTTTCATCCATTTTATACGCTTACGCAGTTTTCTTACGTTTTCGCGTTTCTTATGTTTTCATACGTTTTTATCCGTTTTCGTCTGTTTGTATACGTTTTCGTCCGTTTTATACGTTTTCGTCCTTTATTACCTTTTTTTTTTATCTATTTTCATCCGTTTTTATACGTTTTCATCCGTTTTTATCTGTTTTATACGTTTTCATATGCTTTTATCCATTTTCATACGTTCTTATTCATTTTTATATGTTTT
Source organism: Chrysanthemum lavandulifolium (assembly GCA_022545495.1). NCBI lineage: Eukaryota > Viridiplantae > Streptophyta > Magnoliopsida > Asterales > Asteraceae > Chrysanthemum > Chrysanthemum lavandulifolium. The sequence goes on along the minus strand of CM040241.1, from coordinate 174,040,952 downwards.
CATAAGTTTTTATCCTGTTTTAGTCTGTTGTTATATGTTTTTGTCTGTTTTTATATGTTTTCGTCCGTTTTTATATTTTTTCGTACATTTTTATCCGTTTTTGGTCCGTTTTATACATTTTCGTCCGTTTTATCTGGTTTATACGTTTTTGTCCATTATCGTACGTTTTTCGTCTGTTTTTATCAATTTTTATCTATTTTTATCCGTTTTTATATGTTTTTAGACGTTTTCTACATTTTTATTCATTTATATATGTTTTTATACGTTTCAATACGTTTTTATCCTTTTTAATATGTTTTTATATGCCTTCTTATGTTTTCATACGTATAAAACTGGACAATAACATATTAAAACGGATAAAAACGTATGAAAATATAAGAAAAGCGTATAAAATAGACGAAAACAAATAAAGGCGGACGAAACGATAAAATAGATAAAAGCATATGAGAACGAAGAAGAGTTATAAAGCGAAGAAAACAACGGACTAAAACGAAGAAACGACTAAAACGTAAGAAAAGCGGCGGCGTATAAAATGGATGAAAATGTATAAGAACATATGAAAATGAATAAAACGGATGAAAACTTATAAAACGGTTGAAAACGAATAAAATTGTAAGAAAACGGACGAAAACGGATGAAAACATAAGAAAACTGAAAACGTAATAAAACTAGCGCAAGCGTATGAAACGGTCAACTAATGAAATAGTGGTTTAGGAACTATATCCGTGAAACCTGATTAGCCACAAGGACTGTTTTGTACTTAAAATATAAGCCATGTCATCATTTAAAAAGTTCAGTAACATATTTAAGAAACTCGTGAAGTTGAGTAACCTGGTTGAAACAAAAGAAAACTTTAGTAACTTAGAAATTTTTTTAGGAAACTTTAGTAAAACATGATTTCACTGAACGAGGCTATGATTTCTTGAAAGTAAACATTTTTACTTTCATTCTAAGCTTTGAATGAGCAAAATCGGATAAGAAGCGAAGGAGTTTCGACCGATTTAAGTCGCTATTTAATTCCGAATAACCCTTATATTTAAACTTTGGTTTATAACAAAAGGTTACTATGATTTTGTGACAACCCGATATTTTCCATTATCTGTTTTACAAGAAATTACGCTCATTTTCATTTACCAACCGGCGTGAGCTAGTTTGACGTGAAACGAGAAAGTTATCTCGTGAAACGTGAAATTAGACATAACGCGTCTTGTCACAACCAAGCGATTTGATTTAATTTTGATTTTATACGTGAGAAATTAGTCGTGTGGACACTTGTTTTTATTGGAAAAATTATTCTAACCACAATGCCGTAAGTTTCGTAATTGTTATTGCTCATTTCCTAGTGTAGGATCGTAAATATTATGTTGTTTGATGATTCGGGTGGTCTTGGATGATGGAAATACATGTTAGCCATTAGAGAGAGAAAGATAAGAGATGGGTGTTTTCTAGAGAGAGAAATAATCAAAGGAAAGGTTAGATTATGAGGAAAGAACCACCCTTCCAAGGATGGAAGGGTACTTATAGTTACAAGTGATACACCTCCGACGGATTGTGGATCGGGCATATGAGAGTAAAGACCATCCTTCCTCCACGGTGTTACACTAAACTAATCACGCTACTAACTAACTAATTAACTACTAAATAACGTAAATAACGACATGTCTCACGAGCTAACATATGCTAGACCATAATTGGGGTGACCGACACTTTAACATGGAATTTCAATTCCTAACAATCTCCCAAGGAGGTCACCCATGAAATACATTTTGCATCCTAGCATTACATCTTTGTCTTTAGTTATGAGCTCGTAGACTTCAATTCTTCAATTTCCACAATCTTTGAGCTTGAGCAGTGATTCTTCAAAGTCCGACTGCTTTGTACTTTAAGTGGAGGTCTTTGAACTGATCCACGTCTTGATGATTTTCGAGCTTTCTTTGAGATCATCAGCTACAGTAAATCTCTGGATCACCCATTATTGTGTTGCCATCATGTGATGTTGTGACTTTTGGACCGACATGCTCACACTTTCGGGATCATGACATCTTTTCATCGAGTAGTCAAGCTTTCATTGGTTCATGATATTTGCGGCAGTAGCGAAGCATAGTATAAAAATATCGAGCTGTGTTATGTAGATATGCACTACTCATGATTTCTTCAATTAAGTGTGGATGTTGTGAGCATGCGGCTTTGGATTGACTTCTCAATTATGATCACCGCAACCGTCAAATGTACTGCGAACAACAAGATTAGCAATAAAACACACGAAATTTGTCTTTGATCACTTTCGTTGAATTGAGGTACACGCCCACGGTTCCCGTTGATCGTACAAGTACCGCTGTGATCGTATAATTCCTAAGAATTTCCTTGTCGGGGTTTCGCAATGTTCTAGTCGTTCTCAAACCGAACGTCTCAAAGAAGACAACACGGAGTGAGTGAACCAAATAATTGAGATTCAATTGATTGATGAAAATTGATTTGAAAACAATCGCGTATTGCTTAGAAGAAAGAGTTTTGCAATACGACGAAGGTTTTATAAGAAAGATCAATTTTCAATCAAAATACTTTTGATTTGAAAAGAATACACATTCGATGTGCTAGAGAAAAGAAGAGATTCGCACATCGAACGGTTTTTCCAAAAGTATTTTTTTTCAATCGAGATACTTTTGAATTTGAAAATGAATACACATTCGATGTGCTAGAAAGAAGATTTGCACATCGAACGGTTTTTCCAAAAGTATTCGTCAATTCATTTCTGGACCAAGGTTGATTCAAGAATGAATCGCCCATCGTTCTCGTCCGGTTGTCACAAGCTTGATCTTTAGAAAGATCTCACATGTCACCCACCAAGAGCTTGTTTGATGTTAGCTCTGAAGGATTTCCATCTTCATCGTGAATACTTTTACATATTACTCGGATGTTCGGCAATACCACAAGGATAATCGTGGGACTCTTAATATATACTTACTTTCCACATTGTGTGAAACAGCAAGTCTTCATTAATTTTGTGTCCTAATGAGATATTGTGGACGATCTCTTGGCTCTAGACTCAATTGTGCACATTTGGTTTCCTATGCGGAGACTAGGAGAGAGGTCTCTTCTTCAATATCAACAATCTAAGAGAAAGTCGATAGATTATGAAGGTTCCCGTGAGAATGAAACAAGCCCTTTTAAGAGGAACTTGAGTAGCTTGGGAAGTTTTAGTGCAGTGCGTCATTGGGTCCATGACGCCTTGTCTTCAATACCGATGTTATCTTGGTAACCAACAAGAGTATATGAATTGAACCGGTTTACGCCCCGAGGTTGAATTATTGGAGGGCTATTTCTTTTCACCCTTTTCACATTCATTTCTTTTCATTCTTCAACCCTTGATTGCTTACCGAGACTTCATTACTAGAACCTTGTTGGATTTATTCCAAGACTAGCTCTGTCTCGGTCGGCACTCTTCCCATATTCTCATTTTTCTCCTTTTTTCATCATACCTAAGGACTCTACATCGACTAGTGGATTGTCCTCGGTAGATCCCTCCGCTCTGGCGGGATCGTGGAAACGAATACCTAACCTCACCATCCTTATAACACAATGCATAAAGTAAATTGGTCGGTCTTTTGGTATTTGTTCTTTCCTTCTTGAAACCAACTGAAAAATCATTTGGAAAATCAATCAAGGTACTTGTGATATAATATCAAAGCATTTTGTACCTTAATTGTTTTGATCATTTAGAAATGCTCCCCATCAACATGTGCATATGATTTTGAAATTGTTTAGCACATAGAGGCAAGAGTTCTTTGAAATATATTTCTTTGATCACAATTTCCTTAGAAAAAGCCTTTTGATTTTCTTGGTAAATTCTCCCTCAATATGTGCGTTGGATATTTGAAAATCATTTTGCACATAGAGGCAAGAGGTTTTTGAAGTACTTTTCACGATTGCCAATAGAAACCATTCGCTCCCCCTCAATATGTGTATCGATATATGAAAGAGTTTAGCACATATTAGAGAGAACTTGCACTTTGAATCAAAACGATAATCTTTTATCAAATTTTATATTAAATCACAAATTCTCCCCCGATAAAAAATATCAAACCCTTTGAGATTTTGGATCCCAAGTGATTTAATAAGGTTTGGAAAACATGAGAGAATATGTGGCCTTGTTTAAATACTCTTACGTTTTTGGTTAAATGCTCCTCCACAATCATGTGCATTATGTATTTCAAAATCATTTGGCACATGAAGGAAGGAGAGCTTTTGAAACAATCACCCTTTAAAACCGATTTGAGATTGAAATCACGATCTCTTCCCCGATCAAAAATTTCAAACCTATTGAGATTTTGGATCCCGATTGATTTAAATCATTTAGAAAATTTTGGGGAAAGGCGTGGCTTGATTTAATTTTGAAATTGGTGATGAGGACCAATTATAGACATTAAAGATTGTTAGTGTCGTATGATAGTTTTAAGAGATCTTTAAGTAAAATAAAATAATTTCACAATCAAACAAGAGCGGAAAAAATTTCATTTTGAAAGATCTTTGGGTTTCAAAGAAAATCATACCATGACATAACATTAAATCTTTAGATCACCACTTATTTTGTACAAACCGGACTTTTATGAAGAAATATCGTTTGAAAATATTTTATTTAAAATCACTCTCCCTCAATCAATGACCAGTAGTCGTTGATTGAGTGACTCGTTAATAAAATGAAGTCCGTGATATCAAAATTAAGTCAATTTATTTTCAAAACAATATTTTACATTTTCAAAGAATATTTTCAAAATTGTTTAAAAATGGTATTATTCACTACTTGTCTTGTACAAAGATACGTTAGGTGGTTGAGTTTGCTTTGGTTGTTGTTGCTAAAGGTTGAAGAAAACCATCTGTCAAGCGATGAGACCTCGAAGTTGCATCTATCGTGCCAACTATCCATGGAGAGATCTAATTAAGCTCCGTTTCTTCTTTGTCGACCCAAGATATAGTTACCCTTCCTTCAAGATCCAATCATCTTCTTATGTGGGATCCGGATAGGGAACATGCTTATATACCAATATACCGTGATACGTTAGTAAACACACATACGATATATGGTGGTCGACATCACCCAAGCAACAATCGACTAATAAAAGTCAATCCAACATATCAATCAGATCATACAAATGCATGGGAATTATGTGTTTATCAAACTCTAATCATCTAATCCTAACATTCATATCCTAGGCACCTAGTCCTTCAACGTAGGTTAACATGTTTTACATTTAAGTATATAAGATAATTAGATGAGCTCGTTAGATGATATAGATTTGAAAACATTCTCCCCTCAATCAATGACTTATTTTTCTCGATAAGTTTAAAAGCTGAAGTCATTGATTGAGTTTTCAATTTTACGAAACTCGAATCGATTGATTTACAAGCAACTCAATTTCCACCATTTTGAATACAACAAATATTTTCTCAAGAATTATAGACGGAAAACATTTGTGTAGGAACAGCAGATCCTTCGACATACTTTCCTCATTTTGTTTTAGGATAAGTGCACGAAATATTTGAAAAATGGTTTAGCGCAGCACTTTCCTTTCTTTTGAAGATCAGGTTGCTATCTGAAATAATAGCAAACCATGGTTTTAGCGCGGGTTACAGTCTGAAATAACTGCAAGCCATAATTTTAGACATGTTTTGGAAAAAATATTTACACCTCCTGCTCGAACTTCATCTATGGTCCCATGCCATTGTTGAATGACATTTATAAGACCGCAGATGTTATCGATACCAGAAGACATGTCTTGATAAAAGCAATATTTTTGGTCTTTTTCAAGTTTTATTTTTTATTTTTTATGGGTTTTTGTTGATTTTATATTTTTCTATTTTGTTTTTGTTGGTTTTATATTTTTGTATTTTACTTTTTGATAAATATATACACAGATAGAGTTGATGATATAGTTTAAGACGATGATGATACGAGTACCGAGATAAGGATATCGAGCAGCCCCGTTGTAGAAGATAGAATTCATCATCTCTTAAACATTCACCACCAAAGCTTCCAAGGCTCTTGAATCGAAGAAAGAAATTGAGCCATTTGAAAGTGAGACTTTGGTAGCTTCCCCCCAAACCGTAAATCTTCTTATTGAGCAGATTCTAAGCTTTCTTTCAAGCTTGCCTTAGCGGATGCACAAAGACGCACACCATATCATCGATCTTGTCGCTCCATATAAGAATGATCATCGAAGTCTCCGTTCGGGTTATATCATCAACAAGAACAACAACGTATCATCCCACTCTTTAAATTTCTTCTCATATTTCTTTTCCATCAAGTCCAAGCGATCCATACCAAAAGGTTGTCAAGAGACCACTTCACCCAAGTAGATGAATTGATGCGGTCGATCTCTTAGACTAGAGCTCACGAACCCGAATACATATACCAAGACGGAGAAACTTATACCATCAAGTAGCATTAAGTCCGATAGCCAAAGAATAACCCCGATGTATACTTTTCTCCCACAAGAAAGTGTATGAAGCTCAAGAACCCGGCACCAATGCCCAAATAGAGAATAACCGATAACATTGACGGCGGTCAATCATCGATTATCTTCGGATGTCAACTCCGAATAAGTGATTATATCTATGAATCACCGATTAAGCACTCAAGTGAAACGGTGGCGTCCCAATGTACACAATCTCTCCCCGATGATTGCGATAGCATCGAAATCATCACACACTTGTGTACCTCTTTATCACCGAAACTAACTCTTCCATCTCTTCCCCCATAGTTGGAATAAGAACACTAAACTTGATGAGTGTCTAAATACTCATCATTTTGTACAATCTAAAGCGCAAAATCATCCGAAAACACTCAAAATGCATCAAAATGATGAAAATATCACAAATCGTGTTTTATGTGTTTTAAATGCAAAAGATCAAAATCGATGAAAAGCGTATCAAATTTGCAAAATTGGCGCTTTAGTCCCCAAGTTTCAAAAGTTGTCAAAAAGGTCCTCGTAAATCAAAATAAAGAAAATGTCATTTAAGGTCCATGGGATTCAAAAGTTGTCAAAACAAACCCTTGAAATATAAAACTTGCAAAACTACAACTTTGGTCCTCAAGTTTGAAAAATGTCAAAATGGCCTGGAAATTGGAAAATGGCAAAGTTAGTCCTTATACTTTGAAGGTTGTCACTTGTGGTCCCTTGGAATAACTTTTCGTAATTGGCGCCTTGACCCTTGATTTTTCGTAAATTACATAACAAGTCCTCTAATTATTAAACCTTAAACCTATTTTGGACCCCCGCCACCTGGACCCCTGTCAAATTGCATTGTGACCCCCTTTATTATTAACCCTTGGGTCAAATATCCGTCAAACCACTTGCCCGCCAAAGTCTCATCTTCTCAATCGCTATCATCGCCACTCAAACCACCATCCCAAATTTCATATCTTGTTCCCCACCTTAGCTAACCTCCAAACTTCATTTAATGCAACTTCCTCCCTCACTCAACCTATCCAATTGTTACTCCTTTTGGCGCAAAAATGCAACAAACGGCTAAGATGAGTTTAAGCCATCCAATGGCCAAGGATTTTGATGGGAATTATTGTAGTGAAAGAGAATGAGATTGGGTATAAAGAGAAGGAAAGAGAAGCAAGCAAAAGTAGTAGATTGTAGTTTTAAAATTCTCTTATGTCGATTTTATTATTTCTATCTTAGTTTAATTCCAAAATTGTAATATTTTGTTCTTAAGTCTTAAACTCAAGTTACATTTTCTATATAATCAAGGTTTGATCTTTAATTCCAAAGTTCCATCTGGTTTCATGTTTGTGAGTTACTGTTGAAAAATTCAGTTGCTATTTCTTACAACTAAGCTTTAATAAGCTTGTTTATCAGTTCCACTAAGCTTATATAAGCTTCACATAGCTTTCCATAAGCTTACATTTTAGTTTCTAGCAAGTTGGGATATTGGTCAAAGAAAGTCAAAGCGGGTCAATATGGCGTAGGAAGGGCAATGGTTGATTCGGATGTGGAATTGGGTTGATTTGGAAGCAAATGGTTGGATAAAGTAGGTTAGAGGTTCATGGTTCGATGTTTCAAGCCATAGTGGCTAGGACCATTTTGTAAGTGAATTTCAAGTTTAAATCCACATCTTGTATTTGTAGTAATAATCGGTTCATATATGTTTAAAAAGTAGTATTTAGGATATTAAAACTCGTTTGATTGCTCGAATTGTTCATTGTAGTGATTAGCTTCATGTTGTTTCAAAACAAGAAGATAAAGGGTGTTTGGATTTGAGACTCCAACCGCATTGAAGCTAGCTCTGGTTCAAATCTGTTGGTGCATGTTTGTTATCTCCAAATAAACTCATTTGAGTCTTAGTTTGGGTCCGCAACATCACAAAAGTCAACATTACCTTAAAATCTATCTTCTTGATCTTTGTTGGAATTTTAGGATTAGCAGATCATTGTTTTATGTTTAGAAGTGTTAAACAAGGCTTGCATTATGTCCATTACACCTTATTACACCTAGATCAATGATAAAATTGGATCCAAAGTTCACTTTAGTCAAAGTTTCATTATTTCTTCAAAAGTCAAAAGTGGCAAAAACTGGTTTTTAGCCAACTAAGAGTTATTTTTCATTGGTTCATATTTTAGCTAAATTAAGTGAAACTTGTTGATTTGGAAACTTCTCTTGGTCTACTTTCTTTGTATCATTTTTATAAAATTTTGTGATTTATTTAAAGACTTCAAAATGCTCGTCAAGATAGGTTAAGCGCCTGTACACACTCAAGATTAGCGAGGTGTGCAGCAGATTTATCAGAACTCAAAACAAGCTCAAAACTAGTTGTCTAAGTCTACTTTTGGTTCACAAACTCTTGGTCAGGTCTAGGATAAGTCCCAATTTGTAATTTTCATCTTGAGCTTATTTTGAAGCTTGTGATCAGTCGCAAGTTTGTCCTAAATCTGCTTTTAAGCAAATAGCTCAAACATCAAATCTTAGCATCTTGTGATTCTGTGGTATTAGCTTGTTGATTCCTGTTGTGTTTTAGTTCTTTTAGCATATTTAAGCTTCTGTTAACAGTAGGTGCTTGTTGGTCTTCATTTAGTTTATTCAAGTGCTTATTTATAAGCACTTGATTTAGCAGTTCCATTTTTCTACACATAAGCTCCTGTTTTTTCATTTTTCTCAGATTCCTTATATTATTTTAGACTTTCCCTGAAATTTTCAGATTTTTCTAAGTTGTTTTGCTATTTTTCTTAATTTAAATTAGTTTTTAAGCATTTTAATTAGCTTTAAATACAAAAATTAAGAAAAGGTTCAAAAATAATTTTCAATTTTCTTAAGTTTAGATAAATATAAAAGTAAAAAGTATTTTTCCATAATTTTCTTAGCTTAAATAGTATTTTCTAGCATTTTAATTAGTTTTAAATAGTTTTAAATTAATAATAAATACATAAAAGTCTAAAAATATATTTTCAGTTTTAAAATTAGTTTTATCATATTTTAGATTTTTCTAAATCTTAATTTTATTTTTCTAGTCTTATTTCATATTTTCTTTTATTTTAGAGTATTATTAAATAGTTTAAATTAGTTTTTAATTAATAATAATTAGATAAATAGTTTTAAAAATAATTTTTCTTTTCTAATAATTTTCTAGTATAATTCGGATTGTAAAAATGTATTTTCTATATCCGTAGGTATTTTCCTTCTTTATTTTCACGTTTTATTTTGTACGTTTACGTTATTTTTATTTAAACGTAAGTTTTAAGTTTTAGGTTATAAACGTTCATCACTTTAAATATAGTGATAGCGTTTATTTAATATCTTTATCTCTTTAATTTTCTTAATTTGCATTTAAGTCGTCGTTATTTATAAACTTTTTCTTTAGTGTATTTATCCTATCCAAATCCTTTCTCGATCACTATCATTAGTGATCATTCTATCGTCGATCAAGTGTTTGCACACCATTGAGTCTCCGTGGGACTTAACGAATCTCGAATTCACTATATTCTCGATCTTCATTGTATTTGTTCAACTGCTTTTAAGCTTCTTACGGCCATCATTCACATGGGTGGCTTTACATGAGGTAGCTTGACCGTAGTTCAAAGATGATCAAATACACGCTATGCCGGGAGGCTTTAGCGTGTGTTTAGCCTTTTCGCACCCATTCTTGCACATATACCATCTTTGTAAAAGTTTTTGTAAAGTTTTCAAAATCCAAAGTTCATTAACACTTTTCCTAAAGTGTTAAAACGCCAAAAATATTTTCATTCTTTGTTTTTATCATCATGTTTTTCAAAATAACAAAAATATTCCTCTTTACCCTCTTACCTTTTTGATTCTTCATTTCTTACCCTCGTTAACCTTTGATTCTTTCTATGTCTTATCCTCACCCTCTTGGTTGTCAATGGTGTGGCGGTCCTTATAATGGTGGCAATCGCCTCGCTTGTAGCATGGTGGAATCAGAAACGGGTCTGCTCTATAACCAAGATCCCTATTCCTACCATAACACTACCGATTTATTCCATCGCCACCACATCGTGAGACTCAACAGATTTCTTGTTGAGTACTGTGGTGGTTCACATTCCAGCTCGATTGTCAATCGTGAAACACGCTTGTCTATGAAAGGGCTCTCGATGATAATTATGACTACAACACATACCACTCACACCACATCGTTTCATGTTAGAGTATTGTGGAGGTCCTCACTCTAGCTCGGATTGTCAAACAGGAACCCATTTCCTTGCAACAATTACGACTATTCGTTTCAAGACCAACCTCTACAAGATCAACGGCTGACCCACTTCCTCAAAATCTTCTCCTTGATCTTTTGGATTTAGTGAAAGATTTGAAGGAATCTAAACATCCCCAAGATAATCCAAATGAGAAATCCATGGAAGTTTTGTTAGTCAAGAGCTGGTCGCTAAATTAGATTCCCAAATTGCCTTTGAACAATCTATTAGGGACTCAATGGCAAAAGAAAAAGCGCCAAATCTAGCTCGATTCCGTTTCATTCCCGATGACGATGATGATGAAGATATCCTTGATATCCTACAATTTTATAACGGTTCATCAAGTTCATCGGTTGAGACTCCTTCCATGAACAATCGGGGAGAAAAGACTATGAAGGAATTACTAGCGTAAGAACAAATGTTAAGTATAAAACATATGTATGCTAGTCCTTCTAAACTCCCTCGCCTATTGTTATCACACCAAGCTCCCACTCACTCTCTAAACATGGGGACGAGCATCTTGACACTGTTCTCGAAAAGGAATCGACGAATTTATAAAGTCTAGTGTTGAGGACCTTGTCCCAATCCCGAGAGAGTCACAGGAATTTCGATCATATGTGATTCTTCTTCCTCCCGAGTGTTCAAATGATCAATTTGAGACTTTCTCGATTTTAGCGATGATTGTAAATCCTATGGAGACATCGAGTATGTTGAGGCATCGCTCCCACAGCCCGATCCTCTTCTTGAGGAGTTCACCGATGAACTCACTCACATCATCCACTTTCATCGAAAGTGACGATGATCTCTTTGATTTTGAAGCCGATCTTGGAGAAACTAGAAATCTCCTATATAATGATCATCCACTCATTTCTTATCCCATTTCCGACTCTTCCATTCCTTCTCTCACTCCAAATGAGGAAGATGACAACTTTGGAAGGAGGTCGATGATTTTCTTAGTGATGAGTCGATTCCAACAGAATTGACAATACTTACTTTGATTCGGAGGAGACATCCTTTTCTTGAAAATCATGATTGAAGAACTGCTTCAAGCTCTCCTCCCGAATTTTGTTTCCAATCACCATAAAAGCTTAAAGTTTAAGCTTAAAAATGTCAAAATGGTGATTTGCTTCTTTCCGATGAGGAATGGACATGCATTGTGATGCACATATTTATTCCATTCTTCACTAATGGTGTGGTTGCTCTTTCCTTTTCTCCTTGGAATGAGGACACTATTTTGATCCCGCATTCTCAATTATCATTTTTGAGCCGGTTCTCTCTATATCTCGTCGTGTGGAACTTTCACGTGCTTCAAATGTTTATCCAAACATCTTGAATGAAAGTCCGATGGAGATTGTTTCTTCCACTCGCTTCCCCATGAACCAATGAATTGGTCGAGTCAAGCTAGCGACTCATTAACCAAAACAAGAGACACACCATATGGGTTTTCACCCATATTTCGACTTCTCACCCTTTCTACCACCTAAGTGTGGGGTGATGCCCCACATGTTATATAGATATATATATTCCAAAAAAAAAAATCTTTTAAAATAATGGCCGTAATATTTCCCTTTACGTTCTTTGTTTCGCATAACCGCGGTACTTTGAATATTGAGGGCAATATTCATTTCTAAGTGGGGAATTCTCACTAATTTCATATATTATCTACCCAATTCCCCGCTTTTGGCCAAAATTTTTTTGGAGTAAGTGTTCTACACTTACTCGACTTGGTTATCATCCACCTTGTGTCAGAAGATAAAAGGATTGGCTAATCCAGAGCAAACGGCTCTTGGTAAAGATATATCAAATCCGTTTATATGGCTTGCAATTTGCCCAAAATTGTATGGTTCTCAACTCACCATATCCTAAAAAGTGAAGAGTTGGCTAGCCCGCAAGATTATGGCTTGTGGTAAAGGCAATGGAAAACCATAATTGGTAATCGACTCACCAAAGATAATGTTGATAATTTATCTAAGAGTTGGCTAGTCCGTATGGGTACGGCTTCGGTAAAGACTAATCAAATCCGTTACTGACTTATGATTTGCTCAAAATCATTTGGTTATCAATGTACCAAGGTTCTTACTTGAATCGAAACATTTGGCTACTCCGAAGTGATGGCTTTTGGTAAAGAGTTTTCAAATCCATCAAGTTTTTCAAATCATTGCTAGGGACTAGCAATATCTCATGTGGGGATTGATGAGTGTCTAAATACTCATCATTTTGTACAATCTAAACTGCAAAATCATCCGAAAACACTCAAAATGCATCAAATGATGAAAATATCATGTAAGATATAACTTTTCACATACACATCAAACCATAACACAAGGTGGCGAATAAGATGGAATTCTAGAGAGAAAGTTAGAGGTTTAGGGAACTTAGTGAGAGAAAGTGAAAGATATTATTATGAGTTCCAACTCTACCTTGGAAGGTAGAGAGTATTTATAGTCTTACATAATTCGCCACACTACGGGTCGTGGATCGTGCATACAGCTGGTAAAGACCCGTCTGTCCTCCACGGTGTTACTTAACTAAATTACTACTTAACTTAAAAGAACTACGACTACGAGCTTAACGATTACATATACTGAGGTGACCGACTTTAATACCGGAATTTCTAATTCCTAACAATCTCCCTAAGGAGGTCACCTCAAACATGTACCAAAATTACATAGAATACGATAGATATAACATTAACAAGTGATCTAGTATTCTTGATGTAGTCCTTGCTCTTGAGCTCGTAGTCATTGATTCTTCACATTGCATGTTTGGTTATTCCAAGTGGAGGTCTTTACCGATCCACGCGATGATGAGTTTGAGCCATCTTTGGAGATCATCGCTATCAAAAATCTCTCGAGACATCCATTGTGGTGTTGTGACTTTGGGACCGACATGCTCACATTCGATCATGATATCTTCTCATCGAGTAGCGGAAGCATTTGTTGAATCATGATATTGGCGCAGCAGAAAGCGTAAGCTTGGTGTGAAAATATCGAGTCATTGATGCACTAATCATGATTTCTTTTGAGTTGAATGTGTTAAGTGAGCATGCGGCGTGGATTGACCGCTTCATTCGATCACCGCAAACGCCGGGCGCACTCGCATACAACAGCTAGCAACAAATCGCACGAAAGTGTCTTTGATCACTTTCGATGAATTGAGGTACACGCCCACTTGCCTCGCTGATCAAGACAAGCACCGCTCGTGATCGTAGGATTCCTAAGAATCTCCTTGATGTGGTTTCGCAATGTTCTAGCCGTTCTCAAACCGAACATCTCAAAGAAGACAACACGGAGTGAGTGAACCAAATAATATTAAGTCCACCGATTGATGAAAAAGATTTGAAAACAATCGTATTGCTCAATAGAAATTGTTTTTGCAATACAACGAAGGTTTTATTGAAAATCAATTATCAATCATAAAATACCTTTTGGTTTGAAAAATGAGTACACGGTCGATGTGCTAAAGAAAAGAGTTTATTAAGCACAAAGACCGGTTTTTCAAAGGTATCCGTCAATCCCTAACTCGAACTGTGATTGATTCAAGAGATTGAATCGCCCCATTGTTTCGCTCATTGTCACATGGTTGATCTATAAAATAGATCTCACATGCCACCTACCAGAGCTTGTTTGATGTTGGCTCCGTAAGGCTTTCCATCTTCATTGTGAATATGTAAACATATCACTCGATGTTCCGCAATACCACAAGGATAATGCGAGGACTCAAGATATAATCTCTTCCACATTGTGTGAAAGAGAGTCTTCATTGAAAGTGTCCTAATGAGATTTATTGATGATCTCGTGGCTCTAGACTCAATTTGTGCATATTTGGATCCTATAACGGAGACTAGGAGAGGGTCTCCTTCTTCAATATCAACCATCTCTAAGAGAAAGTCGATAGATAATGTCGGTTCCCGTGAGAATGAAACAAGCCCTTTAAGAGGAACTTGAGTGGTTTGGGAAGTTGAAGTGCAGGCCACCGGGTCCATGACGCCTTGTCTTCAATACCGATGTTACCATCAAGAGTATATGAAGTGAACCCGTTTCGCCTCTAAGGTTGAATAAATGGAGGGCTATTTGTTTTCACCCTTTCTCATTCAATTCTTTTTAATTCTTCAACCCTTCAAGCTTACCGAGACTTCATAGCTAGAACCTTGTTGGGTTTATTCCAAGACTAGCTCGCCTTAGTCCGCACTCTTCCCTTATCTCATTTTTCACCTTTATCATCATACCTAAGGACTTCTACACTAACTAGTGGATTGTCCTCGGTAGATCCCTCCTGCTCGGCGGATCATGGGAACCAATACCTAACCTTATCATCCTTATATCACCGCATATAAAGTAAAGTTGGTCGGTCAATTTGGTATTGTTCATCCGCCATTGGATCCAATTGAAAACCATTTGAAAATCAATTCAAATACTTGTGATATATTATCAAAGCTTTTGTACCGAATTGTTTTTGATATTTTTAGAACGAGAACTCCCTCAACATGTGCATCAAGTATTGAAAATGTTTTGCACACGGAGGCAAGAGAAAGAATTTACTTTTGATTACCATTTTCTAAAGATATCAACATCGCCTCAACAGATCAAGTAAATATGGTATTTCCGGAAGGATGAGGTTTCCATAATTTGCTCCCCTCAATATGTGCCTCGAGGTTTGAAAAGAGTTTTGCACATACTAGAGGAACCCGCACATTGGGATAAATGATCACGCTTTTAAATCAAAGGTTTTAAGATAGATGCTCCCCTCAACATGTGCATTGAAAAATTGAAATCGTTTGTCACATGTATGGATAGCATGTACATCCTATTATAACCATTTACCTAATTATCGCTTTAACCAATTTAAATCACACATTCTCCCCGATCACAATTATCAAATCATTTGAAATTTGTGATCTCGTATAGATTTAAATTGATTTTGAAAGCTTTTAAGGAGAATTGTGACTAGATTGTGAAAGTGTTTTAACCGATACGGATCGGATTTTAAGACTTTAAACTCCATTTATAAACATGCATGTATATCTTTTGAAAACAATTTTAATGCCAAATAACTTTTAATTTAATTGAAATCATTCTCCCTCAATCAATGACGAGGTTGTTGATCGAGAGATAGAGATTTTGACAAATAAGTCCCGATGATTATCAAAATAGAGATTGAGTTATTTTTCAAAGCATTTAGTTTTCAAGCAGATAGAGTTTATAGAATCGAGCATAAGATTTGAAAACTTGGTAAGATATGGCTCGTTTTTCTTTAAAACCGGTTATTGCTCAAGATGACAATAAACCATTTCTTTCTCCCAAAAAAATATTTTTGATTTTTTTTTTTTTTTTTTTTTTTTTTTTTTTTTAAGAATTCGAACAACATCTAAAGACCCGTGTCATTCTTTGAATGACAACACAAAGTCCGTAGATATTATCGAACCGAGAGAAACATGACAAAATGACAATATTTTTGAAGATTTTTCGATTTTTCGATTTTTATGGATTTTGAAAGTTTTAAAATTTTCTATTTGATTTTGAAGGTTTTATAATTTTGTATTTTGTTTTTCAAATAAATATTTACGTAAGATAGATGAAGATAGACCTTTACTCCTCGCCTTCCTCCTCAAGACGCTTGAGAGTTTCGTTGAAGACTTTTCAAACCAAGGCGTGGAAGAATAAACTCAAAACGCTCTCTTGGAAGAGCTTTGGTGAAGATGTCCGCTAACCGATATTCGCACTCACAAAATATAGTTCCACCACACCTTTTTCCACCTGCTCCTCGATGAAATGATGTCGAATGTCGATATGCTTTGCTCTAGAGTGTTGAACGTTGTTGCATGAGAGAGCAATAGCACTTTTATTATCACAAGATGTAGGGATTTTGTTGAATTCAAAGCCATAGTCGATAATCGAGATCTCATCCATAGGATTTGAGCACAACAAGATGACATGGCTATGTATTCAGCCTCAGAGAGGAAATAGAAGTACTCATTTGCTTTTTGAAGACCACCACAAGCTTATCACCCAAAAACCGAGCACCTCCCGACGCATTTCGACGCAGTATCTTGACAACTCGCATGATCAAGATCTCGTGATAGGCCGTTAGTGACATACCGTGTCCTTCGGTACCATAGTCCCATATTGATGGTTCCTTGAGATACCGAAGACCCGCTTAATCGCTTCAAGGTGCTTTTTAGTAGGCTTAGCTCGGTATCTAGCACACATGCATACAGAGAACAAGATGTCCGGTCTACTAGCAAGTGAGATACATCGTGATCCAATCATACTCCTATATTTCGCTTGGTCAATCATGATCCCCGAGAGGTCCTCATCTAGTTTGGTTCGGTCAATCATGGGGTGTCAACAGGTCACTTGAATCAAATCCAAATTTCTTTAAAATCTCGTTGTATATTTAGATTGATTAATGAAAATGCCTCCGGACTTTGTGAAATTTGTAATCCTAAGAAAATGACATTTGTCCCATCATTGACATTTGAAACTTTGAACTCATTTCATTTGAAAACGATCACATTCCATTGGGTCACGAGGCAAAATAATATCATCAACATAAATTTGAACATGAATCAAATGTTTGCTCGACTTCCGGTGAACAATGTAGGATCAATCGCCTTTGATGAATCCGTTGATAGAAGAAACTTAGACAATGTATCATACCATGCCCTCGAGCTTGCTTTAAACCGTAAAGAGCCTTCTTCAAACGATAAACGTGAGTAGGATGCTCTTGATTCACAAATCCTTCAGTTACCGACGAGACGACTTCTTTAAGATCTCCGCTTAGAAATGCCGCCTTTACATCCATCCGATAAACCACCATGTTCTTGCTAGCAAGATTAGCCGTAAAGATTCCGATGGCCTCGATTCGAGCAACCGAGCAAAAGATTCTTCAAAGTCTATACCTCCTCTTGACGATATCCTTTAGCAACTAATCGAGCCTTGTTCTTCAACACATCACCATGCTCATCAAGTTTTACTTTGAAGATCCATTTTAGAGCTATAATCATAGCACGCCTCGAGCAGTGTACTAACTCCCATACATCAAGTCGATCAAACTCATGAATTTCATCTTGCATAGCATTGAACCGCCTATCTTCATTCATAGCGCTTTAACATCTTTTGGTTCGATCTTAGATAGTACGGAGTGAAGAAGCACCATAAGGCATCGGTTGCATGAAGTTGCTTCCGGTTGATACAGACGGAGGGATTACCAATGATGTTGTCTAATGGATGATCGTGAGTCCATTTTCCGAGGTGTTCATGTGGCATTTGTTGAGGAACCGAGGTAGCCGAGTCGATGTCTCTCAAGAAGATGGTTCTCACTGATGATTCGTGAGTAGCAAATATGTTTTCAAATGGAGCATCTTCGTGAGTTGCAAAGGGATTAACTTCATCATTGATGCCGTAAACATTTCCATGATGTACATTTGAAGAATGATGATTTGTTGATGAGATCAAGGATCGCAGCAGTGCTTCTTGACTTACGATATTGAAACCGATGGATTGACTTCATTCATCGGAATCGAGCATCCTCTCGTTGTAGGGATCAGCACCTCATTAGTAGTAGACTCACAGCTCATCAAACATTGGATCAAACAATTTCTTTACATCATCTTTCGATGGAGGTACATATGGTGTTTCTTGAGAGGAGTTTGGAACAAGGGATGAACCAATAGGATGTTATGAAGTGCGGGTCCCGAATGGAGTGTCCAGAGCCATTTGACCGGTCACCATCAAACGAACGTGAATTGTTTCCATGATATTTCGGGTTCTTTTGTTGTAGATTCGTATCCCTTTTGTTTGGTGCATATCCTACAAATACTCCAATGTCGCCTTTAGCCCTAAGTTTGCCTAAGTCTTGACCTTCATTAGTTGGATAGCACAAGGCACCAAACACACGAAGGAAAGATAGATTAGGTTTTCGTTGTGGACAAGTTCATATGGAGTTTTTCCATGAATGGTGTGAATCGTGAACGATTTTTTGTGTAACATGCAGTGGCAATTGCTTCAATTTCAGAAACATTGGAACCTTTGAGTAAATCAAGATTGTTCTAGCAATTTTCAACAAGAGTACGATTTCGCCTTTCAACTACACCGCTCGCTGAGGGGTTCGTGGAACACTTCTTTGATGGTCGATTCCAACGCTTTCATAGAATTCACTAAGTTGTTTGTTGACAAACCCGCCCATTGTCTGCTCGATAATTCGACGCTTTGTTTAGTCTAACTCGCACTGCTTGATGAGTTTGATGATGATATCGAGTTTCATCCTTTGTCCTTAAGAACTTGACCTGTGAATCTAGAATAATCATCAACCACAACTAACACATATTTCTTCCCAAAGATATTCTCGCACCCTCATTGGTCCACATAAATCCATATGAATCATATGAAGAACTTCGTGATGAGTTAGTAGGTTTGGGTTTATGGGCATACTTGCTTTTTCCCAATTGGCAAGTCGAACAAAGATGATCCTTTTCATACTTTAGTCTAGGTAAACCTACAACTAAGTCCTTTCTCGAAAGATCGCTGATGGTGCCAAGTTCAAGTGATTGAGACGACGATGCCATAACCATGACTTTGTTTTAGAAGCCTTTGATAACAAGCGATTGGTGAAGCTCTCATCATGTCATCGATAGAGATAGTGTAAAGGTTTGAGCCACGAGTTCCTTTCAACAGCTCCTTTCCATTAAGATCTCTAACAAAGGTGTATGTTTTCTCAAGGCTACTTCTAGATCGTAATCACGTAATTGACCAACAGAGAATGATTATGACCTAAACCTTCCACATAATACACTCGAGATGACACTATCACCAACAACATAATCTCCATAACCCATGATAGCACCGAAATGATCATTACCAAATCTAACAGCCCCGATGAATTTGCTCACGGTTCATGAGCGTGACCGTCTCCAATATATGTTGGAACAAATGAGTCCGTGTACCACGTAATCGATTTGAACGATCCGCAGCTGAACACGCATAAGAATGGATAATCGATATTTGGGATCCCCATGCAAGAATGGGTTCCATTTGGTTAGTAGCAACAGCTTGGACCACCCACATCGTAAATAGAAGCATTCATATCGATGTGAAGTAGTGGAATCATTGTGAATAGATGCAATACTAGTGTCTCAGATAGTCCTATTTACAAGGTGACCACTTCTTAAGGGAATAGTTCTACCAAGAGGCATCCATTTTCTAGTGGGCATTATCTCGATTAGTCTTATGACCAATGTGTATCCAATAAAAGCCTATTCTCACGAATGTTCTTCCCGTGGGTTTCCATTGTTTTCTAACTCTTCGCTTTTGCCTTTTAGCCTTTTTAGCATGAATTTTAGCATTAACAACATTAATCGGACAATTAACATCATTAGGCGTAACATTAACATCACATTCATGATTAGAAATGTAATTCAAGCAATCATCAAGACAAGGTTTGCAAATAGTATCGTAATTCAATTAATTACAAGACGCCTATGGCTAATACTAGAATCAACACGATTCGCTTTATTCGATTCAAACTTAAGGTTCCTAGATTGTTCTTCTACTCTTCCAAAGGCACATTCTTAGCTTGAGAGGTCCTATCATTCCTTGTATTGTCTTGAGACTTTGACCGCTCCCTTTAATGTCACCGACACTCTCAGTAGGGAATGGGAACATTAGTTTGTTTTACTACTCTTTGCACCACTGCTTAGATGTGCCGATCTCGAACTACATGCAGTGCACTAAGGTTCACTTTCTTAACATTAGAGGTACCGAGATTAGTACTCCTAGAAGGCACATTTGAGTTCACTTTCCTAGTATTGATGATCTAAAATCGAACTACTCACCGTGCACTACTCCTCACATTCAAACCATTGGGAATCGAGTGCATGTCATGTTTGGCCTTAGGCATTGAGCATGGAATCAAGGGATTAACTCTCTCACCTAATGTCTTTGGGCATATAGTGATCAAACATTCTAAGATTTCTTGAGATCGTTTGGCATATAAGCATGCATGTCCAATTGCATTATCATGAGGTTTTCTAGCTTATCCTCTTCAACAATCTCACGCAGCATTCTAAGCAATCCTTAAGGGATGAGAAATATGTTTGAATGGCAAGTTTGTTGTTCCTTAGGTGAGGGGGACATATGTCACGATAAAGTAGATTTGTTACCGAGAGTGAACCTTAGATACAACATTCTCCGCATTGATCATTGGCATTTTCCTTTACCCGACTCTTCGATTCTCAATTTCCTTTTGCAATGAAGTTATTTGTTCGTTGTTTTGTTACGAGTGACTTTAATTGATTCAAACAACTCATTGAAATGACGTTAACCTTTTCATTCTCTTCTAGGAAACTTTCGCTTTCCTTTGTAAAGCATTTACTAGGTTTTGAAGATGAAACGCTTGAGAATTCGAGAATCTAAAGAAGGAGGCATTTGGGAACCCGTCATATTGTTCGCTTGACCCTTTAATTGAGATATTTGACTTTCGCTCGATCGTGTTACATCGAGCATGAATCTGCTCATCTCGCTTGTTTATTTGAAAATCGATCAAACTCGAACATCCAAGATGTCTTGAAATTTGAAGTTTTGACATTTTCTTTGAGATGTTGATATTTTAGTTGTAGATTAAAATACTCAACTTCTAGTTTAGAAAATGTTTAACCAAATTGTCATGATCATCCAGCTCAATTTTCTCATTAAGTTTAGAATTAGTTTTTCAAGCTCAATGACACGATCATGGGAGACTTTCAGGCCACAGATAGTTCATGAAATTTGAAGCATTAATAGAGCAATTTGAAGCGTTGAAAAGACATCTTGAGCAACACATTCAAGAATAAGATTCTCATTCAATGTATGCGTGTTCTTCCTCTCGATCTCATTATATTTTAATGCACGCCATAATCACTAATTTCAACTATTATTGCATCAAATTCCTTTTCCATTCCCTTAATGTCGCTTTTATCCCTTTTAAGACTCTCAAAGTGATCCTTTAAAAGTTTAAAGAAGGGCATGACCTCGCTAAATAGCATTCTTTCATTTGTTCAAAACCCTTTCTCCTTCGCTATGCCAGCTGGTGTGATCCTTTTCTTGCAAGTTTTCTCAAAATCAACAAATAGTTGAAAAATAACGATTGGCTAATTAAGATATTGCTTTTAGTGGCAATTGTTCTAGGAACAAGATGCATTGGTGTGTTAGGAGGATACATGAGTTTTAGGCATTTTCCTAAGGGAGGATTTGTTTTACAATATTTTCGCTTTTCGCTTATCTAAATCCATTTTCCGTAAGACTTGTTCGGAGTCAACAAAGTCTCGAGGCTTAAACATGTTTAATGCAATCCAGCTTTTCCTTCTTATAATCATGAGGAGTGATATTTATGTTCTTCTCTTTGCATTTGGGGTCATCTAGTTTTTGTTCATCCTTTCCTAGTGACTTCATCCGATTTCTTATCTTCCTCAAGGCACTCAACGCAACTAGGTTTCGCCTAGGCTTAAGGACTTCATTACCATCATAAATTACCTTTTGAGCATTTCTAGCCTTTTAATTACCTCTCGATTTGGTTCCTCTACAAGGGGAACACTATGCTTATCGCTAGAACTCTATGCTTAGTGATCATGTGAGCAATCGAATGGTGTTTCCTTGTATGTACAACTTGTTTTCAAGTTTGTTTTTCAAAGTTTTCGATTAGAAAATCTCTCAAGAGCTTTGATTCTTTTGCATTAAATTCTTGCTTAAGCATTTTCACGCTTTCTTGAAGTTCTTGTTTTTGCTTAATGTTTTAGATAGTTTTTCTTGCAAAGAATTTAATTCTTGTTTCAATACTTCTTCTAAAATTACTTTTTCTAATTATCGACGCACTTGGTCATCCATTTCCGCTCACGAGTGGTCAACTCAAATTTTGCACGTTGTTCATAAATGGCAACACGCCCTTATAGGCATTTAGTTCGTAGATAATGGAATCATGAGCACATGCAAGTGAATTCATCAAAGACATAGTCATTGTTGATCGCAGAAGATGCATCACTAGGTACAACTTCACTTTCACTTTGTTTCACGATTGATCATATGGGACAATATTGATATTACCCGTATTTTCAATATTTGATTCAAAAGTTTCGTTGGTTGTACTTTGTCATGCATCCGCTGCACATCAACATCATCATATAGCTTTAATACCTCGTAGATGAGTTTGTCCTTGATGGGCCACTTGTGGTGAAGACGAGATCTTGGGAGAAGCCATTGAGAGATGCTAGCCATAAAGATTGTGTGTGCAAGAGGTCCATCATCTACATCGTAATCGATGCATCACGCCACGACTTGAAAGGCGCTCGATGATTGTGACCTATCTCCCGAACAGCCGCTCATCCACATCTCGCATCATAGGTCTTGGCATTGCCCTCAAGAAGAAACAAAGAATTCCTCTTCATCCAACGCAGCACCATTGTCCCGAGCTTGTGCCAACAACATCTTATCTCTCAAGTAATCAAGATTTCGTGGACGCTTTGAGATGTGCGCCTTGCAATGTGTCCTTCACCACCACGCTTGTAGCATTTGATTGTCTTAGCTTGACCTTGGTTACCATTTCTTCCTCGATTCTCGATTGCCCACATATCCTCTACCAAAGACCACCCTTCCCCGATCATATCGCCTTTCCCGAATCGGTTGCACCACGATCCTTCCATCTTTAACAAAGGGCTTGATTATGTGGGTTAGATGCGCTCGAGGTTGTTGTTGGTTTGTGGGAGAGAATTCATGTTTTGACTAATGAGAAGAGCAAGTTGATTAATGATGTTACCCATGTTTGCATCAAGATCGCCTTGTTTGTACCGAGGATCGTGGATGAGTTTGTGATTACCATTACCCAAGGGTATGACTTGTGATGCTTTGGTTGTGATTCCAATGTTTGAGTAGAAAGTCGTTGAGTCATTAGACTAACTTGTCTCACCCTCGTTGGTTTTGAACCGATTGAGAATCAACTTTTCAAACATGGCATGTCTCTCATTCTCAAGGAGGAAGGCATAGAGTTGCTCATAGTTTGTATGCTTCAACTTTAGTGAGTTTCACAGATGTGACAAACTTGTGCCATTCGGGATTCATGTTGTTCACAAACTTTGAGTTCAATCGAATGTTAGGCATAGTCATCTTGATGTTCCTCATGTCATTCACTAACTTATGAAATCTCACATAGTACTCATAAACACTCTCATCCGGTTTCATCTTGAAGTGCTCAAATTCATCATAGAGTTGGGATTCTCTCGCCTTCCATAGTTAATTTCAACCCGAGAGAAGCATCTTAACGTTATCCCAAACCGCCTTTGCATCGTTGTTATGATTGATCGCCTTGTAGATGTCTTTAGGAAGACCTTGAAGAACAATGTTCAAGCCCCGATATCTCGCATCGAATCTCTTTTCTCCTCATTATCAAGCTCATTGTACATCTTAGGTCCGTCCATTCCGTAGACAGAGTACCATCTTCATTAGTATCAAGTATGTCTCTAGTCGCTTCAACCCGATATGGTCCTTCATCAATGGATTTGAGAATGTTGACACCATTTTCCTTTCCAAGGCAATACAACTGATTCGCTGAGCCCAAGAATCGTAGTCGCTCTGGCAAGCATGGTGGATTTAGTATCCGAGCCACCGCTTGAACATCCCCGCAACAATGGAGATGATGAGGAACGTTGGTAGACATGTTAATGATTATACGGATTTTATAACTCTATGATTAAACCGGAAATAGATTCTTTCACGGATTTTACTAAATCAAGAGAAAACCGTAAACAATCACTCAAGTCGCTAGATGATAACGTGCTAACTCGCTACCAAATAATGCACTAAGTCGCTAGAAATTAGTGCACTAAGTCGCTAACCCTTAACTCGCTACACGCCTAAGTCGCTAGAGTCCCAAGTCGCCAATGTAAAAGCAAGTCGCTAAGTAGTAACTCGCATGCACTAATTCGCTAGCCAAATTTGTGCAAGAATTGCCACACAAGTCGCTAGATATGCAAGTCGCTAAAGAGCAACTCACATGCACTAATTCGCTACCATTAAGTCGCTAACCGTAGTGGAGATGCCACTACTTGTACTTTAACTCGCTACACGCCTAACTCGCTAGATTTTATAACCGTAAGTCGCTACCAAGAAAACAAGTCCGAGAGCTAATTCGCTAGCTTGAAAACCAAATAACCTTCACTTTTCAATCCAAAACAACCCAACCAAGATGATTCAAGCTACCAAATGAAAACCTAAACACTTTTGATGATTCTAAACATAAAAGTACCAACAAAATTCAAACTTTAACACAAGAAATCAACCAAATGATGCAAAACCACTAAACTTTTTCAAACTCAAAACCACCTAAAACCACTATAAATCCAAAGATGTGCAAGATATGATCTAACCATGGCTCTTGATACCAATTGTAAGATATAACTTTTCACATACACATCAAACCATAACACAAGGTGGCGAATAAGATGGAATTCTAGAGAGAGAAAGTTAGAGGTTTAGGAACTTAGTGAGAGAAAGTGAAAGATATTATTATGAGTTCCAACTCTACCTTGGAAGGTAGAGAGTATTTATAGTCTTACATAATTCGCCACACTACGGGTCGTGGATCGTGCATACAGCTGGTAAAGACCCGTCTGTCCTCCACGGTGTTACTTAACTAAATTACTACTTAACTTAAAAGAACTACGACTACGAGCTTAACGATTACATATACTGAGGTGACCGACTCTTTAATACCGGAATTTCTAATTCCTAACAATTGTAGTTTTAAAATTCTCTTATGTCGATTTTATTATTTCATCTTAGTTTAATTCCAAAATTGTAATATTTTGTTCTTAAGTCTTAAACTCAAGTTACATTTTCTATATAATCAAGGTTTGATCTTTAATTCCAAAGTTCCATCTGGTTTCATGTTTGTGAGTTATGTTGAAAAATTGGTTGCTATTTCTTACAACTAAGCTTTAATAAGCTTGTTTATCGAGCCCTAAGCTTATATAAGCTTCACATAGCTTTCCATAAGCTTACATTTTAGTTTCTAGCAAGTTGGGATATTGGTCAAAGAAAGTCAAACTGGGTCAATATGCGATGAGGAAGGGCAATGGTTGATTCGGATGTGGAATTGGGTTGATTTGGAAGCAAATGGTTGGATAAAGTAGGTTAGAGGTTCATGGTTCAAATGTTTCAAGCCATAGTGGCTAGGACCATTTTGTAAGTGAATTTCAAGTTTAAATCCACATCTTGTATTTGTAGTAATAATCGGTTCATATATGTTTAAAAGTAGTATTTAGGATATTAAACTCGGTTTGATTGCTGAATTGTTCATTGTAGCGATTAGCTTCATGTTGTTTGAAAACAAGAAGATAAAGGGTGTTTGATTTGAGACTCCAACCGCATTAGAAGCTAGCTCAGTGGTTCAAATCTGTTGGTGCATGTTTGTTATCTCCAAATAAACTCATTTGAGTCTTAGTTTGGGTCTGCAACATCACAAAAGTCAACATTACCTTAAAATCTATCTTACTGATCACTGTTGGAATTTTAGGATTAGCAGATCATTGTTTTATGTTTAGAAGTGTTAAACAAGGCTTGCATTATGTCCATTACACCTTATAACACCTAGATCAGTGATAAAATTGGATCCAAAGTTCACTTTAGTCAAAGTTTCATTATTTCTTCAAAAGTCAAAAGTGGCAAAAACTGGTTTTTAGCCAACTGAGAGTTATTTTTCATTGGTTCATATTTTAGCCAAATTAAGTGAAACTTGTTGATTTGGAAACTTCTCTTGGTCTACTTTCTTTGTATCATTTTTATAAAATTTTGTGATTTATTTAAAGACTTCAAAATGCTCGTTAAGATAGGTTAATCGCTCATACACACTCAAAGATTAATCGAGTGTGCAGACAGATTTAGCTTGAACTCAAAACAAGCTCAAAACTAGTTGTCTAAGTCTACTTTTGGTTCACAAACTCTTGGTCAGGTCTAGGATAAGTCCCAATTTGTAATTTTCATCTTGAGCTTATTTTGAAGCTTGTGATCAAGTCGCAAGTTTGTCCCAAATGCTTTTAAGCAAATAGCTCAAACATCAAATCTTAGCATCTTGTGATTCTGTGGTATTAGCTTGTTGATTCCTGTTGTATTTTAGTTCTTTTAGCATATTTAAGCTTCATTAAAGATGGGTGCTTGTTGGTCTTCATTTAGTTTATTCAAGTGCTTATTTATAAGCACTTGATTTAGATTCCATTTTCTACACATAAGCTCCTATTTTTCATTTTTCTCAGATTCCTTATATTATTTTAGACTTTCCTGAAATTTTCAGATTTTCTAAGTTGTTTTGCTATTTTCTTAATTTAAATTAGTTTTTAAGCATTTTTAATTAGCTTTAAATACAAAAATTAAGAAAAGGTTCAAAAATAATTTTTCAATTTTCTTAAGTTTAGATAAATATAAAAAGTAAAAAAAGTATTTTTCCATAATTTTCTTAGCTTAAATAGTATTTTCTAGCATTTTAATTAGTTTTAAATAGTTTTAAATTAATAATAAATACATAAAAGTCTAAAAATATATTTTCAGTTTTAAAATTAGTTTTATCATATTTTAGATTTTCTAAATCTTAATTTTATTTTTCTAGTCTTATTTCATATTTTCTTTTATTTTAGAGTATTATTAAATAGTTTAAATTAGTTTTTAATTAATAATAATTAGATAAATAGTTTTAAAAATAATTTTCTTTTCTAATAATTTTCTAGTATAATTCGGATTGTAAAATGTATTTTCTATATCCGTAGGTATTTTCCTTCTTTATTTTCACGTTTTATTTTTATGCGTTACGTTATTTTATTTAAACGTAAGTTTTAAGTTTTAGGTTATAAACGCTCATCACTTTAAATATAGTGATAGCGTTTATTTAATATCTTTATCTCTTTAATTTTCTTAATTTGCATTTAAGTCATTTGTTATTTATAAACTTTTTCTTTAGTGTATTTATCCTATCCAAATCCTTTCGATCACTATCATTAGTGATCATTCTATCGTCTCGATCAAGTGTTTGCACACCATTGAGTCTCCGTGGGACTTAACGACCGGAATTCACTATATTCTCGATCTTCATTGTATTTGTGTTGAATCTGTTTTAAGCTTCTTACGGCCAGTCATTCACAAGTGGCTGACTTGTGTGAGGTAGCTTGACTGTAGTTCAGCACAGATCAAAACTCCATGAGTCAAACCTTGAGTTTCTCTACGGTAATGACATTAGTCTTCCCAGGATATCTTCAATCACTTAGAAGTATTAAGTTCATCAATGTTTACTCGCGTTTTAGATGCGTGTCTCCTTCCCCCTTGCTGGTTTTGATGCTTTAGAATCAGCAACACATAATAAGCCCGTATACTAGAAATCTGTTGAGAAGAACACTTAAACTCTTGTGAGAATCAACTTGCTGAAGAATATGAGCAAGTCTAATTGGGATTGAATCTGATTTCACTCTCCCCCAATTAGTGCTCTCCCCTAAACCGACAATCTTTTAGATAAATGCCTTGAACAAGAAGAAGTCTTTGGATAATCAAATGCAACTCGTCTTTAGTCTTCTAACATGCAGCAGAAAATGTAGAACATACTGTAGACTCGACCTTCTTCAAGATTGTCCAGTTGGGGAATAGATAGTTAACATCTTCATCTCACCAAAATGCATCCCAATTAACTTACCTCTTGCAAATCCCTTAACACAAATCCCTCCGAATCAAAAAGACGAAAGATGTTCATCAAGGAATTCAAACAATCGACCAGAACGAACACACTAAATGGTAACACCAAACTACCAATCACATCAAACAAGAACAGAGATTGTTCGAATCAACATGTTGATGTGTACGTGAAGCATTAACCGAAACACTTTGTCAATAAACTCATCAGTCCGTGAGAAGATGTCAACTAACGGCTCTTAGAAGAAACTCCATGTAGAGATGACCCGATAAGAAGAAGCTCGGTTCTTACATGAGTTAGAGCCGATGACCATATATTCTCGTATATAACTCAACATGTAGAATTATCATACTTCTTCTCCCCCTCAAGAATTGCATACGGAGATGCCATTCTTGATTAAACAAGTGATTATCTTCATAATGTAGTTTCTTCACACTTCTCCCCCTCGAAGGTTGCAAATGCTGTCGCCATCGCCATTTTAATGGAGCAAGTGGAATGAGACTAGTACTGGTAGTTCGGTTCACTTGATAATTGTACGCATGGAAAAAAGTACGAAGCATGTTGATGAGAATGGTCATAATAAGAAGATTTCTCTTCTTCATAAGATAATGCGCACTGAAACGTATACATTTCTTTTCTTTAGAATACGAGGCTTGAACTGTTGTGTTCAAACTTCATAAGAATATTTCTCTTCTTCAGAAGATAAAGCGCACTGAAACGTACACTTTTCTTTTCTTTAGAGTACGAGGCTTGTAATGTTGTGTTCAAACGTCATAATCTCTCTCTTTTCAACCTCTCTTGGCAAACTTATAATCAACCCAATTATCATTCAGTAGGCTCTTTGTAGTGACACCTTATGGAGAAAACCCAATATGATGAATTTGACCCTGAAGTAAACTAACCCGAACTCGTGACTTAAACTTGCACATATGTAACAAAGAGCGGTGCCGAGAATTCATGCCCATTTGAATCTCTAAGTACTCTGTACTCTATACTCTTCAACCAACCAACCATCAAGTATAAGACGTACATCACCTCTTGAAAATCCACAATTCAATGTGACACTGAGCACTACAACGTAACTC
Organism: Chrysanthemum lavandulifolium; assembly: GCA_022545495.1. Taxonomy (NCBI): domain Eukaryota; kingdom Viridiplantae; phylum Streptophyta; class Magnoliopsida; order Asterales; family Asteraceae; genus Chrysanthemum; species Chrysanthemum lavandulifolium. The sequence continues at coordinate 174,011,471 of CM040241.1, read as the reverse complement.
CTTAAAGTGATAGTTATTTTGAGGTGATAAGAGCCTAATTCCCCCAAGTGGTAAAAGAAAAGGAAAAAGTCACCCAACAATAACTAGATTTCCAAGTCTTCGTTTTTGATAATAAGCTCGAACAAGGATCATGAAGAATCTTCATCCAACCATCCCCGATACCTTCAGATACTAAGTACACTCGCCCTTGATATTTCACTTCAACCTCAAATAAATAATAGTGAATTAACCCTGTTGTCACATCTTCTAGTTAAAAGCTCAAATCTAGCCTTCTTTGACGTTTTAAGTGAACTTTGATAATGGTTTTCATCCCGACCATGGTTAGAAGCACATAACCCCGTAAAACCATGTAATAACCAAACTGCCATGACGAATATCCAAACACACATCCAATTCATGAAGTACACCTTTTATCCCTTCTTCAAGTAGAAACGTAGCACCAAAGATCGATAAGATCCCGAAATACACTTTCCTTTCTCCGGATGGTTCCATCATTACGGATTTTACAACTCTATGGTTTAAACCGAGAAATAGTTTCTTCGGGATTTAAAAACCAAGAATAAACCGTAAGATAGATCCGAAAATGCACTTTTACAATTACCGGATGTTTCCATTGTCACGGATTTTACAAGTCTATGATTTAAACCGAGAAATAGATTCTTTCATGGATTTTACAAAATCAAGACAGAACCATAAACAATGTCACTTGAATGTGCTAAGACAACTTTGGTTTCAGTGAATATCATTTTGGGGAACATGCAGCGGTTCATCAACTGTTCATTATCCAACATCAACAATATCATCAACCATCCAATAAACACTTTGGTAAACACATCATTCACGCATTCTGTCGGCTATTGTAGTGACAACATGGTAAAGTAAACCCGATATGCCAAACTTGATCATGAAGTGAAATTCCCCAGATTTGTTACTTAAACTTGTACTAATCCTTGTGAAGAAGAAACGGTGTACCCAATGTACAAAACCTCTTGACTAATCCTCAACTGCGTGAGACACCAAAGTGATAGCTACGTTGTGGGTTAAGCGAGAAAGAATCACAACCGTAACTAAATAGCCAAGTCTTTATCACACTCAATAAACGCCCAAACAAGTCATCTTCGCGGAAGGGTAGAAAGAAAGAAGATGAGATAAGTAAACGCGCCAGGAAAAACCTCACTTCAAATCCCAATGAGAATTATTGTACAAACAACCCCGTAGTCAACCTTGTTCAATTATTAATTCAAGCCGTGATAGAATATTATCCGTGAAAATGTATATACCAAAGTATCAATCACAACTACTTACATCATCAACTCACATCAAGTCTCTTTGAGTAATCAGAACTCATCATCAAAACTCATTATCACGCATCTCATCGTCAAATCTTATTGTCATCATTAATCATCTGATCTGAAATCCATTAAGTCCGGTTCAATCCATTCATAAAATTCAATCACAAATACAGCATATGATCCAAATGAAATCACATCTGGTCCAGCACATGGTCACCATAAACCGGATCCATTCCAATCTCACATAAACACGTCCATACTCATCATCGCAAATCACGCAAAGCCTACTCCAAGTAAGATGACCACCTTGAAAATCGTTCCGTCAAAGTAATCCAAATCGTTAAACACAAGTAAGAACTAAAATATTTTACAAATCATTTCAAGTTCTCACTTCAACAAAGTTATTGTACAAATTCCATTTAGTATGTTACCCCATACGACAAGGCCTCGCCTTCACCAGTAACATGTGTTTGGCCCGGTAACTCAAGCATAATACCTGATCCAGTTCATGGCCTAATTAAATCCATGGTCCAGTGATACTTTGAAACCCTGCTTGGTCCACCATGCATCTTGCCCTAATCAAGGGGAGTATTTAACACCCACATAATTCACATAACCTAATTTAACTCACAAGCAAACCCTAATCACTCTCAAAAATTCATCGCCTCTTTTCACGCTTTCGGATCATAGACACAAAGACAAATTAAATCTCCATCAGTCATAATCATCATATAATCCGCCCCTCCTCATAACCATCTCACATGATAATTAATAACATAGTATCATCCTAATCAATCAGCCGATAATGAACACTACCACCCCTTCATTTCTTCCTATAATCATACGAGTCTTTCACTCACCACAGGGATGGTTTGAGTACCTTCGATGCCATAGGGATGGTATATTGATTCGGATTCAGTTTTGTTACAGGTATGGTTAGGGTTATGACCGAAGATAATATTATCATTAGTTTTTGTTTTGCAATTTGTCCTTCAAACGAATTTAAAGGAAGAAGATAACTTTATAGTTATGTTTCTTCACTTTTAATTTCGGAAAGTAATAATGAAGCGAGACTTCAAATGGATGGATCAGTGAGGATTTGTATATCTTACGTGAATGAGACCTTAAAACCGTCTTGATGATTTATTAAACATCACGAAGAATACACAAGCTGAGATCTAAAATTTGTTATAGGTAGTGTAGTAATCTTACTTGATAGTTTAAAACACGAGCAAAGAAATGAGGATAACGTCTATGTTATATCTCAGATTCTTTAGATTCGGATAATACAATTAAAGATTGATGATGACAAGCTCGTTTAAGACCTTAAAAGTCTTGATGCCACATATGTATAAAACGAGTGAATCTGAGATCTTGATTACTTTGATTCAGTTTCAATTAAGGTCAATGATTAGATGATGTTAGCTTTGACTTGGATCTTGTATGAGTGAATGATGATGAATTTGGATAATATGTTTCATGTTTGGTATTTGTTGATGTTTGTTGATGTTGGTAAAAGATTTGAGATAGATATAGTATGCTTGATGTAGACTGTTGTTTGATGTAGTTGTAGCTTAACATTCTGATGATGTAAGTGATGTATCTGGATGATGAACTTGTTGTTTGTGACAATTACCTTTTGATCAGAGTACATGTTCTTGCGATGAAAGCGTTGTTAATCATTTAGATCCAAATTGCAATCTTCTTTGAAAAAGATTTTCAAACTGTTTTCAAAAATGTTAAGACAAGTCGCTTCATTACATTGTCACTCAAACCTCATGTTTACTTCTTCAGTCTGCTTTATACAAACTGCTTCATTTTTATGACAACGCTTCTTTATACCCAACTCGCTTTTGACCGAGTCAACAACTCGCTTCCATTAAAGACAAAATGCTCAAAAGCATTTTGACAAGGACAAGTCTCTTTTGACCGAGTCAACAACTCCTTCCATTAAGGACAAAACGCTCAAAAGCATTTTGACAAGGACAAGTCGCTTTCAGAAATATAGGTACAAATCGCTTCCAGAAACCAATGAATCTGGACAGATTCAATATTGACCGTTTGACCTTCAATTCACAACTCGCTTCCAGAAACATATGAAACTGAAAGACAAACGTTTTGACTACAAAGCATAATTTGAAACTGATAAAACCAAAGCTGTAAAAATCTGTTAAACACATGTTTTGACTATATCAAGTGAAAAACCAGTGACTAATATGAAGAACAACAGCAAACAGCAACACACATCAATCAAACAACACCTCAAAAACCGCATGAAAAACCACATAACACCATGAGTCGAACATGAGAATCAACACAAACAACACAACCTTGGCTCTGGTACCATTTCTAGGATCGTAAATATTATGTTGTTTGATGATTCAGGTGGTCTTGGATGATGGAAATACATGTTAGCCATTTAGAGAGAGAAAGATAAGAGATGAGTGTTTTCTAGAGAGAGAAATAATCAAAGGAAAGGTTAGATTATGAGGAAAGCACCACCCTTTCCAAGGATGGAAGGGGTATTTATAGTTACAAGTGATACGCCCTCCTGACGGGCTGTGGATCAGACATACAATGAGTAAAGACCCGTCCTTCCTCCACGGTGTTACACTAAACTAATCTACGCTACTAACTAACTAATTAACTACTAAATAACGTAAATAACGACATGTCTACGAGCTAACATATGCTAGACCAAAATTGGGGTGACCGACACTTTAACATGGAATTTCCAATTCCTAACACCTAGTCCAAATGAGCCACAAACCTAATATCTCCAAAAGATTAAGAAAATTACACAAGTGCTCCCTGTGGCGTATTTCTGCTCGCGCCCCTCTAAATTTCTAGAGTTTACATGTTTGGTCCTTGTGATTAATAAAAAGGGAGTCACTTAGGGTTTCAAACCCTAATCATAATTTATCACATCCTCCCATCTCTCCCAACTTCTGGTCGCCATCACCCACCCTTCTCCACCCTCCGGCAGTGTAACACCCCAACCCGACAAGGGTCAAAATATCACATTATGGTGTCAATCAGAACATAATAAACTCAAGCGAAAGACTTAATTAAATAAAATACAAGTCATAAAACAATTAACTTCTAATGAATACAAAACTCCTTAAATTCTTAAACAAAAAGAATGTAAACAAAACATAAATCTCAAACTAATTCCAAATGACAAGGAAAGCTAATGTTGGGTTGGTCCAATAAAAGCTCCTACTCTCATCACTCAAATTCCAGTATCCCGCTTAATACCTGCCGCAGAGAAAAGAAAATGCGGCTGAGCTAACTCTCAGTGAACAAATAATGAAAAGCAATAAATCAAAAATGAATAAGTGAAACAAATCCAATGAAAACCTGTTGAAAAAGATGTTAACTGAAATAAGGACTGAATAAGGAATAATCAAAGGGTTATGAAGAAATAATAACAGAACTGTTAAGGAATTGCCCAATTGCCTAAACATGATACATGCATAGACCAAAACAATCAAACATATCTGTAGGACCTTACAAATATCAACCTTATCACAAACCCACTTAACGAACACAAGTATCACCACGTGAAACCATGCTACGCGTAGAACACGTTCAACACGAACACAAACTATGCGTGAAGATGAAAGAAATAAAGATGAGAAAGATGGTGACTTGATGGTAAAACCGTGTATGTATGAATAGAAAGATGAAAACAATAAGTTGTATATTCTAAAAAAAACACACACACACACACTCAAGCACACCCCTCAAATGAGACTTTGAGGGGTTTATATAGTACAAGTAACATGATGCCCTAAAAGGCTTTCAATGGGCTTTGTGGGTTGAACATGGGTTGGATTGGATAAAAGGCAAGCTTAACATAACTAGTACCCATTTAGCTTAGTCCAATCCACAAGCCCGTTGACTATTCTATCACGATATCTAACACACGATATAAAGTACCTAAATGTGAATGACCATCACTTCTAATAAAACTATTAAGGCTAACAATCTCCTCTAACGGGTGGTCATTCAAAAGATGCTCCACTTGATTTGGTCTTTACTTTTCTCGAGCTTGAACTTTGTGCGTAGATATAGAATAGTCTTGATTCTTTGTTCCTTCATGCTTTGTGATCAGATAATGTGGTTGTCTGCCATTGTCAACTTCGTTGGTTTGGTGTCTCCACGTCTTTCTCCACCATGCTCACACTTCTATTTGTCTTTTCGTTACCAATGATGTGGTTCTCGAGTCTTTAAACTTTGTAGATTCTTTGACATTGACGAAGAATCATCTTTAACTTTGAGTAGCCTTTGATTTTGATGAGAACTTCCATGTGTTGTTGGTATGAGCATGTGGAGAGTCTGCACGATCAATCCGCTCCGGAGCTTCCATAAGAAGAAAACATAAAAGCAGGTTAGTAATAAGCGGATTCCGCACTTACAAGATTGAATTTCGAGGGTGTTAATGACATAGTGTGAAAACACAACTCTAATTCTCACAAAGGCCGTTCTGAACTGAGTCCCAAGTGAGATAACGCGATATACCAAGTACATCTGATTCGGATGAGTCAATTTGACATCAAGCATCACTCCACGATCAGAATGTTTGAGACATACTAAGCGTAATCCACGGGAGTTACCGGTGACCGCTATCGTGGTCGCTTGATGTTGACCCCGGCGGGAGTTTCCATTCAATCATTAAAGATTACGTAAGTGAAACTTCTCATAAATGTTCTGGCAGATTGCTAAGATCTGCGTAGGACTCTATAATATATCACGTGTGTCCTTATTGATGAACAACAAGCGATGTCATGTCAAGTGTTCCTATGAGATCTTTTGATGAATCTCGTGGCTCTAGACTCAATAGTGCATTTTGGTTTTCCTGAACGGAGACTAGGGAGAGGGTCTCCTTCTTCAATACCAACGATCTCTAAGAGAAAGTCGATAGATTATGTAGGGTTCCCAGTGAGAATGAAACAAATCCTTTTAAGAGGAATTGAGTGGCTAGAAGGTTTAGTGCGGTGCGTCCTTTGGGTTCATGACGCCTTTGTCTTCAATACCGTGTCATCTTAGTGACAACCAAGAGTGTATGAGTTGAACCCGGTTTCGCCCTAAGGTTGAATATGGAGGGCTATTTCCTTTCACCCTTTCTTTTACTTTTCTTTTTAATTCTTCAACCCTTCTTTCTCCTTTCTCACATTACTCCTTTTTCAATCATTCCTAAGGACTTCTAATACTAACAATTTGTGATGTCATTGGGTAGATCCCTCCGACTCTGGCGGATCATAGGACAATTTCCTATCCTTAGTCACCTTATAACTCCATGACCATCCTATTGTTGCCATAAAACCATTTTTCTTGAAAATCTCTCGAGTGTTTATGATAGAAAACATGTTTGAGACACTCGAGAGTTTTATATTTTCGTAAACACTCCCCTTCACATGTACTTATAAGTTTTGATGTAAATCGCACGGTGAGAGTAGAGTTCGCACTTTTGAATTGATCGGCTCATGATAGACAATTCCCCACGAGACAGTTCGTTGCCTAGTTAAAGAGTTCCCTTGTAAATTTTAGGTGACAACTAGCTCTAGTAACTAACTTGAAGTTGTAAACACTCCTTGAAAAGGAGGTTAGACCCATGAAGGTGCATATCTATCACAAGTTTCTCGAGATGGTACATTTATCGACTTTGATTCCCATCAATTCATTGGTTTCGCCCGAGTCGAGCTCATTTGAGATTCAAACACCGATCATTAAACATTTTGATCACATTTTAATCACGTCTCCTCCCCCTCAAAAATAGCATAATCGTGATATTTTTGATATCCACGGATTAAAAATCATTTTTAGAATCTTTTAGGGAGACAAACGGATATGATTTAAGCATGAATTTGGAACATTTTAGTTTTATACTCCCCCTTTAATAAAGCATAATCAATTAAAGGGTTTTAGAAGGAGTTATCTTGAGCACAAAATATTTTGAAAAATTTTGAAAAATCTTTTTGAACAATCTTGAAAAGGAGCTCAAGATGATGATGATTTCTCACCATTTTAAAAGTAGTGCATCAAGCGTACACTAGTGATTTTCATTAAAAGCACGAGTTTTGATTTGAAAAATAATCAAAAGTCATCATTTGGTCCGGTTTCATCTTGATGTATACGAAAGCCATTGTAGAAGAAATTTTGAGAAACGACATGTTTTAGAAAACATATAAAGAACTCTCGCTCAAGCATCTGTACATGCCCGTATCATTGTTGAATGACATTTCTAGAAACGTATAGAATATCGATTATACAAGAGACATGTCGTGAGAAGAATATTTTTGGATTTTTGATTTTATATTGTTTTTGTATTTTTTGAAAGTTTTATATTTTTATATTTTGCTTTTGTTGGTTTTTCAAATTTTGTATTTTGTTTTCAAAATATTTACAATGAGCTTTTTGGAAAACATTTTCACGAAGATTCGAGAAGACGTTCTAACTCCTCGGGGTTAGGCTTCGCATTCCAATTCGTCGAACTAAATAGTCAAACCTTTCTTTTGGAAGGGCTTTAGTTAATAGATCGGCGAGTTGGTAATCGATCTTCATGAAGAATAATTCAACAAGACCTTCTTCCACATGTTCTTTTATGAAGTGATAGCGGACTCGATATGCTTAGTCTTTGGTGATGAGCAGATTGCATGATATGGCTATGGCACTTTTCGAGTCATAATACATAGGTATTTTATCGAAAGTAAAGCCATAATCATGAGTTGTGTTCTCATCCAAAGAACTTGAGCACAACACGTAGATAGAGACACATACTCGGCTTGCGGTTGAAAGTGCAAGTGCAATCTTGTTTCTTTGAAGACCGGTGACTAACTTTTCACCCAAAATTGTGCTCCTCCGGATGTACTTTTTGTCAGTAACTTGATCACTGCGTGGTCCGATCCGAAAAGGCAATTAGATCAATCCGATTCCTTCCGGATACCAAAGACCCTTGTGAATGGATGTCTTGGTGCAGAAAGATCCTTTTAACCTCTTTGAGGTGCAGTCGGTAGGCTTTGCTCGAAACCGTGCTAATAAGCAAACGAAGAAATGAATATTGGGTCGACTAGCGATGAAGGTACATGAGAGAACCAATCATGCTCCGATATTTCTTCTGGATCAATAGGTTTCCCAAACAAATCGGCTCCAATTTTGGTGAAGTTACCGCGGTGTTCCGAGCGAGTCACAATTATCCATACCATGATTTTCAAAATCTCGGTTGTATATTTAGCTTGATTTATAAAACTTCCACGAGGGGATGATGTATTTGTAAACCAAGAAAGAATTTTAGTTCCCCATCATGGACATTTCAAATTTACTTTTCATGAGATTTTCAAAATGTTTTGAAAGATTCGGATTAGTGGACCCAAAGATGATGTCGCCCACGAATCAACAATCAAAATGTCGTTTTGCATTTTGTGTAAACAAGGTAGGATCAACCGTTCCTTTGGTGAAATTGTTATGATAAGGAAAGAGGACGATTCGTCATACCACGCTCTGAGCTTGCTTTAAACCATAGATTGCCTTTTGAGTTTGTAGACGAGTCCGGATGTTCCAAGTCGATGAAGCCTTCGGCCGACTCACATACACTTCTTCTTTCGTAGTTTCATTCAAGAACGCGGTCTTAATGTCCATCGATAAACCGTGATATTTTGTGAGTCGCATAGGCTAAGAATATCCTGACTGCTTCTAGTCTGGCTACCGGCGCGAATGACTCCTCAAAATCTATCCCTTCCTCTTGTCTGTATCCTTTGGCCACAAGACGAGCTTTGTTTCGAATTACAACCATCTCTTCATCCCTTTTGTTCTTCCATAACCATTTGAGATCAATGACGCGAATGTCAATTGGTCTTGGAACCATTTCCCAAGAGTCATGTAGACGGTATTGGAGAAGTTCCTCCTGCATCGCTTCTATCCATGCGGGTTCTGCCATTGCCTCGCGAATATTCTTTGGCTCTATATTGCTAATTGAGCAAAGGTAAATGCATAAGTCGCAATCGGTGGCAAGTTACGCCTCGTCCGAATTGGCCTTGAAGGTTCACCAATAACTTGTTCAATTGGGCGGTCTTTTGTCCACTTCAGAGTAGAAGGATACCGTTGGTTAAACGTATGCGAGTTAGATGGTTCTCGTAGGCTTGAATAAAATTCAGCTAATTCCGTAGCAAACGGGTTTTCAAATAAGTCGTCATCTAATGGTGCATCGTTTTGGTTTTGGTTTTGCTCATCAACTGCTGCTAGAACGGGTGCAAGACCTGGAGTAGATGTAGATGATGTTGATGGAGTTGGTGCATTGGTTTCGACCGTTGTAGATGCATCTTCGTTAGTGGTGGAGGATGATTTTGAGCGGGTGCGGCGGAATGATGGTTTGATGCATTTGTCAAGTTCCACCATAGTATTCATCGAACATTAACTCAAGAAATTCTCCCATTCTTGTTCTTTAGGATTGTCAAATGAAGTTGATTGAGCTCTTTGAGGTACGAGTCTGAATCGATGTGTCCGTAAGTGCGGGTTTAGTGCGGGTTCTAGAGCGAGTCTCTCGAAGCCATATGTGAAAGTTCATCAAATTTCACATTCATCGTCTCCATGATCCTCCTAGTTCTCTGTTATACACCCAGAATGCCCTCGAGTTATCTGAATATCCAATGAAGATTCCAATATCACCTTTTGCTCTCGGTTTTCCTAGATCTTCTCGTCGTTCGTTGGATAGCACAAAGCGCCAAACACGTGAAAGTAAGAGATATCGGGTTTTGTTGTTCACAAGCTCATATGGGGTTTTATTGAATCTTGATGGATGAGGATCGGTTCGAGAGAAACAAGCAAAGGCAATAGCATCAGCCCATAGAAATAACGGTGCACTAGAATAGATTAGTATTGTGCGGCAGCTTCCACAAGAGTTCTATTTCTTCTTTCAACTACCCCATTCTCACGTGGAGTTCTAACAACCGATGTCCGATGTGTAATTCCAACATCTTCAAAATAAGTTCTTAACTCTCGATTAGTGAATTTCGCGTCGTTGTCTGCGTTCTTACAACCCCATCGGAGTTTGAAGAAGTACTTGAATACGCCTTAAAGGTGATGATGATGCTCGGTGCTTCGCTTTTGATCTCAAAACCTAACCCATGTATATATTGAATAATCATCGACGATAACAAGAATATACTTTTTCCCATTAATGCTTTCAACTCTCATTGGGCCACATAAGTCCATGTGCAACATATGCAACTTTGCTTCCGAACTAGGTACGGTTTGGGTTTATATGATGCTCTTTGCTTTTCCTTGTTCGCATGATGGACATAAGTGATCCTTGGTGTATTTGAACTTTGGAAGTCCGTTGACGATGTTGTCTTTGGCAAGATTGTTGATGGTGTCAAAATTGAGATGGGATAACCTTCTATGCCACAACCAGACTGTGTTCCGGATGCTCGAGTCATAAGACATATTGGTGATGAAGAGGCCATTTGATTGATGTCGATAGCGTACAAGTTTGTATCACGATTCCCGTTAAGAGATCGGTGCCATCCAAGTTTCTAACGAAGCAAGCATTTTTCCTAAAAGCAACCTCTAAATCGCATCACGGCCCGACGGAAAACAAATTGTGTCCCAACCCTTCGACATAGTAAACCCGAGTGATCAAATAATTTCCAAAAGGTAGATCTCCATAACCCATGATAGTGCTACATGATCATTTCCAAAGCGCACGGTTCCCATGAATTTCAGACGAAATTGATCGCAGCCTTGATTCGGTCATGTGCTTGGAGAAACCCGAGTCGACGATCCAAAGACAAATTTCGATAACCGCGAAGAATGTAAAAAGAATATTTTGGAAACCGTTTTGATTTTGGTTCCTTTGGGTTGGAGGTAAAATCTCGATCACACTCATAGAAGTCATCAATTGGTAAGACGGGTTCATCACTCATTCTACCATTCGAGTGTGAAAGTTCTACTGTGGGTTTCAAATATCATCCCTAAAGTAAACATTATGCTCCCTATCGGTATTGTAAAGCCTAAGTCTCGCAACTAGTCTTCCTATTCGTTTAGCATAAGTTCTTTTGGGAACATTCTTCTTAACAGGCTTAACAATCTCATTCTTAGAAGCACAATCATCATGAACATTAGATAAAGATTTCTTGCAAGTTAAACAAAGAGATTCACATCCATTAGACTTAGCAAGTTTCATAGGTTCATTACATTCAGATGAAATGTCTTTCTTATTACAAAGCGGTAAATTCCTAGGGTGTTCTTCTACTTTCTTCTCTTTATTCAAGCGACTACTCTTAGAGGCAAGCGAGACTCTATTGGTCCTTGTATTGCTCTTAGGCTTTAGTCTGCTGCTCCTAGAGGTCCTTCCTAGTCCTGTAGAAGGTAAGGCACACTCATTAGGATTCACAATCTTATCTAGAGAAGTGGTTTCAGCTTTCCTAGTCTCTTTAGAGTGCTTTTCTAAACTTATGTCGTTTGTTCCATATGTTTTAGATGTGGAGGCTGATGAGTGTCTAAATACTCATCATTTTTGTACAATATAAACCGCAAAATCATCTCGAAAACACTCGTAAACACATCAAATGATCAAAATATCACAAATTAGTGTTTTATGTGTTTTAAATGCAAAATATCAAAATCGATGAAAAACATATCAAATTTGCAAAATTGCGCTTTAGTCCCCAAGTTTCAAAAGTTGTCAAAAACAGTCCCTGAGCACATAATTTCAAAAGTAAAGTCACCAAAGGTCCTTTTAAAATCAAAACTTGTCAAATTTAGTCCTTTGGTGAAAAATATAAAAGTTTTGAGAAAATTACAAATTGGTCCTTCAAGTTTAAGAATTGGCGTAAATGGTCCTGGAAAACGAAAATGGCAACTTTGGTCCTTGTAATATTAACACTTGTCATTAATGGTCCTTGAAGTAACTTTGATGAAATGGCGATTAGGTCCTTGCAATTTCGATTTGACAACATTAGTCCCTAAGTTATAAGCCCTTTCAAACCAATTTGGACCCTTGAACCCTTTGACCCCACCTATCTTTGGACCCTGTCATATGAATTATGAACCCCTATTATTAACACCACTTGGGTCAAATCTGGTCAAAATCCTCAACCCGCCAAAGTCCTCCATCTCACCTGCTTCCTTCGAAACTCAGCTACACCCATCCCCCCTCCTCAAATCCACTCTCCCATGTCCCCTCCACCTTAACAAGCTTCCAATATGCATTTATTGCTTCCCTAACCTCTCACTCAACCCCACATGGACAAAAGGAAAAATGGCGCCAAAAATATGTTTAAACGGCCAGGATGATTTTTGAGCCATCCAATGGCTAGGATTGATGGGAAAGATTGGAGGAGAGAGGCAAAGAGATTGGATTATAAAAAGAAAGCAATTGGAGCAAAAGAGAGTCTTCTAGTTTTTATTTTCTTTCTTATGTCGCTTTTATGTCAAGTTGTCATTTCGGTGTTAGATTTGTATTATTTTGTTAAAATGTATTAAGCTTAAGTGTTCAAGTGTATTGAAATTAATTTCAAGTATCAAAATCGGTTTATGTTCACAATTCACCATTCATGTCTCATCGTTGAAAATTTCCATGTTTAAAACTAGTGTACAAGCTGTTATTAACTGATTTTTAAGCTCAACTAGGTTTATATAAGCTTATTATAGCTTTGTCTAAGGTTATATTCAAGTTTTGAGCAATTGTGTTCCTTGGTCAACAAAAGTCAAACGGGCAAAATTGATGTTGGAAATGGAGATGGGTTCTTTGCGGGCATGAATCTTGGGTGAATTATAGTAGTTGGATTGGTTCTAATAGGTTAGCGCCTCGGTTTTAGTATTGGCGAGCCATAGTGGCTTTGGACCCTTTGTAAGTAAATTCCAAGTTTCTATGCACAACTGCTTTTTGTAAGTATTAATCGCTATAACCTGTCTTAATAGTAGTGTTTAGGGCAATTAAACTTAGATTGATCATAATTATAAGTGTGGTCAAGGTTTAGCTCGGTTTCATCTTCAAAACGATACATACAAGTGGTGTTTGGATTTCTTGATCCATCCGTCATAATGGTATACTCATGAGTTAAGTTCTATTGGTTTATGTTTATTAAGTGTAATTGAGCTTATTTGAGTCAAAATTTGGTGCTGCTACTTCAAAAGTCAACATTTTACTTAAATCAATCTCTCGCTCCTTGTTGGTAATTGGATGTGCAAACACCTTATTTGTGTTTAGAAATCTTAGGCATTGCTAGCATTGTACTTATCTCTTCATATAACATCAATCTAGGTGCTTAAAATCATTGTAAAGTTCATCTTGGTCAAAATACCAAACTCGTTAAAAAGTCAAAACTAGAAAAATCTAGTTTTGAGCCAATACAAGGAATTTTCTTGAGCTCACCTTTGGGTCTCATCAAGTGAAATCTGTGGTTTCATAAACTTCATCTGGTCTTCTTGCTTATTGGCATTTTGTAGAATTTTATGAATTTTTATAAGCTTCAAACAAGCTTCTCTTTGGGTGTTAAGTCCCCCTCGCCATCGAACTCGGATCATACCGAGATTTTCTCGGTTCTTGCATCGATTGCACTGAGCTCATCCGAGCTCACCAGTCTAGTTTTTGGTGAACTTGGTCTCACCTGTGTCTTTTCCAAGTTCCAATTTTCGTTTTCATTTTGAGCTTATTTTTAAGCTTGTACTTGTGTCTTAAGTTGGTACCTTAAACCGCTTTTTAGCTTTTAGCTCATTCATCAAATCATTATAGATTGCTAATCGGTGGTTGTAGCTTATTGATCTTTGTTGCATTTTAGTTCTATTAGCGACTTATGGCTTCGCTCTGATTGGTAGCTTGTTTTCTCCATTTGCTTAATTTAGTGCTTATTTCAATAAGCACTTTCACATCAGTTTCATTTTCTTGCAAATAAGCATCTGTTTTTCCATTTTTCTTATATTTCTAATATAATTTTAGACTTTTCCTGAAATTTTCAGATTTTTCCAAGTTGTTTTGCTATTTTTCTCAATTTAAATTAGTTTTTAAGCATTTTTAATTAGCTTTAAATACAAATAATTAAGAAAAGCTTCAAAAAAATAATTTTTCAATTTTCTTAAGTTAAGATAAATATAAAAAGAGAAAAAAATATTTTTCTAGATTTTTCTTAGTTAAATTTGTATTTTTAAATAATTTAATTAGTTTTAAATAGTTTTTAATTCCTAGAAAATAGAAAAATAATCATAAAAATACAAAAATAGTTTTGAAAATTCTAATTTGTTATTTTAGACTTTTATAAGTCTTAATTTTATTTTTCTAGCTTTATTTCCTAATTTCTTGTATTTTAGGTAATTATTTAATAGTTTAAATTAGTTTTTAATTAATAATAATTAGATAAATAGTTTTAAAAATAATTTTCTTTTTCTAATAATTTTCTTATATAATTAGGATTGTAAAATGCATTTTCTATATACATAGGTATTTTCCTTCTTTATTTTCACGCTTTATTTTGTATGCGTTACGTAGTTTTTAATTTAAACGCACGTTTTAGGTTTTAAACGCTCATCACTTTAAATATAGTGATAGCGTTTATTTAATATCTTTATCTTTTAATTTTCTTAATTTGTATTTAAGTCATTTGTTATTTATTTTATAACTTTTTCAAGAGTGTAATATTCAATCCTAATCTTTTTCGATCACTATCATTAGTGATCATTCTATCGTCTGAATCGGTGTTTGCACACCATTGAGTCTCCGTGGGACATAACGACCGGAATTCATTG
This sequence comes from Chrysanthemum lavandulifolium, assembly GCA_022545495.1. Lineage (NCBI taxonomy): Eukaryota > Viridiplantae > Streptophyta > Magnoliopsida > Asterales > Asteraceae > Chrysanthemum > Chrysanthemum lavandulifolium. The sequence goes on along the minus strand of CM040241.1, from coordinate 173,996,436 downwards.
TATTCTCCAGGACTTCATTGTATTTGTGTCCGAGCGGTTTAAGCTTTTACGGTCGATCATTCACAAGTGGTGGTTTGTGTGAGGTAGCTTGACCGTAGTTCGGCCTGAGATCAAATTTTGGCCTTGCGGGAGGCTTTAGCGTATGTTTAGCCATTTTCGCACCCACTCTTGCACATAACCCATCCATTTGTAAAAATTTTGTAAAGTTATCGAAAAATCCAAAAGTTCATTAACACTTTTCCCAAGTGTTATCAACACCAAAATATTTTCATTCTTTGTTTTTATATCATGTTTTCAAAATCCAAAATATCCATCCTTTATCCTCCAACTGCTTAGTTCTACATTTCTTTATCCTCAAACCTGCTTAATTCTCCATTCCTTATCCTCTATAACCGCTTAATTCTTCATCTCTTATCCTCTTATCTGCTTAATTTCTATGTCATGGTATTTGACATGTTCCCAGTGTGGAGGTCCATTTAACGGTGGAAATTGTCATGATGTACCAATGTGGGTTTCGGAGACAAGTTTGTCGGTAATCCCGATCCCATTTCAAATAATGAAACACCGATTTTTCCTACCTACCTCCACACCCCAATACGAATCCTACTCATGCGAAGTTTTGTGGAATGATTCTCATTACGGTTTTGATTGTCCACCACGGGTTCCGCTTGTCTATGAGTAGGAACCATGTTACAATCGAACTTTGGTGAAAGTTATTCTCCAATTACCTCTGTTGTGAGAATTATGGGGTCCTCATGTGACTTTTGAATGTCAACCGATGAATCAAAATTTTCACAATTCCAATTCTCCGGTTTGACAATTTCCAACCCCCACAATATTCCATCACCATCGACTTCCGAGCCTTCACAAGATCTCAATGATTACGAGGAGTGTAATCTTCCTCAAAGTTCTCAAGAAATACGCATTCGAAAGAAACTACAAATGAAAAGAATGGTGTGTAAGCTTCAAAGCAGATGAACATAAGAATCGATATGATGACGATGATGATGAGGATAGTATTCAAATGAGGGAATACTATGAGGACGACGAGGAGAGTGTTACTCAATTGAACGATCTTATTTCTCAACTCCCCGCCTATTGCTATCACACCTATCTTACCTTTTATTGCTTCCAAAGACTCTCTCATAATGGGGACGAGCCTTCTAGCACTATTCCGTAAATGGAATCGTCTAGTGTTGAGAGCCTTGTTCCAACCCCAAGTGAGTCCGAGGTTATCTCCGTAATATGTGTGATGAGCCTCTTAATGATGATTCTTCTCCTCCTCTTGACATTCCATATGATCATGTCGAGATGTTCTCGATTCGATAACGATTGTACTTCGTTTGACGATTCTTTATCCTATGGAGACATCGATTATGTCGAGGAGCTACCTTCCGAGCTAGTTAGCTTAGAAGAAGTGAGAAATTCGATGATCCGAAATTGAGGACGAGATACCGTGAACAATTGTTCAATATAAATCTCCTCGCTTCTAAGATCGAATCATTATGTGCTAAGTCGACTTCATCTCCTATCCCCGTTGTGGATAGTGACTCTACATTGACAAGCCCGAGCTTGAGGTTTTTCCAATGATTCTTTTCATGAAGAGTTCTCCGTGAACTCTCTCATGACATATCTCCTCCGAATATGATCATTTCTATTTTGATCTTGAGGATGATATTGGCTTGGAGGAAGGTGTGCTCTATCATAAGAGTTTGCTTATTGATGATACTACCTTTACCCTTCCTCCGTGATATGTCTACATTTGAGGATGACGAATGGATCCTAATTGTTATAAACATCTTCCTTCCATTCCTCACTTATGATGTGTCTTCTCTCTTCTTCACTCCTTCGGAATGAGGACACTATTTTTGATCCCGCATTTTCAATTATCATTTTTGAGCGGTTCTCTATATCTCATCGGTGTGGAACTTTCACGTGCTTCAATGTTTATCCAAACATCTTGAATGAAAGTCCGATGGAGATTGTTTCGCCCACTTTGCTTCCCCATGAACCAATGAATGCGGGGTCGAGTCAAGCTAGCGACTCGGTAACCAAAAACAAGAGACGCACCATATGGGTTTTCACCCATATTTCGACTTCTCACCCTTTCTACCCACTAAGTGTGGGGTAATGCCCACATGTTATATAAAAAAAAAAAAAAAAAAAAAAAAAAAAACTTTTAAAATAATGGCCGTAGTATTTCCTTTTACGTTCTTTGTTTCGCATAACCGCGGTACTTTGAATATTGAGGGCAATATTCATTTCTAAGTGTGGGGAATTCTCACTAATTTTATCATATAATTATACCAATTCCCCGTTTTGGCCAAATTTTTTTGGAGTAAGTGTTTTACACTTTCTCATTTGGTTATCGATCCGCCTTGTCTAAAAAAACTAAAGGATTGGCTAATCCAGAGCAAACGGCTCTTGGTAAAGATATCTCAAATCCGTTAACGGCTTGCAATTTGCCCAAAATTGTATGGTATTCAACTCACCATATCCTAAAAAGTGAAGAGTTGGCTAGCCCGCAAGATTATGGCTTGTGGTAAAGGCGGTGGAAAAACCATAATTGGTAATCACTCACCAAAGATAATATTGATAATTTATCTAAGAGTTGGCTAGTCCGTATGGGTACGGCTCGGTAAAGACAAATCAAATCCGTTGAAAGTCGGTGGTTTGCTCAAAATCACTTGGTTATCGGTGTACCATGGTTCTTACTTGAACTAAAACATTTGGCTACTCCGAGTAATGGCTTTTGGTAAAGAGATTAAAATCCATTATGTTTTTCAAATCATTGCTAGGGACTAGCAATATCTCGATGTGGGGATTGATGAGTGTCTAAATACTCATCATTTTGTACAATATAAACTGCAAAATCATCGAAAACACTCGAAACACATCAAAATGATCAAAATATCACAAATTAGTGTTTTATGTGTTTTAAATGCAAAAATATCAAAATCGATGAAAACATATCAAATTTGCAAAATTGCGCTTTAGTCCCCAAGTTTCAAAAGTTGTCAAAAACAGTCCCCGAGCACATAATTTCAAAAGTAAAGTCACCAAAGGTCCTTTTAAAATCAAAACTTGTCAAATTTAGTCCTTGGTGAAAAATATAAAAGTTTTGAGAAAATTACAAATTGGTCCTTCAAGTTTAAGAATTGCGAAATGGTCCTGGAAAATCGAAAATGGCAACTTTGGTCCTTGTAATATTAACACTTGTCATTAATGGTCCCTTGAAGTAACTTTGATGAAATGGCGATTAGGTCCTTGCAATTTCAGATTGACAACATTAGTCCCTAAGTTATAAGCCCTTTCAAACCAATTTGGACCCTTGAACCCTTTGACCCCGCCTTTATCTTTGGACCCCGTCATATGAATTATGAACCCCTATTATTAACACCACTGGGTCAGTCCGTCAAAATCCTCAACCCGCCAAAGTCCTCCATCTCACCTGCTTTCCCTGAAACTCAGCTACACCCATCCCCCCTCCTCAAATCCACTCTCCCATGTCCCCTCCACCTTAACAAGCTTCCAATATGCATTTATTGCTTCCCTAACCTCTCACTCAACCCCACATGGACAAAAGGAAAAATGGCGCCAAAAATATGTTTAAACGGCCAGGATGATTTTTGAGCCATCCAATGGCTAGGATTGATGGGAAAGATTCAGAGGAGAGAGGCAAAGAGATTGGATTATAAAAAGAAAGCAATTGGAGCAAAGAGAGAGTCTTCTAGTTTTTATTTTCTTTCTTATGTCGTTTTATGTCAAGTTGTCATTTCAAATGTTAGATTTGTATTATTTTGTTAAAATGTATTAAGCTTAAGTGTTCAAGTGTATTGAAATTAATTTCAAGTATCAAAATCGGTTTATGTTCACAATTCACCATTCATGTCTCATCGTTGAAAATTTCCATGTTTAAAACTAGTGTACAAGTCGTTATTAAGCGATTTTTAAGCTCAACTAGGTTTATATAAGCTTATTATAGCTTTGTCTAAGGTTATATTCAAGTTTTGAGCAATTGTGTTCCTTGGTCAACAAAAGTCAAACGGGGCAAAATTGATGTTGGAAATGGAGATGGGTTGCTGCAGGCATGAATCTTGGGTGAATTATAGTAGTTGGATTGGTTCTAATAGGTTAGCAGTTCTGGTTTTAGTATTGGCAAGCCATAGTGGCTTTGGACCCCTTTGTAAGTAAATTCCAAGTTTCTATGCACAATCTGTTTTTGTAAGTATTAATCTGCTATAACCTGTCTTAATAGTAGTGTTTAGGGCAATTAAACTTAGATTGATCATAATTATAAGTGTGGTCAAGGTTTAGCTCAGTTTCATCTTCAAAACAGTTACATACAAGGGTGTTTGGATTTGCTGATCCATCTGTCATAATGGTATACTCAGTAGTTAAGTTCTATTGGTTTATGTTTATTAAGTGTAATTGAGCTTATTTGAGTCAAAATTTGGTGCCTGCTACTTCAAAAGTCAACATTTTACTTAAATCAATCTCTACTGCTCACTGTTGGTAATTTGGATGTGCAAACACCTTATTTGTGTTTAGAAATCTTAGGCATTGCTAGCATTGTACTTATCTCTTCATATAACATCAATCTAGGTGCTTAAAATCATTGCAAAGTTCATCTTGGTCAAAATACCAAACTCGTCAAAAGTCAAAACTAGAAAAATCTAGTTTTGAGCCAATACAAAGGAATTTTCTTGAGCTCACCTTTGGGTCTCATCAAGTGAAATCTGTGGTTTCATAAACTTCATCTGGTCTTCTTGCTTATTGGCATTTTTGTAGAATTTTATGAATTTTTTATAAGCTTCAAACAAGCTTCTCTTTTGGGTGTTAAGTCCCCTGCTCACTGAACTCAGATCATACTGAGATTTTCTCAGTTCTTGCATCAGTTGCACTGAGCTCATCTGAGCTCACCCAGGTCTAGTTTTTGGTGAACTTGGTCTCACCCAGGTCTTTTCCAAGTTCCAATTTTCAGTTTTCATTTTGAGCTTATTTTTAAGCTTGTACTTGTGTCTTAAGTTGGTACCGTAAACGCTTTTAGCTTTTAGCTCATTCATCAAATCTGTTATAGATTGCTAATCAGTGGTTGTAGCTTATTGATCTTTGTTGCATTTTAGTTCTATTAGCAGCTTATAGCTTCGTCTCTGATTGGTAGCTTGTTTCTCCATTTGCTTAATTTAGTGCTTATTTCAATAAGCACTTTCACATCGATTTCATTTTCTTGCAAATAAGCATCTGTTTTCCATTTTTCTTATATTTCTAATATAATTTTAGACTTTTCCTGAAATTTTCAGATTTTTCCAAGTTGTTTTGCTATTTTCTCAATTTAAATTAGTTTTAAGCATTTTTAATTAGCTTTAAATACAAATAATTAAGAAAAGCTTCAAAAAATAATTTTTCAATTTTCTTAAGTTAAGATAAATATAAAAAGAGAAAAAATATTTTCTAGATTTTCTTAGTTAAATTTGTATTTTAAATAATTTAATTAGTTTTAAATAGTTTTAATTCCTAGAAAATAGAAAAATAATCGAAAAATACAAAAATAGTTTTGAAAATTCTAATTTGTTATTTTAGACTTTTCTAAGTCTTAATTTTATTTTTCTAGCTTTATTTCCTAATTTCTTGTATTTTAGGTAATTATTTAATAGTTTAAATTAGTTTTTAATTAATAATAATTAGATAAATAGTTTTAAAAAATAATTTTCTTTTTCTAATAATTTTCTTATATAATTAGGATTGTAAAAATGCATTTTCTATATACATAGGTATTTTCCTTCTTTATTTTCACGTTTTATTTTGACGTTACGTAGTTTTAATTTAAACGACGTTTTAGGTTTTAAACGTTCATCACTTTAAATATAGTGATAGCGTTTATTTAATATCTTTATCTTTTAATTTTCTTAATTTGTATTTAAGTCATTCGTTATTTATTTTATAACTTTTTCAAGAGTGTAATATTCAATCCTAATCTTTTCGATCACTATCATTAGTGATCATTCTATCGTCTGAATCGGTGTTTGCACACCATTGAGTCTCCGTGGGACATAACGACCGGAATTCATTGTATTCTCCAGACTTCATCAGATTTGTGTCGAGCGGTTTAAGCTTCTACGGTCGATCATTCACAAGTGGGTGGTTTGTGTGAGGTAGCTTGACCGTAGTTCAAAGATGGATCGAGGCGACGATTAGTGGTACTCATCTTAAAAGGCCAGAGCTAAAACTTTTGGTTTCTCAAGAACCACTTTTCCTTTATCAACATTTTGTTTAGGAAGGCGGTGGAGTGATGGTTTTGATAAATCATTTTTCTCATTGACTTTTGGAGGAGGCATAAAGCAGACATTTTTGGTTTTAAAACCGGTTTGGGAACATTGCTTTCTCCATGATCAATGGTTTTGTAATCTTACAATCCACTTGCCTTTCCTTTTGACATTCCGGTGAGCCCTCAAAAGATCATTTTCGCTTTCATGTCATTGTAGGCACGCTTCATACGATGCTTGTCATACCCATTCCTCGCTTTTATGATCAAGTTGTTTAAAATATGAGATATTTTCTTTTCAAGTTTCTCAAGTGCTTTTTCATATTTTGAAACAATTTTGGAGGTCTCAGATCGAGTCTTTCATGATCTTCAATGTAATATGTTTGTAAAATAATGGACATAATATCATGAGTCGAACATCTTCAAGAGAGAGTCATTTAAAGTTTCCAAAACTTTGATGTGTTCGACACACGATCATTAGCTTGCTTTACCAGGATTTATGGTCCTTGACAAAGTCAACTGCTTCTTTCAAAAATGCTTGTTCAAATGAATTACCCTTGCACCGATGGCATTCAAATTGAGGGCGATTTGAGTTTCAAAAACTTTGTTTATTCGATGTCAAAATTAGAGAACCGGTTGTTAGGTGTAATATTGGTTTTAGTTTTAACGATGTCTTGAAGATCCGCAATTCTAGTTTTCACATTTTCTAAAATACTTCGCATCACTTGTGTTAAAAGGATTGTTTGAAGACATTTGTTCAATGTTCGAAAGAGAATTTGAGACAACAACCGTTTTGAAACAGATTTTGAAACAAGTGTTGACTCTTTGTTTGATACACTTGGTGTGATGGAAAACTTTGACTTTCTTTTGATTAACAAAATTAATTCCGTTAATTTTGTTCCATTTGTTATAATTAATTGGTTTGATTTCGGATGTTTTTGTTTCATTTTGATCTACTCTCCTCGTGATAGTTCTAACGCTTCAAGAGAATCACGAACAATAATGGGTTCATGTAAAACATTTCCATTGTTTAACACATTCGAGGTTTCGAGCTTTCTTGAGGAATGAAGAAGGTCGCTACCAAGTGCCATTCTATTATTAGTATGAAAACGCGGATTTACTTGATTAGAAAGCATCTTGATTGTTTGAGCGAGAATGACCCGCTTTAAGAAGCAAATTTTCCAAAGTTTGGATTTTTCATTTTATCAAGAATTTCATCAAGAAGAAAATCTTCTCATTTTGAAAAATCGAGAATCAACTCGCTTCTTCTCTTTTCAAGATTAGAAAACATTTCTTTTTGTTTGGAAAGTTGGTTATTTAAATCGAAATTTCCTTGTTTAAAGATTTAATTTTAAGTTCAAATTCACATCAAGTGTGTTATACTTGATTTGCAAAAGTTGTTCTTTAGAAACCAAATTTCGATAACCAATTTCTAATTTCGATTCTTTGTTTTATGAAATTCAAAGGCTTTTTATGTTCTCCTTGTAACTCTCAAGCTCGGCGGTCAATTTAGCATTCGCGGCCTTAACTTCGCGATTGACCGCTCTAACTTCTCAATCTCAATGCCACATTTATTGATTAATGATTCAAAATAAGCACGTGTTTCCTCATCGCCTCAAGATTTTGTGCCACACGCTCCACTAGGATCCACATCCGGAGTTTCGAGTTAGTATTGCTACAACTCGGATTGTCGGTATGTATCATAAGTAGGTGCCGATGTCACGTAATCTTCGTTCGTCATGAGTAAACACATCAAATATGACATTGTTATAGCATGGATCAATGATTGGTACCTCGACATCTGCGTTGGCGCCATAGATGGAGGTGTGTCGAATCGATGTCGTACTTAGTCTCCTCAAGATTTGCCATGAAGATGCGGTTTGCATTGAGTTCCTCGAGGTCTTCCAAATCATCCATAATAGCCATGAAGTCATGTTCCTCAAGACTCAATTGAAGTCCAGATTGTTTCTTTTGTACCAACATGATAGCTTTCAAGATACGCAAGATCCTTCTTTTTCGGCTTAGTTGGACAATTCCATGCCATGTGACCCACTCCTTGACGCTATAACACTTAACTGACACTCGATTCACATTTCCATAATTCCCAACGATCAAGTCGCAACATTCCCATTCGACACCAACGCTCTATTCCCAACATTCGACCCATCCGACACCCCGATTCGAATCACTCGATTACCATCCGAAATCCAAGAGCATATCCCGTGGGTTCGCAATAACTCCAACCATTTGTATTTGATTACCCATGTTCACACCCTGTGCAATTTTCCTGCTGCGAGTGTTTGATGAAATCCTTTGGTTGTTGTTAGTTGGTGTGGAATAGCGACCTCAATGCTTTACCCAAGAATGCAAATGCTTGTGACAAAGCTTCTTCGGTTCCATTTCAAGATCGATGATTCCTTGTTCTGGTAATGTTGTTGTTCGTGGATAGTTTTGTTGTTGAGGATGTATTGTCGCAAGTTGTTGTTAGTGGAAGATGATGAAGCTTGTTGTTGTGTATTCACCGAGTTTAAGTCTTTGCAATGAGTGCCAATGGATCATGATTCTTTGCTAATCTTTCTTGCGACTTCATTCACTTCATTTTGGTTTTGTTTGTAAAATCGTTGAGTTGATCAAAGTTCACTTGATGTAAGTCTTTGTTTGGTTGACAATAGTGACATATCGTCCCCATTCTTCCGGTAGATTGTTCGGGAACTTGATGTTGCTCACGATAGTTCGGGTGTCAACTTGTTTCGATCGACTCATTCATTAAAGTGCGAATCTTCCATAGTAGGATTCAATGGATTCTCCCGAGTAGAGGTAAACTTCTCCAGCGATTAGCGACTTGTTCTCCGTATCTTGTTGACCAATTTCGGCCCATGACAAAGCCGCCTAACATGTTCCCACATATCGAAAGCGGTTTCAACCGCTGTCTGAAGAAAGATGTCTCTTGGTAAACCCGTTGGACAATATGAATTGCCATGTCATCGCCTCGACTTGCTTCGATCCTCTTTAGAGTATTCCGATTCTTTTGAAGACGAAAAATGGTGGGACGGAGGTGTTGCATCGGCATTTCGTGGTCTTGGACTTGTCGAGGTATGAAGGGTCCATCCCGAATGGATTTGATCATCAATTTTCCATTAGGTTTTGTCTTGATGTAACGAAGCATTCGACTTGTCCATTGAAGATAACCACCTTTTTCCAACATAGGAGGACGGTTTTTGACACCTACCGCATGAATGTCTTGTTGAGTTGCCATTGATGAAGGTATGTTATGATAAAGTTGATGTAGGATCGATTCAACTATAAAGGAGTTGTGTTGGATGAAGATTAAGCTCGGTTGATGTAGTGAAAATTTGGTCTAAAACTTAAAACCTCAATAACTTCTGCTCGGAGCATTTTAGGACTTGAAGGTTGACCTAGTTGATTCGGTGATCTATTCTCCTCGCTCACGGTCGCTTTGATGGGTAGATCGCTGAAACGGAGTTACGGTTCAAAAGTTATAGTCGCTTGAAGTTTTGCTCAAAATCTTACTCGTAAACCGGTTCTATGCGTGAGATGAATGCTTATGCGTGGGATTGCTTATGCCTAAGGGTCCTTATGCGGCGTAGGATTCTTATGCGTAAACCTAAGGTTAAACGTAAGTCTTATCGTAAACTTTAAGCGAGAAGTAAAGTACCTTCGCGAAGAGTTAACTTATCGTAGAGTGCTTACTCGTAAGCTTTACGCTTATGCGTAAGAGTTGGTTTAAAACCAAAAATCCTTTACAATCACAAACAGAAAAGATATCCGAAAGTCGAAGTGTTCCACACACTTATCCAAGTAAGTGGAAGCAATCGAGTAACGTTATTGCACGAAGATTCTTCACCAAAAGTTATGCGTAGAAAACTAGGGTTTTGACTTTCTTACGCGTAAAAATAGGGTTTTGACTTACGCGTAAGAAATTTCCAGTGATTCAAACGATTTCTGATGGACAAACAGCTTCCAAAACACCCAAATAACAAGAAATTTTTTACCAAAAACACCCAAAATGCCTTTTATGCTTATGCGTAGAAATGAACTACGAACCAAAAACGAGTTTAAAACTTAACCAAAACACGTAAAGCTTCGAACTTTTTGCCAAAAACAGAAACTTTAACACTATATAAACCTTAGACCATAAGAATCTTGAAGATTTAAGTGCAAAAATTAATGTTTTATGTGTGACAACTTTGAATAACGAGAGCTTACGCGTAACACTACACACAAAAAACTTCAACCAAACACTCCTTAACCATTGTTAGGCGATTGATACCAATTGTAGGACCTTACAAATATCAACCTTATCACAAACCCACTTAACGAACACAAGTATCACCACGTGAAACCACGCTACGCGTAGAACACGTTCAACACAAACACAAACACAAACTATGCGTGAAGATGAAAGAAATAAAGATGAGAAAGATGGTGACTTGATGGTAAAACCGTGTATGTATGAATAGAAATATGAAAACAATAAGTTGTATATTCCAAAGAAAACACACACACACACTCAAGCACACCCCTCAAATGAGACTTTGAGGGGTTTATATAGTACAAGTAACATGATGCCCTAAAAGGCTTTCAATGGGCTTCGTGGGTTGGACATGGGTTGGATTGGATAAAAGGCAAGCTTAACATAACTAGTACCTATTTAGCTTAGTCCAATCCACGAGCCCGTTGACTATTCTATCACGATATCTAACACACGATATAAAGTTCCTAAATGTGAATGACCATCACTTCTAATAAAAACTATTAAGGCTAACAATATCGTATCAATCAATCATATCATATCATATCATATTATAACAAATCATATCAAATGGAGTGTACGGATCCCAAAAGTGTATGACACAAACATATATCTGAACTGAGTACCTAGGATGCATCCATAGCTCCCTGCAAAATAAACATCATACATTACCATACATCTACTTTTGGCAAATATACTTATGTATGGAATTATAGTCATAATCAAATGCTAGCACAAAAGGGAACGCGTGGACAAAAACACACCTCCACAAATAGCATCATGCCAATGGTGCTCTCAATGACATGGCCATGGTACCTCCATGGCTAGTTAGTACCTTTTGAGCGATCCTTACTATTGTTATCTTATTTCATTTTTTACTTTTTGATTTTTCCGAGCACTTTCGCTTTCTTGATTATGAGTCATACCGTGATATTAACGATATTATGAGTCCTAGTGTGATATTATGAAACCGTGATATTATAAAATGACGATATTATAAAACCAACTGTGATATTAAGTTTTTACATGTAAAATGAACCTTGATATTAAGAAACATATGATAGTTACTATGATATTAACAATTTTATTAAAAAGCATATGATAGTTACGGTGATATTAACAATTATATTAAAAAAAGAAAAATAGTTCTGTGATAGTAAAAGGAACCGTGATATTAACATTTTTTATTAAAAAGGAAATGATATTAATAATATTAGTAAAAACAAAAAGTAATGTGATATCAAAGAAACGTTAGTGTGATATTAACAATTTGTATTTAAAAAACGTTTACGTGATATTAAGATCGATCTGACTTTTTACAAAAGTCAAGATCGATCTTGACTTTTGTAAAAAGTCAAAATCGACCTTAATATCACAATACCTTTAATCATGAAAACGATTTTTTTAAAAATGTTTTCAGCGATTCTTATTAATTTATTAATCCTCTTTATTTTTAATTTTTGATTTTCTTATTTAAAAAAAAAAAAGCTAATGTGATATTTCGCACCATCCTTACTTAAAAGCTTAATCCCCACCCGATCCCTTCCCTATATATATATATATATATGTGTGTGTGTGTGTGTGTACATGTGCACAAGATTTCTATATTATGTAAACACTAGTTGTTAGACATTTTCATTTCTATAATATGTAAACAATATTACTTGTTTAGTATTTTATATGAAAATGTAAGTGTGTTAGTAAACTATTGGCTCAAATCATTTACGTAATTTATTTGTTTCGTTAAAATGATTTTACGTTTGTTATCGACAAAATATTTATGGCTTATTTGTATTAACAAAAGTGATGTTCAGTTTGCGTTTGGAATTGGGTCAGGTTTTGTACCCAGTTTGGTATACGGGTCAAACGTCGGAACTGCTTTGTTGTGTTTGGAATCACGACTCAGGTTTGGCTCAGCTTATTCATTTATTTACCATTCGGGCCTTGGATACATCTTGGATTTTCTTATTTTATTTGTTAAAACTGATAATGTTCGTGTTAGACTCGATTAGAATGTTGTTTGTTGTGTTTTGAGTTAACGAGGCAACCACAGGGGTTGTGGTGTTTATTTTTAGCTTACTCAGTTTGGTTTGTATTTGCTCAAGTAGTCTCGTATCCGGGTCCAAACTAAGTCCAACCAACACCATAAAGGTGTTGCTTGTGTCCGGTTTCAGGTCAGTAGGAACGACCCCCGTAGGGGTATTTGTTGTTGGTTCAGGGTACGCTGAAACAAAACAAATCAAGGGTGCATTTGCAGTTTGTGTTTTGTGCTTGCATCTAAGTTGTGATTTTTGTTTGCGGTGTTGATATGTTAACCAGGTCGTATTTATGTCGTGAACCTGCATGAGCTAGGTGATAGTTGTGTGAGTGTTTTGTTTTCAGTCTATGCAGGGTGCGTTTATTTTGTTTATGGTTCAAGCCCCATTTAAGTGTGTGTGGTAGTTTCACTAATGGGTCGTAGACCATGATGCTGTAAAATGGGTGTGTTTGAAAGTCTATTTGGGTTGAGCCCACTTAGTAAATAAAGGTGAGTTGAGTTTATTATTAGACTCAACTAGTAATAATATTTTCTGATATTAAACATTGGACTAAAGTACTTTACTTGTGAACATATGGTACGTTTTGTATCATATTTTGGATTTGACACTTGGTTTGGATTTGGATAATACATGGTGGATTAAATAAGCAGATTGTGGCATGACACATTTGGATCGTTATTCGACGATGGGAATTATTGGACATTTTGGGACAAGACGGTATAATATATTAGACTCGATAAGAATTTAATATATTAGACACGGATCACACACAAAAAATTCAATAAAGCCAAAGGCTAATAAATACGTGAATGATAACGATAAACAAAGCATATAAAATATTGTAATTAAAACATGGTTTATTGAACGTGATATAAACGAACGCGTGATGCCGAAATTTATAAAACCTTTCCAAACTTATATGGTTATAAACTTATAAAACTAAAATGGTTTTTCTAAACCATTTGGGATTATGGGGTAAATGCCGAAACTTACCAAATGACTTATTTATTGAAGTAATTATGTGTCATTATTGTCTTGACATCTTTCTGGTCATTGTCTTCTCGACGTGAGTCTTCGTCAATGCTTCTTGACTAATTTCCTTTATAAGATATTTGGAGATATATTATAATTTGGCGTGAGTTGCATTTTTATATTTTAGCGTGAATTATGTTTTGAGTCTATGTGTTCTTACCACTACACGAAATGTTAAAAATGAACTTTTTAGGATATTGATAATCGATTTTGAAATCTTTGATATGAGTAGTCCACGAAAACTAAGAAACGTTGTCTTTCATAAATTCAATTTCTTTGCTAGACATATTCTGAGATAGCAAATTCCATTAGGTTTTGTCGATGTCGTACCGTTGTGCTTGTACGTTTTGGGATATCGTTGTGCTTTTCTTGTGAGATGTTGTGATTTTCTCATTGATGCTACTTGTGATTCTTACGCTGTTTCATATTGATGTGAGTTCATGGCCCTACTTGCTCATTTTTGTTTGAATATGGACACAAGTGCTTGAAATGTTTGATTTGACCGAGAAATGTTTTGTGAACTATTACGTAGTTAAGCTAAGGTCGAGTATCCCATTAATTTCCCACTATTAGGTCGTTAGTCCTGCTGGGAGCGTGAATGTTATAGATAGATCTATTGTAGTTGATCACCCGTATGGACTTTGGTTGCCCAACCCGCCATGGATTTTACCCGATTGTGGATGCACCAAATTGCCATGACGATAACATGTCGGTTTATATATGTGATTAGGCGTGATGGTTGCTTAAATGTTTATGACTTAGCCTGCGTAATAGTTATTTTGATATGATATCGGGATTTGGGCAAAGTGAGCCATCAGAACTTTGAATTGTTTGTGAGCGATTATCGTGTTTGAAAACCTTGTGATCCACATCACTATTTTACGTAAGGTAAACTCTGCGTGACATTATGGGCATCACAATGATCAAAAGGCTCTTTTAAACTCATTATACTTTTATGCAAACCTATGAACTCACCAAATTTTTGTTGACACTTTTAGCATGTATTTTCAGGTATTGAGGCGATAATTTACTTTTGGAGGCGGTTGGGCAGTGGCATGGCATGGTCATAGACGACTCTGATATTTATATTTGGGACCGCTTTATTATAATGGGCATGTATTCCGCACTATTTTTGAATAATGTAAAATTTATACCTTTGTTATGAAGTTCCTTAATGAAAAACCCGTTATTTTATACTTGTGTTGTGATACCAATTAGTAGCACCCAAGACTTGTATGCTTCCACTAAACCCGATTTTGAGGATGTTACGATTTTTAATTATTTTTCGCATGTGAAAACTTTATAACTCTACACTACAAGTTTATATGGGTGATAAAACCTTCTAAATCTCATATGCATATCGAACATATCGATCATTCTTAAGGCGTCTTATTAAATTAGGTTGGGGTTAGGACACATTGTTTCTTTCAAGCCTAAGTACTTATTTCCATATTCAGTACTTGTTGGGGGAGGGGAACCATATCGAAATGCTTTTATGTTGTGCTATTTTGTTATTAATACTTTTTGGACAAGATGTGCGTTTGTATTGCATTATGTGCCTTACTGTGTGGTTATTACTGTGTGATTTATATTGTGTGAATTCTTATTGTGCGATCCTAACAATATGTTGATATGTTGGTAGGCCATATTGGAAGGATACATCAAGGTCAGAACGAATCGAACGCTCAATGAACATTTCGTGAACCGTTCGGTAAAAAGTTAGTTTATGTTCGTTTGTTTATTAAATAAACGAATATGAACAATATTTTACGTTCGTTTAGTTAAATGAACGAACATGAACAAAAGCCGTGTCCGTTCATTTATGTTCGTGAATGTAAGATTATACGTTCGTTAATGTTTATTTATGTTAATTTATTTATTTATATACGTATATCATATCTTTTAATTGTATAATTTTAAAATTTGTTTGTTTAAATAAAACAATATATTGTGCATAATATACTAAACTTTTTTTTGTCTGTGTTTATTTATGTTCGATCGTTTATGTTCGTTTAGCGTTCGTTTAGTGTCTTATTGAACGAACATGAACGACTCATTTTCTTAATAAACGAACATGCACAAAAAAATTTGTCCGTTTAAGCGTTCGTGTCCGTTTATTTGTCCAGTTAAAATTAAACAAACGAACATAAAGAAGGCTCTGTTCGTGTTCGTCTGATTCGTTTACAACCCATACATCTCAACAAGATATGTTAGAAGGCAAATTTAGATACATCCTAACAAGGGGTGCCTTAGCGAGACCTAAGACAAAATCATCATGGGCCATCTTCTTTAAGAAAATCATTGGAATATTTATAGTGCATTTTAGGAGAATTTAGACTTGAACTTACCTCGAATTGTGGAATTACTTATGTGATGTTTATGACTATGTTTGTCGTGGTAGCGATTAACCACGATACAAGTCTCCATTTGTCCGAGAGTTGTCATGATATTTTGTATTTTTATTTATCGAATTCTCTATTATTATATATCAATATATTATGACGATTTCTCCGTCACACCTCGCTTTAAAATCACGCGGTGTGACATAATTAAAGAAAATAAAGATGATATGTTGTTGTTTAATTATTAAAGAAGATAAAGATGGGGTTTTTATTTATTTTAATGAAGATGAAGAAGATGGATACTAGTACCGATGGTGGTAGTGGGAGGTAGAGGTTGGAGGTCGAAGATGCGATGTTTGAATAAAAGTGTGGATGCGTGTTTGTGAATTATTTGTAAATAGTGAAAAGACGGTTACCCTCGTGCTTAATGATCCATCTAGCGATCGTTAAATTTTTGGACCGACAATGACCAAAAATTAAAACCTTGAGGAGGTTTGCAGCAAATTTTCGTAATGCGGAATAAACGTGAAATTTGCATATACCCAGTGATCAACAGTGTAATTTACTCTAATGATTAAAAGACAAAACCACAAACTTTAGGGTGTTTTAGCAATTTAAAAACAACATATTATCCCATGTCAAATTGATTCTATATAAATAATGATGTCTTCATGTAATCATACGCCACACTAAAAAACCATCTTTTTCACAAAGGCTCTTAAAAGGTCCTTGCAGCCATATCCAATGGATCCAAGGTCCATCCAAAATGGTGAGCTAACCGAACCCATTTTGTCGAAACACACGAATCCACCAGAGGAAGTAGTGAGCTCGGAACTAGAGCAGATACTATCCGACACGAGTTTAACCTCCTTTGGTCGACTCAAAAAGGCGATACCTATGGAACTATATAGTTTGTTTCGGCTAGCAGGTCCAACTATCGTAGTCTACGTGCTAAACAACGTGACATCGATGTCGACACAAATCTTCTGTGGTCACCTTGGTAACCTTCAGCTCGCGGCTGCGTCACTTGGTAACAATGGTGTCCAGCTTTTCGCCTATGGTGTCATGGTAACAAAACTATACCATATATTCCTTCGAATGAATTATATTTTGTTTTATTGTGTTACAAGAACATTATATGTTTCTTTTCCACAAACTCATTAATATTATTTCTTTTTTAAGTGGACCTATTATTTCTCTTAATTTATCTATATTCGCAAAAAAATATTAACATTTCCTCGTTAAGTGGCTCATATAGATGTAGGACACACACGGGGTATATTTGCGAAAATAGATTATGTTGGTGCTGATGTTGATGCCGGTGATTAAAAAGATTATTAAAAAGATTATTTTATAAAATACATGTATTAAAATTTTATTTTCAAAGATTATCATTTTTTTTAATCTCTTATAAGTTATGCTCTACCAAACAAAAATTATTTTTAAGTAATTTATTTTTCAAAAAGATAAGCGATAATTTTTCATAATCTCACGTACAAACATAGTCCATGGTCTTTTAACTAAGAAAAAAATAAACACCTCCTAACTTTAGTGTAGAACGAATCTATACTTGATCATTTCAGGAAGAACAATTTAATCTTGTTAGGAGTAACTTTTTTTTTTCTTCTTTCTAATAGATTAAGGTAACATATGTTAGATAATTTATCATCATTGAATGTTTATGGGCAAAAAATAAATTTATGACCAGATTGTCTTTATATAGAAAATATTTTATAGTATTAGCAACGAGACAAATGTTCCACATCGGAATTTAGTGAAATATATATAATACAAAAGATAAGATTCGATTTTCGTAGCCAATTTTTCGGATATCAATTTGAATGTTAATCCAAAATCTAGCTGTCGAGAATTTTTTTTGGCTTTATTGATATACTATAAACGTCAGAATTAATAATCATTTATATTATTATATATATATAGAATCAAATAAGTAGAAAAATTAAATTAAAATAATAAAAAACAACAATCACATATTTCGGATCTGTTATTAAAATATACGATCTCATTTTAAAAATTTCTCTCTATTTAAAATGTTCGCTAAAAATTTTCTTATTCTTTTATTTTAATTTTTCTTCTTATTCGATCAATTTCATATATATATATATAGAGTTAGGATCGAATAAGAAGATTCTTAAAATAAGTAATAAGAAGAACTATAACCTTAAACCGAGGATCTAATCGAATTAAATTAGATGGATCCCTATAATCTTAGACGCGTTATAACGCATAATAATGTGTTTTCAAACTTTTAATCGGATCATATACGTATTTTAGATCATTTCATGATTTCTCTTTTTTGTTCCTCGACGCGTCGCGAAATAATGAAAATCAATTTGCACCATCTATACATCAAATTAACTTTCGAAACTCAAGATGTCAGATCTATATGAATAGAAATCATCTAATGCAAGTCGTTGCAGATCTCAACGCGTGGTTTGGTCACTCTCACCACTTCTTATTTTAATTTACTTTATGGATCCTTATTTTATATATATATATATATATATATATATATATATATATATATATATATATATATATATAGATAAAGATCAAATAAAAAGACAACACCGTAAAAAAAAAAAAGATTTTTTTTCAAAATAGTTCTCCAAAATTCCAAAAATTTCTACAAGATCGGGTATGATGGTGCATGAAAAGTTGTGAAAAACTTTTTCTAAAAGTGGATATTTTTTGAAAAAATTTATGAAAAAATACGTCAAGATTAAATCTTTTTTGTTCATCAAAATTAGTTTTCTTGACTCAACTCTTTTGACTTTTTAATCAAAATTACATCACAAGATCTAACTAAAACAAGTTGAAAATTTTGTGATCAAAATTGCTTTTTGTGCATTAAAAAACGTATCAAACTCAAAATTATAAAAATGTTTTCACAAAAGTTTTATTCACCAACATACCCGATCTTGTGGATTTTTTTGGAATTTTAGAATTGTTTTCTAAAAAATTTTTTATTCTTTTTACGATATTTGTCTTTTTATTTTAACATTACCCTATATATATATATATATATATATATATATATATTTGATCCGCTATGGATTGAATTTTAAGTAAGAGAATTATTTACCTACACATATTTTTTTTGCAGATGCATCACAATTTATGGATTACGATGTATCAGTACAATAGTGTAATGCCCACAAATGTGGTGCATTCATCAAAAACGCATGCATACAGATCACCCTTTAAGTAAGGATGGTGTGGATAAAATCACATAAGTTTTTTTTTTTTTCTTTTCTTTTTAAATTTTTTTTAAATGTGAAAAAGAAAAAAAGAAAGAGGACAACAAATAATTAAAAGTCATTGAAAAAAATCAAAAGAATCATTTTCATGGTTAAAAGGTATTAAGATACTATAGGTTTTTAATATCAACAGAACTATCATACATTTTTTGAATTTTCTTAATATCACCATAAGTTTTCTTTAATATCGCAATAAAAAACAATGAAATTTAATTTTCTACTAATATCAAGTAACTTTTCAATAAAATTGTTAATATCACACTCATGTAAAACAACATTTTTTTTCTTTTAATATCATTGTAATTATTATGTGTTTTTAATATCACGGTTCATTTTTACATGTAAAAAAACTGAATATCACGGTAGGTCTCATAATATCGTTAATATCATGAAAGTCTCATAATCAAAAAACAAAAAAGTGCTCAGAAAATTCTGAAAAACTAAAAAAAGGAAAGAAGATAACCATAAGTAAGGATCGTTTAAAAGGAAAAAATTTAAAAAAATCGCTTATATCATTAATTAGTGCAGTGAAGGGTAGCGAATCTGAAATGGGTGGTCAAATCATTCAAGCATCCGCTCTAAAATTAAAAATCAAGACACGATTACCGATATATATATATATATATATACACACACAACTACGTGGGTAGAGCTAAAATAAAAGCCAAATGTTCAGAAAAGCCAAACGACAAGAGATCGGGTATGTTGGTGCATAAGACTTTATGAAAGTAGTTTTCTAATTTTGAGTTTTACGCGTTTTTAACGCACAAAAACTAATTTTGACGCATAAAAAATTTCAACTTGTTTTAATTTGATCGTGATGTTATTTTGATAAAAAGTAAAAAAAATTGGGTCCAAAACGAATTTTGATATACACCATTAAGAACGTAACTATGAGCTAGACTTCTCAAGGCTTATACTTCACGAGGTTTTTAGCGTGATAATGTGGGGTCAGACATGTAAGATATTTAACGCTCGGCGACACGTGTTCTTATTAGATATGTTTGGTATATTAAGCGGAATGATATAATTAAGCGGTTCGAATTTACAAAAAAAGTATTACTGGCGCTGTTGCATTGCGTTTTATATAAAGCTTTTTAATTAAAATATTAGAATGTCGTTATTTAACAATCGTTAAGTAACGACCTTTAGTAGGACTATCTTTGTAACAAATATATAACATGAAGGATCAATGATGTAAATTTTTTTACGTCGTTAGTTCCTACAGGACCTATTTTGAAACGCAACTTAAACCTTAGGGGTTGTTGACGCATTTTTATTTTTTTAAAGTATTTTAAAAGAAAGCAATATTGCCCCTAGCAATCTTGGCGACATAGTTTATGCATAGAGTATTGTAGCTATTGCACATTGGGTGTGGCATCAGCAAAAAAACACCTGGCCCATAGCCATTCACTGTTCATTAGGCCTATAGCAAAAGCAAGATTGCCCCTAGCAATTTTGGCGACAAAATTTATGCATAGAATATTGTAGCTACTGCCCATTGGGTGTGGCAGCAGCAAAAACACACCTGGCCTATAGCCATCCTGATAAATGTACCGTAGAGTAATACTAGAATTAAAATGAGATCTTAAAGTGAGGCCTTATGTTGTTCACATGCTTTTTATTTTCATTGTTTTTGACTTTCATTGTTGACACTTTTAGCGAGGGATAATAACAAGTTATTTTATTTTTATTTTCTATTATACCACAAATCTTTCAAATTCTGACTTTATGATGTATCGGTGTACCTGCTTAAAAGGTAACCGTTTATGTTTTTGTTTTTCCATTATTTTTATTTCACAATATAATCAACATGGATAACACATCAGCATCCTCATCACTAACAATCCTCATCAGTCATCACTAACCATCTGACATCCCCCGAAAATGTATCCCTGACACAAAGGAGAAAAATACTACTTGTAGTGAATGACAACAAATTTTAACATGAATTGTAACTATCAAGCTTCTGGACGATCCCAATCTATTGAAAAGAAGCATATCTCCAATGGAATCTGGTAAATTAAATGTCGTCCCTTAAAGAAACTCAAACAGGGTGGTAAAAATCCACCCGAGAAAAAACGTGATGAACATGAAGTTGTTCAGGATTTCGAGAAATTGACAGGAATGCCCTTGAAGAATTCCGAGGTTGACAATACAAACAAAATACATGTGGATATTAATAATCCAAAGGGTGCGGGAACAACTAACACATATTCATAAACGGGTAAAACCTGTAAAGCTAAAAGGGTTTATAGGAACGTGAGTATAGTGCATGTTACCCTTTTATCATATCTTACCAACACCATCATTATACTCCTCATTAAAATTCATCATTTTTTTTTTTTTTTTTTTTAAATTTCGATTTTGATGTGGGGGTTCGGTTTGGATTTGGTTTTTGATCAAATATTTCTGTTTGGTTTTAATTTAGAGTTTGGGTTTGAATTTTGTTTTTGATTAAAGGTATATGTTTAGTTTCAAATTTGATTTAGGGATTCGATTTTGATTTTCATTGTGTTATTGATTTCGGGTTTCCATTTAGATTTCAAATTTGATTTAGGGTTTTGGTTTGAATGTCGATTTGGTTATGGATTTTGGTTTGAATTTTGATTTAATATTGAGGCCGAAGATGAACATGTGGTGGTGGGTTATGTGAGATTCGGTTTGCTGCTTCACGAGATTGAATATCCAGCCATGAATGATAAGCATTTGGGTATCATAAAGAAAAAAATTTATTTACTAAAATTATTGGAAATGACTCCATGCCACCTTCACGTAAGACAAGCAGGTTTAGCGAGTAAAAGGATAAACGAAAAGAGATGAAATTTAGAAGGTTTGTGTTTTAATAGTAAAATAAAAAGATAACTACATAAAACAATAAAATTGGACAAGTTAGACATAACTTTTTTGTTATTATCCCTTTTTAGTAACTCTTCATCATATGTAACATTTCTATAAGTATGTCATGTAATTCACCCTTTTGCTACTTGAATTATTAAATCGGGTATAATACATAAACACAAATATTTTTTTTAGGCTTTAAATGATGAAAATTGATTTTGTATATTCAATTATTTGATTTGCACATACAAATGTACAAAGTGATAAAGTACAATATAAATATTGTACTATAATGAGAAATAAAAATTTCACGCGTTGTTGCAATTTATTGTCTGATCACTTAAATCGTTTAATTACTTTACTTTTTTTGCAAAATATAAAAAGAATACATACATAAAGCCTTAGTGACACATCAATGACAATAACCTGTGACACTAAGAGCATCTTCAATGCATAAACTAGAAATAACTTTTTACTATTTTAAAAAGCCTTTTGAATGGGTTTTCTTGTTGCATGAAAATCTTTTCAGAAAGACTGATAGTTCTGTCTTTTTTTTTTTTTTTTTTTTTTTTTTTTTTGTATGTCATGCATTAAACGCAAAGAACGATCAAATCTTTAAAAACTTAATGCATAGTGAATGCTGTAAGAGACAATTTTCTTTGAATACCACCCACACTATGTAAAAGATCCGAGATACCACTTCTTAGTTTTACTCGCACTCTAAGAAAAATATGTTACATGAACATCCAACCTCACTACACATTATTGTGTCACTGCACTATATAACTCTTTACTAGCTAAAACAAATTTATAAACTTTTTTTTTTGGAACGGCAATTAATTATCTCATAATATACGGCCATAACCATTTCGCATGTCCTAAGCAAGACTTGAACCCACAAACATTTGTTTGAAAAACTTCTCACACAATAAAAGGTACCATTAAGACATAAACCCTTTTGTGATTTATGACTTCTAGTAGTACACTCTCTTTGTTGCCAAAATACAACTTTTATTTATACACATATAAATCGACACATATTGCACAAATATGCATCTGCGTCTTTATATTCATATATCTGCATATATTTTGCTATTAGAAGACATAGGGGTCATATAATATATATGGGTGCCTCCCTTATAATGTGGTTTTTAATAATAATATTTTCGATCATGTAATAGGTGCCTAGTTTAGGCGTCTTCTGATGCCTTGCCTTGGTGCCTAGTTTTTGCCTCTGCCTTAGCTTAGGCCCCTTGCGTGTTTTTGGCCTTGCTCTTTGTTGCCCCTTTAGGTTGCCTTTTTGCCCTTGCTTTAGGTCTCGTGCCTTGCTCTTTGTTGCCCCCTTAGGTTGCCTTTTGCCCTTGCTTTAGGTCCCGTGGGTTGTTTTGCCTTCCTTAGGTTGCCTTTTGCCCTTGCTCTGTTGCCCCCTTAGGTTGCCTTTGTTTTGCTCCCTTAGGTTTGACTGCCTTTGCGTTTTGTTCTGTTTTCTGGTATGCTCTGTGCTTTTGTCTTGCGTTTGTGTGTGTTTGGTCTGCCCTTTTTCGCCTGCTTTTGCTTGATGTCCTTTTGCTTCCTTTTGCTCTCTCTTCCTTTCTTTCTCCCCCGCACACGTGCACAAGCCGGAGGTCTCATTGGAAGCAGGCTCCTTACTCCCGGGTTTTTCCTTGGGGTAGGGGTAGGATCTGTCTACATTCTACCTCCCCCATACCCTGCCATGGCGGGATTGGGTTTGTTGTTGTTGTTGTTGTTGATCATGTAATAGGTACACTTCAAATAATATGTTGTTAAACACGAGTAAAAGCTAGAAGTCTTGTAATGATAACATTAAATCATAACTATTTTGTTGTAGTTTGTAATGTATTTGTAGCCTTAAAAGGCAGCGAAAAACAAATTATAATTAAATTCACAAAAGCTGAACCGTTGTTTACAGTATGACTGAATTATTCTGTTACTTCACGCATATTTAGTTTTCTATTTGATTCTGCTTCTGTGTGTATATATATGTAATATATACGAACATATAAATATACACTAATGTACGTACTTACGCATATGATTTCGACTTGAACAAATTAATAAAGCGTTGTGTGTTACTATAGCTTGGAATGGGGAGTGCAGTCGAGACTTTATGTGGGCAAGCATATGGAGCTCACCAATATGAAATGCTTGGTGTTTATCTTCAAAGATCAACCATCCTTTTAATGGCGACGGCTATTCCTCTTATGTTTCTCTACATTTTCTCCAAATCACTCTTGATCTTGATCGGCCAATCAACACAAATCGCAGCTGCAGCTTCGCTCTTCATCTTTGGCCTCATTCCACAGATCTTTGCATATGCTGCCAACTTTCCTATCCAAAAATTCCTTCAGGCTCAAAGCATTGTGAACCCGAGCGCCTACATAGCAGCTGCAGTCCTCCTGATCCATGTTCCATTGACATGGGTTGCATTATTCGTGTGGGGCTGGGGCTTATTTGGTGCGTCGCTCATTTTGAGTTTTTCGTGGTGGATTATAGTATTGGTGCAGTTTATGTTTATACTGACGAGTGATCGGACTAAGAAGACATGGAACGGCTTTAGCATACAAGCGTTTTCTGGACTTTGGGCTTTTTTGAAACTATCTACTTCCTCTGCTGTTATGTTGTGTTTGGAAGTGTGGTACTTTCAAATATTGGTTTTGATTGCGGGTTTGCTGGAAAATCCAGAAATAGCATTGGATTCATTTGCTGTGTGTGCAACGATTCTTGGATGGGTGATGATGATTTCTGTCGGGTTTAATGCAGCCGCCAGGTTTGTTTTTCGATCCCAATGAACACCTTTCAGTCATAAATTCACAAAAATAAAAGAATATGTATTTCTGGCAGTGTGAGAGTTAGCAACGAGCTAGGAGCAGGACATCCTAAATCAGCAGCCTTTTCTGTCGTGATGGTTACTCTCAGCTCATTTGTGATCTCTTCGATATGTGCTATCATTCTCTTAGCTCTACGACATGTCATTAGCTACGCTTTTACTGATGGTGAAATAGTTGCGAATGCTGTATCAGAACTTACCCCTCTCCTTGCAGTTTCAATCATCTTTAACGGCATTCAGCCTGTCCTTTCAGGTAACTCCTCTACCAAAACTCAATTCTACCAGCAATATATTTCTAGTCATTTGCCATAATGGATTCGTTACAATATCTGATTTTTGACAATTAGGGGTCGCTGTTGGATGTGGATGGCAAACATTTGTTGCATATGTGAATATTGGGTGTTATTATATGGTTGGAGTTCCATTAGGTGTTTTATTAGCTTTCAAGTTTAACTTTGGTGCTAAGGTAAACATACTATTCTTTTATGTATCAATATTGATACCATTCCTAACTTATCCTAACCGTCAAGTTATCTTAACATTTATAAACCATTAAGTATATTTGATTATTTGTTGCTTAAAGTTTATCATCTGACTGTATCTTTTTTTTTTTTTTTTTTTTTTTTCGACGTAACGTAGGGAATATGGTCAGGCTTGATCGGAGGCATGACAATGCAGACACTCATTTTACTATGGGTTACTTTCCGAACTGATTGGAACAAAGAGGTAATCTTGAAAGACCCAAATTTGGGGGGATAACTTTAAACTTTTTCTTCATTTATAGTAACAAAAAGCGATAAATGTTACATTTCGCATAAGTATGTGTAATTCACATGATAATATAAGAGTACTGATAACTAAACTGATATTATTTATACATAAACTTTACAGGTAAAGAAAGCAAGAGAACGAGTGAATCAATGGCAACACAAGAAAGACGAACCTTTGATAAACAATTAGAGGACCTTTTATTTTCTCTTAAAACTACATTATATTTTGCACAATTTAGCTGCATCAAGTATGACCTTTGTCTTGATAGTGAACACAAAATGTGAGATTGTTCTCGTAGTGACATAAAACTGTTAATTTTATCTCAATCTAAAAGTGAATCGTTGTTAGATTAAATGTTTGTCCAATGTGAGAATATGGTCAATGATGTTTTGTATAGTAGGAAATGCAACACGAAGAAACATGTGTATGTTGCAATACAAGGACACAAGGATGGTAATGATCATATCTAGCAGAAGCAATGATCTAAGACATGGAATTTACTTGGTTGTTAAAGTCAAAATGCGGAAGAACGAGGTTGTGCATGACTCGGCTCAATAGTCAATAAGACATCACGTATACATAATGGTGAGAGTCAACATGGTATACGAATATTGTTCAGAGGCTCAGAGCGTGCACTGCATGTAGGACTTGGATTATAAAGTCTAGGATTTCTTTAAAAAAAAAAGTTGTTGCCAGTTATGAACAAGAGGAAGCAAATCAGATTTTAAAGGTGACTTGTTTGACTTCTTAAAAGTCAAAGTCAAACATTAAAGGCTTCTGGCCACTTACAATCACCAAGGATGTTTCTGTAAGAAAATTCTGATATCAAGGAGAAGTTCCTGGTGGATAAATAACGAGTAAGTATCATGACGGAACCATCCTAGATAATAATCTGAATAAAGATTTGAGTATATGTATAATATAGACACAGAATCCATGTTAAGGTTAGCCAAGGAAGTCGAGCCACATGTGGTGTAACACCGCTTATCGATTATGATATTGTCCGCTTTGCATGAGCTCACGGTTTTGTTTTGTGGCCTCATGTGAAGATTTCCGGCGGTCACCGCCGTCTACTACTCGCGCACGGCGCACCACAGTTTTGCAGGTTCACCCGCAGACCGCGGTGGGCGTGGTCTGAGTTCTGGTGAACCCAGAAGTTGTCGCACACGCGAAAGTAGATCGCTCAGGTGACCGCCGG
Organism: Chrysanthemum lavandulifolium; assembly: GCA_022545495.1. Classification (NCBI taxonomy): domain Eukaryota; kingdom Viridiplantae; phylum Streptophyta; class Magnoliopsida; order Asterales; family Asteraceae; genus Chrysanthemum; species Chrysanthemum lavandulifolium. Next base: position 173,969,546 of record CM040241.1, on the reverse strand, counting down.
AAGTCTTCACACGAGGCCACAAAAATAAAGCCGCGAGCACGCGTAAAGCTGACAATATCGCGGTCTAATGCGCGAGGACATCGATAAAATTGGAACGACAGAGAAGATTAGCATGGCCCTCGCAAGGATGACACGCACAAATCGAGAAATGGTCCAAATTTTGTCTTTATTGTAACACCCTTGCGCAAATCCCACATCTGTGGCTTGGAGATCTTTGGCTCATAAGATAACATTCGCTTTACAATGACACAACGTTTTGTGGTTCATGCGGTGGAGTTTTTATGAACTGGCGCTAAGCGTGCTCATATGAGAGTAATCTTGGCTTGGGTGACCGCGGAAGTCTTCACATGAGGCCACAAAACAAAGCCGTGAGCTGCGAGCAAAGCGGACAATATTGGTGCAGGTGGCGGGGTGTTACAAGTGGTATCGAGCCACTCTTGAGCCATTCGGGATGGTGGGGCAAACCTCATCGAGGACGATAAGTCCCTAAGGGGTTGATTGTAACACCCAAGCAAATCCCACACCTGCCGTGGCTCGAGAGATCTTTGGGCTCATAAGATAACATTCACCTTATAATGACACAACGCGTTTTGTGGTCTCTGCGGGTGGAGTTCTTAGAACTGGCGTTAAGCGTGCTCATATGAGATCTATGGGTGAGTAGAAGTCTTGGGTGAGGCCACGTAAACAAAGCCGTGAGCTGCGAGCAAAGCGGACAATATTGTGGTGCGAGTAGGCGGGGTGTTACATGTGAGCATCCGCTTAACCGACATTCCATGCATGGCCATTTACCCCATCCTAAGATATTCACCAACGAGGTTTGAATCCTGGTCACTCTTATGAGACTTTGGGTCACCTTACCTAGACCTAGAGGTGAACAAAAAAACCGGTTAACCGAACCGTAGCCGAAAAGAAACCGGAAAACCCAACTGGTCAAAACCGGTTTTGACCCAAACCGGTCCGGTTTTTATCCAAACCGCCGGTTTGGAACCGGTTTGGGGTTTTAGAAAAACCACCGGTTTGAGGACCGGTTTTTATTAACCGAATAACCAAACCGGTTTGGAACCGGTTTTTGGTCTAGGCGGGTTTTTGAATTTTTGAATTTTAAACTTTTGAATTTGAATTTTGAAAGAGGGAGGGGGGCGGATATTATTTAATATGTTTCAAAATTACCATTTTGCCATACAAATGTTAGTATAAATAGATGTGTTATGTATTTGGTTAATTACCACTTTCAAGCAATCAAAAACACTCCAAAAATCAAACCGAAAGTATTTCACTAAACACTAATGGAAAGTTCAAACACCATAACACCACCAACACCGGTCGGTTCAACAAGTGCAATGACGGTTCGAAAGTTTTACCGTGTGACCGTGTAAAAGATCCATGGGAACACTTCGACTACGTCCTAATGTCGGACGGTAAGAAAAAGGCTCGATGCAAATATTGCTTGAGTATATTGTCTGCCGGTTCCAACTCGACGTTGAAGGCTCACATCAAACAAAAGTATTGCAGGGCACTCAAATCGGTTCCGGACGCCGGTCAATCGTCCATGGCTCGAGACGGGACTCTTTTTGCATTCGATCAAGATGCACTCCGTGAACAACTGGCCGGTTTGGTGATTCAACGTGGTTTGCCGTTCAACCACTATGACCACCAGGGGACGACGGAGGTGTACCAATTATATGCAACCGCTAGCACCATCATGTAAGTCGATGACTCTTAAACGCGATGCTTTGAAATTGTGGAAAATGCTAAGCAAGATTTAAAATAAATTTTTAAATATGGATCGTGTGTTAATTTAACAACCGATGTTTGGGCCGCCTCATAATTTGCCATTTCGTACCTTTGTGTTACCGCACATTGGGTTGATCCGAAAGTTGGCAAATGATGAAAGAGTCGTAGCATTTGAAAACTTTCCGGTTCCTCACACCGAGAAGCTTTATACAATTTGTTGAGAAAAGTGTTTCATAAGTTTAACTTGACAGAAAAAAAATTTTCAATAACGTTGGATAATGCTAGTAACAACACAAATGCAATGGGTCGACTAAAAATGGAATACGAGCCACCTTGTAATGGCCATTTTTTTCATAGTCGGTGTGTTGCACACATCATTAACTTGGCTGTGCAAGCGGGATTAAAAGATCCGCATTTGAGTGAAGTGAAACAAGATTTTAAAACAATGTTAGTCGATGTTTTAAAAGGGTAATAAAAGATATAATGCATACATTCGGATGTGTGAAGCTGGGAAACATTGGTTACAACCTTGTTGGGAAATTGAAACACGATGGAACTCCACTTATCTTATGTTCATAAGTGGTTTAAGACAAAAGGTGACATTGCAATATTTTCATGATGAGAAGTTGTCGGGGAAGGGTAGGTGTGCTCCATTTAGTCAAGATAATTGGGATACTATTGAAAAAATAACCCGACTACTTGAAGTTTTTTACAACGCAACAAAAAAATTGTCGGGGGTTTATTATCCAACGGCTCATTTGGTGCTCGAGCAACTATTCTTGATGTCTTCACAAATCGCCGCATTTGAATTTAATGGTGGTGTTTATACTAGCATGGTTTCCGGAATGAAAGAAAAGTTGTTGAAATATTTTGAAACTTTGCCACCGTTAATTACTTGTGCGGCCGCATTAAATCCATGTTATAATGTAAACGGGGTGGAGGTTCTTATTGACTCGATTGTGACTGATTTGGGTTGTTTCGCGTCAAACCCGAACTATGCTAATGATGCAAAAGAGTCATTTGGCCATTCTTTTAAAAGTTTGTGGCAATATTATTTTGAAAAATATGGCAACCCACTTCCTACTGTGACGGAGTCTTCTTCATCATCATCAAGGGCTTTTAGAGGGAATCCGATACTTGCTTTGCATAAAAAGATAAGAGAAAATCCCAACAAACGGATAAGAAATGATGGTTTAGCGAACAGTGAATATGAAAGATATGTCACAACCGATTTTATCTCACATATTCGTGAACAAGTTGAAAACTTTGACGTGTTGGCGTTTTGAAAGCAAAGGAAACAATGTTTCCGTTCTATCCCGAATGGCTCGTGATGTACTAAGTGTACAAGCTACTTGGTAGCTTCGAATCCGCTTTTCAACAAGTGGAAGGGTTTTATCAAATCTGAGAAACAGACTCACACCGGCTTCTTTGGAGATGTGTATGGGTTTGAAAGATCACTTGGACGCAATGAAGCGAGTTCAAGATAAAAGTAGTCTTGATGATGCCGCAGACTTCGAAGAGGAGGTCTACGTGGAAGAGGCACAAGCGGGTGAAATCGAGATGCTTTCCGATGAAGAACTAAGACAAGATGTACTTTCGAAGCTAGGGGATCCGATGGCGACTATTAAGACTTTTATGCTTACGTATTATGTTTTAAGTTTATGTATTTCCTTTGATGTATTTCCTTCGGTTTATGTATTTTCTTTCGGTTTATGTATTTCGAAGTTATAAATAAAAGTTGAAGTTTATTCATTGTAAGTTTGTTTAAATTTTGAAAAAAAAAAAAAAAAAAAAAAAATCCGGTTAACCAGGTTAAAACCGGTCAAGTATTTTAAAAATTTGAATTTTGATCTTGGCAACTTTTAAAAATTGAATTTTGAAATGAAACCGGTTAACCGGTTACAAACCGGTTCAACATTTTAAGATTTTGAATTTTTGACTTGGCGGCAATTTTCAAAAATTCAAAATTTGAAATTACAAACCGGTTAACCGGTTTTTTTAAAAACCGGTTACAAACCGGTTCAAACCGGTCAAACCGGTCCGAAAATTTTAAATTTTTAAAATTTCAAATTTTAATTTTTTTTAGCGGGAAGGCGGGTAAACTTTCAAAATTTGAATTTTTTTTATATTTACATGTTTGCCATTGTAAGACTAGTATAAATAGATAAATTGTGTTTTATTTCTTTGAAACTTTTATACAATTAAAATAAACTTTTACTATGGTGATCGATCCTCGCACCACCTCCGCCACGGTGATTGTTCGTATTTTACCGTAAACCGTGCACCAAATGTTTGGGCTCACTACAACTACGTCAAATGTCGGATGGCACGCTAAAGGCTCAATGTAAGCATTGTTTTTTTATTCAAACCACTTCCAACTCGCCGTTGAGAGCTCACACACGTAATATTGCCGCCAAGCACTGCGCAGTTGATGCACGATTCGAGACCATGAGTCGACGTTGAGTAATGTGTTATTATGTTATTATGTGTTATATTTAAGTTTATATGTAATGTGTGATGTATCATGTATTATCCGTTCTATTAAATAAAAGTTCTAGTTTATTAATACACGAAACAAAAAAGTTCTAGTTTATTAATACACGAAACAAGAAACGATTACAAGCGGCGACGAAACGAAAAAAAAAAAAAAAAAAAAAAATTGAACCGCCAAAACCGGTTAACCGGTCTAGACCGGTTCCAAATCGAGCCCAAACCGGTTTGGACCGGTTGAGTTTTCAGCCTACACTACGGTTCGAAACCGGACCGGTTAACCGCCCGACCGGTTTTTGGGCGTTGATCAAACCGGTTCGGTTTTGACCGGATCAAAACCGAACCGGTTAACCTCTTTGTGCACCTCTACCTAGACCACCTTGTAGATGGTCAACATATGTATAACGGAAAGATTAACTAAGATACACTATAAGAGGAGGACACCTCTTTCAAATTGTGTTAAGCGGGTTAGCATGTTGAACTTAAAGTTTTTTTTTTTTTTTTTTTTTTTTTTACGTTGTGTTCTAGAGCGGAATGAAAAGGGATGAAAAATAGTGAAAGTGAAAGTTGTGTGCTAGAGTGGATGGAAGTGAAAGTAAGTGGGGTATATAAAAGGAAGAAAGAGAGCGAAAGTGAAAGTGAAAGTTGTATTTTTTACTTTCCTTCATTTTACTTTACCTTTAATCCCTTTAGGTCGCCTCAGAGGGATTCAATCCCCTCATTTTTCCGCCACGCCGCCTTTCTCTCCAAATGACCTTCAGCGATTAGGTGCCCAATAAAGGCGACCAAGTTCATTAAAAAAAAAAAAAAAAACATTTTAACACAATAAAATTTCATTAATAATTAAAACGTTACATAATAATTCAAATAAAATTAAAACATTACGAAACTTATTAAAACATTACAACACTTGTTAAAATCTAGATTCGGCGTGCCTTGATCGCCTCTTTGAGTTTCTCGCATTGTTTGTCGCTCTATTGCGGGCAAAGATTCGTCGATTGGCGTGCAATAGAACATGAGATCTACATCATATTTCTTTTGTCGCTCAAATTCAAGTTTTCGTTCTTCTAGTGCCAATTTTTGTCTTCCTTTCTTCTCTTTTGCTCCATCTCCAACTCGATTTGCCGTTGTTCTAGCTCTTTCTTCTTCAAATCATAGTGCAGGTCTGCAACTCCTTCTTCTGCCCGAATGCCTTGGACTTGATCTTGCCCCATTTCTCGGCAACACCTTCCATGTAGGTAGCTTTCGATAAATCAAGATTTCTTTTTATTCTTCTTTGCGGCATCACGACCAACTGGTTTAGCAGGCACATCCGAGTGCACATCCGAGTCGGTTGAAGTCCTTGCTTTTGCGACCCTCATCTTGGCTTAAAAAGCCGGCATCTCATTATCCTTCCAAGCGAATGGTCCTCAAAATCTTCCAACAATGCTCCAAAACAAACGGATGACCACACACTAGTTGGTATTCATCACACGCCGTGTATACAAAGTGAGGTCATTCTCACCACTTCCGTAATTCCTTAGAGCATTGTTGTAAATGGCACAAAATTGACCAACTCTAGGACGAATCCTATTTTTCCACTTTGTAATGATAGAGTTGTACGTTCTTTCTGAACCAACCTCCTTCTCAAAGTATGCAATGACTTTCTGCCAAAATCCTTTAGCATTTTGGTTGTTTCCGATTACACTATTCTCGGATATATCACACCAAGCGTTGCACAAGGCGATCTCTTCTTCTTTTGACCAAAGCGACGAATCATTCTTGGCTTCTTTCTCGACAACCTTCTTCTTCGCCTTAGTAGCTCGTTTCTTTGGTTTGACCGGTGACGTCTCTTCTCGACATTCTTCTTCTTCTACGTCATCAAGGTTAACCGAATCGTGATACGATCCATGAGCCGAACCGGTACCCGAACCGTGATACTCTTGAGTCGGATAACCCGATTCGGTTCCAGCATAAAAATTAGGATTGTTGTATAATTGGTCATCGAAATCAAAACCCTCAAGATTGATACGGTTAACCGGAGAATATTCTTGATAATTTGAATATGAAGACATTGATGAATCCATTGTTGGACGGTACACAGATTCGGGTGACCCATACATAGATTGGTTGCTTCGACGGGAGTGGTTTTGTTGTTGTTGTTGTTGGATGTTTTGATGCGGTGGAACAAATGGACGATTCATAAAAATGGATTGTTAGCTTGTTGTTGGAGCTTGTTGGGATTGATATTGAAAGCGGGGGTTGGAAATTGATTCTTGGTGAGACACCGGTTAACAGGAAATTCGGATCCGGTGTTAAAATATGTTGGGCGTTGCCAAACAGGATTTTCGCCTTTGGTTTGTGGTGTTTTTAGACATTTTGATAGAGAGGATTGTGAGATTTTGATAGAGAGGATTGTGAGATTTGTGAGTTTAGTGTGTAAGTATGTTGTGTATTTATAGGGTGGTTTTGTTTTTTTTTTTTTTTTTTTTTTTAATCTCAAACGGTTATGTTTTTTTTTTTGGTTTGGATTGCAACGTAAACCTTTAAACGGTAACATGGTTTGTCTCGATCGGCCAGCCGATTGATTTGTGTAAAACATGCAGCGATCGACAAGGCACACAGCAACTCGATCGAGTAGTAATCGATCGCCAGCCTCCTCGATCGATAGGCGATTACCCCTTATTGGGGCTAGCCTTAATATGCTGAGTTTCAACCCTTTTCTCAACCCAACCTGTATACAATCGTTTATATATTATAAACTGGTTAGTAAGTCGAATCATTTACGACCTAGACCTTTTTGGACCGATTGTGATAACCTGTATCTGATTCAACATGCGTCTATTTGTGCATTATACTTTTCTTATCTGCACAACTGTGTTTAATATGCTGGTTCACAAATAAACACCTAGTTACGGCTAGTGTGTTTATAAGTTAGTAATGATACATGCAATGCCACTCAGAAATGCTATTCCAAAGCCTGTAAACAACTTTGTAAAACAAAAAGCCATGGGAGCTTTTACTCATCTAATTCTTGGTCATGAAGTTGTGTTCACAACTTCACATCAGATATTCTATGGTACTTTGTAAACAAACGCATACAAGCCAAGTAAGCCATATGGTTTACAAACAAAAAAGTTTAAAATTTACATCCAGCTAAACCAATATTGAAATTATAGGAGGTAAACTATAATTAAGTGAAAGTTGAGGTATAAGTTGCAAATATTTACATGAACTACCTCTTTCTTTACAAAATCCTTATTACATTACACTATGCAAGAATGCTTAAAACAATTTTCCATAACAAATTCATCATCACTACTAACTCAACTTACATTCAATCTTTTCTACACTTTAATTTTCAACTTTAAACTGAATTTCCCGCCAAAAATTCTTCACATTTTAAAGTTCTCAGATGGCCGTCCGACGGGTTAATTTCCAAGCAACTCAAAATTTCAACTTCACGTAAAAGAGCTTGATCCACTAGAGAGTTAACGAATGGCCACGAGAATGAACGCCATTGCATAAAGAAGAAACATGACATCATCGGTGTATAGACCTATCAGTAAAATTACAAATGCATTAGGAACAAGTAACAAATATATTTGAACTAAATATTAATCTAAATCTTGCTAGAACAAGTGCCAAGAAAAAGGAAAGGTTAAGAGTTTTAATTTACCTCTTGTTCCAGAAGCTGCTGCAGGAAGTGCGGGAATCTTAACAGCTGCAGATATAAAAATGGTTCAAAAGATGAGTCCGATATCAAGATATTGAAGTTATTAATGTGGGAAATTCCGGAATATTTATGTGGCCGTACTTTTGTTGCATGAAGAAGCCGGTATATGTGAAAGGGAAGGCCAAGGTGCGGGAATGTGATCGTTCAAATCACAAAGAAAGCTCACGCCTGAAGATGAGTCAAATGTTGCATCTGAAGGCAAGCTAGGAAGAAGACATCCAGACTCTATTTCAAGGACATAAAGAAGTATAACAAGTCAGATAAAAACTAATTATTATTTATTTATCCTTTATTGATTATTAGCTTTGATGAACATGTATTGATACACATTACCTGTTTGTAATTGAATCAACAAAAAAGACATCTGCGTATAAAAGTTGTGAAACTTGAAAAATTGCATTCTCGTGTTTTTTACATGATTTCTCACGTCAAGGATTTATGATTTGATCCTGATTCATACTAATATATTATCACACTGTTTTATAACTCGGGTGCTAAACTTTGTGTTTATTTGAGAGTCAAGACATTGTAATTATTTATACTGACAAACAAAAAACTAGGTATATTCTTTTATCCTTACTACAGTACCTTAATGCACAACAAAGTAAAGAAAAGGGAAAGAAGCCGAAGAGTAACAACTTAGAAGATTATTTAGAAACTTAATCAAAATTATATCTTTTGAATGAACGGAGTCGATTTGGGTTGTGCTTTATCTCAAACAGGTCAACTTAAAAAAAGGAGAATTTCATCTATATCCTTGTTAAACTAACAAATTACATCAATATCCTTGGTAAAATCCTAATTACATGAATATCCTTCCAAAACTTAAAAATACTCTTATATATCCAAATCAACATTTTAATCTTAATTAAATAGTTTAAATTTTTTTCTAAATTTCCAGTTAAATAATTTTATTACTTTTTTACTTATATACCCTTCTCAAATAAATAGAAAAAAATCCTAATACTGGAATCATGTATAATCCTGTAACGTTTTCTTCTTCTAGCAATGGCCAGTCACCTTCATCTAATTAGTATTCTAATTAATCATCACATGCCATAGAGTCAGAATAATTAACATTCACATATATTAAGATCGCTAAAATCAATCAATGTCATCTCTTTGGTTTGCGCTTCTCTACAGCCTCAACAAATAAAACCAACAGTAGCACTAACAATTGCATATACGAGTATAAGATGATAGTATAAGATGATGGCTCATTTTAATTAAAATATAATTAAATTAAACTAAGGATTAAAAAATGGTCATTTAAAAAAAATGTAGTTCAATCATTCATTGCCTCCCCAGCAAGAGTAAGAAGGTGATAATTCAAGAAGAAATTAATGGTAGACTAAATATAACGTGAAGAGGAAGAGACGAATGCAATATGGTGACTTTTGTGATGAGTAAAAAGGGTATAAAGGTAATAGAGCTTTTAATTGACATCTAGAAAAATTGATCTTAATTAAAAAATCATTTAATATTTATTAAATTGTTGATTTGGGCATATAAGAGTATTTTTAAGTTTTGGAAGGATATTCATGTAATTAGGATTTTACTAAGGATATTGATGTAATTTGTTAGTTTAACAAGGATATAGATGAAATTTTCCTAAAAAAATTAGCTAAAGGGAATGTTAGTTTTACCTTGCATTCCATTTGCTGCAATTGAGTTGTGGATTCCAACATGTCAAGAAATGACAAAAACTATCAGATTAGTCTTATTACTTGAAAGAATAACTATAGAAACAAATTAAACAAAAACAAACCTTGGAGTGAAAAGTCTTGGAGGGTTATACGACAACGATTATAAACATTGCTTGTTATATTTTCTTTTTGTAACTTCTTCCCCAGTGAAGCCGCACAATTCAAAGCTTGCAAATTTGTTAAAAAGCTTTGTTTTTGTAAGTGAGATACATAACTTCCCATTGCGTCACAACATGATGTTTGGTTTTTAATCTCATCCCCGCAACCTCGTGCGACAGGTCGAACATTTGGCAAAACCAACGGGCAAACTGAAACCCAAAAAAAAAAAAAAAAAAAAAAAAAAAAAATCTTAAACTAGTAGTCTTTCGTAACCATCATAAATATGGTTTTGGTTTCAAATTAACCATTATACTAGCATAAATCCCTCGATTCATGGTGTAATACTAGAAGCAAGGAAAAGGAGAAATCTGCAACTTTTTCAATGTAGAAATGATTGCTTCATTCCATCTCCATAATTTCAAAACTTATAGAATAAGGCTATTTGGTAACGACAACAGATTTATAAATATGTTTCGACATGTTGACAAAAGTTCTATAATTGACATAATGTGTGAATAAAAGCAAGGGGAAAACAAGAAATCACAAAATAATAATAATAATAATAATAAATAAATAAATAAATAAATAAATAATTGATGTACATTCGTTGCAAATGCTGCCTTTCAGCACTGAAAACAAGGGGAAAAATTCTTTAATAAGACTGAAAGTAATAAGAGTCCCCACCCCACACACCAATTTGGTTTGGTCCGTTTGGGGATCGAACGAATTGAAGAAATACCTTTGAAAAGTAGCCGTTGGCTACTAGTTGAAATTTATTTAAAAAAAAAAAAAAAAACTATTACTTTTTCTCTATAAAAACCTCCATTTCCTAATTTTTTATACACTCTCAACTCAATCCTTTCTACACACATTTTAATCCTTCAAATCAAAAAAATGAATTCCAATCAATTCTTTTTTGATAATATAGATGACGAAGAGGAAGTTAATGTGTGTTATTCGAGTTTCTCAAGGACACCACTTTGGTTATTCAAGCTTACAATTCTCAAGCTTCCACTTCTACAATCCCAAAAATCCCATGAAACTCTATTGGTAGAGATCGTCACGGTGCTCATGAGCGACTTGTGGCGACTTACTTCGGTGAAGAACCAATGTACGACGACTACTTATTCCGTAAACGATTCCGAATGAGTCGAACACTGTTCACACACATTGTTTGGGAATTGACTCATAAGTTCCCGTATTTCAACAAACATACGATTGTTCGGGAAGACATGGCATTTCTCCGCTTGTGAAGTGTACCCCTGCAATTCGTCAATTAGCATATGGTGCCGTTATATCTAAATTGGTGATAAAACTTCGCGTGATTGTCTTTTTGCTTTCTGTGACACGGTTATGGAGTTATATAGCAAGGAGTATTTGCGTAGGCCTACACAAACGAAAAACTCTACGCTTTTCACGAGGAAAAACATGGCTTTCCTGTGATGATAGGAAGCATTGACTGTGCGAAATGGTCGTGGGCTCAATGCCCACAACGTCTACGTGGTCAATTTTGTAAAGGTGATTCCGGGCCAAATTCATTCATTTAATTAGAAGCGGTTGCCTCACAAGATTTATGGATTTGGCATGCGTTCTTTGGTGTTGCAGGGTCAAACAATGACGTCAACGTTATACGTCAATCGCCTCTTTTAAACGATCTCAAAGTCGGGAAAGCACCGGAGGTTCCGTCTCCGTTTGTGGCTAACAACGTGAATTATAGATGGGGATATTATCTTACTGACGGGATATATCCGGAATGGGCTATTTCTTGTTAAGTCTATTTCACAGCCAGGCTCGAATGATGCAAAACGAATAGGATACAAGCAGGCGCATGAGGCAACAAGAAAAGATGTGGAACGAGCGTTTGGCATGCTACAGAAAAAGTGGGCTATAGTAAAAACGCCCGCACGGTCGCGAAGTCTTGAGAAAATTACACATTTGATGTACACTTGTATCATATTACATAATATGATATGAAAAGACAAAAAGATGCCAATATCTCCCAACTTTTATCCGGAAGAACAACATCGTGAAGATGATCCGGTACGATCCCAAGAATCTAGGTTACAAGTTATCACGGGAAATACACAGCGAACAAACTCATCTAGATCTTAAAGCCGATTTAGTGGAACACATTTGGCATCAAACAAATGAACACTAATTTTATTGTAATGTTTCTAATTTTATTTTAGTTATTTTATGTAATGTTTTTAATTTTATTTGAAATATTAATGTAATGTTTTTAGTTTAAATGAACTTTTAATTAAAAAAAAAAAGAAAGAAAAGAAAAAAAAAAAAAATGTTTGATCTCCTTACTACGTGTGTTTGGTCTAGGTTTGGTCTGGGTGGTGTCGAGAAGAGAGAAAGCTGATGTGGCGGTGTGGGGGTGATTTTTTTGGTTTCTTATTACCTTTAGTCTAATATTGGCAAAGTGTTCATTATTTAAGACTTTTGAAAGAGTAATGGTTATTTTGAATCGATAACTCATACCTAGATGTGGTAATTTAGACCCATTTTACTTACAAATGGGTCGATTTGAGTTATGTTATATCCCTAAAACTCCAAAAGATCTAAGCAGGAAAGAGTTATGTTATATCCTTCGAACATCCTAATCCCTTTTTATAAGTTCCAAGCCTTGTTGTAATAATATAACTTTCTGATCATTTTCAACAATTAACACACCAACTCTACTCATATAATATCAGACAGCTTTAAAGAGCAAGAGAAGTATGATTGCTCACCTTTATTAAGATTGCAATTAGCTAATCCTCTAAGTACTTCTTTGGCTCGTGTTGGTTCAAGTTTACTGGCCAACCATCTCAGCACAATACTTTTGCAATCGTTAATCACCCGATTTGAAATATCAGAAGGACGCCGAAGCCCCATTGCGTCAAATTCATATGAAACCGAAGCAATATCCTTAGCAGCTTCTGATATAGCATTTTGACATGTCTCTTGACAACATTCATTAACAAGATCAATCTTTCCACAATTAGCAAGAATCTTAGATGTGTTGACCATTTTTTCAAAACCATCAACATCTTTGACTGGGCAAGAAGCTTCAGTTAGGTTCGATGGACCAACGGAACATATCTGCTGCAAACTGTTATTCGCACCTTGACCCATGAGAATTTTGTCAAAGTCAGAAAGGCAGTGTTTGGCAATAGTCGAGTTTAGAGAAAGTTTTTTGGTTTCTTTACTGGATTGACCAATGAGAATGACCAGAGTTGCTTTGAATTGTGGGCAGCATACTACATTTGCTAAGTATGGTGCAAAAACAGTGAAACAATCGACTGCGGTCATGCTCATCATGGTATCCATGGCATCAAAATTAAGAGTACAAAGGCCTGAACAAAAATGGAAAAGAAACTTCTATTAAAAAAATGAAAAAGGAAAAAACAAGATCAAAAAGATAAATAGCACAAGTTAAGTGTATAAAACGAACCTGATAGCTTTGGGGCTGTACTATTTGTGATTGTGAAGGGTGATAATGGAGATGGTGCAAGAAGAGGATAAAGAGGTTGAGGATTTCCAGTTGGAGAAATCTGCGGCAATAAGTTATCCACTTTTCATCGAATCGCAGTGATTTTGCCGATTATCCAGTGAGCTGCAATGAGGGACACAGAAACCTGTCCAAAAGGTCATGCGTCAAAGGAAAATACTTAAAATGTAACTAAATAAAACTGATGTCAGATTTAAAAAAAGGGAAAACTAAGGTACAGAAAACAAAAAGCATGTATTAATATAAGAGGAAATACTATCCCATTATTTACAACAAGTTTTCTATTTATAAATACTTATTTGGTCCTTCTTGTCAAAAGAAAGAAGATTAAGATATTCTTTTGAATGCATAAGATATTCTTGTTCTGTGAATAGGTGATTTTATACACTAGGCAAATAGTCAAATGCTCTCCTTACACAATGATGCACAATGGACATCTGCTATACATAACATACATACTTGCATAAGCTACAAACTGTTATTATATATTTCGACTATGATATCATTTTAGACCTTTGACTAATACTCAAACACAAACACTCTACTTAAATTATTTGTGGAGTAGATCGTTGCTATTTATTATATGAACATAAGAGGTACCATAGGGATGTTAAAGGGACTTCAACATTTTCTTTTTATTTTTAGCAAGGGTATTGAACATTCTATCAAATGATCATCCTCCCCCATTTAACCCCTCCAAGGTGAGAAGAAACAAAATCAGACACTATCATAATGCAAAAGATATGGGTTTGTTATCACTATGCATTGTTACAGAGTAATATCATTGCATCATTGGCATAAGATTGTGATTAAAACACAATAGTGGCAACTTGAAAGTAACAGATACTATTTTCTGCATGGTGTTGATGTTGGAACATTATGCTATATCATCGACCGTATACAAGGTGTCTGTGATTGGGTGAAAAAACCAAAAAAAAAAAAAATAATAATAAAAAAAAAAAAAAAAAAAAAAAAAACAAAAAGAGTGGTAAATGGGCAAAACACTACAAGGCATTTGGGTAAAAAAAATTAGGTACACAATAAACACATTGATGGCTTTGTTACAGACATTTTCAGGTAGAAACAAAGAGAATTTGGCATATATTATACATTTGTCCAGAGTTATTTGTTTGATTAAAAAGAATGTAAAGTAGTCAAATGTTGTTCCGCAAAATCAAGCTCAACACAACTATACTGAAGATGTATCGGAGTTTGGAACAAGTTGCCAGAAACTTAAAACAGCAAGTTAACACAATGACCCCTTAATCAACTTAAAAACCATTGTCAAAGTTACTAGAAGCTTATTGTGGGACTTACTAGGGACTCTGATTCATAACTAGTATGGAACAAGTTATCACCAACTCCCCCACTTACGTCAAATTTACATTAGAACCCAAACAAGTCAAGAACTGTAATATACATGGATCCACACTATTGCATCTCAACCGGCCATTGCAGTGATACCATACTAAACTCACTAACCTAGAACAACCGACTGTCTCAATAAGGTCCAAATAGATGAATGTAAAATCAATCCTACCTATATTATTACTCAAGACTTGTAAGGAAATTCATGTCCTGCACACCTAGACAAGTTTTGATTTTTATGTTCGCTTTTGGATTCAAAATTCTATAAGTTGGTTCGTTTCATTTTACCCTACCCAACCATTCTCGAATTGTTGTCTTTTATCCCTGATGATTTATTCACCTTTGTCACATACACAAATAAGGGGTCTGTACTTGACAATATAAATTCCAACAAGCATAAGCTCACCTCTACCATGTGAAAAGTAGGTAACAACTAGAGAAAATGAATAGCTTCAATAAATGACAATAATTGCAAGTAGTTGTGCTTTAAAACTTTGAAATAAATTCCTTCATCAACAATTACTATATGGTTATCCTCTATGCAGTATGCAGAAAACTTTATAATGTAATCTAGAACTAATCTATGGATTAACGCAAAATATGACCATATGGGGTAGATATATAATACAATGGTGTAAGATTTGCGGATATTTTTACCAATAATTTCATTCTAGAATATTGTTATGTTTTCACCAAAATGGGAATTTTGTAACATCTAAATATGTGAAATAAGTATTAGTATTAAATTTTGAAGTTGAGAATTACTAGGTTTGACTTTTAATAAAGTGTAAATGCACTAATATCTAATTCTGTCTTGATAATTCAAAACCCTTAAATCTTGATTAGTAAAATGCCAAACAAGTAATAGGCAGAAAATGCAGGCAGCACATCAAATTCAATCCCAATTCACATTTATATCAAGATTCAAACTTTGTAACTTTACAAAAACCCATTTCATTAAATACATCATATAATATAAAAACAAAAAAGCAAAACCCACATACCAAATCATATAAAGATTCAATCTTTACATCATTTACCAAACACCCAACTGATAAAAATCATTCATAAAAAAAAACAAAACAAAAAAACTTACAAAATACCAGCAGAAATAACAAAAGGGTCTTGAAATTCAGATATTCTGTCATTCTTGAACGGTTTTGTAAAGATATGAATTTTATGTAGTTTAAAGTGAGATTTTTGGAGTTAAAATTGGGAAAAATGTAGTGAGAAAGTGAGAATATAGAACAAGAGTGAAGAGGGTATAATTAATGAGATGTGTAAGTGTGTGGGGACAATAGTCATAAATTCGTAGTAGCTGTCCATTTATATATTTACAACCCATTAAACAAAAGTTTTCATATCCTCCTAAAAATTACTCCATACATGCTTATAGATCCACAACGCTACAACATATAAAACACTTTTGCATTTATTACAATTAATTTTCAATAAATTCTATCTTTAAAAGTCATTTCACAAACTTTCTCCAATGCACAAAAAGCTTTCAAAAGCTTTTTCCAACTAAGTTACATTTAAGGAGGTGTGAAATGAAAATTAAACAATTTATCATTTAACGCAAATCACTTGTTTCATTTCTTTCAACAACTGACATATAAGAAGTCATTTTCTTAAAAGCTTTTAGTAAACTTTTGTCACAATAGGTTAAGTATTTTATATAAACTTATCAAAATAGTGAAAAGTCTTTGGTAAAACTACCATTATAGTTCTCTTAGGAATATAAGCAGGAACAAGTACAGTCGAGCATGGTTTAAAAATCAGACTGAACCGACTAAAATCGGATCAGACTAAAAACCGATTTAGCTAAAAATGTCAGACTGAGGACCGGACTGATCGGTTCATGTCCGGTCCAGTTCGGTGGTCGGTCCGGTCCGGTCCAACAAACATAATGTTTTATTATGTGTAAGACCAAACCAGACTGGACGAGACCGAAGAGTGAAAATAGCTAAAAGGGTGAACCGAGGATCGGATCGAATACATTCGGCCCGGTCCTATCGGTTCGGTTCGGGCCGTTTCTCGGTTCGGTCCGATCTACGATCTATAATGCTCACCCTAAAACAAGTAGTAGGAGGATATATCGGTTCTCTTAAACAAACAAGCAACAACAACACGAGCAAAAGTAAAAGCGAAAACAAGCAAGAAAAGCAAAGATTGTCATTGGTCGACAACACGACATCTTAAACTTTTCTTTTTATATGAAGATATCCGACAAAGAAACGAAGCAATGTTCAGCAAAGAAAAGCACAAAAACAAGCGAGAAAAAGCAAAGCGGAGTTAAATAGTTCTTTTAAGTAGTCGGATTCCGCAGTGTTTGCTTGTTTACTGAGGTGATTCAAGTTGGATTTTGTGCATAATTGAAAAGCGAAAAGAATGGCGGCAACGACGTCAATTAACACCAAACGGCTAAAAAGTTATGGCCAAAAGAGTATGCGATTAGGGTTTTGGCCGAAAATTGCAAAAATAAATTTTTTGAAAAATGGATAAATAGTGGCAGCTAGGATTTGACGGGTGGCATAGAGGAGGCGAGTCAACTTAACCACCTAGGTCTGAGGATCAGACCAACTCCGATACCATGTTTGATTGATAAAACATGTAGGTTGTTTTTCATTATTTAGCAACAAAAATAGACTACATTAGACATAACAATAGACCCCATTGAGCCCAAAGCCCACAACCGAGCTTGAGCCATCTAATCTATTTTCCAACATGTTCTACCTACGTGTTTAAGTGACAAACAACCAAACATGAATAAAGCAAAATTATGCGGGAAAATTGTATCAAATTAACTATATTTGTTTTATAGTTTCATATTTTCTCGATCTAAACACACTACTTTATTTTGCAATTCTTGGGTCACAATTCAAATGGACACAAAATAGGCTAATCTGTAAAATTAAATCAAAGAGGCGCATGATGATCAATTACCTCATAAACGGCCAACCATCCGGACCGTGTATTATGGTTTTCACCAAAAAGCTAAAATTTACAACAACTAATGACGTAGCTCGGATATTTTTTCTATATAATTTAATAATTCAATATTCTTTATGCTTTATAAGTAAATGAGGGCAAACACATAATTTGTTTAAAAATACCCGAATCGGACCCGAAACACGCTCTTCGGTCCGGTTATCGGTTCCTAAGATATGCATTTTTCGGTTCTCGGTTCCATCTGTTTCGGGTCGGTTCCTTGCGATTCCCGAACCGCGCTCACCCCCCGGGACTAACAACGTAAGAAAAAAAAACTGTCAAAAGGACTAATGATGTAAGAAAAAAATAGGCAAAAAGACTAACGAAAAAGTTAAAAAAGAAATAAAAAAAAGTACCAAATACAACCCATTTTCTTCTCCAAGTAACCTGCACAAGAAGAAAAAAAAAATACAATCACATAAACGCAAACAGAAACACAACACTAAACACAAACACAAATCCACTTAAGATTTAAAAAATAAACCAATAATGCCCATGAATGGGCCGACGAAGGGACGAATGGCGAGCGAATAGTGGGGAGTGGGTTCAGAACGGCGGCACCATTGGGCAAAAAAACCCAATGGCGTGTGGTTTGGTCATTGCATCGTGCACTCTAACCGCCACACCGTGCACCCTTTTACATTTATACAATATCAGACAATATGAATGTTTATTCACTAAAATATCCTTTGATATCAAAAAGACAAAAGTACCCTCGTGTTGATATGGAAACAAAACCAATGATCAAGCTAAAAAAAGCGTAGGCCTATTATAACCTAGGGTTTTAAATGTGCCTCATCTTCACTCTAAACAACATTGATCGAACATCATTTGTGCAAATATTTTTACAAATTGACAGGTACACGATTTTACCATCTCTTTAAGTTCTAATAACAAGATTCAACAATTTGATTGCAGTTTAACATTATAAAGTTAAATAATGTACTTTTTCTTCTTATGATTATGATAGTTAATAATTCTGAAACAAAAAGTTAAGGTAAATATTTATATAGCTATTATAGGTATTATTTTTGTTTGTGTGCCACGTTGAATTGATGAATGGATATTATGTCATCCTCCGTGTGTTGCTTTTTATTAATATAAATCTTCAATGTCACAATTTTCTTAACATGAAAACCTTTTTAATGTTCAATTATTTCCTTTTACTTTTGTAGTGATTATGAGGATGATCACGGTGATTTAGAAGATGATCATAACTATCAGGTGGAAGATGATGGTGCCCCAAATGGTACTCTTGATTATCTTGGGGATAATGTAACACCCCCAAAACTAGTACAGTGGAAGCAACATGGGGTGCTACTTAATTGGAATACACAAAACAAGATGATAAAGAATGAAATACATACTCCGTTTAAAATTTTATTTATAAAGTAAATGAGTTTTACAAAAAAGTGGCCCATGTGTTTAGGTTGCTTCATGAAATAAGATGTAGTTTGTGTAAAAACATTTCAACAGATAGTCTAAGACCCTTGCCTTGCCATTTCCTTGCCTGCAGATTTAATACCTGAGAAAAACATGCTAAAAGTCAGCTAAACGCTGGTGAGTTCATAGGTGTAAGTATTAAACAAGGATGAACCATAATCATAATCATTTCAAAACAGTTGTGAAACATGTTATGCTAGCACTAAGTTCATGCAACCGAAGCTTAACCATAGTGTGCATGCTCTAGAAGCATGTAAAATAAGGGCCTTACAAGTGTTGAAATCCCAAAACACTTGAGTCTCGACATGATATACGTCTGATTGCCTATCCGGTCTACCCGAACGGGGGAGTCACCCCCAATATATCTATTTATAGCATTCGCGCTTTCAACGGGGATTAACAGTTCATGAGTTCGCCCAAAAGGGGATTTAATAGCTTAGGCTACTCTACGTAACAGTTTTAAGTAAACATAAGTTTTCAGTTGGTCCATAAAATTGTTTTACATGTTTCTCACCCAAAGTTTATAAAACAGTTTATTAGATAAAAGTAGGGCTATAAACTCACCTCAGTAATAAGCATCCTGAAGTGTATAATTCAAATGGTGATAGGGCATGGTTTCGACACGCAACCTAAATTAGTACGACAAGTTTAGTCTTTATTCATGTTTAAGACTCGATAAATTTCAACGAAACTTTACAAGTTTTACATTGTTTGTGTTGTTTTTGCTTGTGTGGCATTGTTTAAGTTTGAAAACAGTTTTTCAAAAGTTTAGGTGTATATCAGCTTATGGAAATATAGCGAGAATAAACTAGACTTTGGTTAGATGATGACCGAATGATGATGTACGAAAGATAGTACGTATGATGAGACGTTGTCGGCTTGAACGAAACATATTAAGTGTCCGTATATTATGTATGTGTATATATATATATATATATATATATATATATATATATATATATATATATATATATATATATATATATATATATATATATATAATATCAAAAGGCATTGGCATTAACAAGTTATTTGTCAAAACATAAGCATTGTTGTCCAATGTTTAAGCAATTAAATGTTAACATTTAATTGCTTAGTATATATATATATATATATAACAGAGGCATTTGGCATTTTTTTTTTTTTTAAATTTTTTTTTTTGTAATTTTCGGATTTTATTAAACATTTTGAAAATTGTTTATAAAAAAGGTTCCTTGCAAGGATTGAACCTTGATTGTTTTGACAAATAACTTGTGTGTTTACCACTTAGGCAACAAGTTATTTTGATAATTATGTTACATATTATAATCTATAAATGCCTATAATTATATTGGAATCCTATACTAAATACATATCTTTTCCTTAAATATAGTTTCACAATATACAGTATTTTATTTATTCATCACACACAGCCCTAATTCTTTATTGCTTCTTTCACAATATACGGTATTGCTTTAAACATGGTTTATTATGTTCGCTTTGTTTGTTCCCTAATGATCTAGGTACAGTTTTCGAGAGTTTTGATGCGCCTATGCCACCAATTTTTGATTTTGAATGAATGTGAATTTGATTTAGTGAAAACATTTTTTTTCCGGTATTGATTATATTAATGTTTTGGAGTTTGGTTATGATGTTCTTTTGATTTAGCATGAATTAAGATATTGTAGCAGATGATTTTTTTTCAACATGTAGTTCTATTGGCGATTTAAGTTACCTACAGGAAACTTTGTTATTCAACCATCAATATTTTCTAAGGTCCATGCAAAGCTAATACAATAGTACTTTGCGGACTTTGCCAATGTAAGTGAAAGTACATGAATTCTTGAGTTTTTCAGCATGAAGCTGGTCGTGTGGCATATTCAGATGCTCAGAAACAATTGGATGAGATACAGAAGAAAATCGTAACACTAATCTCAAGCATCGAGGACGCTAAAACCAAGTTAAACAAAAACAAGCTTGAATCATCAAAAGCCCATAAAGTTGAAGAGGTATGTATTGTAGCATGACCATTGCTCATTTCTATGTTTGGATGTTGGCTTTGTTCTACATATGCTCTTCGTGCCAATAACTTATTAAGAAGTTATTCGGTCTCTGAGAATGTAGAAAAGAACAAGAGGAACTGTGACTCTTGAGCAAGCAAAGAAGACGAAACTTCTGAGCTTAAATCGGTTATAAACCGAAAGGACTCAAGGATCTGTTCTCAAAGCAATATTGCAAGCAAAAGCTTCTAATTCAATACCAGGAATTTTTGGGTATGTTTGGACCAAGGTATTTGAAATTTGTATTTGATGGCATCAATGGCTTCAGGTTCTAGCTCACTGTAAAAGGTCTTGAACACGAGCAGGTACTCAAGTATCTAATAAACCAACTAATGTCATTCATTTAAGGCATTCACATTATATCATGTCTATTTTCAAAACTAACATTGTATATCATTTGAGCATTCATTCAAGTCATTAAACCCTTATTTTATTACATAATTGTAATAGCTGACATTGTATATCATTTTTCTTAACAGGTATATACTCAAGTACATGAGAATAAGATGTTTTCTAGGTTTCATTTGGTCCGTTGATGTTTGCATCAATATATCATTATCAATTGCCACCACTTGTGCAGGTACTTTTTATTTTATATTTGTTTCTTTGATTTAGAAGCTATGATATGAAAATAACATGTTTTTATAGCCCATAACATCTTACTGTAATATGAGTATATGCTAAAACTTTTTACTGTAAATTGCATCACCGTATATGTGCACCCATTATGGAGCTATCAAATGCCTTGATATATGGTGATAGCCTGATAGGTTACGATGCGGCTCTCCTGAGGTAGCAAATGCAAAACTTGAGATACGAGCTCGACATCTTTGTCATCATGGCTAAAGAAGGTAATTCAATATATATCACTGTCATATTTATTTGTTTTATTTTATCGTTAACTATGTTGTTATCGATTTAAAGTGGTTATCGCAAATCACCATCAGTGATGAAATCAAGATTCTATGCTTTATTACTTCCAATAGCAATAATAATTTATATGTATGTTTTAAAATACATAAGAAAAAATAGTGTTAAAGAAGAAAAAATGTCACGAAAACATTGAAACTGTTACTTGACGATGACATAAGTTCGACCCAGCTAACTATCAAAATAGTGTTAAAGAAGAAGAAAAGGCACGAAAACGGTGAAATTGGTACTTGACGATGACATAAGTTCGACCCAACAAACTATTGATTGTAATATTAGTTTGCTTATCTTTTTGTTTTGTTTTTTTAAACATCACCGAAAGGCCAGAACTTAAAGTTGTACATCGTCCTCAAGAATCAGGAAAGAATTTGATTTTTATCATTATTACCTCACTTTATGAAAGTCAGAAACAGAACCAAAGAGGTTTCTTTATGCGGGTAAATTGAGTACTTTGCATTTTTATTAAGGCAATTTCATTTACAAGAGTGATATTTAGCATCTTATATTACTGGATTTTATAAATAGTTTTTGTTACTGAATTTCAGAAAGAAAGATAACCAGTAAGGTGTAGGCGGGTCAAACGGAGCAACCATTTTAAGTGTCCTTTTTTAACACTTTTGACATGTAACCTGTATGACCGATAAATGCTTATGCGTTTCTTATCAGGTACGAGATGAGGGGCAACATGTATTAGAGGGGCTTTTTGGAAATTTACCAAGGTTAGTTTCCCTCCCTTTGAGCTTAATTTTAGATAGGTTAGGAGTTAGATTTATGATTAGTTTTGTTGCGATCAATGAGTTAGATGTAAGATTAGTATATGTCTTTACTTATAGTATCTGTGGGTTTGCTGTTAAGTAGGATTAGAGTTTGTTGGAACTTTTTGGTGGCTAATTAGCCAACCACATCTTGCCTGAATGGCTATCGTGTTGTGTGAATGGTCAGTAAGCCCAGCTAGATAATTGTGTTAGAAGCCTTTTGTGCTCAATTTTTCTATATTGTTACACTGAGGCAATTAACTACACATGTTTGAGTTACAACAGTATTCTCATTTTGATGGCACTTGCAGAGTTTAAAAAGTGGATAATTATATTATATAGTTGTAGTTGTTGTGTCTTTCCTGTTATTGAATTGAGCTAGGACGACAAGCTATTAAGCGTAACCACACATACCATTTTTTTTGGTTTGCTTATCACTTCTAACTAACTTTTTATGTTTCGTGAACGTGTGTTCTGACCATTCCATTTTGCTTTGGTTTTTAAGGTTCCGGATTGATTAAGAAGCAAGGGTTTAAAGGATCATTCACAGAAGCAGCGTCATCTGCAAAGGTATTTAATATTAGACACTTGAATGGATTATAGAAGTTGTATAATTTAGCTTTCCCCATAGTCAATAAGTATGGATGATTATGTTTTCTGTTCTCGACAGACTTTTGCAGTTTTGTCTGGAGTCCACAGTTTGGTTGTATGTTTCTTAAAGAGGCTTCGAGGGAAAGATGATAGTACGTCACTTTTGACTTTCAGTTATCGAACTAAATCATAACAAAATCAACAATACTAATACACCTTTGTCTCTACAGTCATTAATGCAGGTGTAGCTGGATACTGTACTGGTCTTGCTCTAAGCTTTCCAGGTACCTGCATTTTTTAGAGTATCTGTTTGTACATATCGATTTAGTACGTTCACAACATTTGATTATCGATGATGATGAAATTTAATGGCATCACACCACTGAAGCAAAAATAGACAGCTAATGAACTAATGCATGCATATAGTAAGTTATTATATAAGTTTTAGATAGTCATTCATATTTACTATTTAGTAGAATATTAAATCTTTCTAAAAGTTCTGAGATAAAACAAAAAACAATGAGACATGATGTGTAATATGATAAAGCTTCATATCTCATTGCGGTGACAGATTTAGAAAAGCTTTATGTTTGTCAAAGAAATTCTTATTGAGATTAAAATACGCTTTTGATGGTAAGAATATTTGAAACAGGTCTGTGACGGCCCAATTACCAGCACGGTATATCAACTTCTACTAAAACCGCCTTTGTTCGTTTTACTATTTTTTGCCACGACCTCATATGGTCTAGAAATTGCCACAACCAATAATCAGAATATCGATCAGAGGGATGCAAATTTGTACGCTGGATGTTCCAGTGAGTTATATTTCACATGTTTATAATTCTTTTTACTGAAATAATTTGTTGATCAGAAACGCTGTTTGCTCTTTTGTTAATTAGCTCCAACAATCCACTATATATCAG
This sequence comes from Chrysanthemum lavandulifolium, assembly GCA_022545495.1. Classification (NCBI taxonomy): domain Eukaryota; kingdom Viridiplantae; phylum Streptophyta; class Magnoliopsida; order Asterales; family Asteraceae; genus Chrysanthemum; species Chrysanthemum lavandulifolium. The sequence continues at coordinate 173,945,263 of CM040241.1, read as the reverse complement.
TTTTGATTTGTGAAGTAAGAAAGTTGGTTCAAACGTTTATAGTGGGTTTGATTCAATTTGTTTATTCCTTATGTATTGCTTCGTATAAAGAAACTATATCCTCTAGATGATTTAGCGTTTTTTCAACCGTCAGTCGATGTCATTAGAGCTATCTGAGGTATGCAGTTCTCCGTTTTTGTTTTTTTAATACATTATAAAGGTAAATACTTGGAAAGACATAGTAGACGAGTGGGTGAATGCTACACAAAAGATGGCTGTTAAACGAAACATATTTTTATAGCATTTTCTGTGGGTCAAAATTATATCAATTGTTAAAGAAACTTCAGTGCTATCAATAGCAGGTTCAGAAACTCCCGAGTCAATGAATCCGTCTGTTCTGGATGAAGAGGAAGGCCTACCCTTACATCCTCTAGACGATTTAGTATTTTTTTCAATCGTCGCTCGATGTCATTAGAGCTATCTGAGGTATGCAGTTCTCCATTTTTGTTTTTTAATTCGTTATAAAGGTAAATAACACTCGATGGGGGTTGAACGTTCCTAACTTGGCTCAGTGGGAAGCATTAGAACATGCCATCGGGGATGGAATGGGTCCAGAGTCGAGAATTCTTCCTCTGAATGATCTGAACATGAATGTTATTAATGGAGAAAAAGATCAAAGTATTGATGATTTTGTTTGACAAATGGATCCGAGCCACACGATGATGGTGCTTTGGCAAACCTCGAAAGTATTTACCAATAAAGAAAGAGGTTGTTATCGAAGGAAAAAGATGGTGCTTAGGAAGGGGTTGATGCATCTTGTTAATCAACTTGGGATTGAAAGTGAGTCGTTTAGTCGTCGTGTTCATCTATTAGTATAGTCTTTGATTTACAAGGTAGGTAATAGTTTCATTGATGAATATTCTTTCGACATGGGAGCATCGAGATTTCAATTTTCCGACGGTAAATAGTCGCATCTGAATAGCGAAGGTACCCACCTCTCCATCTTAGGCGATTCCCATTCGTATTTCAAGCTCATATTATAGTATTCTAACCGTTTGATGTTTTTATTGTCGGTTTAAGGTTCTTGAGGTGGTTGTTGGTCAAAGAAAAGTTTTAATAGCGAAATTTACATGGAAAAGATGCAGATAGACCCCATTTTTCTCGAGGCAATCGGTGGATCCAACATTTCACATCCGGGAGCGATTGCCTCGAGAAGTCATCATCATCATCGCAACTCTACCACAATATCCTGTTCCCGAGTCTCGGTTGCATGAATAGACGGGTGGTAGTGATACTGGTACATCTAAGATACACTTTCACCAATTGGCATGTTTTAATGTATCTATCCGTTTATTATCTTAATGTTGTATCTTATGCACTATATTAATATATGATGATAGAATGGTAGTAGCGGTATCACTAATTTATTCTTACATCCTAAATTTTCTTATTACAGAGGTGACGGATAAAATTTTTGTTGAAGACACATCACGTAGAAGGAAAGGACGAGAACTTCTAGAGTCGTTCACTCGAGCAATGATCGTGTAATTTTCATAGTCGATGTTTTATAAGGTACTGTTCATTAACCTCCCAATCCTTGAAAGCTTGAACAAGTTTCGCCTTCTCTTGGACTTTTGTAATTTCATGATTTTAGTATTAAAGCATAGTCTCATTGATTCTTCCAAGAACTTCATGAAATAATGAGCTTATTGACTTTTATAACTTTATGATGTTGCTTCCAACTACATTAGATTACTGTTAGTGGCGTTTGGATTAAGTTTATTTTATGAGTTGATCGACTTATTGAGACTTGGGAATGCCAATAAGCCTATTTTTGGCTTACCCATTTGAGCTTATGGCTTAAATAAGCCATAAGGTAAGTCGATAATAATAAGCCCAAAAGCAGTGAGCTTATGGCTATCCTAAATCTCAATGTTTGGTAAGCCCATAAAGTAAGCTAACCCAAACACCCCTAAATGTATTTATGGGCATATGAGCTTATTTGTTTTCACCTCATTTTTCATAAGCCCCATTTTTTGTTTGTAGTTATAAGAGGTGAAGAAAACATGTACTCACCAAGAAAGCAAGTTGCTTGGTGAGGTTTGTTAATGTTCCTTTTGTATATTCATCTGTAGCTCTAAATATATTAGTTCAAACCTCTATGTGTATATTAGTTATAATATGCATTCGTAAATTTACAATTTTCATTGACTATTTGCATTATCAATAATAAGCAGGAAATTTGATTACCTCACCAAAGAAGTCGGGAAGGAAAATCATGATGGAAAGATGATTCAAATGCCAATCCTTCGCTTGCATTCCATCACTTTGTTAAGGAAAACCCAACCAAAAAGAGGCGAAAAGGAGTTTACTTTATGCAAGATGACAGTGACAATGCCCTAAATGAGAAGAAACAAAATAAACCAAAATTAAAAGCGTCTAAAGAGAATGTTGGAGGGAATGTGAATGATGGTGAAGCTGAAGAAAATACTATTACTCATTTGGAGGATAATCAATCTAGAAACGTAGAAACGAGACCTCCCAAAAGAAGATGCTGGCCGAAAAGGTGCTGGGCAACTGCCCTTCAATAGACGAATTAAACAACACATCAGATGGTGTTACTGTCATGGGTGCTTTTCCAGGTGTAACATCGGCTTTAGAAGAGACAATGAGATCAAAACCAAACATCCTCCAACTTGAAAAAGAATTTACAGATTGATTCTTCTCATTGGACTTTGAAGTGAATCGTTGGATATTTAAAGAACACAGGAGTTCCAATTGCATGCAGAACATTGATGGTTATTGGGATATTGATCGATGCCAAACCGTCAGGTTTAATCACGCATGCTAACCAACATGAATGGTCAACCGTAATAAAAGCAGATGACTGAAACCAATGCAATGAAGTCCGGAGAGTTTAGTGTTTCCTGTGTCGTTAAGTCCCAGCGAAGTTGTGCATTGAATCACCAAACGAATAGTGATCGGGAGAATTTGAGCGGAAAGGGTTATGATTGATTATACCTAAAGAAAAGTTTATAAATTACAGGGCTTAAATGCAAATTAAAGAAAATTAAAAAGATAAATTATATTAAATAAACGCTATCACTATTTTTAAAATGATGTTTTGATTTTTCTTTATAAATTTAAATTAAAACTACGTAACGTCAAAGAAAATGTGAAATTGAAACAATTAATCTTAAAAATATAAAAATGAAATTTTACAAACCTAATGATCGAGAGAAAATTTTGAGAAAAAGAAAATTATTTTATGACTATTTATTTAATTATTATTAATTAAAAACTATTTTACCTATTTAATAATACCCTAAAATATAAGAAAATATGAAATAAAGCTAAAAATGAAATTATGACTTAGAAAAATCTAAAATAACTAAAGAGAATTTTCAAAACTAATTTTGTATTTTTCGATTATTTTCTATTTTCTATGAATTAAAACTATTTAAAACTAATTAAATTGCTAAAATTACAAATTTAACTAAGAAAAATCGGAAAAATTATTTTTGCTTTTATATTTATCTTAACCTAGGAAAATTGAAAATTATTTTTTGAAGCTTTTCCGATTTAATTGTATTAAAAGCTAATTAAAAAGTACTAAAAGCCGATTTTAATGAGGAAAATAGTAAGTAGATGATGGAAAATTATGAAAAATTCAGGAAAAGTCTAAATTATTATTCTAAGTCTATGAAAAATATAAAAACAATAGCTTATGTGAAGGATATGGGAGCTGCAGTGAAACTACTTATGAATAAGCACTTCAAAATAAGCTAAAGACAACAAATGGACACCAGATGAACAAAGAAGCTAGATTATGCTATAACAACCTAATACCAACCTATTCCAGCTACTCAGACCCTCAAGATAACCAGCTACAAGCTATTGAGTACAAGATCAAACAAGAGATTTTCAGTTCTGAGGAGCTTATTTCAAGCTTAAAAACAAGCTATCTACCCTAGCTGGACACCAAAACCAAATACCACAATCTCAAGTGGACCTGGCAAGGAGCTTGTAAACCAAAAATCAGACCAAGACAAGCTCCCATGAGCTTGTTGAGAGCTTAGCACAAACACTGCCGCTGCGGTGACCGGTCAGGCATGTGTGGCAACAAGTGCCTAAAGACAAGCTTGTAAAGAGCTTAAAATGATTACCAAAAATTGCACAAAATCACTTTTGAACACCCAACCAGTTGAAGTTATTAATCCCAAAGTTACAAAAGCTTTTGACCGTTGATGAACAAACTAAAAATGCACTTAGGTTGGTGAAAAACTGAATTTTTCACTTTTTGACTTTCTTATGAGCTTTGAGAGTTTTGACTTTTGTGAGATTTGAAACCAATTCATGAGGCGATTATGATGTTTTATGGTAAAATGGGCGATACAAGCTCTATTATCTAATTCTAAACATAAAAGCTAGATCTCACCAACTGATTTAGACATATATGAATATAAGAGAAGAATCAAAATTATTTTGACTAAAGTGAGTAGAGATGCAAATCAATGATCAAACCGACGAATTATCCTAATAATGACTCTAGCAACTAATTTTAACTCTTGAACTAATCTCAACACGAGTTCTTGATCGATCCAAACACACTATTTAATGGTGATTCATAGTTTTGCAAAACCAAACTCGAACCCATTTGGACTAATCCTTAAACTAAACTCGGATGACTAAGTTAAACCTAGATCAAGCTAATTTATCAACATTTAACATTTAAACTCAATCGCTTCACTTATAGAAGGAAGGATGAAATGCAAAAATTTGTACTAACTTTAAGCAGGACTAATGACCAATCAAGCTAACAATCGATTAATGAAATAACTAGATGAAGCACTGAGAAACACGAAGCTAACTAGATTCTTGATTCAACTTGTAAAATAAAATTTCAACACTAACCAAAGTCACTTGCTGTGGCATGCTCATGAGGTCAATGAAGCAGGACCCAATCTTGCTATCAACCCATGTTACATCCAAAATCAATGCTAAACTCACCAAATGTCAAAACCATATCAATGACCCAATCGAATCAACCCAATTTACCTTTGTTGACTTTTATTGGTGAATTGAAAAGCGAGCAATTAGACGGAAAAACCTTCAAACTTGCTTTAGTAACATTAAAATAAGCGAGATAAACTAATTTGAACAAGTAAAGCAGTAAAACTTAAAATGTGACAAGAACACTTTTGGCGGGAAATTTAGAACAAACATAAAACTAGAAATTGGTTGCTAAAGCGATGAATTGATACACAAATTACTTGTTCATTACATAAAAACTTGAAACCCGACTAAAGATTACATTAAAAATTAAAAGCGATAAAACATGAATTTAAGTAATTGGTCTAAAGCGATGACAAGCGCTATACATCTTCATTCTTCTTTTATAAACTTCGTTAGGGTTTCTCTTTCCTTTCCTAGCCATTGATTTGGTCCTTTTGATCTCCACCACGGATTCATGAAATTGGCGCCAAATTGATATAGCTTGATTGGAGCTTGATTGAGTGAAAGGGAGAGATGCATTTAATGCATTTGGATTGTTGGGTGAGGTGGAGGGATAAGGTGTGGGAGGTGAAATTTGGAGGTGAGGGTTGAGTGTTGTAGGCGGTGGTTGAAGGTAGCGATGGAGTGGAGGAAAGGGTGGAGTGTTTGGTGGGGAGTTGGTAGGGGATTTAATATATGAAAGGGGTCAAAAGCAGTCGTGAGGCTATGGCGGGGTCGAAAGGTTCAAAAGGGTAAGGGCTTGTATTAAATAACAAGGACCAATATCACGATTTCGATATTTGGAGGACCAAAGCTGCCAATTTCTCAAAGTTGTTTCAAGGGTCACTTTGCCAAGTTTCAATAGTACAAGGACCATAAAGACATTTTCAAATTTCAAGGACTATTTTGCCAATTTTGAAACTTGAAGGACCAAACTTGTAATTTCTCAAAACTTTTGACATTTTCACCAAAGGACTAATTTTGACAACTTATGATTTTAAAAGGACCTTTGGTGACTTTTCTTTAAAATAAGTGCTCAGGGGACTATTTTTGACAAGATTTGAAAGTCGGAGGCTGAAGCGCCAATTATGCAAACTTAGCTCATTTTCATCGATTTTAAACATTTTGCATCCGAAACATATAAAATGCAATTTTGAGATATTTTCGTATTTTGATGCATTCGAGCATTTTAAATGTTTCATGATTCAGTTGACCAAAATGATGAGTATTTACACACTCATCAATCCCCGCACTAAACTATTGCTAGTCCTAGCAATCTTTTGAGAAAACTTAATGGATTTAAGTCTCTTTACCAAAAGCCATTACTTACAGGAGTAGCCAATTGTTTGATTCAAGTAAGAACCTTGGTACAATGATAACCAAATGATTTTGAGCAAATCACGACTTTCAACGGTTTTGATTTGTCTTTACGAGCCGTTTGCTTACGGACTAGCCAACTCTTAGATAAAATATCTTTGGTGAGTCGATTACCAATTATGGTTTTCCAACGCCTTTACCACAAGCCATAAACTTGCGGGCTGTGACTCTTCACTAATTAAAGATATGGTGAGCTAAACACCATACAATTTTGAGCAAATTGCAAGCCGTCAACGGTTGAGATATCTTTACCAAGAGCCGTTTGCTCTGGATTAGCCAATCCTTTTGTTTGTTAGACATGGCGGATGATAACAGTAAAGTGAGTAAGTGCAAAACACTTGCTCAAAAAAAATTTTGGCCAAAATGGGGGAATTAGGCGGTATAATTACATGATAAAATTCGTGAGAATTCCCCCACACTAGAAATGAATATTGCCTCAATATTCAAAGTGCCGTGGTTATGCGAAACATAGAACGTAAAAGGAAAATACTACGCCATTATTTTGAAGATTTTGATTTTATATATATATATATATATATATATATATATATATATATATATATATATATATATATATATATATATACAACATGTGGCCATCACCCCATTACTAAGGTGGTACACAGTGAAAACCCATGTTTAACTCATGTTTTTGATTACCGAGTCGCTAGCTTGACTCGACCCAGATAATTTGTTCATGGGAAGTAAGTGGAAGAGACAATCTCCATCGGACTTTCATTCAAAATGTTTGGACAAACATTTGAAACACGTGAAAGTTCCACACCGATGAGGTATACATAGATCCGCTCACAAATAATAAATGAAAATGCGGGGTCAAAGATAGTGTCCTCATTCCGAAGGAGTGAAGAGAAGAAGTCGCGGGATAGGTGAAGAAAGAAGAAAGTCATGATGAAAATCATGACTAACTCATCTTCATCCATAGGAGAATCCATAATTTCGATTATGAATCTCATCATTTAAGCTCACGTGATCAAGACAAATCCGGGTGTGTCATGATCAAAGTGGAAGTTATCATACTCAGTGGAGATATGATATGAGTGAGTTCATAGGTGAACTCCTCGTGAAGAATCAATCACAAGATGTAAATGTGAATTCTTGTTCCTTGTAGACTCATCACTATCCTCAATCGAGTATCAAAGTGGATTCTCGAAATTAAAGTAAATTCAGTCGAATTCAAATAGAGGATTAGTGAGAGTTGTTTTGAATGCTTGAGGAACAAAGTGATCAATATTCTCTATTGGAATGTTGGGATAAGAAGTGAGTGAATGATCATTATATAGGAGACTTTCAATCTTTCCCGGATCGGCGAAATCAAAGAGACCATCGTCACTTTATGATGAAAGTGGGTGATGTGAGTGAGTTCATCGGTGAGCTCCTCAAGAAGAGGTCGAGGCGTGGAGTGATGTCTCAACATACTCGATGTTTCCATAAGAAGCATAATCGTCGCTATAATCGGAGAAAGTTTCAAAATGATCTTTGAACACTCAAGAGGAAAGAGAATCACATATGATCGAAGTTCCTGTGACTCTCTCGGGAATGGGAAAAGGTTCTCAACACTAGACTTTATGAATTCGTCCGATTCCTTTTCGAGAACAGTGTCAAGATGCTCATCCCCGTGTTTAGAGTGAGTGGGAGCTTGGGTGTGATAGCGATTGTTTGAGATGGAATCTCAACTGGGATATCAATGACCGAGGAGTTGAAATAATATTCTTAAAGGAATACTCTCTCGTCATCATCATACATAGTTGCCTTAAGAAATTGGGAGCATGTGAGCTGCATGCTCTAGGACTAATAATTCTTCCCTAGATTCACGAGCCTCTCGTTCTTGACTATGTAATTCTCCCATGGTTTTCTCACCACTCACTTGATTCTTAAAGTTTTGAATCATATCATCAAGTGTTTTCATTGCGGTTTCAAAATCTTGGGAAATTTCTTTAGCAGCGGCTCGGTGGAGTTTGAACCAGTATGGTCTTTGTGGAGGTTGGAAATTGTCAAAGCCGGAGTATAGTAATTTTGATTCCACGGTTGACATTGAAAATTATCGTGAGGACCTCCACAATTCTCACAACAATAAAACTATTGAGCTGGATTGGCGAATTATATGGATATTGGTCATAACCAAAGTTCGAGCATCACCGAAAGCTGTTCATAGACAAGCGTGTTTCGGATTGACACTCAAATCCTTGGTGAGGACCTCCACAAAATTCACGCAAGATTATGTTGATTATATGAAGATAAGTCGAAATTTGTGGTGGGTAATTGGAAAAATTTGAGGGTCGTTAAATGAGTTCGATTAGGATCATAATGAAATGAATTTCTCGAACCACAAAACAAACAACTCCCATTCGAATATCATTACCACACTGTACACACGTCACACCAACGAAAGTGAACCAAAAGAGGCTCACCACAACCGACACAAGGAATAAACAATTCCATTTGAGAGTTATGAGAAGGAATCGGTTCATTCAAAGAATCAACAAAACCAACATGGTGATCGAATGACTATCAAGTCTCGAAGAACATTTTGAAAAATCGGAGGTGGGACAAGTGGTGTGCTCGAGCTAGCAATTTCCACCACTTCCGTTATGGTCTCAGGTTATGGTTTTGAGAAGCGTGAAGAGTAGGCAAGTCATTCTTGCTAGTCACGGTCTAAATTTCGCATGATTGCTTTTAGCAAGTAAATTGTGAAAGTTTAGGATCAATTTTAGGCGGCTTAGAACAGCGAGGGGTTAGATCTTTGGATAACCGTAGGTTGGACGTGTTAGCACCTCCATTATCGAGGAGGAAGTACCGGTCCTTTGTCACCCGGTTTCTCGTTCCATTTCCCTCACGAATTAATGGATCATCACGAACAACACGAATTCTTGACATTTGTGATAAAGTATGAAGTTTTCAACCGTTCGAATTAAATCGTAGTCGAGATTCCATGAGAATAGAAGAAGTTAGAATCAAATGGATAGAGGGTAAAGGGATAAAGAATCAAAAAGGGTAAGAGGGTAAAGATGAATATTTTGGGTTTTGGATAAACATTTGTAAAAATAAGAAAGAAAATCTTTTGGGTTTTATGGTTTTATATATATGTAGAAACAAAGAAAAATATTTTTGTGTTTTATATGTTTTAAGATATTTTTGGGTTTTGATTTTATAAGAAAATATAAATACATATAGATGGTATGAACAAGGAGTGAATATTCAAATCACTAATCGCTAAGCGTAAGATAATTAGCACAGCTCCACGTAATGGCGAAATTAGATCGATGCCAAACCGTCGGGTTTAATCGCATATTAACCACTTGTGAATGGTCAACCGTAATAAAAGCCGACGACTGAAACCAATGCAATGAAGTCCGAGAGTTTAGTGTTTCCCAGTCGTTAAGTCCCAAGCGAGTGTGTGTTGAATCACCAAACGATATAGTGATCGGGAGAATTTGAGCGGAAAAGGGTTATGATTGATTATACCTAAAGAAAAGTTTATAAATTACAGGGCTTAAATGCAAATTAAAGAAAATTAAAAGATAAATTATATTAAATAACGCTATCACTATTTTAAAATGATGTTTTGATTTTCTTTTATAAATTTAAATTAAAAACTACATAACGTACAAAAGAAAATGTGAAATTGAAAGCAATTAATCTTAAAAATATAAAATGAAATTTTACAAACCTAATGATCGGAGAAAATTTTGAGAAAAAGAAAATTATTTTATGACTATTTATTTAATTATTATTAATTAAAACTATTTTACCTATTTAATAATACCCTAAAATATAAGAAAATATGAAATAAAGCTAAAAAATGAAATTATGACTTAGAAAAATCTAAAATAACTAAAGAGAATTTTCAAAACTAATTTTGTATTTTTCTGATTATTTTTCTATTTTCTATGAATTAAAAACTATTTAAAACTAATTAAATTGCTAAAAATTACAAATTTAACTAAGAAAAATCTGGAAAAATTATTTTTTGCTTTTTATATTTATCTTAACCTAGGAAAATTGAAAAATTATTTTTTTGAAGCTTTTGATTTAATTGTATTAAAAGCTAATTAAAAAGTACTAAAAACTGATTTTAATGAGGAAAAATAGTAAACAGTGATGGAAAATTATGAAAAATTCAGGAAAAGTCTAAATTATTATTCTAAGTCTATGAAAAATATAAAAACAATAGCTTATGTGAAGGATATGGAGCTGCCAAGGAAGCTGCTTATGAATAAGCACTTCAAAATAAGCTAAAGACAACAAATGGACACCAGATGAACAAAGAAGCTAGATTATGCTATAACAACCTAATACCAACCTATTCCAGCTACTCAGACCCTCAAGATAACCAATTACAAGCTATTGAGTACAAGATCGAACAAGAGATTTTCGAGTTCGGGAGCTTATTTCAAGCTTAAAACAAGCTATCTACCCTATTTGGACACCAAAACCAAATACCACAATCTCAAGTGGACCTGGCAAGGAGCTTGTAAACCAAAAATCAGACCAAGACAAGCTCCCATGAGCTTGTTGAGAGATTAGCACAAACTGCCGCTTTGCGGTGACCGGTGCAGGCGGGCAACAAGTGCCTAAAAGACAAGCTTGTAAAGAGCTTAAAATGATTACCAAAAATTGCAAAAAAATCACTTTTGAACACCCAACCAGTTGAAGTTATTAATCCCAAAGTTACAAAAGCTTTTGACCAGTGATGAACAAACTAAAAATGCACTTAGGTTGGTGAAAAACCGAATTTTCACTTTTGACTTTCTTAGTAGTTTTGAGAGTTTTGACTTTTGTGAGATTTGATACCAATTCATGAACTGATTATGATGTTTTATGGTAAAATGGGCCGATACAAGCTCTATTATCTAATTCTAAACATAAAAGCTAGATCTCACCAATGATTTAGCGGATATGAATATAAGAGAAGAATCAAAATTATTTTGACTAAAAGTGAGTAGAGATGCAAATCAATGATCAAACCCGACAATTATCCTAATAATGACTCTAGCAACTAATTTTAACTACCGAACTAATCTCAAGCACGAGTTCTTGATCGGATCCAAACACACTATTTAATGGTGATTCATAGTTTTGCAAACCAAACTCGAACCCAAGTTGGACTAATCCTTAAACTAAACTCGAGATGACTAAGTTAAACCTAGATCAAGCTAATTTATCAACATTTTAACATTTAAACTCAATGCTTCACTTATAGAAGGAAGGACGAAATGCAAAAATTTGTACTAACTTTAAACAGACTAATGACCAATCAAGCTAACAATCGATTAATGAAATAACTAGATGAAGCAACGAGAAACACGAAGCTAACTAGATTCTTGATTCAACTTGTAAAATAAAATTTCAACACTAACCAAAGTCACCCATGTGGCATGCTCATGAGGTCAATGAAACAGGACCCAATATTGCTATCAACCCATATTACATCCAAAATCAATGCTAAACTCCACCAAATGTCAAAACCATATCAATGACCCAATCGAATCAACTCTAATTTACTTACTTGTTGACTTTTATTGGTGAATTGAAAAGCGAGCAATTAGGCAGGAAAAACCTTCAAACTTGCTTTAGTAACATTAAAATAAGCGAGATAAACTAATTTGAACAAGTAAAAGAGTAAAACTTAAAATGTGACAAGAACACTTTTGGCGGAAATTTAGAACAAGCATAAAACTAGAAATTGGTTGCTAAAACTGATGAATTGATACACAAATTACTTGTTCATTACATAAAAACTTGAAACCTAGCTAAAGATTACATTAAAATTAAAAACGATTAAACATGAATTTAAGTAATTGGTCTAAAGCAGTGACAACTGCTACTTCTGTCTTCATTCTTCTTTTATAGGCTTCATTAGGGTTTCTCTTTCCTTTCCTAGCCATTGATTTGGTCCTTTGATCTCCACCTTGATTCATGAAATTGGCGCCAAATTGATATAGCGGTTGGAGCTTGATTGAGTGAAAGGGGAGATGCATTTAATGCATTTGGATTGTTGGGTGAGGTGGAGGGATAAGGGTGTGGGAGGTGAGTTTGGAGGTGAGGGGTTGAGTGTTGCAGGCGGTGGTTGAAGGTGATGATGGAGTGGAAGGAAAGGGTGGAGTGTTTGGTGGGGAGTTGATTGGGGATTTAATATATGAAAGGGGTCAAAACAGAAATTCGCAAGGCTATGGCGGGGGTCGAAAGGTTGAGGGGTAAGGCCTTGTATTAAATAACAAGGACCAATATCACATTTCGATATTTGGAGGACCAAAGGCGCCAATTTCTCAAAGTTGTTTCAAGGGTCACTTTTGCCAAGTTTCAATAGTACAAGGACCATAAAGACATTTTCAAATTTCCAAGGACTATTTTGCCAATTTTGAAACTTGAAGGACCAAACTTGTAATTTCTCAAACTTTGACATTTTTCACCAAAGGACTAATTTTGACAACTTATGATTTTAAAGGACCTTTGGTGACTTTTCTTTAAAATAAGTGCTCGGGACTATTTTTGACAAGATTTGAAAGTCGGGGACTGAAAGCGCCAATTATGCAAACTTAGCTCATTTTTCATCGATTTTAAACATTTTGCATCGAAACATATAAAATGCAATTTTGAGATATTTTCAGTATTTTGATGCATTCGAGCATTTTTAAATGTTTTGCAGAGTCAGATTGACCAAAATGATGAGTATTTACACACTCATCGGATATAAACCGCACCCCATTGTGGAACAACAACTCGGGTACCATCATAGTTGTAGGAAGTGCGACACAATAGAACACGAATGTAACAATATGAGCAACAATCTTTCTAACAAAGAAGAAGCTGTAGTCACATATAACCTTCTTCCGTAATGTCAGCTTTCTAGAAAACAAAGTGAAATATTCACTACATTATCTATTATTCATGTAAAATCTTAAACGAAGATATTACTCATACCTTATTTGTTATGATCTCGAGTACCATTTTCTAAAAGGTTTGTCGGACCACAAGACCAACGATGTTGTTGGTAACGATAAGCTTTGTATGAACTTGGCAATTCGTTTTTGACCTGCATATCAATAAGATAGAAGAGTTTATAATGACAATTGGCTTAACTTTACATAAAATATAGAGCATGCTTGCACTTTTTGTTATTTACCTTTAGAGAACCAAGATACAAGAACTTCCATCCTTTAAGACTAGCACGGACTGCCAAATCCATATCTTCGATTGTTGTGCGGTCCTTCCATCCTCCAGCCTCATCAATAGCATCCATTCGCCAAACTCCGGCCGACCCTATATTTAAATATACATAAGAATCTCATTATACTAAATGTCTTATTTATAAAAGAAGCAAATTTTGGTTACTGGTCTACTTCATTTGCATTTTAGCTATATATCTAATATCATGAAATACAGTCTTAACATTAATTATCAAAACTATGTATATTACCATTAAAGCCAAAGAATGCATACGTCGAAGAACCAACTTCTTGCTCCACTTTGAAATGGTAGTCAAGCGACATCTCTTGCATTCTTGTCATTAAGCATTCATCCGAGTTCACTGTAACGCAATACCATTATAAAACATATTATTCTTGAATACTGATTTTTTTGGATCATACAAATTGAACTTAAAAAACAACGTGCCAATACGAAGATTTGATAAGTGGTAGAAACTTGATCAGTTATAAAAAATAACAATTAGAACTTAATTATTAGCTAATTAGCATAAAACGATCAATGGATATAAAAGATCTTACTATGTGAAACATATAGTACTGATCGAGTTTTAGTTTGTGTTTTTGCATGCAAATAACATTATGATTTCTTAATTAAAACTTAAATGTATCTTAATATCTCTTCATTAACTAAGGTTAACTACTTTAATAAAAAAATGTTTTTAAAACTCTATGGTTGTAAACGCATCTCTAATACGGAGTAAAGTAATATAGTCTAATAACACACGTTTATTTTGAGCTACTAGCGATATAGCTAGGGATTGTTTCTTAGGTTATTCTATGGTGTATGATCATACTAAATTAGTTTTTTTGAAGTATAAATTGTTTATTTTGCTATGGATTTTTTTGATTTTTTTCCTTTTGAGAAAAGCTTCACAAGCTAATGAAACTGCTATTTTTATTTTTAAATTTTTTTTATATCAAACTAAAATGGCTAAAAATATGTGCTAAAATTACTGGGTTAAGACTAATCGTTTTGACCAATTTGAAGCAAATGGTCAAGACTAAGCAAATTTAGACCTCTGACCTAATCAAAACATTTTTTGATTTTTTCCTTTGGGAAGTTAAACAAGCTATTGAAATTGTTATTTTATTTTTAAAACTTTTATAACAACTAAAATGAATTAAAATGCTAAGCTTAAGCGAGGAAAACCACTATTTGGGACAAAACCACCAACTTTGAGCTACTAGAAGCCCTAGCTAGGGATTTTTTTGATTTTTTTCCTTTTGAGAAAAGTTTCACAAGCTAATGAAATTGCTATTTTTATTTTTTAGAATTTTTTATATCAAACTAAAATGGCTAATAATCAAACCATGTGATGCAATATCTCTAATGAACCATTTGAGTTTTAATGTTACGGTTTTGAGGTGTTAGTCATTAAGATAGACTTTGAGTTACTATGAAAACTCGACATTTACTTCCTTTATCTAATTTATTTCAATAGTTTTGACTCATTTATGCTCTAAAGCGTGATGAAATTCCTAATACCAATATTACGGGTAATTTTGTTTTTCAAAGGATTGGGTGAAGGTTTCTCTAGCGGTGATAACAACCTTCTTACAATAAAGAAAAATATGTTAACAATAATTATAAGTCATGCCCGCCCATTGGGCGGGCTTTGAAATCTAGTGTATATATATATATATATATATACTAGTGTCAAAACCCGTCCGATGGACGGGTATGACTTGTGGTTTTTATTTTTAGGTTTTAGTAGAATAAATATATACTAAAAAGTAAATAAAAGTTAAATGAAACGGTTAAGATCTATAATTGATGTTACAATAATCCATAAAACGGCTAAAAGCATGTAAGTACTTTGATTTGTGGTTTTTTATTTTTAGGATTTAGTTAAACAAATATATACTAAAAAGTTATTTTTAGGTTTTGAAGTGACTTTTCTGTATTCATTGGTGATAGAAAAATTTAGTATTATTAATGGTTGTATCCGTCTTCCAAAATAGCAACTCCAAATACAAAGCTGCAAGTTTGCGGACTTACTTGTAGGGTATGCATTTCTCTCACCAGGGAGCTCATCGCCTTATTTAATCCATGATTTAGTTTGACCTATGAAATTTTTTCAAATAAAAAGTAATTAATGATTAACAACTTAGACATGACATTTATGTAATTAATATTATAACTTACCTTAGCAAAACATAGATAGTGTGGAAAACTAGAAGGGGGGGGGTTGAATAGTTTACCAATTTAAAACTTCCTTTTAAATATTTAGATCGACTTATGTCAATCTATTTGGTTGTTTATGTTGGGCGTTGATAGATAGATATATAAACTTGTAATGAAAGATAAAAGTAAGAAGCACATCACCACGACACAAGTATTTATAGTGGTTCGGCTACAAGGACACCTTCCTTGCCCTACTCACTCCCGAGTCACCTACTCGAGAGTTCGTAAGCACTACACCAACTCCTTATGGGGAGAAGCCTTCACAACGTCGCTTAACCTTTTTCGGTACAAAGCTAGATACCGGGTTCTTTCACCAAGGCGAACCACACCTAACACTACGTCGCCTACCCTTTATACGGTGTTAGGCTAACCACGAGTTCTTTCACACCTTAGGAGAACTAATCCTTCATGGCGTCAGCCACCCTTTATTAGGTACTAGGCTAAGCACCTAGTTCCATTACCATGGAGGAACTACTACCCTTCACAACACAACACCTAATATCAAGGAGATCTACTCCTTGTTACAATATCATCAAGGATATCACCATCCTTGAAATAAACAACTACTTATAAGTATAACGATGCACTCATCGATTATATGACCTAAGCATTCTTCCCAAATGCTACTTGATTAGATTCATCGGCATCCTTCACTAATGCCTTTGACACAACGCTGGCACCCTTCACTAATGCCTTCGTCTTGACACCTTTAGCATTCTTCACTAATGCTTTGACACGGATGATGAGCACCTTTCACTAATGCTTTCATCTTGACACTTCGGCATTCTTCACTAATGCCTTGACCCAACATCTATGGAGAAAGGTAGATCTATCAACAAGAGAACCTTTGTTGTTGTAAGATATAACTTTTCACATACATCAAACCATAACACAAAGTAGCATATAGATGGAATTAGAGAGAGAAAGTTAGAGGTTTAGGAACTTAGTGAGAAAGTGAAAGATATTATTATGAGCTCAACTCTCTGCCTTGGGAGGTAGAGTATTTATAGTCTTACATAAATCGCACTTTGGGGTGTGGATCGGGCATCTGATGGGTAAAGACCCGTCCGTCCTCCACGGTGTTTCTAAACTAAATACTACCTAACTTAAGAATTACTACGACTACGAGCTTTTAATGATTACATATACTTGGGGTGACCACTCTTTATACCGGAATTTCTAATTCCTAACAATCTCCCAAGGAGGTCGCCTCAATCATGTACCAAAATTACATTGAATACAAATAGATATTACATTTAACAATTGATCTTGCATTCTTGATGTAGTCCTCTGCTCTGAGCTCGTAGTCATTGATTCTTCACATTGCATGTTTGGTTATTCAAGTGGAGGTCTTTTCTTGATCCACGTGATGATAAGTTTGAGCCATCTTTGGAGATCATCGGTTATCATCAATCTACGAGGTATCCTTTGTGGTGTTGTGACTTTAGGACCGACATGCTCACAATCTGGATCATGAATTCTTCTCGTCGGAGTAAGCGGAAGCATTTGTTGAATCATGATATTGGCGTGCGAAGCGAAGCATGGAGTGAAAATATCGAGTCATTGATGCACTAATCATGATTTCTTTTGAGATGAATGTATTAAGTGAGCATGCGGCTATGGATTGACCGCTTCATTACGATCATTTGCAAGCGTCGGGCACACTGCATACAATGATTAGTTAATAAATCGCACGAAAGTGTCTTTGATCACTTTCGTTGAATTGAGTACTGCGGACCACGGTTCCCCGTTGATCGATACAAATCGCTTTGTGATCGGTATAATTCGAAGAATTTCCTTGACGGGTTTAGCATTGCTCTAAATTGTTCTCAAGCGGAACATCTCAAAGAGCGACAACACGGAGTGAGTGAACGGTAATTTAAGTCCATCGATTGATGAAAAGATATTTGGAAAACAATCGAGTATTGCTCAATAGAAATTGTTTTTGCAATCTGACAAGGTTTTAATGAAAATCAATTATCAATCATAAAACACCTTTGATTTGAAAAATGAGTACCGGTCGATGTGCTAAAGAAAAGAGTTTTAAGCACAAAGACCGGTTTTCAAAGGTATCCGTCAATCCCAACCTAAACGAGATTGATTCAAGAAATTGAATCGCCCATTGTTTATTCGGTTGTCACATGGTTGATCCATATAATAGATCTCACATGCCACCTACCAGAGCTTGTTTGATGTTGGCTCGTAAGGCTTTCCATCTTCATTGTGAGTGTAAACACATCACTCGGATGTTCTGCAATACCACAAGGATAATGCGTGGGACTCAGGATATAATCTCTCTTTCCACATTGTGTGAAATGAGAGTCTTCATTGAAAGTGTCCTAATGAGATTTATTGATGATCTCGTGGCTCTAGACTCAATTTGTGCATATTTGGATCCTATAAGGAGACTAGGGAGAGGTCTCCTTCTTCAATATCAACCATCTCTAAGAGAAAGTCGATAGATAATGTTGGTTCCCGTGAGAATGAGACAAGCCCTTTTAAGAGGAACTTGAGTGGTTTGGAAAGTTTGAAGTGCGGTCGTCCTTTGGGTCCATGACGTCTTGTCTTCAATACCGATGTTACCATCGGTGCATATGAATTGAACCAGGTTTACGCCCTAAGGTTGAATAAATGGAGGCTATTTGTTTTC